>CM066574.1:10089166-10765000 GCA_033816785.1 Picus viridis | reverse complement strand
ATCTAAAAAAATAAAGTCCATTATTATGTCTTCTGTTCTGAAGAGTTGTATATCTAATGATTTTATCAATTTCTCTCAGCCAGAATATTCACTGGACGATGTCTTTCTGTACTAGGGTAAGACGCAGGGTTTGCAGTGCACAGTGGACAAGAGAAAGGAGCAGGAAGTTAAACTTAGACAAAACAATGCAGCCAAGGTCAAGCAGAAGCAAGTTAGTATCTCTCCCAGAGAGGGAAGAGAGATTGTTTTGGTACAACTGACTTTAGTCTCTGATCTCTTCCAACATAATTGTTTAGAATTATCATTACTTTCCTTTTTATGCCTAGTAGTGATTTATTTACATTTTACTACTTTTCTGTTCAAGATCTGTGAAAGTTTTTTTAAAGGCATAGCCTAAAACTACCACAATATGAGTTCTCATGTACAGCCATTGCTAATAAAGTCTTAGACCTCCTTTGGAGAGAACTTTTTACAGGACTCCTAAGGCAGTGATTGACAAGTCAGGTTGTAACTGGCATTGGTATTTGACAAAGCTGCATATAAAAATGTTCTTAAGCAGGAGGTATCCTACATATCCCCTGTATTCAGGGAAATCTTAGAGGCTGGTCGTGGAAAAGTTGCTGCTGTCTCCACGCAGGCACACCCATGTAGCTAGGGGAGCAGTACAGCACGTTCATGTGGCTGTGCCGTACTTTTCTACTGAGAGGAGAACACAGCTTTCCCTTTTCCAGAGCTCAGCTGGCTCCCTGGGAGTCCCTGTCCCCGTATACTCCTCAGTGTTTCTGGTAGAGGGTGTGGGGCCAGCTTGGGCGTGTCTGTACCCAGGCAGTAGACAACCTAAATATAAGATGAGAAAGAACAGATGGCTACAAGCAGATGGGGGAACCTAAGTAACAATTAGATGCTATTGATCAGTATGATGGCAGTTCTCACAACCCAGCCACGTTTTCTAGGGTTTTGTGCGATCTGCTTTACATGTGCTTCAAACTTTCACTGCTTCACTTAGACTGCTGCTCCTGGAGTGAATTTGCCAGGGCGGAGATGGAAGGATTAGATGTATTTCAGTCTTATCCTGAGCACTGAAAGGGGCACAGTGTGTATTTTTACATCATGAGGTGGAATCACGCAGGGGTCGCAGCCCCTGTATGGCTCCTGTGAAAGTGACTGTATGCAAGGCTGGCAAAAGCCAGCAGCAAAATAGGCTGCTGCTGAAAAGTGAATCAGATGTTATTGGCCACAAAATCATTATCTTCATCACTTCCCACCCACCAAAAAGTGGTAAGAGACAATGCCCAGATCCTGGTTTTCTAGTGACAAGGCTAAACTAGATCCAGGTTGCTGACAAGGCTGGGAAGAGCCCTGGGATGGAACCACAGATGCAAATGTCAGTCTTCTCACTATTCAGTGATGCTTTTCTTTTTTCTGTTTCTTTAATTCATTGTAGCTGCACTCTTGATAGTACAGGACATATTTTTCTTCCTTTAATCTTCATAAACTTCAGACATTTGTAGCCTGCTATCTTGTTGGTACATAAATACCTTTTTTTCCCTTGAAAACCAGTCTTCTCGGTGTTCAGATAATTTGCCTGCTCATCCTTAGCTCAGACCTCTCCATCTGCTGAATATTTTTTTTTCCTGCTAACATAGTAGCCATAACACCACAAGCCCCTGGCTGGTTGTTGACCTCTAAGTTCTTGATTTTTTTTTTTTTTGTTTTGTTTTGTTTAAAAGCACTCAAAAGCTTCTAATGAATAAAAGGAAGAATAAGAGCCCCCTCCCCCAGCTGCCTGCAGTTAGAAAAGAGAATTCATTATGTTCATATGATTGTTGTGAAAAATGCCAAGCATTTCTTGAAATGGATGTTACTGTTCACAGTCAGGTGTAGGATACTGCAGTAGCTGGCTAATAGGCCTGGACCAGTGCGCTAATTCCTCTCTTATGTTCATCAGCCCATAGAAAAGGCTGACTCCCTGGTCTCTGATCTGAAGCTGATGCATGGGCAGCACAGAATAGTCTTTTTCCACCCCCCTTGCCATTTTGCATTGCCAATTAATGTCTAACTCTGTCATTGAATATTCATGCTTTGGATTGTTTTTCAACAAATGTGTTGGGAATTGTGTCTTTCCAGTCCAAACCTCATTCTGTTACAGTATTTTTGCCCATGCTTTTAATCTCTCAGGGTGCCTTTGTATTATTTGTCTTTGTTCTTACTGGTACTTTCAGCTCCTCCTAAATTACTATTGTTAGCTCGTTATGATAGTGAATTCATTAAGATCATTACTTCTTTTAGATTATTACTGAAGATGTTAAGCAAGACAAAACTGTTCTCTCTCCATGGGTAAACCTGCTTGAACACCTCTCATCGGTGCAACACGCTGCCCTTGCCCTTGCAGTCACTTTCCAACCCACCAGATCCTGTTCTTCTCCAAGACTATACAAATCCATTTTAAAATTCACATGTTGTGAGATTAAGCATCAAGGCTATAGTGAAATCCACATATGTTGGATGCATTCTTTGTGACCCACTGCAAACAGCTCCCTTCAACAAACTGCTGTGTTAGCTTGAAGTCAAAGCGATTCCTCAGGTAAATAAAGTCCAATCTGTACTTGCAGGATTAAAATCTTATTAGGTTTTTGTTTGACTTTTATTATCTTTAAAAGTAATCCAACTAGTCTAGGAAAAAATACTCTCAATAAACCAAAGTCAAAGGTTTCACATTCTTTAGATATCTAGTAATTTGATTAAAATGTCTCACTATTCATCATTATTTTATTTAGGTTTGATTTTTCTATTGTTCAGATCACTCTTCGCCTTTGCACCATTTCTCTAGAATTTTGAGTCCTTTAGATATTAAGCCCCAAAGTCATCAGGTCTCTATTCAGTAGTCAATTCTTATAATAATCAAGGATATTTAGTTTCTCCAACTGGTTTAATAACTATTGAGAACTGAACAAAAAAAAACTCTTTTAAGCTTCTAATAATAATAATAACAATATCAACAAGAACAACAACAATAATAATAACAATAACAATAGGGCTTCCTTATTCTGAAATGGCAACCTGCCTTTTAAAAAACTTTTCTTAGCAGTTACCTTGCTGAATCATCATCCATTTGAAATAATTAATTGTGGATCCTTTGTCATTTCCTTGCAAAAGCTTTTAATATTGTGCTTGGCTCTTCAGCCATTCCCTCATCACTGAAAGTCCTGATCAATCCCAGTATTATGGTGCAGTTCCTGCCTGCTGGATTTTTAAGGTTGCTTTTGTATTGGACTGGTTTTTAACAAATTTCCTTAAAAAAATTCACCCAAGCTATTTTGATTTTATTTTATTTTATTTTAAGAGAATTTGATTTTGTTTGGCCAAATTCCTTAACCCAATTTCTGATCCCCCAAAGTACTGCCAGCTTTCCCAAAGCAGTGATGAGAAGAATGGCATCATTCGAACCTAGGGCTCAAGGATCCAGGAAAGGATGGTCTTTTGCCTCAGCCTTCTTGCAAAATCAGACCCTCCCTATTATCTGTTGCTCACTCATACACTAACACTTTCTGTTCTGCATTACTTATTAAAGGTTAGCTTGCAAACACATCACACATTCATGAGAACAAGGTCCAGACTTTGTCCCTTATGAGGTGTTAAATGGCATCAGCACTGGGTTTTACAGATTTTTGTCCACAGGCATCTTTCCCACGATTGATAGTTTTAGTACCTTGTGACTTTTAAATCCAACTGACCTCACAGGGAACTGTGTTGCTGCAGTGTTTAGATACCATTAGCAGAAGGACAGTGTATTCTTTCCATTTCTATACTCTGTTTCATACCATTATGGTTTACAGGTTATGCAAGGTTTGCCCAAACTTTTCTAGCAGTATATAAAATGTGAGAACACTTGATTATTCTTTTTTTCATGGGTAGGAATTAAGGAGAAAAATAGGCGAATGATAGAAATTTTTATTAGTTGGATGCTGATTTTGTATCTTAATTCCAGACGTAAAATGCAAGAGACTCAGCTTTCTGTAAATTGTCTTAGTTTTATCTATGTACCTCAGGACCTGGTATATGAAATTCACATGGAAAAATACAAATCTCACATAGTCTTTCCTTGGTGTCCCTAAGTAATGGTCTATATGAATCCATATAACTTTTGAATACATTTCATCTGAATTTTCTATCAAGTGACCTATCTTTTGTGAAAGGAAAGGAGAAGATTCTTAATATTTTAGCACAGTATAGTTTATGTTTATGCTTTTCTTGCAAATAAAACGAATTTCCACTATAGCTCAAGGATATTTCAGCATTACTCTGTAGCCAGAAGCTATGTCTGTATATTTTGTTATTGGTGTAACTTCAGAGATACATGTTAAGCCTATTGTTTAAAGTACATTTAGAATTAAACAGGCCATATTCAAAGTAAATTATCTAAATAGATTTTGGAAAGAGAGAGGAGTCTGTTCATTTTAATATACCTTCAGAAATATTTTACTTCTTGATGATGACAGCAGCTCTTACTGACAACTATTAATACATTATAAACACCCCATCAGAGTTATATAAAAACATGTCAGTTTTAAAGAGAACATCTTTGACAGCAAATTTTCTGATTGTGAAACAGCTGTGCCTCCAGTACAATGCATTAAGTAGTTTATTCCTTTTAGATAGTTAAATTGTGCATGAAATGTTGCTGGCGCAAGGGCTCCAAATCTGGCCTGATTAGCGAACATCTGTTACATTGGAAAAATTCATGTCTACCCTAATTAGCTGTCAGGCTGATGTACATCAGCCCTGATGGTGAGGGATCCTGTGTTGTTTAAGTCAAACAGGTTTCTCTCCTATCCCATCACCTGCCCTTTCAAATCTCTTCCTCTGGTGTGTTGCTGTAATTAGAGATTGTTGGAAATACAATAGAGCAGGTTATGGTCAGTTATAGTCCCATCTGTGCAATTTTTTATTCCCACAAAACTTAGGAACTGACATAAAGCAGTCCTAGCAGTCAGGCTAAGAGGTCTATATATTTTTCTACTCCTTATCCACTCGCTAAGTCTGAAGAGTTTTTGTTCTCCTAAAGCCAACCTTTTATGGCCATTGAAGAAAATTGATAACGGGGTGACAAATTTCTCTTCTTCTACTTTTTTCCTGTCTTTTTTTTTTTTTTTTTACTTCTTAAAATAAGGATATTTTAAGGAGTGTGAAATATGGCAAGGAATTGGAGAAATCTCATGAGAACAGTTCTCCCTGCTATTGACAATAGTCTTTTTACAGCCTAGACAGTTTAGCATCTGTTTACTGAAACAAATATGGACACAATGCACCTCATGCAGTGTGTATGTATATGTATATATATATATAATTTTCTTTACGACATGGATATCCTCTAGTTTGATGTTACAACTATTTTGAGTATTAATTTGTTTTAAATGATGGGTTCTTTCATTTTGGATAGTTAGATAGATCTTATTACTATTAATGATAGAAATATTGTTCCTTGAGGGTGTACTAAGTTTATTTTGTACTGCAGTTGTATAATAGAGCTATAAGCTAAACACAATAAATCAGTTTCTGAGATGGGATAAATTATTGTGACTGTGCTAGAGCAGGTACACAGGCTTAACATTGACTAAGATGTCAATTTTTCCTGTCTTCTGGCCATTAAGGGCTAAAGCCTGACTGAGAAACTTGTATTTGTTAAATTAATTTATTTGGCTTCTGCATTTCACACTTGCTCAGCCATAGTTCAGTTCTCAGTCAAAAGTCATCCTTTTCTTGATTCTAGAGGTGTTTTTAAAATGTGCAAGTAAAATATGAAAATAAATAGTAGATTGATTAGTGGCACAGTAATTTACTCCCATTCATATAAATTCAGATTAGGATTTAGTCCTTCGATTTCAGTTGTAAATTTATGGATTATTAGCTGACTGACAACTGGTACCATGGGGATTCTTTTAAAATGTTGTAAAAGGAGTTATTTTCCACATTGAGGCTTCTTCTTTATTACATAGCCCTGTGCAGGGAGCTGAAGGTGAAAATATGGTTGTGTAATTTCTGACTAGGCATACCTTCAGAGACAGAATTGTGTCACCTTCTCTCCATCCTGTATGCTCTGTAAAGAAAAGCAGTATCTCTGCTGCTTTCCAACAAAAGCGTTAGTGTGGAGACCTCCAACTTGATTCCTGTGTTTACAGGTAGCACAGACCATCTCTTCTCTCTCCCTTCTTGGTTTGTCTCAGAGACCCAGAGGAGATCAGATAGGGTATAGCTGTTTGAGTGGAGGACTGGAAGAAAGAGCATGATGTGAGAATAGCTTTCCTTCTGGATACCACTCCACTCCATCTTGTTTTGGTCTGTCACTATTGAGCATAAAGTTGGGGAGAAGTCCTGGAGCATTTGTAATATCAAAGAGGCTCACTCATTTTGTATTATTTTTTCCCCCACAGAACTGTCTCTGTTCATTTTCAGGCTCTTTCCTAATCTCTGTTTGCACAAAGAGATGACTTCATTTACACATCCGTGTGAGAAAATAAGTTTCTCCTGGAAAGGAGTAGCCAGCCTGAGTTTGAAAAACTGTGATGAGAAAATGAAAAACATGAATTCTGACATTCTGAATTCTTCATCCAGCTTGCAATAGCTGTGAGGGTGGCTACTATGACTTCCATACTCATTCTTCAGCTTGTGTCAGTTTGAAATGGGTCCCAGGTATTTGCTTCATGCGCTGTTCTGAATGTTGCTGCAGTGGAATCTAATTTTACTTCAAATTATTACTGAACATCGACCCTCACATAAAATGGTGTCTGTAACAATGATCATGATAGGAAGATTCGAAGCCTAACTGAGATGCAGTTAAAGCTGGTTGTAAGTGTTTCAACTCTTGAATTTATGGCTAAAGAAAGAGTAATTGCTTTGCAAAAATTGTAGTGAAAAATGCTTCATATTCCATCCAGCTGTGAATAGGGGTGTGTGTATATGTATGTGTATATATATACACACACACATCTATGTTTGTGGTGGTCAGTATTGCTGTCCTGTTAAAGCATTAGAAAATCACACACTGTAATAAAAAATAATAAGATAAAAAAAAAATAAAGGGGAAGGATCCAGCCACTAAGTGTAATGTACATTATAAAGGCAGGCAAGTAAACCTGGTCATGTTCATGTGAACTGGCACCAACCAGCCCAGGATGGTGAAGTAGCAGGTGAAAGAGTAATCAAGGTGCAATTTATGTTCAGATATTGGCTGCAGTTAGGATTTCCCTTGCAGTAGTATTCCATTAGCTGAAAGTGGCACTTCATTGCCCACAGTGTTACAGATTTAGCAACAAGGCATGTTGAACATTCACAAAGTTTTTGAAGTGAGGATGCTGGAGCATATGAAGGACGGGGAGTGGTGAAAAAAGGAAATTTGAGATTGATTGTCGTATGTCACATTAGTGCCACATTGCAGGGATGGGAGAAAAGCAGTAAAGGGGAATATTGTAAAAGGCAAACAAGCAGAAGAGGAAAAGACTAGGAGCAAAAATAACTGGAGAGACACCTTGCTTCAAAACAGGAGTAAATTGTAATTAAATCTGCTGTAGAACTGCAATTATATATGTAGCCTTGGTGAAGCATGGGCACTGAAGGAAGCCTGGAAAACAAATTTCAGCTAAAGGACTTTTGGAATGTCAGCAGAGCATTATGAGTAGTTAAACCTGTATTTGCTCTGCTGTCCTTATCCATAACATATATCTATTTTAAAAATAGAAATCAATGGAGTTGCATGCAGTTTTAACTGCAACACTTAATATGCTTTGGTTTTGTCAAAATATTAGTCAAATTGTGGTAAGAATCTAACAGATGTCTGGTGGGACATTTCAGACATATCAAAGGAAAAGAGAGTATCTCTCATGTTGCTTATCTAATGTGTGCATTTGTGTCACGTTTAACCAAGCAGCTAATGCCACTCAGTGCTGCTTATGGCCCTCCTTTGATCAAGACAACAAAAGGTTGTTAAGCATTTTTCACTGGAAGTGTTATACTACCGAAGATTTGCTGAAATGTTTGCGTTTTTTCCTTATCAATTCTCTAGTGCTACCAGTCCTTAACAACTGACTGATGCTGTTCAAGGCCAGCCATTTAAGCGAATATAAGCTACATAGTAGTTAGGGATCCACTGCAGCTCAGTATGCAGTATGGTAATGGTCCTGTCAACTGAATAGTAATGTCTGGAGTAGTTCACTGGATCAGCCATTTCTGACTGCACGCATGATATAAAAAAGATGACTCTGGGAGCTAACCCCTCTTGGCTTCTAGAACCATCAGAATACATTTACATTTACTCTGGAAAAAAATTAAAAATATGAAAGTGTTCTCTCAATCTGGGTAATTTTCAGCAAGAAAATATTCTAAATGTCTGCACTTCCAGTGACTTGAACATATTTTGGATCAGACCACAAATGGTGGCACTTTAAATAAATGTTGGGATCAAACATCTGACAAAAGAGGTGTGCTATTTTAGGATGTGATGTCAGAGAAAAACTTACCACTCTCCCCTGTGATGTCAGAGGCAGGCATTGCTGCTTTATTTGGTGCTGCAGTTCTCTACAAGAGAGTAAATCACTAAATATACACTATAAGCCTATTCTCCCTCACAACCTGACAAATTTGTATCTGTCTTTAACATGGGAACCATTGCATGAAGTATCAATTACTTCAAAAGTCATCTTTCACATTGTTTTGGAATTGGCTACCCGTGGAGGTGGTGGAGTCACCTTCATTGGAGGTGTTCAGGAGGAGACTTGATGGGGTGCTTGGTGCCATGGTTTAGTTGTTTAGGTGGGTTGGATTGGTTGTTGGGTTGGACGCGATGATCTTGAAAGTCTCTTTCAACCTGGTGTATTGTATTGTATTGTATTGTATTGTATTGTATTGTATTGTATTGTATTGTATTTGCTGGGCTTACACTGATGGAGATGTGTACAGGTATCCTGTGTTGTGCACAAATACCTGAGGGAGTACCTCAGGTTACCTTTTGAGGCCCCTTTCCCTTGGCTGTAAACCAAGCCCTAATCACAAGTGCATCATCTCATGCAGCTAACCCATTTCGATACAAACCTTTGGTATTATTTACAGTGAAAAAGGATGAATCGATATTTGAGTTTTATCAGTTTGGCTCTAATCCTCTGAAATGCAGGGGTTTTCTGGAGCACCCAAAGAAGTAAAGAACATACTCAAGTGCAAAACAAATTTGTTGCAAGAAGAGTTTGGAAGAAAAAAAAAATATTAAATGCAAGTTTTGAGTTGACATAATCCAGGTTAAATCTGAAAAAGAAAAATACTTACTTTTGTAAAATGAGAGGCTATTTTATCACTCAGAGAATGTCACATCAATTGTAAAGCCATCAGCCTCAAGGCTTGTTGGTGATTGCTTCATATTTACTGTTAGTCCAGCAATGGAGATGGTACTTTTACAGTCTTTGGACAGACTAGTGAGTGTGACATTTAAAGTGTTGATTTTTGCAGCACTTATGTTAATTGTTGTAATTTTCCTGATGAACCACCATTCTGGTTCCCTGATGCAGCCAAGATAGTTTTACATTTTCTATGCAGGCCTCTTTGCCATTTGGTCTGTGTAGTGTCAGCTTCGAGTGCTACTGAAAGCAGACAAAATTGCAAGCAAATTGCATCAGATTGCCAACATTGTGAAAAGGTAAATTGCTTGCAAATCTATTTAAACCACTGCCCTATTTTCATCAGCTTCAGTACTTGGTATTCATGATTGCTTAATTGGCGACCTTTCCTATTGTGTAGTGCTTTATGGTGTAATGGAAAGCGATCTTTACCAAACCAATTACCCTTTTTTCTCAGCACTACATTATTGCTGTGATTGCAACTGCCAGTCCTTTGTAAATGAACTTTCTGATTTCAATGATGTTTTTAAAATGTAAGATAGAAAAAAGTGGCATTCATATTGTGTGATGTTCTATTTTGAAGCCTCTTTGTAGTCACCATTGTCTGGGAAAATGGACTGAAGGGTTACACAGTACCTACAAATATCCATGTAACTATTATTAATATTATCATAATGTCTCCCTTTGTACAGCAGCTCAATTAGGAAAGGATAGGAGAAATATTTTGTCACCCTGTCAAGTGCACAGGAAGTGCTTTTGATGCCTCTTTTTTGACACATACATTATCTTCTCTAATAATACGAGATTCCTTTTTAAGACCTGGAAATAAATATACAAAATCTTAGCTGTGGTGATAATTCAAATCACTGTACATTTGCAAAATGTATTTTTAGGGAGTCTGAGCTTTTTCAGACACTTAGGCATAAAATATTTTGAAATACTGTGGGCAGTATAAATAAAGGTGAATGCAAACGGTTCCTTATGCTCAAGTGGGGATTCCAGCTATTTGTCTTGCAAATACAGCGAAAGAAAAGTATAATTCACAAGCTGCATATTTTCTAGTTTGATTTCAGCAATAATAGCATGCAAATGTTTGAACACGGTCTTGTGCAGGCAATAAGAGTTAATTCTATTTTAAAAAATGACCATTCTGATTTATTTTTATAATGCAGGATATAGAAAAAGACACACAAAACAGCAAACAAGCAAGAAACCCACAACCCCCCCCCCCCCCAAAAAAAAAAAACCCCAAACTCAAACCCAAACCAAACCAGGGCTCCAAGAGTTTAGTTTGTGTATTTATTTATGTGATTTAGGAAATTATATCGTTACTCATAAGTGGCGACACGGAAAGGGCTCTACAAGTAATTTAGTCATTCCCTAATATGGTACTGTAAGTGTAAATGGATGCATCCTCCTACCCCCTACAGTTAAGAATTCTGTTGCAAGGACAAAAATATTGAAATGGTTTATTTTACTCTTTGTCTTCTCTCTTCTTTTACCAATTAAAAAAACCCCAAACCACAAACAAACAAAAGAAAGAGATCTTCTCACCAAGTTTTCTGATGGCTTTAGCATTTTTGATGCAATGTAATGATTTATTTACAGCTGTATTCTTAAGTGAAGCAAAGTGCTTCCCCAGTTGTGTTTTCATGTTTGCTTGTTTGTTGGCTTTTTCAAATTTGTACAAGACAAATAGCACAGAAGTGCAATTTATGGCAGGGTATTTCTCTCTCGAAACCAGCACAAAATCCTTCATTTCTGTCTTTTAGGAAATGGCAGAAATCTTCAGATCTATCCTGCTTTCATAAATTTGCATACTGAGTCACTCAGACATGAGTTCCTCTTCTATACCTATAGCCTGCATTAAGTATCAATGCTCTGTGTGTGTTGATTATTGTATGTACAAACACACATGCCTGTGCACTTGAGCACAGACACACAGGCAGAGACTCTCCTATCTCTAAGTAACATAGTTTTTGGTGAGAAAGGGGAAGAAGCTGCTGTTCATATCTCAGCCTTTGTCTGAGGGAAACAATATGGCAATGAAAATTTTCCCTGTATCAAAATTATTATTATGATTATTAATTTATAATTTTTTTTAATCAGAAAAAAAAATTCTAGATGGGTGAAATGTCTGAGAGAAATCCAGGAATAAAATCTTTGGTACTTCTTCACTTCTCAAACGTACGTTTGTACTACATACACATTGTCGAGCAGAACCTGCTAGCCCCAAGCTCACTCTGTGGGCATTGTACAAGCACTCCTGAGTGCCAATGTGAAGAATGATGACATCACCTCAGAATGGTTTTCTCTTTAAAAAGCACCACAAGGATGTTGCAGCAGTGTGTAAGTGGATGATCAAACCTGGTACTACTGACTCACAGAAGTGAATCGCTGAAGAAATCTGTCACTGATGAAGCCAAAAGGTGAGGGAGGAGTTTTAACTTGGTGCAGTAAGAATACCGCACAGCAAAGCTACTGAGGATTTAGGATGGGGTGAAATGGGTTCAGTAAAGTATCAAGGTAATGGAAGTGGTGGTGAGATTTCAACAGACTGATTCAGTGGGATGAAGGACAGAGAGGAATTCAAGGTAAGTAGGCTCATGAGAGTGAGCTGAAGAGTTTTGAGCTACCATGTTCGTATGGGGAATGACATAAAATTCAAGCAGTTTGCTACAGAAACGTCACATTGGTGGTGAAACTCTGCCTGTAGGGATGGCAAAATTTCATGGCACAAAATGGACTCTGTTTCTGTATCATAAAGTGGAAAGTTCTAGATAAAGTAGATTAATAGAAACAAAGAAGACTGTGTAAATCTTGTCCACAGTCCCCTGTTAGTAATTAGTTTTTTGTTGAATAATCTTTAAGGCTTAGTTGTTGCATTGATTTCAGTGCTGACTCTTTGCCTTCAGTGCCATAAATGGGATAATATTGACACAGTCACTGCAAGTAAATATTATGATTCATGACTATACTGTTGTCCTGAGTATACCTTTAAATAAATGCATTCTTTGGTGAACTACCCGAGAGTTCTGCCTTGCTGCACTGACATGTT
Organism: Picus viridis; assembly: GCA_033816785.1. NCBI lineage: Eukaryota > Metazoa > Chordata > Aves > Piciformes > Picidae > Picus > Picus viridis. The sequence goes on along the minus strand of CM066574.1, from coordinate 10,752,562 downwards.
TGGTGTGGTGTTGATAGGATTAAAAAGTCATATTGACAAATAATTCTGGTTAGTTAGTTTCCTTTATGGTATATAAAAATTGTAAAATAATTGTAAAATTAGGGGTCAGAATTTTGCCACTGGTTTGAGAACCACAATGATCTATGAGGCTTGCAAAGTCAGAGCAAATGGGTACTTCCAGAGAGAAATACATATCAACACCTTTTTAGCCATTTTATGGTGGAATGCCATTCAGCATTGCTGAGTTTATAAGTTCAGACCTAACATTTTTAAAGTACCTGTGTGTGTGCATGCACATAAAATATGTGTTCTGGTTTTCAGGATGCCTGATGATGAACAGACACTCAGCAACATGAGCTCTGTTATGAATGGTTCCAAGATGAGCTTAACAGAAACTGGCTGGAAGTGTCCCTGTCCTTGCTCATTTACAGCTCAAAAAGGTATGTGTGCACATCACTGAAGTTTGAGCTGAGTGTGGATGACAGGAGTCAAACAGTAGCTTGGCCTGAATATTCTTTCTAGTGTCTAAATTCTCCTATCATATTCAGAGTAAGTCGCCCAACAGTCCTACAGAGAGTACCTGTCTGCTGTTTGCATATGGATATGCTGGTTGGTTGGGTTTGTTTGTTTAGTTGGTTGGTTGGGTTTTTCTCATGGGTATACAGTTTTCACCAGTTATTTCATGCAAACAGAAGGTTCTGCAGAGCTTGATTGGTATGGAGTCTGGAGTGACTTTGTTTTGCTGTGTAAAAATGTTTAGAAAGACACCCACTATATAAATTCTGTCATGCCACCAGCAGGTGGGTGAAAATTTGGTTAATTAAAAAATTGGGGGGTGAGGTCTGTTGAGCTGAGGGTTAGAGGCTGTTGACAAGCATAGAGGCATTGCTTCATACATCTCTTTAAGTGTGTAAAGCTGTTTGATGTCTCCTGGAGTAAAAATGGTCCATAGATATATCATTTGTGCTAACTTACAATTCACACAGCAATATGTAATCTCTCATGAACTTTATCAGTATGACACGACAGCAAATTCTATCACGAAATTTCCACATGTTCCTCTAAATGAAAGAGGATGTTCTTCTGTGACAATATTTGGTTTTATTCCCTCACATTTATGCCCTAGACTAAATTATAGTATTTTGTTTGCAATTTTTTTGTCATATCATGTTGGCTTAATATAGCACTAATACCATTTTAATACAGAAATGTTAGTACTCCTACTCATCGGATGATACAGTACCTTATCACATTAGCCTGCTATGACTTTTTCTTGTGGTATCAGTTACTACTCCATAATTACATTCCTACCTTGTTTTCAGCCTGATAGGCACCACAATTGTCCACATTTCTGTATCCGAGGCTCTACTTAAAGTCGCTGTTGCAAAGTTTTACAGCTGGAGAGACAGCGCTGATTTAGTTGGCAGTGTATTTGCAGGTAACTCTGAATTCAGTTTGCTACAGTGCAATAGCTATGCCTGGAAAGTGACCTTTTTGTTTCTAACTTAGGAAAAAAAAAAAAAAAGAAGAAAGGAAAAAAATGGGTTCAGTGTAAAACAACAAAACACAGCAAACCTGTGAACCCACCAGAAATACCAGGGTAATTGGAGTTTCTGTAGTAAATGAAAGAAACCTTCTTACAAAAGCAATAGAAATAACTCCCTTGTTTCCCTACTGTTTATTTCTGTTATGTTCTGTTTCCCTATTCAAGCCTTTAAATGAAAAATAAAGATGAGGAAAAGTCTCTGTGGCTGTGTGGGCATCTCTGTGGCTGCAACCTTCCTGCTCTTTGGTGACATTCCCTTCCATGGACGGTAACAGGGAGAGTTTTGCTATTCTGGTCCAGCCCACCTCTCATGGTCATTCAGACCGAAATGTCTATTTCTCATTCCTTCTTTCCACCCTCCCCCCCCTTTTTAAATATGTTTTTTTAACCTTACTGAGGATATGCTTTTTTCCCCTTTTGCTCACTTAAAATGATAAGAAACTTCTTGTAGCAAACTGATGAAATGATTAACTCTACAATTGCCTGGACCACTCAGCTACACTGTTTGATTTTTTAAGGTAGATTTGTTTTCCCATCTCTGCATGCCCAGGTTTGTCTCAGGTCTGCAACAGTTTCTCAGACTTACATTAAAGGCCTGTCTGGGAATACTCATTCAAATAGTCTAGTTTTGCAGTTATAGCAGTGGAAGTCAAGGAAGCAAATGAAAAACTTGAATATATTGTATTTTACCCAGAAATAGAATATGACACATTTTAGTAATGCTTTGCCAGTACAATGTTAGCCTTAATGGGTCACCTTGAAACCAATTCTTACTCCAATTAACCTATCCATGTAATTATAATTTCCTTATCTGCTTATTTATGGAGCATTCTGAATGTGCAAGACTCACACTGAACAAAAGAACAGCATTTTAGAGGTGAAAGGAAGAATGTGGTGTGAGAGACCTTTCAACATGCAGTAGGAGCCCTTTCTACACAAACTTTTGGAGATGCTTTTCTGGGATCTGAACCAAGAGTTGAGTCTACAAGGTTTCCATTTTGATGTAGCTACTGCTTGAGGAACCCCTTCCTTCTTAGCTGGGACTCTCTCAGTTCCCTCTTGCATTCCCTCCCACCTCCATGTTTGTACCCAGATCTCACAATTGCAATCCGAGATAGGGAGCTGACTCTCTTTTTGCCTACATCCACATTTTAAGAATTTGCATACTCCTATACACGTTCCAGCCCAAGCTGGGTGTTTCAACCAATTCATTTACAATTGTTTCTTCCCCCAGATATGGTCTTGGGATTCTTCCCTTGCAAGTTATGGCTGGATGCCTTTGAACCATTTCTCTAGCTGAGGAAGAAACACATATCTTTGTCAAAATGAAATTACAATAGGACAGCCAGAGGTGCTGAGTTCAATGTAGTTGATGAATGGGAGAAACTCTAACACCTGAGTAATGCCTGTAGCATCCAAGAAGTGCATTTTGACCCTTGTTGATATTTTTTGAAAGGTGCTTTCTGCGCTTCAGATTCTGGTGTTACTGCTGGTTCTTTAGGTTGTGGGCATAAATAGTGAACAGAATATGGTCATTAGCTGAGCAGGTTTACAAAGCTTCGGGAAGCTGCACAATCCTTTCTTGATTCTCTGCCTTTCTGTTTGTTGGCAAACTTTCCCTTTATGTGTCTATGATAAGAAAAGTAGAAATTTCTGTTTGATTATGTAGACTACTGCAGTTGCTCCATCTGTGTGCCCAGTTGCAAGAGTATCTGTCTTTTTGAGTAATGTTCTACAATTTCATATATATATTTTTGCTATAAACTCTTCCGGCTTTATGGTGCTTTTAGGGGAGTCATCAGAAGTCCTATCAATGCGCATGGTAACCTCAGTTTAGGAAGGATGTTGACTTGCTGGAACGTGTCCAGAGAAGGGCAACAAAGCTGGGGAGGGTTTTGGAACACAAGCCCTATGAAGAGAGGCTGAGGGAGCTGGGGTTGCTTAGCCTGGAGAAGAGGAGGCTCAGGGGTGACCTTATTGCTCTCTACAAGTACCTGAAGGGAGGTTGTAAACAGGCAGGTGCTGGTCTCTTCTCCCAGGCAGCCAGCACCAGAACAAGATGACACAGTCTCAAGCTGCACCAGGGAAGGTTTAGACTGGATGTTAGGAAGAAGTTCTACACAGAGAGAGTGATTGCCCATTGGAACGTGTTGCCCAGGGAGGTGGTGGAGTCACCATCATTGGAGGTGTTCAGGAGGAGTCTTGATGGGGTGCTTGGTGCCATGATCTAGTTGTTTAAGTGGGTTGGATTGGTTGATAGGTTGGACGCCATGATCTTGAAGGTCTCTTCCAACCTGGTTTATTGTATTGAATTGTATTGTAAGTGTCATATGAGCTGGATCAGCCATCCTGGATAAAGGTTTCTCAGTTGTTTGAGTGCATTAAGTCATAGTGCTGGAAAAAATACATCTCTCATTTCATGAAAGGTTTCTGTCTTAAATTTAGAGTGTTCTGTGATCAGTCTGCCACCCGCTGATTCCTGAAATTCCTGAAAGTTTGCCATTATTGTTTTATAATTGTTAGCAGCACAAAAAACAGGTCCTAAACTCAGGTTGTAATTACTTTGCCCAGGTTTACAAACTAAGCATTCACTGTGATACATAGCTTGCTTGCAGCCCACAAGAGATGACTGGACAACTTTGTGGTTGTTCAGAACTTCAAAGGAGGAGGTTTACCTCAGAATATGTTCCACTTCAGTCTCTTCCTAATATTAACACACTGACAATGATATCAATAAGTACTTATCCATAATGATTTCACTTTCCTAACCTACTTTCAGCACCTTTTTTTGTAAGGGAAAGGTAAGGGTTTGTAGAATGTTCAATATCTTTACTCATAGCTCCCTAATTACTGGTGAATTCAGTAATGCACTTTTTAATTTCTTTGTATACATATATATTGTGGGTTTATAGATTGATTGTAGCTTTGCCTACATGCTCCCTCAGGCTCTCAGAAAATGAGATTCATAATTTCAATGAATTTACACTAAATATAGCTTGATCAATTATACTACATTTCAGCAAAGAGATTATAGGAGGTCAACAGACTAAAGTATAAAGCTATTTTTTAAGCACAGTGTAATTTCCTTTGGATAATTGTCCTGCCTTTTGAATTGCTAAGGAGGTGTACATGTTCCTTTCATTCCTGGTAAAAACACTGGTTAAGCATCAAGAATTCCTGGAATTTAATGGGAACCTAGTCCAAACATACATGATGTAATTAGTAAATAATCTCAATGGCACTAGTGATTAGCATCCTGGACTGCAAGGCTGGTGATTCCAAGCCTCTGCTCCCATGCTGGAAAGTTGCTGTGGGGCACGGTGAGCTTCTGGTGATCTATGACATTTCTTGAAAGTGCAGCAGACATCAGGGCAGCATGAAGTGCCTTTGTCTCTGACCTTGTGCTTCTGGGATGCTGAGGTTTCTTCAGGATCAGCAAGGATTCGGATATTTTTCAGAACTGGGGTACCCTTTTTGTCCATATTTTTGTTCTGTTTGCTGTGGTGTACCTTGCACAATGTACTCCACATTTACTTCAGGTACAAGAAGATGCTGAGGAAAATGGAACATGTGGTGCTGCATGTGCTGTGACTCAGCCAGAAATATTAATTTTATGCAGGTGGCAGGTGAAATTCACTGGGGTATTAAAGAAAAGTTTTGATGAGTAGTTGCACATTCTCTCCGCCTAAGGTCTGTTGTAGCATTTGAACCGTAAACTGAAATGACAGTTGCTTGCGTGGCAGAACACCCAAGAGAGCATGCCAACAGCAATGCCACCTGTTATTCACTGCCTGACTACTAGAAAGACACAGGGTCCTCCCTGTGTATAAGGAGATACAATATATTTCTTCTTTTACTAGTGCAAGAGATTCTGGTACAGATACTATGTGTGCATTGAAAGGAAAGTATTTCTTGTGTGTTTTACATGCCATAGCAGCAACTATTATTCCCTTCAGGATCTTATGAAATTTAGCAGTACTTGCATTTGTAGGAAATATTTAAACCAATACATGTAATTTAGTTACATCTTTATTATTCCTTCAGTTTAAAACAAAAAAAGGGGGGCAAGATGCATTATCAACTAAGAGATTTTAGAAGGTACATAGAATCCTACAAGTTGTAGAGCACATACAATATTTTTCCTACAAGTTGTAGAGCATGTATGGTATTTTTCCCTGTAACACATTTCTTTATATGTCACAGTAGAAAGATTTTTGCCTTAGAAAAATCCTAACAGTTTGAAAAATATTAAAGAAAAAAGGTGTTAAAGGAAATAGAATAAACTACCAAATGTTATATCCTCAAAGGGAGAAAAGTACAGCAAGTGTATCCATAGAGAATGTTGTCTGCTTCGTAGACTGTCAGTATAAATGCAAATTATTCTGAGTTTTAAAACTAGCAGTGAAAGGGAACCTTTCCCTTTCAGGAGAGGTTTCCTTTGCTGTTCCAAGCACGATCTATGAATCTCAGATAAAGGGATTTAGAAGATCCTGTGAGGCTGGAATCCGGTGAATACAATTCCCCCGCCTGGCTTGTGCTGCAAGAGCACTGCATCACCAGAGAACTTTTCTCCTGGTGTGTCTGAAAGGACAAACCTTCTGTCACTCCCATGGGACAGGGTGCAAACTGAACAGCCCTGCCTGGTTTTATCAAGGAATGAATTGGTCTACAAGCCTAAAAGCAAGGCTGGGATGAATTGCCTTCCAGGGCCCAATGTTTCTCTCCAGAGATTGCTGTGGGAGGTTAGATGGCCAGCTGAGGCATGTAATTTTTAGAATTCAAAAGTCAAGCAATGAATTGTCTGTTGTCACACTGACAAGACGGTGGTAGAGCCAGGGGCAAGAACTGAGCCCTGAGACCCAGTGGGAGACTTGTGCTGTGGATAATTTACAATATCTTTAAACGGTTCAGATTTTCTATGCCTAAGTACACAGCACTGTCTGAGATTAGATTCCTTGAGGAGACTTCAGATTAGTCTGACAGGATCAGACATATCCTAGATTGCTAGTTGTATTTGAAATATTAATCTCAGATCAGACTTTATTGGCAGAGATATTAAAGAATTATCTTTCTATAGTAAAAACTAGACCTCTGGCTTAAAGTCAGAGCTTGTGGTCACTTGAAAGACCCAGACAGTATCCCTATGTATAAAATTACCTACAAATGTCCACGGTAGTATCTGAGAATGCAAAAATAAAATAAAATTGATTGAATTTAGAACTTGTCCCTATCCTTGGGATAATACTAATGTTTTTTCAGGCTTCTGAGCACAGCCAAGTGCTCAGATAGCATGAGACTGTCCCATAAGAGAGGAGAACTAGAGGGTTAAGAAAGCCAGAGTATCAAGGGGAAAAAGACACCTGCAGGGAAAATAAATGCAATATCCCTCACAAAGATATCTTTCTAATTTCTTGAGGGTTGGTCCTACTGTGTCTAACAATCACAAATGAAGGGAAAGGAGAAAAAGTAAAATAAATCAGTGCTCATCATACTGGTTTTTGAAACCACAGTAATTTACTGTCGTAGCACTTGAGGGCAAATCACACTGAGGTGTCATAAATAAACCATGTAGTGTTTGTTTCTCTGCATGTTGCCATATTTCCGTGTTTCAGAGTTTGGATTTCAAGCCAGCTATCATTTTATCTTCCTACCAATTTTGTATAGGTTTTGTTTCTTCATCCTTGATTCAAAGTGAGTCAAAAAATTATATGTTTTTACTTCCACTAGCATGAAGAATTAGGACATGGGAGAGCAGCAGAGTCCTCTGCTGTGGTGTGTATTTGCAAACTTTTGGCAAACAGTTTCCATTCTGCTGGCACAAATGAGAAGATAAAAATAAATTATTTCTTTTCTTTTTTTAATACACAAATTCAAAACCATAAACATATTTTTGCTTGCTAATTTTCAGCCCAGTGAAAAGTGTACAGTGAGTACAGGACTCTTAGTGAACTAGGGATATGATAAGAGCAATTCAAAGTCTTGAAAGCGTTGCCTTTGGTTTCATGGATGCCATAGAGGCAGATTAAATCAGGTTCATTTTTACATACCTCACTTTTTTGGGGTTGTTTTCCCAGAAAAAGAAGAAAAATTGTGTGTGAAATATCCAGTGCAAAGAACACCCAGCCCTAGTAAGAAAGCAATACAGCCTGTAAGACAGAAACAGCTCTTTCACCGAGTGATGTTAAAATCGATGTCTCTGTATGAGGATGGATTTCTACAGATTCTTATCTCAGCAGTGTACGAGGCACTTGGTCTTGTTCTGAGAGAGATGAAAGTTTTATGCTATACTGCCAGGCACCCCAGTTACACTACACAGATTCTTATGCTTTAATGTTAAGTATAGATGGCTGAACTTTGTGATATGCTTGGAGGACTTCCCGGTCAATCTAATGAAGGCAAAGCGACAGGGGATTGTGAGTGACAGAGAAAATGTGTAATGTCTAAAGGGGTTTCCCCCTGCCTAGTATTTTATCAAACAATTAAAATTTAAAAAAATTAAAAAAGGCAAACCCCCAAACCTCAAACCTCAACAGAAATATACTGGATTTTGGGTCTATTTTGGGACTATCTATTTTAACTTTTGGCCTCTCAATGCTTCTTTTAGGTGCTGAAGTGACCAAAAATGCACTGCCTGAAGAATATGACTAACTTGAATTTATGAAAACCTGCTGATCCTCAATTCTTCTCAGATGAGTTGTGTGGGTTTTCCCCCTCCCCTCAACTCTGATCTTTGTTTTTAACTTCAAGTGAAATGCAGCAAACATTTTGTAAAACAAGGGACTAGTAGATCGTGAGGTCTGTAGCCCAGAAAAGATGTATAACTCTCCTTTAGAGTAAAAGGAAAGTTTGGAGGCAATCCCCAGGTAGAAGCTAAATTGCATTGTGAAAGCAAGTTAGCTTAGCCAACAACTGCCTAAGCATCACAGCTCATGTCTTTTCTGTAATTATTGCATTTAATACAGCTAGTTACTTGCACAAAAGAGCTTCCGGATACAGCAATTTCCATTGAGGGCTGTTTGGGAATGTAGAGGCCCATCATTTAGCTCTGATATTGTTGGGTTGTCAGAATTGATCATAGCTCTTGACGGAACACCTCTAGCTTTTTTTATGGAGTGCATCAGAGTGACATTTCATATTGTTTAAGTAGGAGTGATCTGTTAGTTTATATTTTATCTAAAACTACAGAGCAGCTGACCTCCCTCAGGGTCTAAATACATGAATCCTATGTGCATGTTATAATTAATAGTAGAGCTGGGAGAGAAATTCATAACAAGGGGCCGAAGAGCTGGGCAGAGCAACTTGTCAAAAAGAAGGAAATTCCACTACAGATTAGCTTATTTTTAAGCATGTCAAGCTCTACATACAAACATGATATATTGCTTCCTTGTAATGTCTGTTTAGGCCCAGATGCTCGAGGCACTGTCAGGGGGTGCTGTAAATTTTGTCTGAGTCAGGGCAATTCTGATTGATCTCTGAGTGTAAAATCGATAAGAAGACACTGTCATTTTCTTAAAGGATGAGCTAGAAAAGGAAAATAAATTAAGACTCTACTGAATGTCTATCTCCACTGCTCATTAATTCAGTGTGGTCTGTACTTTGTTAATGTTATGTCCACAGCTTTAATCTTCCAGGTGCTCTTCCTGCAGATAGTCGACAGCAGCCCTTTATTATGTTATGTATATTTCATCCACACGTGGTGGAAATAAAATGTCTGCCCTCTTTCCCTGAGCTCCTGATTAATCCATTTTATTATTTTTCAGGAATACATCACTTGGGTGCTGATTAACTTAAAAATGGAAAGCCATTGTCTTTCTTGCATGTCCTTCATCAGAACTAACACACCGGCTGCTCATTTGTCTTGAGTTGTTACAGCAAATAACGACTACCAAGCATTTCCCCTTATGTAATATACTTCAGGAAGATTAATTTACTTCTGCTCTTTTTCCTCTGTTTCTTTTTCAACTACTAAGACTTTTTGGACATGTTTTTAACTCCTTCCCAGCTCCTGTTTCCTCTTAAACAATTTCGCAGGACGCACCAGAGCTGTGGTGGCCATTATAAGTTTCAGATGAAATCACTTGGTACTGATGAAGATCTGTCTCTATTCTGGGCTGACTTTCCTCTCTCTGCAATTGTGAGTACATGGCCTTGTTCCTTAAAAAGAACAGTAGATTGTTGCATTAGTCCCACAACCTTCCCAAGCACAAGTAGTCACATTGAAGTAAATAGGCCTGCTAAAATGAATATAGGGTACTCACAGGAGTAAATATTATAAGATACTGTTACAATGTAATATAAGGTTGTTTTTATCACTAAGCAGTCATTTTCCCTTCTGTGTATTCTCAGTGTAGAAATAACTTCTAGACCTAAGTAACATTTCAGTTTATGCTTCTATTTCTGCTTCACAATGTTAACATCAGGACCCAAGTGACCTGATTGTCTTTGCACATTCAAATGCAGTGGCTATTAATGATGAGGTGTGAGATGTAAATACTCTTTGGCAAGAAAAAGAAATATTTTCTATCTTTCTATTCCCCCCAGCTATTCCTAATAACTAAAAATGCTGTTTGTTTACAACTCATTATGTACCTCTAGGGTTCCATGATTGGAAAAACAGACAGAGGTAGTTAAAAGAAAAGACCTCTTGGCTTCAGCAAGCATTTAATTCATATTCATGAAGTATCTTATTCCCATTACTTAACAAAGCACAACACATGCCAATTAATTAGTTTTCACTGAGAGGTCATTGCTGAGACTAGATCTTTGCCTGTCTTTTTTCTAGTTGAGCAGGCTTCACCCTGGCTAAAGGAGTGGATTGAGTGATCTGATCAAGCAGTTGGTAACATTTTATCTGAAAATTATCCATCATGAAGTTTCATGTATTTACTGAATTTTGGGTTTTTAGAGAAGCTCATAAAAGTTTTAAAAGTTGCAGTAAACACACCTAGACTGAAGTATGTTCAGCTGAACTCCAGAATGTTATGTGTTTCACTTACTTTTATCTCTGAAAAGGGCTGTAAGTCATAGAATGGTTTAGGTAGGAAGAGACCTTGAAGATCATCTGGTTCCAACCCCCCTGCCATGGGCAGAGGCACCTTTCAGTAGACCAGGTTGTTCAAGGCTTCACGCAGCCCAGCTTTAAACACCTCCAGGGAGGCGTTTCTGAGAATCACTTCTCCCTCACCCTCCTCAGCAGTGCCTTCTCGAACACTTCCCCATACCGCTGCTACCTGAGTAAGAAAGCGATGACATAAAAAAGCCATTCTGCTTATAGAAGCCTTATCATTTAAATCTGAAGATCTGCAGAACAGAGAAGCTTCTATTTGCAGATTCTTTTGCAGCATTATGACCTGGGGGTAGGGACAAATTGCTGCAGTTGAAGTACTGTAAAATATTAATAATGATTATTGCTTTTCTAACCAGGTCTCACCAGCCAAGAATCAAAAATCACCTTCCTAAGCCAGCAAAAAAAGGATGCTCTGAAGTCAGCTGATAGGTCTTCTTTTTTCTGATTATATGTCAAAAATATATACTTTGAGAATGGATTAACAGATGGCAGGGCTCTAAAAGAGACTGAACTTCAATCCAAATCTGTTGTTCATACCACAAGGCTACCTTCCAGTAACATCTAAAGTATGAAAATTGTTTCCCAGGCATCCACTGTCAAAACAGCTTTTATAGTATTTAGGTTAAATTTTGGATTGTATTGCCCTTGTGTATAAGTGAGAGAGAATCAGCTGCCTGATTTGCACTTGACTTGCATGGCCTTATACCCAGGTTCCTGGAGATATTCAAAGTGAGGCTCAAGAGGGCTCTGGGCAGCCTGATCTAGTACAGGATACCCCTGCTTGCTGCAGAGAGGGCTGGACTAGGTGACCTTTGGAGGTCCCTTCCAACCCAGACCATTCTATGAATCTATGATTCTTGGAAATTCCTGGCTCCATGAGGTTAGCAGCAACACTGATATCCTTGAGATAAGTAGACAAAGGTGAGGTCATGGCCAAAAAGCCTCAAGGGCAGAGACAGGATATATAGTCTCTTATATCATCATCCAAGCCACCCATCAAGATAATCTGGACTTCTAAACAGAAAAAGCCATAAACCCCCTTCAGACAACAACATTCCACATTGGGAGGAAAAATATGACAAACTAAATGCAGAAGGTAGCCCCAGATACAGGATGTCTCCTCAGTTAGGTAAACACTGATCTGGTTGTTGTCTGAACTACAAATCTGTAAGCCTCCCCCTGACAGCCAGCTGCTAGGAAAGGCAATAAGCATTTGTGGTGGGAAAAGGTTTCGTAGTGGTTGTGCTGCCTAGCCACATATCGAGATCAGCTGCATTTGGGAGTCAAATCAGAAAAACTCCATCAAAATAGAATTGCTCCAACTGAGTGTTATTGAACAAGTGTACGTCTCAACCGCATTTTGAATGTGACTGAAATACAGCAATAAGTTTATAAACTGTATCACAGTAGACATTTTTACACTGTCCTTGAAAAATGTACCTATAGTTGAGTGATGGAATGGATTTAATAGTAATATATAATAGAAATACACACAGTAAATACATAAAGCTACGTATATAAAGCACATACTCAATGACAGTACATGTATATCCCAGATTGCATGATATTTAAGCCAGGACCTCTCCCTATTCTCCAGAGCTTCTGCTATGTGCATACTTTAAACAGTCAGATTCAAACCTGTGCAAGCTCACTTAACCCTCAGCAGACTCAGGGGGTAAAATGTTATGCCTGTGTGTAATTGAAGGATTGAGAATGGATGTTTGTGAGCTTACTTTACCAGAGAGTAGTTCTAACTTTAGATCTATATGTTTAGTGCACAGACAGTAGAAACATCTGCAGATTTTTATGCAGAAAAAATAATACAAATAACCACACTTTAATTACAAGAAGAAGCAGAGTTCACTTTATTTAAATTAAATTAACACTAAAGTCATTAATTCTGCTGGCTTTATTTTTCATTCCCACTGATTTAAGTGAATGAAGTGAGCATTTCCTGTCCTGTTGTTCCATCATGTGACTAAGCTAAATAAACAGTAACTGATCTAAAAGGTGATATTGAAATTTTTAGTGCAGTAAGGAGGGTGATAACAATCTAGGACTGGGCCAAGAATGCAGTCTAGATTTCTTCTGGGAATAATAAGTAGCTTACAAAAAAATATCAAAAAGTGATGGCTGGTTGCCTTTCAGCCACAGTTCTTGACAGGGTTAACCACTTCCTTAAATACAAAAGAAGGTACATTTTTACAGCTACACCAAGGATTTGTTTCTAAGTCTCTTAAAGTTTTCCTCAGACTTCCATGATCTCCATGGAAACAGCAAAATCCAAACGAAGTTTAATCAAACTAATTTAAGCACTACAAAAAGAGATTACTTCACAGAGCATATTGATGTGGATCTATTAATAAAGAGATAATAATTTAAGAGACCTGATGTACTCTACTATCTATGCTTACTTAAAGGTTTGGGATTTTTATCAGTGCAACCACGTCCTGGTATTCTAAACAAAATTATTTAGATAGGAATCTCTCATCATTTTGAAAGCAGAATATTGCTGTACAAACTTACAATAAGTTGTTAGTTATACATAATGAATAAACAGTTATGAATGGAATGTCACACACTTTTTCATGAGGTTTTATGGAACCATGTTTAGGTTTCTGTTCAAGCAGGCTTGAGACAGATAGCTGAAAAGGAAGACGGCATTCAAGTTGCTGTGGGATGGTGGAACAGAGAAACCAGGATGAGCTACAAGAGGTGGATATCCAAATGATTTTAAACTGGTACATTTGCTCCAGCGTCAAAAGAGAAGTGAGAAATAGGGAAATCAGGAATTTACATAAAAATGGTAAAATAAGTTTAGGAAAATCTCAACTTTAGCATCTCAAACCTGCATAGAAAGGTTTAATGCTGTTTATGGCAGTATTAATTACCTGCCTTCTTACTGTCTTGACCAATCTAATATTTCTGAATCAAAGTCTATACTTTGAAAAAATTTTCCCCCGGATGTTTAGAATTCAAAGGTGTGAAATTTATCCACAGCTTTTCTGTGATCTCTAGTGGAAATAGGTAGCTGGTATACCAATCACTACGTTTCATGACATACAGCACATATCTGTAAGAACTCATCACTTCTTCTGAGCAGTAATTAATTTCTTCTTACAATGAACTTCTTGCATATGAATGTCTGTGTAGTGGCTTTATAAAAGCCTGAGTGCTATTGAAGCCAACAGGTTAGTTTCCTTTGACTTCAGTGGGGGGCAGGATTGATCTGAGAATGCAACCAGACTGATGTACTTTATGATTGTGCATACTGAGAAGTATTAATGCGAACATGTTTTATAGTGTGGGTACTGCATGTGCTTCCCATATCCAGAAACCTCTGAACTGCTGTGCGGTTATATAGCAATGGTATGGCTGGAATCCATATCCTCTTGGTTATGAACAGCAGCAGTAAATCAGTGCACATGGTTTTAGTGCATCATGAATCTCCTTTTCTAGTAGAATATTTGAAACAGCAGCAGATGATTTGATTTTGTGAATTCTAAAGCAATGCTTGGTACAAGGTAGAATGTCTTCAATAGAGACTACTATTGCAAGGATCTTGGTTTAGTGGCTTTACAACATCTGCAAAACATCCTTTAGCTCTTTGTAGTTGTTTCTTAAACAATTTACCTTAGCTTTAGACACTTATTGGAGCTCCTGCGCTGAAGCAGATTTCATTTGCTTATCATTCAAATCATTCAAATTTTATCATTCAAATCAAGGTACCAAAAGAGAGAAAATGCTTCTCTCTAAATCATCTGGATTAATAATCTCACATTTGATTCAATTGTCTTTTCATAAGTTACCTTATTGAGATACTTTTTTTGGTATAACATTGTTAAAATGAATTGTAGCCATGCTTTACAATACAGGTGTTGAACATTCACCTCACATATGCTGAAACAGCAACCACAGGCATTTTCCCATCTCTTCTGGGAATCGCCAACATTTGAAAGCGCAGCTTGTTGCTTCAGGTACTTTTGCTGTCAGTCCTTAATAAAATGGAAAGTTACTAAGGAAAGAACAACAATGAAAGAAGAAGAAGGAATAACTTGGAGGGGGTATAAGCTCCTCTGTCAAGCATGCTGCTTAAAGGATATTATTATTGTGTTAGCAAGGAAAGGGGCTTGGGAGATTATTTTGTACTCATGCTTTCTCCTTGCTGCCTGGTCTTTTTCCCCATGCATTCTCAGTTGCTATCAAAATGCTTGGCTGTAACATGGTTTCCATGATTGGTAAGGCAAGTGTCCCTTTCTCTATTCTGTCAAAGACAAAGAGATGGCAGCTATACTGTTTTCCTTCAAATACATCTTCACAATCACTTTTTCTGAAGGCTCTTTTGCCAACACTTAGGGACCCAACATTTCTTCACCTAGAACTTGTCAGGAAGTGCTGCATAGACAGCAGAGCCCAGAGCGGGTACTGGCATAACTCAAATGATTGCAAGCACAAATCCCCATTTATGCCACTTCAAAAGAAGGATAGAAATTAATATATTACCAAGACATTTTCTTGCTCTGTCTTCTTTCTGTTAGCTCTGTAATCTCAGTCGTGACTTTACTGCTGGTATTATTCAATTACCTATTTATGTTAGGGTACACATTTTATCTGTAACTCCCCATATATTTCTATTCTATGAGCCCATAAGAATAATTAATAGCTCCTAACCATGTTGTTCACCTTTCTGGAAGATAGATTCAGTAGCTAAAGAAATGTATCTCCCTCCTAAAGGAGGGATTAAAATTACCTCTTTGGCTAGGTACTTTCTTTGAGAAAATGGAACTAGGGGAATAAGACTTGCAGGAGGAACAGGAAGAGTTTTCCTTCCCATTCAGTAGGTTGTTTAGACTATTGAAACTGAGGTATTTTCACAGTAACTGAATACTTCTGTTTGGGCCTCTAGTCTTCTCAGACCAGATAGAGTTCCTACTCTCTATCTGCAATGTAGAGCATTCTTGAAGGAGCAGTTGTCTAGAAAAATAAGGCAGCATAAAAACATAGTCAAACCCTGCTTGTGTTTTCTGTGCTCTTTGCATTCTGCTCCTGCTTGTTGCCAGGACCTGTGGTTTTCTGAGAAAGACCACCTGCAGTGGTGGCTGGAATTTAGCTCTTACCTTTCTTTCCACTCTTGCTCAAGCCCAGATTCCTCCACCTTTGACAAGCCAGGTTGTAATCACAGGAGCAATCCTACACTCCACCACCTTTTTCACTTTGCCTATACAAGACACCATGTAATTTGCAATACACCAGAGTCAGTGCCAAGTACCAGGTCTGGTTTCACCCCTGACATTGTGCTAGTCCATTTGTGTGCTGGAAATAGGATCTTTGTGCAAGGAGGACCATGCAATTTCTCTTCTGACTGTCCAAGTTGTTCTGCCTTTGCAGGTACAGGGTAAAATTTCAGGTAGGTAAATGCCCCTAGATACTTGAAATGACAAGAAAACCTGAAATAAATGCTATTATATAGTAAGCTTAACCCAAATATCTTTTGAAATAGAAGTTTCTACCATGTAGTAAAAAGATTAAATGCAAGAAATAGCCTACCTGAACTAGAACCAGTGACCCTTATCTCCAGCCTGTCCAGATCTCACTTCACAAAAAGGATTTTGCTACTCATCAACATCAGTGCTAAGAAGATTTGTCCCCCTATGGCATTTTTTCTCCACTAGAAAATGTCTTGCTAGTCCTTTCACAGTCTTCATCCAGTTTGCCTTTCTACCACATTTTGCTTTTTGTCTTTATAACTAGAAAAATTTCTCTTCTACACAAAATCAAAATTCCTGGAATAATTAGGATCTTGTATTGCAGTGCCAAGAAGCTTGCCTAATTTTGCCTTTAAAGAAATCTTGTGATTCTCCATTTCCAGCTTAGTCATAATTTATCAAGTCAGTATATCATCACTGTTACTAAGGAGTTTAATTACCAGTTGATTTCAAAGGAAATTGTGTACAGAGAAGTAGGTATTTGTGGGAAAAGGAGAATGTTTTTTGTGCCTCTAAAACCTCTTCAGTACCCCTCCACACATTAGGGAAGACTTTCGTCACAACTGAGGCACCAAAGTGACTTCACAGCAACTGTAGTTCGACTGTAGGGCTCATTTTGTGAGTAGTTACAGTTCTGTGGCTACTTAATTTTTCAGCTTGTCTCCCACAGTCCTATTCCTAGATCTATAGGTATATCCGATCCCTGTGATATCTACCACAAGCTCACAAGGAGTAATATAAAACCTTGATGCATAGTACTTTTATGTGAGGAGGATCTTTTAATTATGTCAGGATATTTCTTGCATGTAGCAAAAGCATCACTTTGCCTTCTGTAGTGTTGGCTGATGCATAACAGAGCACTGTGAAGAAGTCTGTTAATGAAGGGCATTAAGTTCAGCCTACTGCTTGTGATTTAAGAAGTTTCTCAATAGGAGAGGGGGCCCCAGAACCTACCTAATCGATACATTTTGATGGATTTTATCATTAGGAGATAATGGGAGTTTAAGCAGAATAATTTTTTCTTTATCATACTACAGCCTTGTCCTTCCGACCACTTGTACATTTTTGAGGTGGTGTTCCAGGTTTCTCTTTCCAGCTTTGAAAGGAGAAGATAGACTAGACTAGACTAGACTAGACTAGATCTAGACTAGATCTAGACTAGACCAGACTAGACTAGAATTAACCAGGTTGGAACAGACCTTTGAGATCATTGCGTCCAACCTATCATCCAACACTGTAATCAACTAAACCATGGCACCAAGTGCCTCATCCAGTCTCTTCCTAAACACCTCAGGGGAAGTTTAGGCTCAAGGTGAGGAGAAAGTTCTTCACCGAGAGAGTCATTCGTCATTGGAATGGGCTGCCCGGGAGGTGGTTGAGTTGCCGTCCCTGGAGGTGTTCAAGGGGAGACTGGATGTGGGACTTGGTGCCATGGTCTAGTTGTGAGGTTTGTGGTTACAGGTTGGACTCGATGATCTTCAAGGTCTCTTCCAACCTTGGTAATACTGTGATACTGTGATACCTCCAGTGATGGTGACTCCACCACCTCTCTGGGCAGCCTGTTCCAATGGCTAGTCACTCTTTCTATGAAGAACTTCTTCCTAACATCCAGCCTGAACCTCCCCTGCTGCAGCTTGAGACTGTGTCCTCTTGTTCTGTTGCTGGT
This sequence comes from Picus viridis, assembly GCA_033816785.1. Taxonomy (NCBI): domain Eukaryota; kingdom Metazoa; phylum Chordata; class Aves; order Piciformes; family Picidae; genus Picus; species Picus viridis. The sequence goes on along the minus strand of CM066574.1, from coordinate 10,734,797 downwards.
TGCCTGGGAGAAGAGATAAACCCCCACCTGGCTACAACCTCCCTTGAGGTAGCTGTAGACAGCAATAAGGTTTGCCCTGAGCCTCCTCTTCTCCAGGCTAAGCAACCCCAGCTGCCTCAGCCTCTCCTCAAGATGTCACCTCAGGCATCCTTTAGCTTCCTGTTTAGTTTCCCTCATAGCAAGAAAAGGAAACTGTTATCCCAATGTGATCCCATTCAATTCTTGTGTGAGATAATAGTGGCATTTTCTGTCTTTAACACTAACATGAAAGTTGTGGTTTTCTTTCAAGATGTCTTCTCTGAAATGTTTACTTATTTGTACTGTTTGGTGAAGCTAGTGCATGCAGCAAATGTAGCTCAGGACTAGCTGCTGAACACCATTCCATTACCATGATGACATGGGTGCCTGTATTGCCAATTTGACTATATAGAAACTTGTTGGGGCAATGCATACAATGAAAACCCTTCATCCTCTTATGGGATCTTCAGATGAAGGCACCTGAAATTGTCTCATCAGTTGAAAACATCACTAACAAATTTGTAAGACGAACACATCCTTGTTAATTCATTAATTTATTTAATTATTTTTTCTGTGGAATAGTACTTCTGCTCCTGGGGAAAATTGGGCAAATTTGGCCCCAAGCACTTAGTTTAGCTCCAGAAAAGGATCTTACCTTGGCTTTGTACCATTGCTGTAAGGAAAATATATGGATCTATATCAAAGTGACCTTTAGAGATTCTGCTTGGACATTTACAGTATTCTTATTGCCTATCATTTCTGTAAGCCTGTTTGTAACCCAGTTTTGGTGCCCTCTTTCTCTGCCCAAACAGGAGCTCATGATCCATTTTGTTCCAGCCTTCCATTTTTCTTTTTAAACCATCATTGACCTTTGCATCCTTATCTCCACAGAGAGCACAGAAGGTAGCTTTAATATAAATTTGGCTATTTGGGTGGTTTTGTTGCTGCAGGGAGTAAATTTGAGCTGCTTGGGATCTAGGACTCGCTTCCAATGGAGTACTCCCACCACTAGAAAGTGTTGCCTTTGCCTGCACTAAGCAGGTCCTTTCCCATAGAGATAACCTGGATGTGAAAACAGCAGGAGACTTTCTGGCCCTTCGCAACTCCATACAACATCACTGCCTAACACAGTGCATCCTGGGCCCCAGATCCTTAGAAAAAGTGGAATTTTTCATTAGTTGCTCGAGCCTGTTGCCTGTGCAGCATTGTGGCACCTCCTAGTTGCCCAACCTAAGAAACCGAGGCTTTGAGATTTGGATTGTATCTTCTAAATCTGGCATAGGGTGTTTTGAAGCATGGTTGGGAGTCAACACATTCAAGTTCCTATGTGAACCTGGCTCTGAGAGCTGGACAAAAGGCATGCTTTATTGAACAGCTGAATTTTTGCCTTTGCCATTTGACTATAAGGAGTGATAATAGCAATGCAGCCTTTAACGAGGCTTGATATTTTCAAATGTCATCTCCTCTGGTTTCATGCACGCTTCTTGATTGTTCTAACATCTTAATTGAAAGTGTAACTCTAATAATGAACTTATTTTTAGCCTGCTTCTCTGAGCTATGCATTGTATCAAAGGACAGGCAATTCAGAAAGCAGCTAGCTGTGGATCAACAGTGACACAGAGCACTTGTGTAGTCGCTGGGGGTCAGTCAGTACATTTCTTTCACACTGGTGCTAGTCAATCACTTTTGTTTTCCAGATTAATTATGTGGCCTTTCATTAAAAAATGAGGCATGGTTTCTTGCCATTTTCATTTCACTTGTGGAAATAGACTTGGCCGGGGTGAATTTTGCATCAGGGCCTTATCTATGTCGGCCTTTTTTTGTGTGTGTTTTGTTTTGTTTGGCAAGGAAGTGGGAAGAGCTCAAATAATCTAACAATCTAAGGTGAAGGGGTCTGGTCCATAATGTCTGTATCTCTAGAAAGAAAGTTTGGTATATAAACTCCTGTTGCAGAGGTGAATATTTCACTACACCAATGTCATTGTCTCCTTTCTCTTCATGTTCTGTAGTTTTCTGTAAAAGCTGATGCAGTGACTTTATTCAACACCTGCGTCTTTAACAGCCAACACAGTATAATTACCTTTCTTGAATATTCTATAGAATTGTCAAACAGCAATTTTCTTTTACAAGACAAGCTTTTGAACAATGCCATTTACATACAGAGCTTAACATCTCTTATGTTGAAAATCTAATTATAAGAATCCAAAATTTACTGCATGTTTGTTGTTTTACAATTCAGTCTACGTAAGGCCCTAAAACACAGCACCTTTTAGCATTTGTTCTGGAGCTAAATCAGCACAGTCTTTATTGGGCACTCTTTCAGTGTTATGTGTAATTAATTCTGCAACAATATTTTAATGTATTTTTGTTTTCTTACTGTGTTTATCTTAAATTTCCAAACACAGACATGGAGCAGTGGGAGTCCAAGAAGAGAGGCGCCTGATGTTCTTGCACTGTTTTTCCATTCACTGAAAAATTTGCTGTATGTTAGAATAGAAATGTATCAGCATTTTAGTGAGAGAACTGAGGAAAAGCAGACTGGCATGTTTTATTCTGTCTTGAGTATTAGTCATTGGATATTTAATGCTGATGTTGATTGATTGGATCGGACTGTAGATAATTAGCCAGGAAATCTTAGAGCAAATCATGGCTTGAATTGTGCAAGTACCATCACCCTAGGCAGGCCACTTTCGCAGTCTTTGTGATACAAATGTGGCAGACAACCACCTCGACTATCTCAAGCAGCACAACTTCAGTGTTCTGTTAGGAAGGTGGCATTAGAATAGAATCAAATTAACATAACATTGTATTATTTCTTGCTGGTGCAAACTATAAATTAATGTTATGAAATGTTATGAGCGTGTCTACAAAACCACCTCTCACAAAAATTAAAGTGTATCGTTATCATCTTCCAGTTGTCACTCTGGGAATTCCTCTGTTGCCACACATTATTTTCCCTGTATGGTAAGCTACATTCTTCCCTCTCGGTTGCACTTTAGGATTTCAGTTCTTGTTGCCAATTTCTGTCCAAGGTTTCTGCAAATCTTTTGTGTCCTTTTCTAAACATGTTCTATTCTCCCAAAAAAAAAAAAAAAAAAAAAAAAAAAGAAAAGAAAAAAAAAGAAAAAAGGAATCCTCAGCTATTCACTCCAGCTTACAGTGAAACCTTCTTCAGCTTTTCCTTTCAAACACCATCTCCTATGAATGCATATAATGCACAAGCTGGAAAATATTTTAAAAGACTATTTCACATCTCTCTGATATCAATCATAATACAAGACAATTACTTTGTTTATGATTCTCTTTCATTTTCTGCAGGTAAGTGTAAAAATACATCTTTTATGTTTTGGTCCTATTGCTAAGGGTTTTTTTTTTTTTGCTTTCTTTGAAGATCTTAAATATGCCAACGTCATCACAAATTCTTAAGGCTTTTGAACACATCCTCCTCCTGCTGTATTGTATCATGTTTGGTTTAACTCTTCACTGCCTCTTCCTGGAATAAAAAAAAAAAACAACGCTGTGGGGAAGCACATAAATATGTGTAAAATTTTGTGCTTCAGTTAAAATGCAGTTTCAGGTTCAAGACTGGGAACAAGTGACATCATATAAATGCACTTCTCAGTGCAACTGTGTAAAAAGGTTTGTTTGAAGCCATCCATTTCGAGTAAAGTATGTACATGTGCTAGCAGTAAAAACTGTATATAAGTGTTTGGACTCTTCTTAAAAGAATGCTAGATTACCACAACAAATAAATAAATATCTATATATATCCAAGAACCAGAACAAATAAACATAATTGTTTTCTGCAGCACCAGCTTAAAATATTATGTGGTTTACCTCATAAGATCTTTCATGGATTAAAGAGTAAGAACAAGTTTTCTCCATTACAAAATTCTCATTTAATCCTTATCCACACTTAGTTTATCAAATTAAATTGGACAAGATTGATGCAGGGGTTTTTAAGCCAGACATCATGTGTAAAATCGCTAGACAACAGATTTTAAAGGGTGCCCACCATGACTTGTCACATCATCTTTCCTCAGCCTCAGCTGCCCTTGCATAGTCTTATGCAGGGTCAGGATTCTTCTTGGTGTTACACTATGGACCACTGCAGAGAAACAGAGCTGCGACACAGTCTCCAGCAGAGTTACTTATTACATCCTCAGCCCCCTTCACCTGCCCCAGCCATTCAAAATAACATCACACCATAAAATATTCATGAACAGCCCAGTGCTCCAGCGAGGGCCTCGCTTCTGCAGGTGGCTGTTACATCAGTAATTGCCCGATACTTCCCTCCACAGCGTAAAATTGTTTTCATTATGTGTCATGCACACAGAGCCAAGCAAATCCCTCTTGAGTGGTTTCCCAAGGGCTAGAGGGAGGTGGTACTTAACTTAAACAGGCGCTTTTGGCTTACGTTAAAAATAAAAAAGGGGAAAAAAGAAGGAAAAAAAAAAAAAAAAAGGAATAAAAAAGAGAGCGAGAGAGAAAGAAAAAGCCAGTGAAAGCTCATCATTAACTCTACTTCTAACTGCAACAAAAAGCAGAAGCTCATGCAAAACTCTCATAAAGATTATCCTAAATGTCTCAGTTACTAGGAAGAGCTTTAGTGGCTTTAGCTGTTCTTACGATACTTAAAGCTGCTTCAGCCAGAGAAGAGAATAACTTTCCACCTGACTGAAGTTCCCATGGTTTGCAGTGCAAGGCGATAAGCAGGTTTCAGCAATAAACTCCTGCTTTGTGAGACAATAATGCACAGTCAGGTCCCCCCATTTTGATTCAAGGGTGTCTTTTTCTTTCCCCCCTGTGGTGGACTAATCACAGCTCCACTTTGTTTAATTGCAGCAAAGAGAGAAATGTGTTTAAGAAGTCATTCTGGCCCTCTTTAAATGAATGCTCAAGTTCTTCAAAGACAACAAACAGGATGCATAATAAATAAGATTTAATTTTCAGATCAAAATAGGCAGAGTTAAAGATTTTATTGACTGATGTGTGAGAGAGAGATGCTTCTGAAAAGGGGGAGGAAAAAAAGGAAGCAACAAGTGGGATTAAAGTCTTGGGTTTTATGCAGCACAAGCTGGTTTTGCATGGTGGGAGGATCAGTACAGGAATAAAATCTTTCCAGAATTAGTGGTCGGTAGCCTGCCGGGCACTTTGCTTCTGATAAAAATGCCTGTAAAACTATGTCAACCCCTTGATAATTGACACAGATGTACCCACTATAGTTTTCAAACTAAGACCTAGAAAACCTTGGGTGCGACGTATTGTAAATTATGGCTCGGGGTCATGAACTCTGGAGTGGTTGTTGGGGGAGAGGGATGGACAGAAAAGCATTTATCGATCAAAAGTTTTCTTTCTGAGTTTGACATGACTAAGCTACAGCCCAAGTGATTGGGAGAGAAAACCTTTTAATTAATTATTTTAAAAGCTATGTTGTTCTTTTGTGGCTGCTGTTCTTCCTAAGTTTGGTATTATTAGCACTCCTAAACGGTAAGCATACCTATACCAGCAGAAATGAAGTGAACTCATGATAAATTTCTTCAGTCCTCTTCTTTTTGGGGAAAAAAAATGAAAATCACAATTTATTGAGACATACAGTGAAGCCATTTTTAATTTGCTTCAAATTGCTTACTATGGTCCTATACAGGAATGAGGATATACTCTAATTAATAGTTTTAACATCAATACTCTACCTTTCCTAGTGTGAGCCTTCCAGGCTGATTTTTAATTCTATCAGAAGAGAAACGAATATGTTTTTCCTTAACATCTTATGGCTGAACTGCTATTACCATGGTTTGGTGCCCTTTCATTGCTAATACACACAATTGCTGGTGACTGTGAGCTGTGAGGTCTCATAATTGTGAGTAGGAACTCGGTGTGCATGAAATGACCTTCAGAAGCATCTGCTGTGGGCTTCCCCCCCCACGCCCTGTGTTAAATCAGATATGTGAGGTTATCTGGGATACTGAAAAGCTATACTCAGAAAGTATTTTTTTTTTTTTTTTTTCATAATGAATGATGGAGTTCTTTTTGCTTCTGGCAACTATAGGCCCTTTCTGAATACAGCAAATGACTGTTTCAAAATGAAAACCTCTATGTGTTTGAATGTAGTATTATGCCTAGTTGCTTTTTGAGTGAAAGGCGGCTTTAAAAAGTTAGGTATATCATTGCCAAAAAGGGCTACATAGTATTGTCAGCATTTTGAGAAGGAATAGGTCCTTTTTTCCCTGAAACGCCATTCTGGACAGCTGTTAGTGACTTACCAAACTTTTCATATGGATATGTATGTTAATGACAGGCAATGAACTGGAGATGAAGAGACCCAAACACAGACCGATCTCTTCAGTGCACATCAAAAGCCTTTACAAAAGGAGCAGTAAAAGAGGCAGTGATGGTGGAGCCTTCACTTTTGTACACTGAATTAGTTCTGCAAGCAATGAAACTGATCTTTTCTCCTTGCCAGAAAAGTCTGGTGATTTTTGTGAGTGCTCATTAGCACAAGAGGCATTTGTGAAGATAATTGACTGACGCCGATACTGCTGGCTGTCACAACAGTGCCAGCAGTGTATGTGCGTTTTAATAGTTGTATTTCCCCCCCGCCCCCTTTCTTAAATATAATGCTTTCTGAAAGATACTGGCTTTCCAAAGGTCTATGAGCCCGTGTGAAGCAGGGAGTTTAAAGAAACCCTGCTTGGGGAATCTGTCCATCTGCCCTGCTATCTCTCTGCTTGAAGGGTCTATGTGTGCATCATTGCTGGTAGATAAAGGGGCTTACAGAGGCAGAGATGATGCAAATCTAGGTAGATAAGACTCCCTAGTCTTGTGATGGGTAAATATTTGACCCTCACCATATAGGAAAGTGTTTAACGGCTCCGAAAGGACAGTAAAATCAAACAGGTCACACGCAGTCAGCAGGAAATCAATCCATGCAATGTTGGATTTTATCTGGACAAACAGATCATTTGGGGAAAGCAGGTTGGGTTTTGAATACTTAGCCAGACAGAGTATAGCAGTCACACAACCATACACACAAGCAGTGTGCCTAAAAATGCACCTCTTGCCTATCATCAGATGCGTTCCAGAAATCTCCAGTTTCAGACTTGTTCAGAGCTCAAGATGATCTTTTTAGCAGAGGGATTTCAGCAGATGCATATGGCTGGGATCTGTTGTATGACTGCTAATATCTCTGTTTCAACAATACAACTTCATTTTTCTCTTGTGTAAGTGGAAACTGAATTTGGCCTGCAAGCCCTTGTGTGTTAGGGAATTAATTATCATCAGTAGTGAAAGACTGTGTTTTTATTTGGTGTTTCTGCTGACAATAAAAACTGAGAATAAAAAGTAAAAGACATTAATAATTTTCTGACCTGGTATTTCAGTTACTGGAAAATTCTGAGCTGGTGAAATCAACCCAGGGAAGTGTTGTTTTCAGTAGATTTCCAGTCTTGAAAATATTTTGAAAGAAACACTTCCAAATTTGTCAAAACATCCTTGTTAAGGATTTGAAAAAATGTAAACTTCATGGTCTTTGGCTGGAAATATAACCCACTTCAATAATTTAAAGCCCACTCTCCCTAAATGAAAAGGTCCAATTCAAACCAGAATGTTTGGGATATCTTACATAGAACACTGTATCTCAATTCCCTTCATTTCTTTATGACCTTTTTTAAATACTTGAAAATGAAGGGCTTTTAAACCTTCAGTTCACAATGGGAAACCAATCTGAAATCCAGAATTCTCACAGGACAGGAAAGCTACCTCCTTCTCCATCACTAGAAATAGATCTCAGGACTTTATTGATGGCAGGAGAAATAGAAAATAAAAAGAGAGTAACTGGAAGCAAGTTACTTTCAGCTTATAGCTCTGTCTTAATGATTAGCACAAAACAACATATCAAAGATCTAGCTCTTTAGAAAATCAAGTCCCCTGACTGTAATTTTGGATTTCTATTTAATTTACTTTTCTAAATATATTTCACTTTATTCTTCCACCAGAATACAGAACCTGGGTATTTTGGAATATCTTCAAGAGTAGAGCAGTTGACCTGAAAGTTTTTTCAAAGATATTTCAGCTCATTTCATGACCTGAAATAAATGTTGCACAATATCGTCACCCTTTTAGCAAGTAAGATTATGCTACAAAAGGCTGTAATCTATATGTTCTTTAAAGTCTATCATGAACCTCATTTTGTGTGTGTGTGTGGCTGGAGTACCCACTGTTTGTCACATGATTTTATTGGCATATAAAGGAATGCTAGCTTACTTATGAATAGTAAAAACTACTTTGCTCTGTTTTAGATAATGGCTACTGAGAATTTATCTCTTGATCTGTTGTGCAAAACATGCTTGTTTGATACCAACTCTGAGGTCATTTAATCTGTATAACTGCAGCTCTAAGAAATGTAACAAAGGAACTTGAAACTCATTTTAAGACCCCTCCTCCCCAAGGGACCTGGGCTACTTATATCATAGTGAGCAATAGTAAAACCTGAAATTTTATCTCCAGACCTTCTACAAGTAGAAACTGCCTGTTGCCCGGGAGATTTCTTATTCTGCTGTTTAAAAACATCTGACTCTAACCCTGTGTTAGTACAAACTACTGATTCAGTAATATCCAGGACATTATTATTAGTCTCCTGAGGATGTCAGTTTGTGAAAAGAATGCATGCATGGATTTGAAAGATGGATCTCTAAAAGTGACAAATGGCAGAAAGTGTGCAGAGATTTTAGGTAGCATTGTTAATGCCCAGGATGTCTGTGCAGTGGCTTGAAATCCTTAGTAAATTCAAAAGATATCTCAATAGGTGGTATGTGAGTATTTCCATTTAATAAGAGATTGTAACATAATTGTGGGGTTGTATTTTAAAATAATTTAAAAAGAAATAGCAGCTTCACCAAGTCAGCACAGAGCATGTACCTCTGCACACACATTCACGCCCTCTGAATCGATGGAATAGATAAGACTTCCTTTGGCTTCCTGCCTATGAGAAGATGTTAATAGTTTGTCATAGCTAGAAAGTGTACCTGTTATGTTATCCTAGTGTTTGGGAAATATTTTGTAGTACATTTCAGTATTATTTTATATCAGCAGGCAATGCTCTGTGGTCAAAAGTTCCCAAAGCTGGACACTACTCAAAGGATGCTTTATTGTGAGCTGTGTCTTGCTAGAAATTTTAACTAAAGAAATAGGCACTGGGCCAGTAATCTCTGGAAAAAAAACACCCCAGCATTCTGGTTTTGTACTTACTGTGTTTAAACATGCAAAAGATGAATGCAATAACAGACTTCCTGACAGAAAACAGCATGTGGAGAATTTTGGTTTCAATGCACATTTTTTAAAGCAGCCTCTGTATTTTCTTCAGCATCAGGTGACATTTAATGTCATCTTTTTGTGCCTCATGACTGAAAAGCCATTAACATCCCCTGTTAAAGAAAAAAAAAAAAAAAAAGAAGCACCATTTCAGTTCTGATTACCCCTGAAAAGCAGAAAATTTGACATGTCAGCATTTCCTGAAACATTTTTTTTTCCTGAAATTGTTATGTGTAGCAAAATATTACACTCCAAATAGCAGTCAGCAAGAGAAAAAGGGCTGGGAAAGGGACAACAGGGTGTGTAAGAAGCCAGTCAATAACCAGATGAATACTCTTGTTCAAAAGTAGCCAAGGCTTTCCTCCTTGCTCTCTTTGTACCTGAGTAATCACAATCAAGCAGTTTGTTAGCACTGTAATTGTAACTTACAGAAGTGATCAACCCTTCCCCACCTCCTCCTGACATGCGCATGCTCCCACCTCAACAACCCAGCCAGAAGGTGGGCAGATTTTAATTTAAATGACTCCTCCCTCCTTCCAGTGCATGTATTGATCACCTTAGGTTGCCACTGACCTGATGGAAGCACATATCACTGTAAGTTTTATTTCCCTTTTCATGGGTTGTGAAAATCTGCTTCCCTTTGTAGTAAGTTAGCTTTCAATATCCGTTAATGGTCTCAGCACAGCTTCTAAGGAGTGATCTCACTTGTACCATAACCAAATCATACAGTACTGCAGCATGCCGGTCGGAAAAAAACCATCACTGCCTAACAGTTCATTTGAGATATGGCCAAGTGACCTTTTTACTTCCCGTCAATGAGCTGGGCAGTCATCCTCCTCCTCCCTTTGCACTCTTGTGGCAGAACAGTGGCAGTAACCTGTGCTGTGATCCAAACACTTTGCAGGAAGGATGCGAAACACAGAGGAGAGGCAGCTACAGGCAGGCCTCAGAAGGGTGAGGAGTTAGACAGCAAAGAGCTGGGTGCCCACCTGCTACAAAGTCACAAATTCTGGTACAAAGAGATGAACATTTAAGTGCAAGAGAAAATAGAAATCAAACACCAAGCTGCAGAGCAATACAGTAATTTGGATTTGGAATAATATCACTGGGGATTTAAATTCATACCTCTGAGAGATAGTGGTCCAAGCTCATTGCAAACTAAGAGAGTGCTATGGTCACATATTCTGACAGAGTTAGAACATGCAGAAAATAAGTCAAAGATTCTGGCACAGTTTTGGTTTTGCCATATCTGAATTACAGGTTGTATCATTTTCATGAAATCTATACGGCATAAAATATTGAGTAAGCCATTTCAAAGGAATGCCTGTTTAGATCACAGCCATATTCTGTGCTATTTGCTGCAAGTGAAACGAAGGTAAGGTGTCACTATTAGGTGGAATCCATTACCTTATTGGATATTTCTAGAGTTCCTCCTTCTAAGAGATGTGAAATATTGGTATTGAGGAACTGAAAACTACAAGTGGAGCCTTGTGTGACACTCATCTCTGAGAAGCTACAGGCACAGGTGGAACAAAAGGTCTATCACCAGTTTTTGAAATGCTGATGAAATGAGCTCCAGCTTCTTAGATAAGAAGTTAATTTGGTGATAAAATGTCCATTATGAGGCTGAAGAAACATTTTGTATCTTTGTAAATGCTGTGTGGCAGCTTTATTTCAGATTAACTGTTAATGGCTTATCTCCAGACAGTCTGTTGGCAGTCAGTTAAGTCACCCATACTGAAAGTACCACCCATGTTTTTCTTTCCAACTGGGTTACAGGACCTTCTGGTCTTCTTTTTATATTCTTCATGGAGATCACTCTGGCCCATCTGAAACACGACATTTCCCCTTAAGGTGAAATTTCAGGGTATAACAAGGCAGCCTATTTAATAAAGATGAGATACTGCAGACACACTAGACATCTAATGTTGCTGGAAGAAGCTGATGCAGGAAGGTTACAGGCACATAGGTGGCATATGATTGTGGCCTAGTCAGTGAACTTCATTAATTCCAAACAGCATAAAAACACCCAAGCGTCCACTAAAGGTCTGAGAGTTAAGCACAGAGACAATAACTCAACTCAATATATGGATACGACAAAACCAGATTCTGAATGGGAAAAGTCACAAGTAGATGTCTCCTCACACAGTATGGATGTTCTGTTTGTACCTGCATGCCTTGGTTAAAGTTGTGTCGGGGTCCTGCAACTACCACCCGATCCCCTTGATGCATGACATGCTCCGAGTTTGGCTGTTTCCAAATTCAGCCAAGAGGCTTGTGTTGGTTTCAATGAATTTCTTTCTTTGCATGAAATATTTCACAAATGCCATTTATTGCTATGCACTTGATTCTTTGCAGGGTTTCAAGACTGTGATTTAATATCTTAGATTGTCTAAACAAAGCCCTACTTAAAATTTGCTCAGGTTTGCTTAGGAAACTGGGAAGTGTGTAATTACAGTGAGAACTTGAAGGAGAAAGCAGTTTCATTAACAGCAGAAACTACTGTTTATGCCCATGAACTGTGTAAAGCTGCAGTTTCAGAAATCCTGCTGAAATAATCTTTCAGTGTACTCAGTAAGCCAAAATTATTTAGACAGTGCTTGACTCACAGTGTCTGAAGTATAGCCAGTGCCACAGACCCTGCTCAGTGCTGGTGTCTCTCCCTAGCAAAGGAGCAGTCATGTCAGCGATGACACAGGGCACCTGCTGGTGTCCTGGGATGGCAGTGGGGGTTCAACCTGTAGATGCAGGGCTGTGAATGGCCTTAAGTTTGGGTCTGGCTCACTGAGGGTTTTCTTTTTATTAGGGATACAGACCTACTTATCTACTTACAAATGTACCCTCCTTGGCATGGGCCTTTCATCTTCCCAAATGCAGTAATTAGGGATATGCATTCTCTGCGATGTTGTGTGGGTTTTTTATAGTGCCTTTGAAGGGGGCCAGATTGACAGTGGTGAGGCTTCAGGTCCTCTCTTTATCCACAGAGCCATTCCTGCCATTTAGGTTCTGAGTGAGCATTATTTGCACATATTTAACTTCAATGAGACCAGTATCCCTGCACAGCAGCTAATGCTGGGGGAGAAACAATGAGCTGGATTCTGTTTGTTTGTTTGTTTGTGTTCATGTTGAAGATGAGGAAAGTGCAACATCATTAAATTAAATTAAATTTTGTAACAATCAAATGATTTAGGTAATAAAAGGGGGCAAAGAAAGAAAATGTTGAATTTTAATAGCTATAACCTGTAAGCAGCGCTTTATCTTGCTGCTGCTGTTGTAAGGACTAGTAATTGCAGCCGTCTAGACACAGGAACAGATGCAAAGTAGAGCTTTATTATATCAGACATTTGCCCTACTACGATACAGTCTAATTGCCCAGAAAATATATTTCTACATGAATTATTTCTAATTTGATCTGAACTAGACCAACTGTTGTATTTTGCTGAACTTTACCAAGTGATAAAACCAAGCAGTGGATTTCTAAATGTTTTCTGCTATCAGTGTCTTTAAAGAAAATGGTTAATTAATGGAAACTTAAGGTGGCATGTAGTTTTCTAGCAAATAAAACAGTTTTCTTCCTTGCTAATGAAATTTTTGTTGCTTCTTTCCCCTGCATGGCTTGAAAAGGAAAAACACCACTAATGCTAATTTATGATTTAGCGTGTTTTGTCTGCTAGAATTGCATGAAAACATTTTAAACTGCAAGTTTAAAATGCAGTTGGAAATTATGCTGGGGTGAGGGATGTAAAGGAGTTTGGTTTAGTTACCTGAAAATGTTGATCATTTTGATCAAATGTCTTTTCCTCCCAATTGATTTTGTTTTCTTTCAAGAGTATTAGCACAGAATCCTGAATTTCTTAATAAAACCTGGAAAATGTGTTGTGTGTTCCAGGAGTCTGAATCATTGGTCTGCTGGAAATGGATAATCAATGTGAAATAAAGATAAATCTTCGGGTGCCCAGATCCGTTGTTTGAAAAATATGAGATTTTGTTGTGCTGCATTTCTGCTCCTTTCGCAGCCTGTATTCGTGCATTCGTCCTATTTTCTTTCCACATTTTAAGAAGTGCCTAGGAAATGCAGGGGAATCTTTCAGCAGGTTTCACATAAAAATGATAATAGTAACTCGCTTCCTCCTCCTTCCCATCCCCCCAAAATAGAGCATACTACTGAAATTATTTAAATTGACTGAGCCTTTTAAGCAAGTAAACACATTTTAACTAGTTTTTTTTCCCAATCCTTCCATTCATGCCTACTATAGAAATTAGCCTTCACTCTTCCTTCACTTACACATGGATACACACACTTGCATGGACACAAGAAAAATTTCTTTTCTCCTGTCAGCATTCCTACCCAACAATAGTTAGATTAGTGGAAATGAGGGCCTCCGCAGAGAAAGGACATTCAGCCACAGAAGGCTCCCTGCAGGAACAGCTGGTAGGGGTTAATGGCTGCTGAACCTCACAGCCAGGGCCTATTCTCTATTGTGTGTTCAACTCCTGGGAAGGAGGGAGACTTGTGACAGCTTCTGGGGTGCATGGGATCAGAGGTATAGCAGTTAGGTCAGAGAGGTAGTGTTCAGGGGGAAAAGGCTAGCTGGGAATTGCAATAAAAATGAACTCTGCGTAGGGGACGGCAGAGGCTTGAAATCTGCAAAAATTGGGCGCAAATTGCCATGGGGAAACAGCAAAGGATTATTCAGTAACGTGGCTTCTAACCTTTTAACAACTGTGATATGAATTAAAAGAACAATTGGAGGGAGATGGGGGATGAATAATTCATATCTGAAAGTGGATGAAATCCAAGTTGGAGCTAAACATGTGCCGCTAATGTATGTTATTTACGTTTGTACGCTAACCCCTTTGAGTTCAGCTCTCTGGATTATGGTGTAACGCTGTGGCCACTGTACCAAGCACACCAGTTGGGAGGCACAAGTGATCCTTCAGTGCTCAGCATGCTTAAGCTTAAATAGGGAGTGATTAATAAGTATGTGTTTCCCCTCAGAGTAGGTGTATTTGCCACACCACCGTGGCACTTGTAAGGAGCCCTCCCTGGAGGAGTGGCAGGTGATGTGCTGGAAGGTCAGGTCTCTGTTGGGACCGCAGGGCTCCCGGGGTGGCTCTTCTGCTGCCCGCTTGTGCCTGGCACACACCAGGAAGAAACCTCTCAAAAAAGTTGGGAAGCAACGATTTGATGAGCTGGAAAGATCAGGTCTGGGAAAAGGCTGAGATGTTCCTGCCTCCTCCTCTCCGCCTCCGCCCCCGCCCCCTCTCCCGCTCCCCCCTCATTTTGCGATAGTTTGGCAGGATGCTGTGGTTTTAAAGGGACCTTAGAGGGAGCTGTATTTCCCCTCTGACAGCTGGCTCCTCTCCATACAGCCTCTGAAAACTTTCTAATTAAAAGTAGCAGCATTAAAAAAAATAAAAATAGATTGAACAATTCTGTGTGGAAACCTCCTCTGCCTCTACCCTCCATAGCAGTAACCTTTGTTTTGTTATTCTTTCAGTGTGGAAACGTCTGACGCTCAGCAGCATAAAATACTAAGAGTTGCTGGACGTATTATACTTGTAAGTTATAGCTTCAGCAAGACAAGAGCAAGTGTTCTGATAATAAAGCTCTTTTGCCCTAAACCCTTTGATTCCTTGACCACACTATGATTCTAGATGTGGAGATGTTGGGAGACATCAGCACAAATTTCGCACAATGCAGCTTGGGTGAAAAAGTTCAGATGTCATTAATCACTCCCCCTTTTTTTGGTTGTTGTTTTCTTTAGTCACAAACTTTAAAGCCACTTAAGTAATTTTGCCTTATGTTTTTTCTTCCCTCTGTGAGTTTACTTAAAGAAAAAAATTAAAAAATAGAGTGTAAGAAAGAAAAGAAAAAATAATAAAAAGTTCCATTCACCTGCAAGCAGGAGCATGAAAGATATTGTCAGTGAGCTTCCAGCAACTCCTTTGGAAGCAATACAGATGCAATACACTCGTTAAAGTTCTTCTATTTGGATTGTAATGTCTCAATGAAAACGTATAAGCCAGTGCCTGAGGACTTTAAAGAATATTTAAGATGCACTGGAGTGTGTCTTGCCTTAGTACACCTTGACACAGCACTGCAGCCCCCAGAATGAGGATTGACAAGTACAGGTAGAAACAACAACAGAGACATAACAGAACAATAACAAAAATGCCTCCCTGAAGTACCGACACTGACAGCTTGATAGAATAAGCAAAAATATCACCAAAATGACTTGCAGGCAGGAATAAATGAGGCTTTCAAGTGCTCGTGAGAGAGCACTTGGAACATTTATCCTGCCTTACATTGAGAATAGTGAAATGCTGGGCGTAAGTGACTTACCCAGAGACATGTGGCAAGGCAGTAGCACCTGCCACTGTGGCCCTTACTCACGCTTTCTGCTGGGCTTGGAAGGTATGACTCAAAAAAAAAAAAAATGCCCTTTCTCTACATAGTCTGATGTGTTCTCTGTCCAGATGAATGCCCTGATTCTACAAACAGCTCTAAGTAGATCACAGCATGTACTTATGTGCGTTTTTGATCCTGACTCCCAAAGCCAAATTCAGATTTACGGAGCATGCAGATTCTCAAACTAGAGAATGATACTCGAACTGAGAGCAACGTGGGTCAGCACTGAAATGTCCATACTCTGGGTGCTGATTTTCTTTTGAAAATAGTGAGGATGAACTGCAAATCTGATCAGAGAAATATTGACACACCTGGGCTAAGACTACTGAATGCATGGTTTCTGTTCACAGACAGTGCTTTTACACTTCTTATAAATAACCAAAAGCAAGGCTGCCTCAACTAAACTATAACGGAACAGTGGAGTTAGCAGGTGTGCTTGTAATAAGATGCATTCAATTTCCCATTTCTTTTAATGAAAGAGAAAGTAAGAATATGGGAGTTTGTTGACCTCTTTGCAGTGCTATTCATATTGCCAGCATAAAGACACAAAAGGGTATGAAATTAAGAACTCAGAAGGGAATTATTCTGATGACAGACTCTTACACTGAGGGTTTGTTCCATTTAGTAAACTCTTGATCTTCCCAAAGTGCAGCAATTGATTCCAATAATTTGTTGTCACATTTTTTTTAAAATATGGATAATTCACTTTCATGAAACAAATTTAACAGCAGATGCTGTTTACAAAACCATAATGCTGTTTTCAAAGCTGCTAGTTCAAACACTGTGTGATATTCTGTACAGGATGTGCTATTGAAAGGGTTAAGCTTTTCTGACTTTCAGATACAATGAAATTATGACAGGAAGAAAATTGTGCCATTTTAGCATGAAAATGCTTGTACAAATACTGTCGTTCCTTCCTTCTTACTTTCTTTATAATGCCTCAACGATAGCTAAGATGACAGACGTTTGACAGGTATCTGTAAGCATACAACCCAGGCAGCTCATTAAAGTTTTTCTTTCTATGCATCAGCTTTCACAAAGGCAAAAACCCATTAGCATTGACTATTTTGCAGATTAGAAGAATTAAGGGCTTCAAACGTTGGCTTATACCAAGCAATGTCATTTGTGAAGTGATGTTTGCTTTATTATTTCCCTTTCTCTCCCTCTGAAACCAGACTGACATGACTTTAGCTCAACGTAGGGCGTAATGTGCAAACCAAAGGACTGGCTCACCGATGAAAAGAAACACATTCCCTTTTATACATGACTGGAATGGCAAAAAGGGGAGACTTTACATGTACTATTTAGGCTCATTAGAGTACTGATTATGATAGTTCTCCAGTGTAATCTTTAATCGACTTTGACACTAGATTTGCCCCGTTACAAATCCTGTCATGCAAATTAAGTCATTTGTGTTGTTTGATATGGAAAGATCTGCTATGAAATGAAAGATTAGTTCACAGATGAGGCACCAGAGACTGCTGCCCTTGTGCACCGTGCAACTGATTACAAGGATGAGAGCATCCATTTTTACACTGCTGTTAACGTTTAGGAAAGAAGATTAAATTAACGCAGTTTATTTCCTTCTTCCTGCACGCAGTTATTCTAAATAAGATTTCACAGCCTCTACCTATGTGGCACAGAAAAGTGGCAAAAAGCAACACCGCCATTTGGAATAGGGAAACATATTTTTGAAGGCAATATGGTTGGTGGATTGGACTTTTTTTTTCTTCCTTTTGGTATGCCCTTGAATACTGTGCCATGGGCAGGGACACCTCACACTACATCCAGTTGCTCACAGCCACATCCAGTCTGGCCTTAAAAACCTCCAGGGATGGGGCTTCTACCATCTCCCTGGGCAACCTGTTCCAGCGTCTCACCACCCTCATGGTGAAAAACTTCTTCCTAACATCCAATCTGAATTTACCCATTTCTATTTTTTTTTTTTTCCATCCCCCTAGTCCTATCATTACCTGACACCCTAAAAAGTCCCTCCCCAGCTTGAAGTTCAGATTGCAACATGGGAGGCTTCCTGTTCTGGTTGCTGCTTTTGGGTTCCAGGTCTTGGGTTTTGGCTGCTTTCTGCAGGGATGGTGGTGAGATACATGGGAGTCAGCTAGCTCACTGGTTTTGTTTTTCTATTTTATGCTGGGGTTATTTTTTTTTCCTTTTTCTTTGTTTTATTTTTTTATTTCACTGTGCTTCTTCTGGAAATATACTAAGCTAAGGTAATCGTGCAGTGTATTATTAGAGTGTCTAAATTGTTCATTAGATTATTAGATTGGTTAAATTATTAACCGAGTTAACTATGTGTTGTGATTATGGTATCTTTTGTTATATTAAACTTTAACCTTATCTTTTTATGTCAACCCTGACTGTTGTGTATTACTCTTCCCCTCACTTTTGTGTTGGGGGAGCAGGCAGTTTAGCCCTTGCATTACTCCATTACACTAACAGATAGATTTGTTTCAATAGTATACGTTAAAATTTACAAGGATGTCTTTGTCTTCTCAGTGCCAGTTGACAGTCTTGACACATATAGAAAATACACAGTATCACAGGATGCTAAAGATTGGAAGGGAATTCTGGAGATCAAATCCAACCCCGCTGCCAGAGCAGGACCATAGAACAGAGTACAGAGAATGCATCCAGATAGGTCTTGAAAGCCTCCAGAAAAGGCGACTCCACAACCTCTGTGGGGAGCCTGCTCCAGTGCTCCATGACCCTTACAATAAAGAAGTTCTTCCTCATGCTGAGGTGGAACTTCCTACATTATAAGGAATAACAGCCCAATTTTTCTTTTCTATGTTAATGAAACCATAAAATCCACACTTCTTTGAAAAGTCAGATTTTTAAATGTGTTAGATTAAAAAAATAATCTCTATGTTTTAACACATAAAGTGTGATGGTAGAACTTAAAAATGAGGTTTGCCAAGTATTATATAGTTTAGTTAACAAGTGGAAAGTGCAAACATTGGCTACATGTGCTATTACTGCACGATTCATGTATAACATAAAATAGATTCAGACATACTTTCATAAAAATCCATAACACAAATGTACATACTTTCATAAAGGAATCCTTACAATTCAAAGGCATTAGATATCTTTCCATATATTTTAAGTACTGGATCTCTTAGTCCCATTTGAGAGCAGTATATTGTATTCTCTCAAGCAAAATACTACAGGATTTACACAAAGGATGCAAATGTGTCACATTTTTCTCCACAGGCTCTTTTGCCCTCACTGTTTGATTCTTCCTGCATTACATTAATGGAGTCCATAAAATGTGAAATGAAGGTGTACTTTAATTAGCCATGTCATGCTATGAATAAACTCTGATATAAATCAATTCTGTTTATTTGCATGTATGAGTTGTGTATAGTAACAATTTGTATTAAGTTTATGGAAGTGTCTTAAGGTGTTTTTTAGTAAGTGTGAAGCCTGATTTGGTCAGAAGAAACCTTGTGACATTAAAAATATTAAACTATTGCACTGGCTGGCTGGACATTAAAAACTAATGAGGAGACTGTAGCACAGAATGAGGTTTTTAGACTCCAAGACAAAAAACAGAATATCAGTTAGAGCTATTAAACTACGAAATAATTCTCTGAGAAAAATGCTGGAAGATTTATCACTTAAGTCTATTCAAAACCAGGTAGCTTTAAATGGATTTTCCTGGTAGCAGAGTAGTTTAGGTCATTTGGTATTTTTTTGTGTGTGTGTGAGTGTTAAAAGTCTGTAAATGGCATCCTAGGCATTGCAGCCCATTTTGTTCAAATTTATTCAGACCCTAAAGGACACAGAGATTTTCAAAGGGATTGAAATTGCTCACACATTTAATTCCATCAATTTTGAGGTAAGCATATGTGGCCCTAAAGTGTCTTTTGCCTCCATTATGTACATTTGGGTGTGGGGGTATGCATGTCAAGGACACCACTGTGTGGGCAGGTATAATGCTCAAAAGAGGTGTTGCTCTGTCGGTGTGAGTAAGAACTCACATGCAAGTTCTAGGCTTGCTCCATTCAGCACAAGCTGGCCACCATACCCAATGTTCCAAATGAGATCTCAGCTGAAGCTTATTTAATAGTAGCAATATTTGTGTACTTTGCTGGATGTGTCTTGGCTGATGCATCTTATAATTGCGTGTGCATTACATCTGATGACTCTTGACCTTCCTGGAAATGCCATTCATGTCCTATTCTTAAACAGTCATTGACACCTGTACAGTGGCACCTCTCATTGTTAGCCCATGAGTGGATATCCTTGCATACTGCACCTCTGAACTTGGCCTATTTGTTGAGCCAAGCATTCTATAAGGTTTCATTTTCCACCTTTGTATCCTAATATGTGTCCTGGCAAATTCCATTTGCACACTTTGTTTTGTACCAGTGTTTCAAAGACAATGTAAAAACCTCTCTGTCTCATGAGAAATATCAACTGACCTGGAGGAACTCACTGCAGCTTTAGATTTTAACACCCCCAATCTTCTTGAACTCAAGTTGGGACATTATGATTTGATTAGGCAGGCAACTAGATGAATAAAAAGCTGGTTGGCTTATCAGGTTTAGAGAGTATTGATTAGCAGGCAGTACTCTACTGGAAGCCTGTGTACATTTGGAATACCACAGGGACCTGTGCTAGGACTGTAACATTTTGTGTCTTTATCAATGACTTTGAGGAGGTGAAATTTGGCAAGGGCAAATGTAAAGTGCAGTAGAAAAGAGTAGTCTCTTGCCATGCTATGGCTGGGGACTGCCTGGCTGGGGAAACAGCTTTCCTGAAAAGGCTCTACAGTTTGTTGGTGAACAGTGAGCTGAACACGAGCCAGAAGCGTCTGCTGGCAGCAAAGGCAGACAGCAGCAGTCTGGGCTATAATAGGAGCAGAATGAATAGATCAAGAGAAGTTACAGTCTAACACCAAGTAGAAGGGTGTAGTATCTATAGACTGCATCTCCTCCATACAAGAAAAAGCATTGATAACCTGCAGCAAGTTAAGTGGAAGGTCACTGAGGTGATGAGGACTAGACCACTTGCCCAAAGAGGAAAGACTGAAGGAGCTGGGCTTGTTCATTCTGGAGAAGGCACAATTTTAGGAGGGTAGAGGCAATCTGACAAAGCCTGCAGGATAACTTGGAAGAACCAGGCCTTTCACAGTGATGCACACTGGGAGACAATGACCTTTGACTTGAAAAAATTAGTTTGATATAGGAAGTCACTTCTTGACTAGGAGGACAGTCAAACAGTGAAACAGTTGCTGAGAGAGATTGTAATGAATCAAAAAATATTTTCCTTATATCCATCTGGAATTTTCCTTTCTGCAACCTGTGTCAGGCACCTTTCATCTTCCACTATGAACCTTTGAGAAGAATCCAACTCAACCTTCTCTAACCTCCCTTTATGCAATAGAAGATACCAGATTTCCCCTTAGCTTTCTCTAATCATTCAGTTGTCCCTTTCTGTACTGCAGTGTGCTCTGAGAAAGCCCAAACTGGACATAGTACTCCTGACACAGATTAATCAATGTCTGCCTGAGCAAAAAAATTCTGTTTTCCTTGGCCTGTGGCTAAGCTCCTCACCAGGTTCCTCAGATTAATTTCTGAGGAGCTGCTGCATAGCTAGGTACTTCCCAGCCTGTAACAACAGAAGGGGTTATTCTGCCCCAGATGCAGAGCTGTGCTTGCTGAATTGCATAAGGTTCCTGTCAGTTCAGTCCTTCAGCTTGTCAAGCTCCCTCTGTGTGGCAGCCCAGTGTGGTGTGACCTGTGACACTGCTGAAGGCTACATGGCATTTCATTGATTGTTCACCGACAAAGATATTAGGTGGTGCTAACCTCACATTGACCTTTGAGAGGTGTCACCTGTAACTGGCTAACAGTTAGGTTTCTAACAGCTAGCCCAGACACTATGAAACTATGATCAAGACATTTTTCACCAAGTCCAAACCCTGTTTTGTTCCAGGGAAATTATGAAGAATGGCATTGAAATTCTTGTTAAATTTAAGGCAAATTACATGCACTGCTCTCTCCTTAGCCACCAAAGCACTCATGCCATCACAGGGGCAACATCTTCCTTTATTTAAAGTTACATTGTTATTTAAGTGTAAAATTGAAGCATAAAGGAAAGAGATGGCGCAAAAGTTGAAAAGTGGCCATGAGGTCCATGGGAACCAAGCTTGTCATTTATAATGCAGATTAGAGTTTAGTTTGAGTCGAAAACCAAATATGTCCTGATTCTGGCTAGCCTCTGTTAAAGTCTTCAAATAGCACTGGTTTCATTTAGGTGAGTAGGTTACTAAGATGATAATCTTAGACCATTTGGGATCTATGCTGGTGAAAAATGCCTTCATTAAATCTGGACATTGAAAGCAGAATGGTTTTGTTTAGGATCTGCCCCATAAAGGAAATCCTTGGGTCAGGTTCAGCTCTAGTGATTTGAATGTAAACTATCACAAAGTCACAGCAATGCAGAGTAGAGATTCCACTTGGGGCCCACCACTGCGTATACCGAGTCTGAAAGTCACTGTTCTGGCCTTTTATATGGAGGTTTGGTTAAGACCAGAGGCAAAGGGCAACACAGGATTAGATAGGAGTCCATACCACCGAATAAGCAAGTGCTGTACTTAGAATCTTGTAGGCTGTATTTGGCAATAGGAAAGACAGAAGAAGCTGAAGATGACAAAAGCAAACTGAAGAAAGCGTATTCAGACACAGAAACACGTCCACACACATGCTTGATGTTTAAACAAAAAAGAAACAGTCTAAAAAGATGAAAGAGAACACAGATTACATCTTCAGGAAGCAATGAAATAGATGTGATCTCTGCTGATGACTCAAGCTAAGACTTCTAATGGATGAACACACACTCTCCCCCAGAGTGTTAAAAGGCTAAGCCTGAAATGGTTCCTACATACAATAGATGTCAAATGAATGCCTGGGCTATGAGATCCACAGCAGATGAAATTAAGGGTATTATGCAGTATGTTGTTTAATTGTCATCCAACAAGGACCTAAATTCTCACTAATAACAAGTTCTGTTTTCTCCTTTCTAGGGCATTCATCGGATGACCTTGTCTTCTGAGTATGAAACACTTCCCCTGAGTATATTTTGACTTATAAATGTGTAATTCTAGCTTTGAAATGTCAGAACTTTTGAATGATTACTGGTGTGCCCTTAGAACCTTAATGAGCAGTCCATTTAATTAAATCATCTTGTTAAAAAACGCCTCTTGCCATCCTCAAAAATTTTTGATGCTCAGAACATGAAAACTGAATTATTTCAGTTGCAATATCATGCAAGTAGTTTCTCACCAAGGTGGAATGTCTTGCATTTTACTTAAGTTGTTGAAGACACTGCAGTGATTAACCTTTCCTTTATAATGAGACAGAGTAACTGGAGTATTTGTAGTATTGTGCTGGTCGCTCCTTAACTGAATGTGTTTCCCCACAGATAATGTGTGTGCTTTCCTCATAAATAATTACCAGATACCTACATACCCATATAAACTTTGCTATACCTGAATACTTTTTAACAAAGGACATAAGCATTATTCTCAGAAACTGAGGAACCACTTATGAAGTGGCTTTGTCCTATGTCTCTGGTGTTGCAAGAAAGTAGATCTGTGAAATGATAGTAGATGACAAAACCAAACTCCCTGGTGTCTGTTCTCCACCATATGGAGTAGGAGACAAGGAGCAGTGTTTGAAGGCAAGACAGCATGCACCTACTGACATATATGACAAAAACTTCTGCCTGACTTACCAGCCTGCAGACAGCTCACCTTGAGGAGAGACGAGGTGTAACTTTCTTCCTGTCAGTTTGCGTTGCCTTTCTGTCATCTGTGTCCTCAAGGGAGAATTTAAGGTTTGGTTTTCATGGTGTTTGCTTAGGAGACAATCATGATTTATTTAACTGCAATGCATTTTTTTTTAGCTCAGAAACCCGAGAACTCCTGAACTGATAGCTACTTTTCTCATTGTAAGCAATTAAAGAAAACAGATTAAAAAAAATAAATCATACTTTCCCACAGAATTAAAATGATTGTGCATTATAATCAACACAGAAAACAATCCTTGTAAGTTGCTGTATAAATTATGTACATACCATCAAAGTGGACGTGGAAGGAGGGTATTTGAAGATAACCACCAAATACACACAGTTGGTATGGTTGCATGCTATTAAATAGAGGACATTAATTCAAATCTGGATGGGGAATGTATCTTTCCTGCAAGTACAGTGTTTTAAGAACTGCTACTAAGTCTCCAAGGAAACCACTGCTATTTGCAACTGTGTTTAGTGGAGGAAAACTAATTTTTACCTGCTTTTCTAAGACTGACAAGTCATGACAGCTCTTAGAAGTCTGCAAATTGATTATTAGTCAAGCCTGGGTGTATTTTTAGTTACCTTTTTTGTATATTTAGACTGAATCACTGAATTACACTACAGAACAGAGGTGGAAAAGTCAGATGAAATGGTAACAATCCTAATTTTAACAACAAAGCTTAGAGCACAGTCTTTTTGTACCAAAATTTGAAATGTCTTATTTAAGTAAATTATCAGCATCCCCCACAAATATGAATTTATTTATACAGATTTGCTCCCAAAGCTGCACTTCCAGAAATGCATTGTGCAAGGATGGACTGAGGACCTACCAGACTGCTGCTATCATGCAGAATCTTATTTCCAGTGCCAACCTTGAATAAACAATAACCTGTCTTTTTAAATCAGATGGTGATAGTGAGAGCTAGAGCTTTAGAGACATATCTTATTTAGGCCTCATAGAGGACTTTTGTTTCTTCTCCCATATTTCTTTGCCAGCAAAGGGAAGCTGTTGTCATCCCAGAGTTGTCAAAGGCAGAAAGCTGCTTGTTTTCCCATGTGACAACAGAGGTGAGGTCAGAATATGAAGTGTCTGCACCAAATTGTGACTGTTTTAGGCTGTGCCTTTAAGAAAGGGACAGTTGCTGGAACACTCTGGCTGAATGTTTTGGTGAAATAATTGAAAACAAATATAAGGTCTAAATGAATTTCATTGGTAGAATGCAACTTTAAGTTCTAGTTCAGTTTGAGTCTCAGTCAGTTCTCTCTGTTCCTGTCGGCCTGTTTCTGTCTCTGAAGCAACAGCTGCCAGACAGAGTTGACCTTGAATTAACAAAGCTAACCAGATAAGGAAACTAATTCTTGCACACGCTTTGATCTAACAGAATTTCCTTCTTAATTACCTTTTTCTCTCTCTCTCTCTAACCCTTTTTGGGAAAAATGGAGAGGTAGGGAGGGAGAGGGGGTACAGGAGGGGGAACCCTCCTGGCTGGAGGAGGGGAAGAGGTCTTCTGTATTACGTTCATTGCTGTATATTTCTGTATATATTGTAAATACTGTATATTGTGTACATATTCACTGCATTTCATTCCTGCTTTGTAAATATAGCACATTCATCTGCTTCTCCGACTGAGTTAGCTGTGGTTTCTTTGTGTAGGGGGGCAGAACTTTCTCTTACCACCACACAAATTACACCCAAGATATCCATCTAGCCTCACATCTTGTTTCCAACATCACCTGAGGATTGTTGTCCATCAAGTTGTGTAAGTGCAAGGCAGTCACACAGGGATGCCATTGCAGAATATCCTTCCCATATCTGACAGGAGAGACCATCTACCACAAGCACAGCCCAGAATGGATTTTTCCTCTGTTAATTTGACTGGTCACTTTATAAAATCATGATCGTTTTGAACATCTTCAAGATGCAATTCAGAGATTGAAAAGAGGACTTGCCATTAAGTTCAGGTGAAGCAAAAATGTATGGAAGCAGTAAATTTGGAATTAACTTGTGGACTGAACGGGAAACATTCATGAGCATGATGCTGAAGTGGTCACAGAGGGTGGTGCTAGGGGTCTGGTTTGTTCTGCACTTCTGCTAAATAGGAAAACACATGCAGCTTCTACACTTGTCATGTTATGTGCATGCTACTTTTCAGATCCTCTGTAGGACTTCGGGTTGCCTGATAAGTGGTATCATTGTTCCATGCACAGAGCTCTTTGAAACTGCTCAATGTTTCCTGTTAAAACAAATGTTTGGTGGGTCGTGGAGTTTTGTTTGTTTGGGGTTTGCTTTAACATGATGTCAAAATACTGTTATTTTTTATCTTAATGCATTTTTCTACATTTCATCAGTAGGTGTGACACAACACACGATTAATATTTCTCATTTCCCCTTGTTGGTTTAAAAATAGTGTCATACACTGCAAAAAGTTGACAGACATAGAACCATGGAGTCATAGAATGGTCCAGGCCAGAAGGGACCTCCAAAGGTCATCCAGTCCGACCTCCCTGCAGTCAGCAGGGACACCCCCAACTAGATCAAGCTGTCTAGGGCCTTGTCATGCCTCACCTTAGGTATTTCCAGGGATGGGGCCTCAACCACCTCCCTGGGCAACCTGTTTCAGTGTTCCACTACCCTCATAGTAAAGAACTTGTTCCTAACATCCAATCTAAAGCTGCTCTTCTCTAGTTTGAAGTCATTGTCCCTTGTCCTGTGACTGCAGGCCTTCACATGGTGAAGAAGGAAGGGAGGATTGTTGAGGAGAGAGAGCCCATTATTAAGGATGGAGATACAGAACCTATTGTGGGGTAGATGGCTCAGGGGTAAAATCTCTGAGCATACAAAAAATATATTTTCAAAAATTATTTTTTACCTGAAATCACAGTAATTTAAACTTTCTCAGTCCTTGAAAGTGTATAAAGTGATTTTTTTTTTTGGGACTCATTTTCATCTTGCTATTATTTAAGTGGGAAATCCCAAGTATATTTTCAAGTGTGGTCAGATACAGGTGGTTAGACTATTAAAAGCTTTCAAATGCAACAATAAAGGCTTCAGTTGTATTTATCCCATTTTCTGTTTTAATCAATAATTACTTTACATTTTGTTCTTAAATGTGCTCATGTTGTACTCAAAAATCTTTAAAGTCCAATTACCTTTCTGTACACATACGAGCTTGTAAGACTTGCAGATATGTTGCGTGTATGCACATTGAAGTAACTCAGTGAAGAGAGTGGAATTTTGGTGATCAAATAGTGGGAAAAAATAAAAGTAATAAAAAAAGTAAGGCCTACTGAAATCTCCAGGGCATCAAAGAGGAATTAGAGAACCTCTGTCCAAGTAGTGTTTGGCTCACTCCAGTCTTCAAGAAGAGCAAGAAAGAAGACATAGGAAACTACAGGCCAGTCAGCCTCACTGCCCTCCCTAGAAAGATTATGGAGCAGCTCATTCTGGGTGTTATCTCAAAGTATGTGAAGAAAATGTGGATTACCAAAAGTAGTCAGCATGGATTCACCAAAGGGAAGTTTGACTAATCTGATAGCCTTCTATGAGGACATGACTGGGTGGACAGATGAGGGGATGATGTCAGACATTGTCTGCCTTGACTTCAGCAAGGCTTTTGACACCATCTCACACAGCATCCTCATAGGCAAGCTGAGGAAGTAGGAGGTTAGATGAACAGACAATGGGTTGGATTGAAAACTGGCTGAAAGAGAGAGCTCAGACGGTTTTCTACAGTAGCACAGAGTCTAATTTGAGGTTTATAAGAAGTGGTATTCCCCAGTGGTCCATTCCTGTTCAATATATTTATTAACTACCTGAATGAAAGGATAGAGTGTATCCTCAGCAAGTTTGCTGATGACACAAAACTGGGAGGGTTGGCTGACACACCCTAAGGCTGTGCTGTCACCTAGCATGACCTAGAAAAGCTGGAGAGCTGGGTAGAGAAATAGTGAAATTCAAAAAGGGGAATTGTAGGGTACTGCACCTAGGGAGGAATAACCCCATGTATGAATATGGGTTAGGGGTTGGCTTGCTGGAAAACAGATCTGTGGAAAAAGACCTGGGGGTCCTAGTGGACAATAGGGTGACCATGGGCCAGCAATGTGTTCTTGTGCCCAAAAAGGCCAATGGCATCCTGGGGTGCATCAAGAAGAGTGTGGCAAGCTGGTTGAATGAGTTTCTCCTCCCCTTCCACTCTGCCCTGTAGGCCTCATCTGGAGTATTGTGCCCAGTTCTGGGTTTACCAAGTCAAGAAGGGCAGGGAACTGCTTGAGAGGGTACAGCAAAGGGCTACAAAGATGATTAGGGGACTAGAACATGTCTCTTATGAAGAAAAGCTGAGGGACTTGGGGCTTTTTAGCCTAGAGAAGACTGAGGGAGGATCTTATCAGTGCTTATAAATACTTACAGGGTGGGTGTTAGGAGGATGGCGCCAGTCTTTCTTCACTGGTGCCCAGTGACAGTACAAGAGGTAAAGGCCACAAACTTGAACATAGGAAGATCCATCTAAACAGAAGGAGGAACTTCTGTATTTAGAGGGTGGTAGAGCACTGGAACAGGCTGCCCAGAATAGTGGTGGAGTTATTGAAAATCTGATTGGATGTCATCCTGTGCAACTTAGTCCAGAAGTCCCTTCCAACCCCTGTCATTCTGCGATTCCACATAATGTCTCCATTTATTAAACTACAGGCATATTGGTTACTGTCTTTTCCCCCTGATTTTTAAGCTCTGTATGAAAAGAGCAACAATGAAGGGTTTAGTTCTTTTGCTGCTTAGGTCTACTTAAAAAACTACTCCGAAGTCAGGTCTTTGTTCAAAACCCTGCCACAAAGTAATTCTGAATTATTATTCCTTTTCAAAACCATATCCCTTCTCTCTACCAAACCCTTCTAAAACTAAGGCTTCTCACAGTTCTGGTTCACTCTGACCTGATCTGAATCATCACATGGTTGTGCCAGCAAAGTGGTTTTGGAGCACAGAATTGCAATCCTGCCACGTAACATTAAAACAGATCTTGCTGAATGTGTTTTTAATCATTGTTGTTCTGCAGATCAAGTGCCACAGTTGTGGTGGGGTCAAGGAGGAATATTATTTAGAAATACTGCATGTGGAGCCAGATAGATCTTCTTTGATCATGTGAATACTTTGCTTTGGAATCTACCTTTGCCACCAGCTTCACTATTTACCCACTTATCAAGCCCTTGTTCCCAGAGTTGCCTGGCTCCCTTCTAGGGGAGAGATATTTAACTGCTTTCACATCCTTCCCATTGTGATGCCCAGATTTCCAGTGCATTGCTTGTAAAACATCCTTGTTTTCACTTGCCTCACATCCCCTTAGGTACACTAATTCCCCTCCTTCCCCCCACATCCCAACAATCGTCAGCTACAGAGGCATTTAGCATACCTTTTTGTGACTATTTTCTGCCTACATTTCAGTCAGATACAGCCAGAAAGACCACAAGCAGAAAGCTTGTAAAGTGATTAAACTCATTTTCTTCCTTTGCTGTGGCGCCAGCTTGCTAGGTCCTTTATAGAAACTAGCTCAGTCATGTGGCAGGTTGCACTTGAGATTCCTGGTGCAGATCATTATGCTCCCATAAATTATCTCAGATGTACCTGAACCAGGGTTTGAACCAGACATTGACAAAGAGGTTTCTTACTCTTATGCTTTTCCTTTCTTTGGTATCCTGCACCACTTTTCTCTTGCCTGCAGAATGGCAAACAAACTAATTTTTGGAACAGTTTGAGTCTAGTAGCACTGTCTTTGAAAGGTGCTCTCTACTTTCAGGTCAAAATTGTTTTAAATTATTAAAATTCTTTTAGTAGCTCAGTCACATGAAGAGTAGGAAAGAGAGATCTTCCATTTAAAACTCTTAATTCCCTGAATCATAATCTATTTTCATTAAAGAAAAAACAAACACAGTGGTCATACAAGATAGGATTATCCTCTCTATGTACAATTTATGAACAGCTCCCTGGGAAAGCAATCACTGAAACAGGAAAAAAAAATAAAAATCTTTGCATAAACTGTCTATTGATGTGGTTAGCACTCAAGTTTTAAACTGTGTTCTTCTCTGTCATGTTATCTGACCACAAATTTCCCGTTTAAAGAATCAATGCGGTTATAGTTACGTAACACAACGTGCAAGAAAGCATACACAGCAGTAGATACTCAGCAAGTGATTTCTAAATTCTCTTAAAAAACAGAGAAAACCTCAAGGTGATTCGTTTTTTGGGGTTGTTTTTGTTGTTTGAGGTTTTTTCTTCAATAAACCCCAAGACCCAGATAAAACCTCCTAAGTACCAGCTGCTGCTAATTGTCCTTGAAACAAACTGCGTCCAGTTCTGGGCCCCTCAGTTTAGGAAGGATGTTGACTTGCTGGAACGTGTCCAGAGAAGGGCAACAAAGTTGGTGAGGGGTTTGGAGCACAAGCCCTATGAGGAGAGGCTGAGGGAGCTGGGGTTGCTTAGTCTGGAGAGGAGGAGACTCATGGGTGACCTTACTGCTCTCTACAACTACCTGTAGACAGGCAGAGGTTGATCTCTTCTCCCAGGCAGCCAGCACCAGAACAAGAGGACACAGTCTCAGGCTGCACCAGGGGAGGTGTAGGCCTGATGTTAGGAAGTTCTACACAGAGAGAGTGATTGCCCATTGCAATGCGCTGCCCAAGGAGGTGGTGGAGTCACCTTCATTGGAGGTGTTCAGGAGGAGACTTGATGGGGTGCTTGGTGCCATGATCTAGTTGTTTAGGTGGGTTGGATTGGTTGATAGGTTGGACACGATGATCTTGAAGGTCTCTTCCAACCTGGTTTATTCTATTCTATTCTAACCTACAGAGATTTTAGGTCTGAGCTGATGAAGTGAAGGGAAATAAGCAAGCTGGGTGATGCTGGTGAGAGATGTGGTGTTATAATGACTTTGCTCATCCCTGCACTGCTTCTCTGGCACTTTCAGCTCAGATCAAAGTGCATTCATGAAGGAGCTTCCAAAGCAAGGAGGAGTGTGTGGATTTTGTTCTCTTCTCTACAGCTGGATTTATAGTAAAATAACAAGACCAACAAGACCAACCACTTCCCATACAGTAGACTTGACATAATTTTCAGCTTGAGCTTTTCTTTTTCTTGTGGGGGACTTTACTCAGTCTTCTGTATCCCTGTAGTAGTAATTCACCCCAGTAAGGAGGCCCAGACAGCACCCGTGGACATTATTAGAGGAGTCATCAATCATTGCCCTACCTAACCGGGGGCCACCAGGCCCCCGGCCTTTGTTGTCACCACCACCATCACCCAGTGTGCACCATGGGTACTCACCAGCGATGAGAGGAGGATCCCTCAGCCCAGATGGGCTCAGCTTGGGGCTTCTGCCTTTCCTGGGTGGAATTTAATAGGGGAGTGGGTGGGGAGGGCAAAGTGGCCACACCTGGGGTGGGAGGAGACTCCAACAGAGCCCAGGTGCTCTGGAATTTGAGGGGGAAAAGGGGAAAATCGGGTGGGTGAGGGACATTTTAGGACTAGGGGGAATGGAAAAAAAAGTAGAAATGAGTAGATTCAGATTGGATGTTAGGAAGAAATTTTTCACAATTAGGGTGGTGAGACACTGGAACAGGTTGCCCAGGGAGGTGGTAGAAGACCCATCCCGGGAGTTAATAAGGCCAGACTGGATGTGGCTGTGGACAACCTGATCTAGTGTGAGGTCTCCCTGCCCATTGCTCATGGCAGGGGGTTGGAACTGGATGATCCTTGAGGTCCCCTCCAACCCCAACAATTCAATGATTCTAAAACAATTTTGCAGTTTAGGTTGGATGTTAGGCAGAAATTATTCACAGAAAGAGTGATTTGCCCGTGGAATGGGCTGCCCAGGAGGTGGTGGAGTCACTGTTCCTGGAAGTGTTTAAAAAGAGACCAGATGAGGCACTTAGTGCCATGGTTTAGTTGATTAGACAGTGTTGGGTGATAGGTTGGACTTCATGATCTTGAAGGTCTCTTCCAACCTGGTTAATTCTGTAATTCTGTGATTCTGAGTGCTTTCTTGGAGAAAATGAAATGGTTAATGTTTGGTTCTTTAACAAAATAAATACACAATTGAATAACATTAGAAAAAAATAAGGATATGGAAACTCCTTACAGAGAGGTAAGAAGAAAACTAATGAATAAGTAATCTTATCAGATATTCAGAAAGCAACTGTCCCCTCCTCCCCCCCCCCCAAAAAAAAAAAAAAAAAAAAAAAAGAAATTTAAGGATTCTGACATGTGGAGTGCAGACTGTGTGATCTGAGAAAACAGATTTGAACTGAGACTGAGTCTAGGGTCTATTTGTAGAAACAAGAAATTGAGCTCTCTACTTTCATAGACTGCAAGTGCAGTAGCATGACAGCAGAGCATTGATGGCTTAAAATGCTTTGTCAGAAGCTTTTCCTCTCAGAATTGTTAAGAGTTGTTGCCCATAGAGAAACAAGTGCCCTTTAGGACATGGTTCAGCTATAGGAGTAGTTTAGCCTGTCTTGCGTCTTAGAGGACAGAAGAATTTATCAAGAAGATTGTGTATAGGTTTTTATGGTTGACTGGAAATCAAATCCAGGAATTGAAGGTGGAAAGTTGATGTTTTGACTCAGACAAACCAGAAGAGAAAGGTTTCTTCTGTGCATTAGAGGGGCAAGGTGGGATTCCTTCCACATAAAACAATATTAGTCATGTATTTCTAAAAATAACATGCCTCTCTGTCTTTTCAGCCTGGGCTTATTCATGTGTCCTGGAGACAGGCAGACACCTGGGAGACAATTTCAGGGATCAGAATATTCTGTGGTTGCAAGAGGTGTTTATTACACTAAATCATTGTTTCTCACTTCATTTCACATAATCATACTTCTGTGGCATTTCCTTCTTTGACCTTCAGTACAGATCAGAGGACACAGTTGAAATCAAACACTCTGTTTTACGTGGGCTTGGCCCCTTCCAATTACAGGATTTTTTGTGTGTCTTGCACTTTCCCCACTCTTTCACTTCAATGTTTGAGTTTTATTGTTATCTTAAGTTTCAGTGGCCATGCTTAGCACTCTTAATTTTCTTGGTTAGAACACAAGCCACTTGCACAGGTGTTATCAGACAATACTCTACAAGTCATTGTTCATGGAATATGATGTGGTAACATTTTCTTTTTTTGCACAGGTATATAGCAGATACCTTTTTCCCCTTCAGGCAGGAAACAAAAAGCAGAGAAGTCTTGCAAAACTCTCTCTCTAAAAAAAACCCCACAAACAAAACCCAAAAAAAAAAAAAAAAAAAAAAAAAAAAAAAAAAAAATCAGTCAAAACTGACTGCCTCAGGCTTTGTCTCTACAGAAACAAAAGTTAATAGTAGTCTATTTTGTTGTTTTGTATTCTCTGTCATTCTTTCTTCTTATATCACCTTTTATCTCTGTCTTTTACATTGCTTTGTTGTTTGGTTGGTTTTTTTCTGATATGATTTCTCTATTTCCACATCCTAAATGGTCATCTCTGGCTGCAAAGAGCTGATGTGCCTGTTTTCATTTTCTAAGTAAAGGCTTGTTTTGTCTGGATGCATAAAGAAAAAGACACTTGAAATATTTTACAGCTCATACAGGGCCCAGCAATTAAAGTTAGTCTTTTGGCTTAGGCACGTTAGCATAGCACATATGCTCTGGTCCAGAGTTACACTTCATTCCCACTCTCGAATAAAATTAAGCCAGATCCTGACCTTGAGCCTAC
Organism: Picus viridis; assembly: GCA_033816785.1. Classification (NCBI taxonomy): domain Eukaryota; kingdom Metazoa; phylum Chordata; class Aves; order Piciformes; family Picidae; genus Picus; species Picus viridis. Next base: position 10,701,514 of record CM066574.1, on the reverse strand, counting down.
GGTTTGTAGAGAGCTTGAAATGCTGGGCTTGTGCACATTTAACCCCACTGTAACAGTTGTAGGGTCATAGGGAGGTGACAGATGCTATCACAGACTTCCTACTGTAGATGATTAATTATGGAGAGGCTTTTGCATAGACTAGACCAGAAAATTTCAGCTGATTTCCTCAGCGAGGTTCTTGGCAGACCTACAGGAGCATCTTTGTTAATTCAAGCCAGTGTCTGTTGTGTTTGTCACAATTTCCTTACACAACATTACCACCCAGGCTGACAAAAGCAACAAAATTTCAGTACAACACAGCCCTGGAAATTTGGATCTTAAATAAACAAATATTGCTGTCACTATTCTCAGCGTTATATAGCTGTTATTAACATCAGGCTTACATCTTGTAATTTTATTTCTTAAACTACACAGATAGTGCTCAGATGCATGGATTTATTATCACATTTGGCATATATTATTTATAGCGTAAGAAGGGTGAAACATCTTGCAGCATGCGTGTAAAGATTAGGATTTATTGTCCAGGAATCCTTGAACAATTTTATCAAAAGCCCATTTCTAGGTGGTGTTTTTCTGCAATAAATCATGCAGCAGAAATCTATCAGTGGACATCAGTAGGAGATAAATGAGAGCAGAGGAAAGAGGGTCATCACAGATTTTTTTTCTGTATCATGACCTGTCATTGGCAGAAATCCATTTATTATTGCACACGAATGATTCCACACACACACACACACACACCCCGCCCCTTATTCACTGGGTTTACCATTCTGGAGATTGTTATCTAAAATAAAATGAAAAGTTCACAAAATGTAAGCTTTCAGGAATCATTAAAAAAGAAATAAGTTAAAGACCACAGGTGCAAGGACTTAACTCCTCTTTTTTTGCTTTCTTCCCCTCCCTTTTTCCTTTTCTTTTCCTCCACCCTCTACATGACAACACATTGTTTTGAAGTTTTCATTATGGGAGTAAGGGAGGAGGAGGGACAGGACCATCAACCCAGTGCTGTGAAGGTATATGCAAGCATTACTAAATTCAGCTGGGTGGTTGAGTCATAGGAAGAGGTCAACTCTGTATTGCCCAGTAGGTGAGCTCTTGCTGAGCTACATTTTACCCATATTAAAGTTATTCAAGAATCTTTCTACCTTTTTTTAATGAAATAAAGTAATGTTTGTCTTTGAGTAAGCTGAGAGTGTGGGGGGCGTTTGGGGCAATAAGGAAGAGGGATGAAGTGTTGCATTTTTGGCTAGGTTGAGAGTAACCGAGATGGGAAGGAGCAATGTGACCTCACCTACCTCAGCAAGTATCACCACTCATGTTTCTACAGCATCCTTGTTCCAGATAGCTGCTGTGGGGTTTGTTCAGGAAACTGGGACCACACCCAGGCCAGAATGAAGATCATGGCAGTCAGGCTTCTGGGAACTGAGAGGAGAGGCAGAAGAAACAAGTCTTCTGGAGAATATGGGAGAGATTTCTCTAATACAACAGCAAAAGCTTTAAGGTCAATCAACATCAGGAAGGATTTGTACATTTCAATCCATCCTTTGAATCTTTCCTTTGTACATGTAATGTGTTACTGGGACACACACTAATAGAGATATCCAGGTGTGCGCCTTCTGGAAAGCTTTGATTTTTTCCCTGCTGTATTATTTTGAGATATTATCACAGTGTTTTATCACAGAAGTTGTATATGATTCCTTGAGGATCTCTCTGATGCATTTACCTTCTGGACATATGCCACAATGGTTTTCCTTTCCCTGGACTAGATAAAGAAGCACAAATGCTTGTAGGATCTCCATTCTCCCTTGAAAATAGGTGTAGTAGTGAATTAATGGCTGTTCATTTGTGCAAGATAATGGTCCAGCTGCTTCTCATCAACAGAGGCAGCAGTGGGACTGTGTAAGCTTGGTCACACCAGCGATGTAAGTTCATGTCACTGTTGGGAAGATCTAGCTGCAAGTGAATGAATCATCAAAATAGGACCTTTCCTTCCCAATGCTGGAATATCAACTCTACACTACAGTGAGTAAGATGCTGTGTCCTTGTGGAAAGCATGCCTTTTTGCCAGGTACATCCACGTGCTGTCACAAAGTAAGTCTCTTTCTACTACTGGAGTTTGTAATATATAACTAAATAATCAACATTTGGAATATTAATTTTTCTTTCATGTCACTAAGGTTTGAATTCCCCAAGCAATGAGCCAAATGGCTAATAATGATCACAATTATTCATCAATAATCTTACAGTAAGAAAATACAGGATGTTATCTAAATGTATGGAGGGTTATGGTAATACTGTCTATTTACTTAATTTACAGGGGGAAACCAAGGGAAAGGCTTGCAGTGAGCATTTTATATTAATGACAGAACAGAAAATTTAAAAGCCAGTCAAGAGAAATCTTTCTGTTGCAGCTAATGGAAATTTGTTGTTGACTTCTTTTGAGCCAGGATTTAATCCCACATTTCACAGAATCACGGAGTGTTAGGGGCTGGAAGGGACCTCAAAAGATCATCTAGTGCAACCCCCCTGCAGATCAGGATCACCTAGAGCAGGAATGCATCCAGGTGGGTTTTGAATATCTCCGTAACCCCCGTGGGCAACCTATTCCATTGTTCCATCACCCTCACCGTGAAAACATTTTTCCTCCTGTTTCCATGAAACTTCCTATGCCTCAACCTCCACCCATTGCCCTTTGTCCTGTTATTGGGCATTGAACTTTTTTTTTATTTTTATTGCAATAGTAGAAAAGTGTTACTGGTACAGAGGAACTATACTCTTCAAATATCCTTTGGATGTTAAATGTATTTGCCATTGAATACATGCAAACATTGTTTGTATAAAAATCCCACTTTCTTGGGTGCTTTGTGTGATCAGTTACAATTGCACATGCAGGCTTTTGTGGGTTTTAAAATGATTTTTAAGTTTTGAAACTCTTCTTGAAATATTGTACTTGAAGATAATTTTCTCTGTTGCCTGTATACATCATTTGCAATTAAGAAATTCATACAAAGTAGGAAAAATGTGATGCAGTAAAAGAGGGAAAGGTTCCCCCAAGTATTAAGTTATTATAAGAATCTATTATTTTCATCTTGACTTCATTGTTTGCCTTCAACATGCAAACTCTGTTCACAGGTGTATAAAAAACTGAGTTGCACTTCAGAAAACTTCTAAGAAATTCCACTTTTTAAAGATCTAAGATCACTGCTACTCTTTTTATTTGGCTGAATTAATTTTCAACTGGAAGATTTTATTGCTTTTAATCATAACAGCTACGTACATGAATAATAATGTATGGCTACCCCAGCAAATGAATGGCTCGACATATGAACCTGCATTTCAACTTTATGGTAAACTCAACTAAATGGCTTAACCTGTGTGCAAACAGGACTCTTCTCAACATCTAGGACTGCTGTCTGAATAATAAAACAACAATACTGCACACATTAGTATAGAATATAATCTTATGCCTATAAACCAGGGGAAAAAAAAGAGAGACTGCAGAGCAAATTATAAATTTCCATATTCTTAAAAATTGAATTAATCTTGGATCTATGTATTTTATTTTAATTACCAAATTGAAATACATAGCAACATAAGCAGCAGTCTATTCTACTGCAGTCTAACTTCTTTTGGAGAAAGACAGTTTCTATCTTTCTTTTTAGTAATTTGGTTGAAACCTTTAATTATAAGCAATTGAATCTCCTTAAAGATTAGGGGGCCCACATAGACAGATCGTGCATACCCAGTTATTATCTGGGGTTCCCCACAGATTAATGTGTGATTTTTCTGTGATATCATAAACCTTTACCTATTATGAAAATTTAAGATATATGTCACATAACCTTTCATTTTTAATATTCATGCTGGGTTTAAGTATATATATATACTTTTATATATAAATCAGATCTTTCCTAGTGACAAACGCTGTTCCACTCACTGCAAGTTGGATGCAGCAGCACTGAGGTTGTTTCTGATGGGGAAGAGGAAGTATCTTCAAGGTGAGTATGGGATTTTGAGAATTAACATGGATTATGGGAATTGCAAAGCAATTCAAGGAAACCAGTTTAATAGGATGGAATGGAATGGAATGGAATGGAATGGAATGGAATGGAATGGAATAGAATAGAATAGAATAGAATAATAGAATAGAATAGAATAGAATAGAATAGATAGAATAGAATAGAATAGAATAGAATTAACCAAGTTGGAAAAGACCTTCGAGATCATCAAGTTCAACCCATCAGCCAACACCATCTAATCAACTAAACCATGGCACCAAGTGCCTTATCCAGTCTCCTCCTGAACACCTCCAGTGATGGTGGCTCCACCACCTCCCCAGGCAGCACATTCCAATGGCCAATCATTCTCTCTGTGTAGAACTTCTTCCTAACATCAGGCCTAAACCTCCCCTGGTGCAGCTTAAGACTGTGTCCTCTTGTTCTGGTGCTGGTTGCCTGGGAGAAGAGACCAACATCTGCCTGTCTACAACCTCCCTTCAGGTAGTTGTAGAGAGCAGTAAGGTCACCCCTGAGTCTCCTCCTCTCCAGGCTAAGCAACCCCAGCTCAGCCTCTCCTCATAGGGCTTGTGCTCCAAACCTCTCACCAACTTCGTTGCCCTTCTCTGGACACGTTCCAGCAAGTCAACATCCTTCCTAAACTGAGGGGCCCAGAACTGGATACAGGACTCAAGGTGTGGCCTAACCAGTGCTGAGTACAGGGGCACAGTGACTTCCCTGCTCCTGCTGGTCACACTAATTCTTGACGCAGGCCAGGATGCCATTGGCCGCCTTGGCCACCTGGGCACACTGTAGCAGGGCCTTGCAGAAAACCCAGTGTGGGTGGCACTGAGGGTGGAGCAAGGATACCCTGGGTGGATAAATGTCTTTTATATATATCTACCAAAGTGTGGATCACACCTTAACATCAAAATGAATACTGCTCTAGGTGGTGCACAGAAATGGTGACACCCTTTTGCCTCCTCTGTGTTGGATGTGGCTGGGCAGAGTGGTGGAAAGGAACAGAGGACATAAATAAGAAGCAGGAACTCCTTACAATGTCGCAGCAAGTGGCCCCAGATGCCCCACTGTTGTCTGTCCGAAGCTCACACAGGGAGCTCACAGAGATGAAGAGATACTTCATACTGGGCAAATACTTCACACTCTTGCTGTGTAGGACAGGGATGAGAGGCTGGTCTTCCCCCTTTCCGCAATTTCTTCAGGCAGCCTTCATGGTAAAGTCATCTTCTTGGCCTTAGTCCAGATTAATACTCTTTTGTCTTCCCCTTTCATATTAACCCTTTAAGCCTATGTGCACTCAATTTGCAAGTAATTTTGGCAGACAGGAAGGTATGGAGTTGTTTTGTTTAATACTACCAGGTTGTTAAGAGTCACACAAGTCAAAGAAATTCCTTGGATTCATTTGTTTCACAGCCACAGAAATTCATTCAAAGCAAAGATCCTCCCAGTGAGACCATATTGTGCCTGCCGTTCCCAGCCTGCTTCACAGAATGCTTCTGTGGTGTACTTACCACACCAGTGTTTGCAGCATCTGTAAATGCACACACATTAACACATCTGTAAAGGTTTCCACATGTAAACGTAGAACTTTGAGGGCTCATATAAGAATTATATGGAACTGGAAAACTGTTCATGCTTCAGGTGTCTGGCACTTTTCTATGAATCCTTTGCAGTGAAAAACCTTCATTCACACGGGAACTGGAATACTCCATAAGAACTGCCAGGAAGTTTGTGGAGATACAGACCGTGTATCCATACAATCCCACATGAAAGAATGACTTTATCCTGTGCCATTCACAACCACCAAATTGTTCTGGGAAAAAGTAAGCCCCAGCAGTCAAATTGCTGTTGTGCTGTCAGTGTCTGTTCCTGAGACACCATGACCAAGTTGGGAAGGATGCAGGATTTCCAATTCACTGTCTTTTTAAAGATAGGACAGAGTAGAAAACATGAGGTTTAGGAACAAAAATGCAATGAACCTCAATTATTTTCCACTTTAAAGATTTTTTTCCCCCTTCCTCCTAAAAATGGAAGGAAAATTAACTGTTTGAAACAAACAAAATGCAACAGTGAAGATCAGAACTGACTCTGGAAGGATTTCTGTAACAGCTTGGTTATTTTTCATAGCAGCATTTCTTTATAAAAAAGGAAACTCCCCCAGTGAAATTCCTTACAATATGTGGTGTCCTCAGTTCTCATGGAACTTTGGAAAATGCACTTCAACAGCAATTTAATGGATAGGATCTTTAAACACTTCTCCCTTGAAAAAAAAGCATGAGGCCTGTAGATGGGATTTGTATAGTAGAGGGGTTAAGTAGATCCCTTTGCTAAAAAAAATGTGACAGGGAATCTTCAGGAAAAATACTGATGGGATTCTAATTTTAACCCATGACCTTTCTGAAGGAAAGAAGTGATACCTCTGAGCATGATGCAGATCTACAGGGGTACTGAACCCAGTTTCCTCTAACCCACACTAGAAGTACTAATGGAGGATCACTTCCATGGTTTATATTTGAAAAATTATAGTTTTGTCCCAGCTCTTACAGTTGCCATGCAAGAGAGTAGAATTCACAGTTAATCTGCTTTTTAAAATTTCCTACCTCTTGGTCCCAGAGAAACAGAACTGCAGTGTGTCATGTTTCCAGCACTTAGGGATCTAATTGGGATATTGTTCTGTACATGCTGTTAGACACTGTAGTGACGAGTCTAAGCCAACACTGGCGAGCAGCCAACACATACCTTCCAGGAACAAAGTTCAGGACAATTAGAGTAAGAGTAAGCACCAAAGGAGCACTGCTGAGAGAGAACACAGAAACAGTCATCATGTAAAACACTTGAAAAATATTTCTTTGGCATATTGGAGGATTATTGTTCCATCCATTTATTTCTTTTCCTTGACAAAGCAGAATTCATCTTCAGTATTTTTATGCTTTATAGTTTGGGAATGACTTGGTGAGGAGAGGATTTGTTTTCAAGGAGGCAAGAAGATGTGGGTTTGTTGGGGTTTTGTTGGGTGGGTTTTTTGGTGTGGGTTTTGTTTTTTTTCCCCCTCCCTGTTATTAGAACTGAGGCAAGAGGAGATGAAAAAGAGTTTTGGGAAGTGTGTTATTAAATGGAGCTTTTTAGGAAATGCATGGATTGGATGCACTATATGCATCTGATGTACTGCAGAATGCTAAATTCTGCACACAGCTATGTATAAATACTGAAACAAGGCCTGTAATTCTACTCATCAAAATGAAAGCCCTTAAGAAGCCAGATGTAGCCCCCTCAGGTTCCAAACAGGCCTGCATTCCTAACCTGAAATCACAATCACCTTACGAGTAATTAGGGTTACCTGTGCTGAACATTTAATATCCTAAATTCTTCACAAATAATCCCGACGCTGTGTTTTGTGATGTTCAGCAACAAAACTCTAACAGAGATGAAACACTACTTCTTTGAAGTCTGTTTGTTAATAGATGACTAAAAGATTGCTGGAGAGGGAATGAAGGAGAGAGCAATCTGTGGAATTAGCTAAATGGAGTTAAAAGATACACAAATGTACAAATACAATTTTCATTCTCATTCCCAAACCATGTAGCTGATCAATGTGCCTCTTCATTTCACACAGATTTGCTCAAATGTTCTTATTTAGCAGGAGTGTACCATTGCAAAGACCAAATGACTTTTACTGGACCTCTGTCTACTCTGGATAGTTTTGTTTGTAGTGGTTTTTGTTATTTCTGGATGGTTGGGTTTTGTTTGTTTGGGGTTTGGTTTTGTTTTCACTGGTTGGTTTGGTTTTTTTCCCCCCTTAGAATATGTTTCTCTAATTAAGATTTATTTAGGTATTTTATGTCTGTGAGATGTTTGTTTGTTGGCTTTTTTAACATTTTGTTTATTTTTCCCATATAGTTTTACAAAAAAGTGTTCTTTTTTAATAATTTTGTTGTTTGTGGGCAGATTTACATGGTGCCTCTCTAATAGCAGCAGCAGGAGTTACAGAGATAAGCTCCTAGGTATATGATCAGCTATGGATGTATTCATTAATCTGAGCCTTTCTAAAGGTAATGTCCTCCCTAAAATTTGTTTCTTTACATCATGTCTATGTCAGGTCACCAGCAGAAGCTGCAGCCTTTTCAACTTATATTTGTTTTGAAAAAAAAACACAATTATTTGTTCTGTGGGAAGAAAAGGTTACATCACAGAGGTCAGACTTTTATCATATTCTTTTTATGGAGCAAGCCATTGAGATATTATAATGGTATGTCAGCTAAGCACCTACATGGCTCTACAAGGTCAAACAGAGTTAAAATAGGCATATTTTATGTATGTATCTTGCCAGTGTTGTCCCAGTACACTCTGACATTATTTCCCCCACCCAGTAAAACCTTTTACTGCTTTACAATAAAGCATCTTTCTATTTCATAGGATTATTTCCCCCCTTCAAATGAATACTAAATTCATATGAATTCCAATAACAAAAATTTACCAAGTTCTTCCTCGGGTCACTTAATGACATTGTTAAGATTCTTAATGTAGCTACTATGTGAAAGAGCTGCCAGTACTGCATAAAGAATGAGTTGTTCTCCTCCTGCCACAGCCTCAGCTGATTTACAACCACTTTGTGTTTGATGTTGGACAGGATAATTTCATCAGTCTCCAGCCCTTGTGATCATGTCCCAAAATGACTAGTCAGGTGAAGCCCTAGCTGAAGATTGCTTGTCACCTGTAGGAAGTAGCTGTCTGCTATGAGTAGTCTTTACTCATAAATGTAATCATCTGTTAGTTATTCATTGAGCTATACTTCATGGTCTAGATGTGGTAGTGAGGATAATATACAAACACCTCACAGAGAAAATGCTTTGAAACAACAGATGTGTCTGTTAAAAAAACTTGTTTTTTACAACAGGACTGCATCTTAGACGGAAGTAGCTGCCTTCCAAGTTCACCTCTGAAGGTTACTTTAGAAAACCTGTCAAAATCTCTCCCCCTCCCTGAGTGATTCACTACAGCAAATGGCCTGTAGTTAAAAACAATGATTTCTCAAAAGTCCAACACCAGCATTGTTGTAGTGATTTAAGACAGTCAGAGCAAGATGGGTATAAGCCTTTGGTGTTCTGTTGTTTTGAAAGAACGTGTGATGTCATGACAGAGCTATCTGAGAGAATAGCAGGATGCAGCCACAATATCGGGAGCACACCTTTATTTACTTTGTCTACATTCATTGAAATTGTGCAGGATGTATCTATTTCTACTACAAGTGATGCATTTTTATCACATCCAGACACATAATTTGGTATAAAATAGCAAACACTTTCAATTTTGATATTCACCTGGGCTTAACCTGATGTTTGTTCTTTCAAACAACTCAAAATGCAGAAGACAACGGACTGAGACTTCTGATTTGGTTTACCAAGAGGCTACTTACAGATCTTGAATCTATGATGGATATGAAACTCTGAATTCAGAAATCAGAGGATTTCTCACTCATCTGTGAGATAAGTTTCTGATTGACTTCTTTTTTGTTTATTTGTTTGTTTGAATAAGAAAGTATGGATCTTCATAGAACAATTCAATTAAAAACCAATTCAGCTTCTCTTTTACAGACCTAATTTTCAAACTATATTCTGTTAGTGCAGCTCTTTATGCTAATAATTTCAACATCTCTTTAAAAATACCTGTATTTTAATAATATATATAAGGAGAGATGATCTGGTTAATTTCTAAAATACTCTGTTTATTTGATCCCTTGCACTTGTAATTTTGCTTCCCTGACTTGAAATTTCCATCTTTTCTTTTTATGCCCAGGAGGTCCTGTGGCTTGTGTCAGCTTTTAAGGTGGTATAAAGCTTCTTAGAGAAAAGATCTGTCCTGCTGTGTCTGCTTTTTAGTGTTCATCCGTTCATCTGAGCACACAACAGTCACAGTGCAGGAATAAACAATTTTTTTCCCTCATTCTTTTGTCTCAAAAATGAAAATAAGATACTATGTATATTTCAGTTACAAATATAATATTTCTTACCTGGTGGGTTTGTTTTGTTTCCTACAGCAGAGGGACAGGTGTTTATTATTGAAAAGGTGAAATCCTTCTAAGAATGGCTGCTCACAGAAGACACCCAAAAGCTGACTCCTCCCTGACAGTTAAAGCACTAGGCAGGCACCATGGTAATAAGGCTGACATTTTTAATAACTCTTTTCTTTGTATAACAAAGGAAAAAAGAAACTTTGGCAACTGGGCAGATCTTTCTAGCACCCAGCATAATTTGTTTTCTGTAACTGGTGTGCACAAACTGACCTGCATCATGAGTATTCCCTGTTTGCCCTTGTAAGACATCGCTTGACATAAGTCATACTTTGAAGTTCACTTAAGAGTCTTCCACAGAGGGGTTTTGTTTTACAAAAATGATCAGTGTTGTAAGCCTACTAAGAATAGTAAAATTTTAATACTCATGCTGTTGTCTTGTTGCATGCTTACTGTAGGAGAAGGCCCTGGGAGACTTTCAAGTGGAGCTGCTGTAAAATTACTGTTTATAGGATGTTATTGCCTGGTCCCTTCTGCACAAGGGATAGTGCTGGTCCTGGTGTTATCAAGTGGCTGGCAGGTTAGACCCTCAGGAAATACACCATTTTTACTCAGATTGTAGTCAACAGCAGTTTCTCTGAGATCATCTCCTCCTCATATGAAATATTCAAATGTCAACACCTTTGCTCTACGGAGAGACGAGGGAGATTATCTAGTAACTGAGAGAACCAGTGCTTATAGGAATGTGGCATTATTACACCTCTGAAGTAGGTAAAAGAAGATTTGCTGTAAGTGAGGAGAAAAGAAAAGCAAGTAATCTGTAGCTTTTTGTTAGCTTGCTTTGAAATAGCACAGCTTTTATTGCACTGCCTGTGCTGTCACTGCCTTTGCAAGTGCTGTGTTGTGTGCTGTTTGTCCTGGTCACAATGAAAAGTCTCCAAAAGGTGCTGCCACACTGCATCTCCCACTGCTGGGGCAGAGTGGCTCTTCAAGAGAAGCTGTAACACCTAATCTTATAATGGGGAGGAGCATTAACACATGGTTAATAGCCTCCAAGAACATGAGAACTAAATTTTTCCAGTAGCAACACTGAAGTATTAGAGCTTCTCATTGTTAGTGCAACTGAAAAGCCTGCTTCCCTTCCCACATATAGATTAATAATGTACAGTTAGAGATGTGTTTTTCCAGCCAGAAATCTTTTTTCCACAGACATTTTTTCCCCTGTGGCTTTTCCTTTGAGGATGTTTCTTATGAGACTCTGATATTTCTCCCTCTTTCATTCACTTCTTCACTCTCAATGGAAAGATATTATTGCACAGGCAGCAATGTCCATTCTTCCAGGCTAATTTAATGTGTGATATCAAGTGGTTTCCTTTGCTGCTTCAGGTGTTTCAGCATAGCATCAGTGTAAGGCAAAGAGCTAATTCTGCCCTGGATATGGAACTGCCAATTTGGCAATAGGGATTTGCTGGATCTTATGATCCTTTTCTGGACTCAATATACTTATTTTTTTATTTGTTTATTTCCTACATATTGATTTAGATAATCCCAGGTGAAAGGCTGACCTCCTGTAACTAGCAATGATTATTCTTTTGACTATTCCTGACACCCAGGCACAAAATTAATCAGAAAAATTACAAAATGTAAAGAAAGTGAGAGAAGTAGCCACTGCAAACAGTTTAAATGAACTAAGCTAAAACTCTATTTTAATGTGTCATGGCTAAGTACCTGTATAAGTTCTTCAGTGAAATGCATGCAAAGGTAAAGGTTGTGTAATACTTACAATACCCAGGGCACTTTCTTTCCATTACTGAAATCTTTCTAAAAGAAATCTTGCTTTTTCTTACTTTTGAATCACTCTGATTAGCTCTGCAGAAAAACCTCTGGAGAAGAGAGAACTAGAATCAACATTAAGCCAGCATCAGCAGACTTAGGAGAGATAGAAAAGATTTTTTTTTACCTGATTTTTAAACCTTTAAGAGATAGATATACTAGTCTAGTCGTCTTGGCCTTGGTTCATAGAAGCCTATGAAGAGATACAATATATCAGTACATGGTGATTCACCACATCCTAAGGTAGGCCAGGGAAGAGTTTTAATTTTTAATTTTTTTTTTTTTAAGGTGTGCATTGCTCTTAATGCCTACAGAAATAATTTAACATATTTAGCTCTGCCACAGGCACCTGCCTAACAGATGATCAGGTCAGGCCACAGTGGCTGAGTTTCTTTTTGTGTCTGGTGCCTCCACCTCTTCCAAATTCTACCCTTCTTCCCTTCTACCTTAAGGGAGGTTGTAGACAGGCAGAGATTGGTCTCTTCTCCCAGGCAGCCATCACCAGAACAAGAGGACACAGTCTCAAGCTGCACGTGGGGAAGTTTAGGCTGGAGGTTAGGAGGAAGTTCTACACAGAGAGAGTGATTACCCATTGGAATGGGCTGCCCGTGGAGGTGGTGGAGTCACCATCACTGGAGGTGTTCAGGAGGAGACTTGATAGGGTGCTCAGTTGCATGGTTTAGTTGATTAGGTGGTGTTGGATGATAGGTTGGACGCAATGATCTTGAAGGTCTCTTCCAATCTGGTCTATCCTATCCTATCCTATCCTATCCTATCCTATCCTATCCTATCCTATCCTATCCTATCCTATCCTATCCTATTCTATTCTATTCTATTCTATTCTATTCTATTCTATTCTATTCTATTCTATTCTAAAATTTGATGAGTGGAAGGAGAGCCATGGAACTGCACACCAGCGATCTCCCTTTTCCCAGGTAACAAGCTGCTCACTGGGTGCTGGTGAGGTTTTTCACAGAACTGAGTTCTCTCTTTTCAGCCCATGTGCCACATTTACAAGTCCCAGAATATGCTGTGGTGTTTCAAGCAGATGAGTGAAAGGCAATGTCTGGCATTAGTGAAAGAAGGTTTACTCAGTTAGTATCTATACGATAAGGTTCATAACTTCTTGTTCAAACAGCTTGTGGGTTTAAAAAAAGATTTTACCACTAAGATTTAGAGCTAGCCTCAGTTATGTGAAGTGTTGATAGTATGCAAAGGAATCAGCTTATTTTGAATGTTTGCTGTGATACTTAAAGTGAAAAAACCACAACTGAAATAAAATGAGGCTCTCAATTTGTGTGATGATATACAGCTCTTGAAGACATACTGGAAAAGGTAGAAACAATAATGGCAATTTTTTTCTGTGGTGTGAACATGTCATTTTGTGTGTGTGTTATAAAGCTGCTTAAGAATCTTTTACTATTCCTTGAAAAGATTTAATAAGAAAGATTTTAAACTGAGCTACCTATACATTTGCCTGGACCTGTTCAGTGGCAATGTAGTAAAATAATTCTAGTGCTGTGGATAATAATTGTCCTATATTTCCTGGGCTATGTGCAATGCCTACCTTTTCCAATTTGCTTTGAGCAACATGCAACGTTCTATTTAATAAAAAGCTAAGAATGAAAAAAAGAGAAGTTTTAAAACTAACAAACATTCAATTGATGATGTAAGAGCAGAGTTTTGTGTGTGATGGAAAGTTTATCCTTTTTGCCTCAGTAGGACAACATTGTGTTTCCCTGTGACTCCATTAGGGTGTTACCACTTCGGCACTCACTAACATGCTCTGCTTTGAACTTGTGGAAATGTCAGCCCTGAATGTCAGCTAATATTGCTGAGATTGTTATTAAGATTTCTTTCCAGTGATGTGAAGGAGGCAACAATTCTGGACATAATGAGCTTTCTTGTCCAGGGGAGGCAAAACCAGTTACTGGGGAAAAGGTGGGGAGTCATTTGGTTGCATACATTAAGAAGTTGCATGCAGTAAGTACTGCATGAATTAAGTGTTACAACTATGCAGCTTTTAAGACCAGATTTTTATATTGGTGTATGAATGGGTTTTGCAGAAAGGTTGTCTCTCAGAATAAGGGGTGAATGAGTAATTTTTCCCAGGAAGAAAACCCATTGTTATTGTTGACACTGCTCTCCATCTCTCATCATAATGTAGTTACAAGCAATTTTCATAGTCATTGCCTTTCTGTTGCATTTGGGGGTGGAAAGACAGTTGTGCTTAAGCGTTGTCTCTGTGGCAATGTCATTGCCCTGTCTCTGTCTGATTATGCTTTTCCACCTCTTTCTCTCAAAATCCCAGCACATCAGTATGAACAGACCTTGCGATCCACTATTTTATGCCTAGAGGATAATCAGACAAGGTCAGCAGTCCAGTCTTCACTGGACTCCTTCTTTCACCCAAGCAGGACAGAGCTTCCGTAGGAAGCCAGCAAGAACACTGAAAAGCAGCCAGCAGGTTCCTCTACTTCCTCTGGAAAAGCACTTAAGGAGCCCTAGGTGGTGACTTCAAAGCCTTTTTATTCACTGCCCAGAGGAATGGATATTTTGTAATACAAAATGAATCAAATTTCAAAGCCTGCAAAGGTCAAAATCAGCCTCTGGCCAGACAAGAGGAAGAAGCAGATAGGAATTATACCTCTCCATGAGAAGCCACTTTAACACAAACAACCCTTGTGAAGTGGCACCTGCAAAGAGTTAACCACAAACCTCCACAGAGTCTGATAGATGAGAAGTGATCACTCACCCCTAGGACAGGCAGGGCCCAGAAAGGCTAGGCTGACACAGTTTCAATTTACCTGCTTTTATTCTTTAAGATTTTAGCCAATGCTACTTAAGGCAGCTGTGGTTCTAACCTGGAGACAGGATTGTGAGCAGATGTTTTCATTGCTGCTTAGGCCAGGTCAGACACTGCAGGTATAAAAAAATCCTGTGTGGTGACAGAACTCGCTCTCCTTAAGTGAAGGAGGTGGAAAAACTTGGAGAACTAACATAAAAACTTTGAATCATAGAACTTCTCACAATTCAGCAGCCTCTTCCCCCTCTCAAACTAGTTGTTTCTGAATTATAGTTAATATTATCATATCCAGGGGCTACAGGCTTGGCTGGAGGTAGGGAAAGATGAAAGATGAATTGATGTTCCTGTATTTCTGTAGTTTTGAGGTGATCTCTCTCTGAGGTTCCTGCTTGGTGGCAGATGCTGGGGGCTTTGCAAAGTGCCTGAAAAAAATGGAACAGGAACCCCATAAAATTCAACAAGGCCAAGCACCAAGTCCTGCACCTGGGGTGACACTAATCCAAGCTGAGGTCTGCCTGGCTGGGGATCAGCTCTATAAGAAAGGCATAGGAGATGCTGGCAGATAGTGAGCTGCACATGTCCTCTGGTGGCAAGGAAGGTCAGTGGTATCCCGGGATGGTAGATGATTATCCCCCTTTACTTTGCACTGTGTTTGACCACATATACAATACTGCATTCAGTTTTGGGGCCCCAGTGCAAATGAAACATTGATAACCTGCAGAAATTTCAGTGGAGGGCCACCAAGATAGTCAGGGGTGGAGTATTTGCCTCATGAGAAAAGGCTGAGGGATCTGGGCTTGTTCAGCTCAGAGAACTGACTGCTTCAGAGTATGCCTGACAGCAGCCTACAAGGGCATGCAGGACGTTACTAAAAAGAGGGCAGGAGAGGGCAAGGAAAAATTGGTTGAAAAAGGAGACATTCAGAATTCATGTAAAGAACATTTTCAGAATGAGAACACTGTAGCAGTGGAAGAAAATGAGGTTTGTAGTCTCCATCCTTGGAGATTTTAAGCCCAGACTGGCTAAACCCCAAAGCAACAAGATCTGACATTCATGCTAGCCCTGCTTTGAGCAGGACGTTAGACAAGAGATCTACTGTGGTCACTTTCAGTCTGTTATTCTGCAAGCATGTGATCATTATCCATCAGTGGACCTGCTTGATGCTGGAGTAATTTTAGTGGTCAGTAAAAGTTACATAGAATCACAGAATCATGAAGGTTGGAAAAGGCCTCTAAAATTATCGAGTCCAACCTCTATGCAACACCTCCCTTCCAACATGCTCACTTGCCTGCTAAAATGTCATCTGGAAACTCCTGCACACAAAAAGCTTACATTTAAATGGAGTTTTAAGATAAGAAAACTGTAAAAACTGAGGAAAAAATCCTGACAAACTTAATCAGCATGTAGCATGAAATTAGTTATGTTGAAGACAGCACCCACCTTCACTCAAAAGTAGGGTGCAAAACAGAGCATAGCTGTCATCTGCATCAGGGGAAACAGAGGCAGTGTTTTTATTTCCCTGGCCTGTGTCATGGCCTTCTTTCTGAACAACATCAGCACCATCATGCTCCAGCTGCCACCACAGGGTGCCTGCAAAGGGAATAAAGAGAAGCAGTGCTTTGTAGCTACCACCTGCAAATCTCTCATTATTGGCAGGTACTTCTCAATGGCGTAGCAGAACAGGATAATTGCTGGAGATGGAATTGGCAAGAGCAGCATATGGGAGACACATTCAAGTGCACATCAGTATGGTAGGTGAACTATAAAAAAATGCAACCCTGCCATTAAATGTTGAGCAGCCAGCAACTCTACATCTTCCATTTTGTTTACGACAGAATGGACAAAAGGCTTGCAGTGCTGGCAGTAAATAGCTTGGGGATGGCATGCCGTGTAAAGGTATTCTGGATGCCTTTATGAGCCATAGCTCAAACTTTTGTGACAATAATAGTGAGACATTACAAGTTTATTTGCAAGATTAAGTCTAAATGTCATCCCCAGAGTGCAGTATAAAAACTAATTAATTTTTTTATTCTTTATCAGTGAGATCAACATTCTCCATAGGCATTTACATTTCTATATGACCCTTGTGTAAGCCAGCTTGCATGGGAGGGGGACAAATTTTGGTTTTTGAGATTCATCAGTAGTGTTGCCCATCCTACTCAAATATTCCATTTATAACAAACATTCCACCAGACAGTCTTAAAAGGAAAACAAGTTACACAATGTTTTGTCTTGCTGCTGCTCTGCCATATGGGTTCCTTAATATCTAGTTTAAGAAGCAAGTTTGTACTGCATTCTTCCTGTTATTGAGAGAAGTAACTGGGCTTTTCAACCAGATATTTCAACAAATCTTGGCTTCAAGTCATTAGATTCTTTATCTCTCAGCTCTTTTTTTAGGTGGCACCAGGTCTGTTCATCAAATTGAACATTCAAAACTCTAATCTGAGAATGTTATTTGGTGGGCACAGGTTCAAAGACCTAGAGAGTGAGGACATAAGCCAACAGGAAATGAAAGTAAGATAGGGGTTAAAAAAGTAGTTTAATGATGAAAAATATTTTACTACGTCCTTGAATCTGAGACTCAAAGCTTTCCCCATGCAAAATTTTCCACAGACATTCAAGATTCAACTCCCACTCTCAGACCTTCTGCCTGTTGTCAGCAATGAGGAATATTCTCTACAGCAAGTTGTTGCAAAGAGGAAGGGCTCTGTCCTCTGGCTTGCTTTCTCACATCAGGAATGCCTGATGTGGAACTGGGAGAAGACAGACTATAGACATACCAAACAAGGGAGCATGCTGGCTCTTGCTGGACGCAGCAGCTGAGAGGGGAGGCATGCTGCAGCCGTGGGGGCTGAACGTGAGCCTGCAGTCACACAGGAGCATTTCCTTAATTCTAGACTCATCCAGCATTCATTTCTAGAAAATTCATCCCTGTGTAAAAAAAAGTTCTATTTTAATATTATTAATAGACACTCTTCCCTCAGCCACTGTTTCTGTACCTTTATCCTTTTTAAATACATCAGTACTTGGCAAAAGTGGCAAGGGCTTGCCACTGTAGTAGAACATTTTCCACATGATGTGTGAGACAGCCTGCTCTGTTTCATCTTGCTTTCCCCTTTACCTAGAATGAAAGTCATTCCCTTAGACTGATAGATAGGTGAAACCTTTCTGTAAGGGTGGTGAGGGCTCAGACAGTTGGCATCCACTTGCTCTGCTCTAGGGCTGCTCTCACATGTTTCTGCTTGACTAAAATACTCTACCCCTGTATTAAATCTAGAGATTTGTTTCACTGTTGACTCAAGAGGTCAAATTACTTACCAAATCAGCATGTTTCTCCTGTACTACCGGGAAGAGCAAACTTATTTCTCATCCCTTCAACACAGCATATTGAGGCAAAGAATTTTTACATTGCAGGTAGAGTCTTATTTTAGCCAAATTTGCAAATGGTACACAAAGGTAGGCACAGAGCAGGTACTCCTGACCCATTGCTTTTTGACCATGAAGTCCTTAAAAGTTTTGGCAGAGGAAGATTTGTAGACATTTTCTATGTAGTATGTATTTTCTGGCTTGAATTTGCTTTGGAGACAGAGATCCTCCTTTCAGAGGAAGCCAATGATGTCTGCAGGTCGTCCATCCATTTTTGTGTAAAGACTCAGAGAAAGGTCAGCCTAAACAGAGCTTGCACAGCTAACAGCTTTTCTGATTAACTCATCTTATTATCCAACATGCTGCATTTTCTAAGGGAGGAAAAAATATCCCAGAGAAGGGAGAGAGTAAAACTGAAACAAACAAAAAAAAACCCCACACTTTGAAATCCACTCCTTTGGCAGCTGTCTCTATTTCATTTTGGCAGGCAGAGGGTAGCTGGCAGGACTAGTGAGGTGAGGGTAAAAGACAAATGGTTCATCATGAATCCTTTAACTAAGCTGATATTTCAACACAGCCTGTGCCAGCATTTTCCTTTGGCATACACTTTATAGAACACACATGACAACAACATCAGCATTGTTAATATATTGGCATTACCTGGCTTATTATTCATCTCCCTCTGAATCAGACCCAGACTTTCAGGAAAATATCACGCAGCAGAAGTCTGTTTTTCTTCTAGCTTTTATTTCCTTGGGTACAAAAATGAAACTAAAGCGATGCCAACATAATTTTTAATATATTTTTTTTTTTAGGACATAAGAATTAGGCTTCTAAAATTAGTGTACTATTGTTCAGGATGCTGTCTTTTCAATAGAATGTTCATGTATCTACCAGCTTCCAAAAGTAAGGTGTATCCAACAGCTCCTCTGTTTGAGTGAATCAGTTAATGTGAAACAAATGCAGGTGAGACGATTAATTCTTAAGAAACAAAAGGTGAAAACATGGTTGGGTGTGGTTTGTGTAACTATTGCTTTTTCACTATGCTTTTTGTCCTGAAAAAGAGCCTTCAGGTGTCAGGGATAAAAGTGGATAGATTGAGATGTATTGATAAAACCAAAATATCTGAAATTCCATTATATCAAAACCAACCTGCAAGCTGCATTTAGTTTTCATTACAGCTAATGATGACATTCATGTTGACATGAGTGGGTCCAATAGCACACACTACACATGTGGCAATTCATTAAAGCAGTAAATTTGAATTAAAAAAATACACTTCCATACTGAAAAGGAAGTTAGGTTAAGTAATTTCTTCATTCATTTCCTTCCTTCCTTCCTTCCTTCCTTCCTTCCTTCCTTCCTTCCTTCCTTCCTTCCTTCCTTCCTTCCTTCCTTCCTTCCTTCCTTCCTTCCTTCCTTCCTTCCTTCCTTCCTTCCTTCCTTCCTTCCTGCCTTCCTGCCTTCCTGCCTTCCTGCCTTCCTTCCTGCCTTCCTGCCTTCCTTCCTCGCTCCCCTCCCTCCTTCCTTCCTTCCTCCTTCCCTCCTTCCTTCCCTCTCCTCTCCTCTCCTCTCCTCTCCTCTCCTCTCCTCTCCCTCTCCTCTCCTCTCCTCTCCTCTCCTCTCCTCTCCTCTCCTCTCCTCTCCTCTCCTCTCCTCTCCTCTCCTCTCCCTCTCCTCTCCTCTCCTCTCCTCTCCTCTCTCCTCTCCTCTCCTCTCCTCTCCTCTCCTCTCCTCTCCTCTCCTCTCCCTCTCCTCTCCTCTCTCCTCTCCTCTCCTCTCCTCTCCTCTCCTCTCCTCTCCGAACCTCTCCCGAACCTCCCCTCCCCGAACCTCCCCTCCCCGAACCCCTCCTCTCCTGTCTTGATCCAAGCAAGACAACGCAAAAATCACCGGAGATATAGTAGCTGAAGGAAAAGAGAGTGATTGCCCATTGGAATGGTCTGCCCAGGGAGGTGGTGGAGTCACCTTCATGGGAGGTGTTCAGGAGGAGACTTGGTGGGGTGCTTGGTGCCATGATCTAGTTGTTTAGGTGGGTTGGATTGGTTGATAGGTTGGACGCCATGATCTTGAAGGTCTCTTCCAACCTGGTTTATTGTATTGTATTGTATTGAAATTAAATAAGATACATGCAATGTAGTTTATTATGTTCTGGACAGAAAGCTTAATTGGTTGATCTCTTTTCTAAAACTCTGCCCACATTCCTCACCCCTGTTAGTAGGAGATTAAAGCTGTAAAACCAAAATGACAAACTTTACCTTCTGAAACACTGATTGTGACTTTAGGCTTTATTACAGGAAATTTGCTTGTTTGCAAGGAGAGACAAAAAAAATGATAGGTTTGGGTATATATTTATTTTTCCTATAGAATTGATTCTAATGTTAGGATTTATTAATAGAAGGAGATTGAAATGTGAGAGCCTAAAAAGGCAATATGGAAGAGCTCAACAAGCTATAGAAAGAATGAATAACAAACCATATATTTTTCCTGCAGTGACAGGGCACTGCATAAAAACACCAGGGGATGGATGCAAACAATGTGCTGGTGAGAGTGACAATAAAACTGGGATGACAGCATAAAGAGAGAATGATGAATGCATTAATACAGGTAAGAGAGTTAGATAAAAGATCACAGGGAAGAGTAGAAAATTCACTTTAAGCATATCTTGCATAGTCTAACAGGAAATAGTGCTATTGTTAGAGGTGGATTTGATAGGGAATGTGGTGACAACAGAGAGTGAGAGAATCTTTGAGATAATATGGAGAGATTTATATTTATGCCTCTGGATATACATTTATAGATTTTTATACTAAATATATATTTTGATATCCCTGTAATAAATTTCTATAACCATATGATAAATGGCATTTACTGTAGTTAACATCCTTTGGCTGCTTTACCTGTGCTATGTTCTCTGTTTTCTTTTCAGCTGGTGATTTCTCTAAGCAGCTCAGACAGAACTGCTGTCAGAATCGTTGAAACCTGCCAGAGGTTTTTTTTTTCCCTTTCTTCCCAAACACCTCCAGGTTTTTTTTTTTTTTGTGTGTGTGTGTTTTTTGTTTTGTTTTGTTTTGTTTTGTTTTTTTTCCTTTCTTACCAAACACCTCCAGAGATGCAGAACTCTCCTCCTCTGCTGCATTCTGCTTTGAAGGATCTCTGCTGAATTGTCCCATTTTTGATCAGTTCAGGTTTAAAGGTCCAATTGTTCTTACTGCTCAAGGATGAGAGATGGATAGAGGAGCTGCAGCTTTTTTATCAAGACAAAACCTTTTCCTAACTGGCATTCATATAACAGGCTGAGTTGATGAAAGTGGCGCTCCTAAAAAGCAGAAAGAAGTTAGTTTATCGAATAAAGTTATAAACCCAGCCTTTTGTTTGTTTAAATCTTGATTTTAATGGCAAAAGGTTTATAACAAATCTGTTGAAGTTCTGTATTTTTGACCAATGGCTATTTGCCCAGGATTAGTCTCTGAAACTGTTGTTTTTCAACAGCTGAACTGCCAAAGAAGATGAAAAACTAATCGACTTTTGTGGGCTGTATATCGGGTCCTTAGATGCAAAGAGTTCAACGTAATTTTATTTTATTGCTTGTTAGCACTCTCATGTTTCACCTCTTATGGTCATTCAATGAGTGGCTCTTTTAGAAACCTTTCTCTCCATGTCATTATATTCCATAGAGTAACATTAGGGATGTAGAGATCCCTGATTGCTTTTTTTTCCAAATGCATGTCATGTATTTCAGGCATTTGTTTGAAGTTGAATGGAACACAGCAGCACTACCTAGAAATCTAGAAGAACTGAAGAACAGCAATTTCTTCTGATGTTATAAGTAGCTTTTAGAGAACTTACTGAAAGAGAAAGAAAAAAAAAAAAACAATAAAGAGAGAAATTATCAGACTGACCCCCACCACACATAGCAACACACAAATAGTGCAAAATTTGCTGTGAGAGTTTCAGGATTGATGAATATTTTAGAAAGTTGTAGGCTTTTATATTATATTTTCCCTCACGAGCTGATTTTTAGTATTATAGGTCAAAATTCTCCCATTCATTTGCATTCATTCGTTAGCAGTGATTCAGCAGACAAACCCTGCTTGATGAGCTGTCCCTGAGGGATACCATATTGACACAAAATTACTTGGCTGAAATGATCAGTCTGAGACAGATTAAAACTAAGCATCATTCAACTGTAAGTCTACAAATGAGAAAAGGGAACCTGAAAGCCACCAGAATTTGTGTGTTACAGTATGAATGGAAGTTTCAGCAGACTAGTCAGGAAGGATTACTCCATAAAAGAAAATGTTTGTCTTGAGACTTTTTAATTGACCTATGATATACTTTTGGTTTGAAAGACACGTTAAACAAAGAGAGCTCCAGTCTTTCAAAACTCTCACAGCTCTATAAATAACTCCACATAAAATGTACAGTATGTATAAACAGCATGACAGAGATTTTCTGAAGGAATTTTCTCTGCAGTAAAAGTAAAGTCAAAACATCCCACTGATGCCAGCTATTTTGAAGAATTCCTAAGAATACAAGTGCTTACAAGCTGACAAACTCTCCATGAGTGAGAGTGAGTACAAACAATGAACTTTTATGAGGTTGTAGCCATCCCAGCAAGATCCAAATGCAGCTTGAATGGACCTCAGCCAAGAAGTGACTGCTCAGCATTTACCAAAGCTTCAGCTAAGGGAACTGTAGGAAAAAAACCCCAAACTATTCCAGCAGTAGAAGTATCTGCCAGCAATATTTTTGAGAGTTCACCATCTGGGTCCTGCAGCCATCAATCAGACTCAGTGTGTCACTCCAGCTGTTCTTCAAGGCTCCTTGTAGTCAAGGTAGAGCAGTTGTGAGAAAATAAAACAGAAAAATTGAGAAAGCAGCAATGGCTGTTGAAAGCTCGAGTAGCTCAGCAGGCAAACAAATCCCAAGTATCAAACAGTACACAATTGCTTCACTACTCTGCAGACTTCAGATTGTCAAGCTTCCACATCTGACAACTTGAGTTTTCTGTTCTACATACTGCTATTTTATTTGACTATTCAGTTTTCGTGGATTTGGGGCCATTTCATGAATGCATGCACAAATCTCCTCAATTTCTATGGGAAATTGACACAGGGAAACCGGGTCTGTAGTTTTATTTTCTATAGAGTAATGGATATTTGCTCTAGTACTTCGATTGTACTGTGACAAGACTTGTTAAAATTTAGTCAGAGCAGTGGAGAGCTGAACTCTGAAAAAGTATTCCATTGTGAATGTGCCACCTAACTGAAAATTAGTGCAATTCACATATGTACCTATGGTTGGAAATACTGCTATGGAAATTGAAACAATCTAAGTAGTAACTGGATCGGGAACTGAGACCAAAAAAGTAGAAATATAACAGAAATTGCAAAAGAAGCACTAGAAGAAGTAGGAACAGTTATTGAATTAACAATTCAGTATCTGTGACCAGCATAAAATAGAGGGAAGGCCGAACTAAGGAAAAGAGAAGTTAACGGTCGAAACAGCAAACCTTACGTCCTTAATGGATTCAAGTGCAGACAGTCAGGAGACATAAAAAGCCAGCCATAAATAGTGCTGTGAAATTATGCCCTTTTTTGGAGGGTGGGTGGGATAGTAACTTGGTTTAGTAAACTTGAGAACCCAGATAAAAGTTTCAGAGACTTCAGTGGAAAGTGGAATAGGCAAGGAAATGAATGGATTTCTGCTATGTTGTTGGGTTTTTTTTAATGGAATTATAGGAGAACAAAGTGGTTTTTCTGTCCGAAAGTGGTTGGTTTCTTTTTCTCTCTCTTTTCACTGTGATATTTCTTTTACATTAAGTTTCAAATGTATGGTGAAGACACTTTTTAAAAATAGTTGCCCTTGTCTTATCAATGATTTCAATAAGAGAAGAAGATAAGGAAGATAAATAGATCATAAAGATAAGAAAGAAGTTTGACAGTGACACCAAGTTGGAGGTCATCAGAAATTCAGTAATTTTGCACTGAGGATTTGATTTGATTTTCAGAAGCAAGAGTTAATCTGTGCTTCATAAAAGTCTCCAGCTGCATTTCTGTCGGTGTAGTTTAACAAAGTAGGAGGCCTTAAAGTGTCATATAATGGTGTGCTGTTTTCAGGCAGCTCAGAATAATTCTAGTAGCTATCACACACAACAAAAATTCTGAAACCAAGGGAATTCATCTCGAAATGTTCTGAAACATGGACTAGGTGATTGGAAGCAAAATGCTGGCAATGATATTATGATAAATTACTTCAGTGAGGCCAAAACTCTCCACTTGTGTTCTCTCTGGGGGTGGAATAGCAACCATCGCATCCAAACAGAGAGGAGAAGATGGCACTAAATAAGTTAAATGGCATTTTACTTTGTCGGATTCCTCCATAAATCACTAACTACTGTGCTCTCCCTCGCAACTTTAAAACTGGTCCCAAAATGAAAACCTTACTTCTTCAGTGAAGGAAAATGAAGGCTGAGTAACACATGTATGAAAAAAAAAAATGCCTGAAATATTTATTTTCCTTATTATATATAGACCATGCAAAACACTGTGGGCATTTGTCTGTCCACATGAACACAGAAGTTACAAGGTTTGCAGTAGTTAAATCCCAAATCAAGGCTAATTCTTTGAAATACTATTCCCTTTTAATTCTTCAAAACACTATGCTTTCCATTCTTTAAAATGCTGCTCTTCCCTTTTAATCTAATTAAACACAAGCTTCATGAGTCCCCTAAGAGTCAAGATAATTAAAGAAAGACTTATATTTGTCAGTGAATCTCAGAAATGTTCTAATGAGTGGATAAGAAGCATTTGTAATTAACATGCTAATTGCTTGTACCAAAACGGCCTGTTGTTTGAGTGGTTTAAAAAGTGCTTGAAAACAGTTTGTTTGCCTTCCCTTTCAAGCAGACTAAGTGTTCCCACTTGCAGTCTTATTTACATTATTAATTTGCTTAGCAAATATTTTTTAATAGTTAGTGTAAACAGAAGGAGTGGAAGCCTTGTTTGGAGAGCTCTTGTGAAGAGTGCTATTTTCTCCAGCTCAAGCAGATGAGCAGACAATCAGACTGAGATGTGAGTTTTTCAGGCACATAATAGACCCTTGGCTTATCAAAGCCTCTTATCTGATTGGGGAGAAAAAAAAAAATCAAAGGTAAACTTCACAGCTCATGGAATTAAAAGACAAATGAGATGTCATAATTATCAAAGTGGCTAATTTAGAAAATTAAGCCATTCACACAGGTGACATAATTGCTTGTCACAATCACTCTTTTTCTCATTAGCCTTCTCTTCAGCACCTACTATACAGTGGAACATTCTTTAGCCTTGGAAAATATTGTCCATACTGTAATCCTTTAATAGCATAGCCCCTGAAATTAATGCAAAAACATATTTAGCTTCATTAATGGGATATATTGGTGTGATTCTCTGTTTGAGCATGTCTCGTGGGGTAAAATTTGGCATTTTGAGTTTTGAGTATTTCATTAGGTCTTTTTCTAGCTTCTTTTAAAACTACACAATTTAAAATTAATCAGTTAATTATGATGGAGGACTTAATAAGACAGCGTGCCATATGCAAATTCTTTTGACAGGATTCTGCTTCCATCACACAAGGCGGCCTTAACATGCAAGGATTACGAGCTACATAATTATTGTGGCTGGAAGATTAAATTGTCCTCCTAAATAGTGAATGTATAGGAGAAATATTTTTATTCCCCTATAGAATAACGTGGGGGATTTAATATCGAAATGTTTCATTTCATTTTTGGTTTCAGTCAGTTTACAATAAGACCTATTCCATATAAGAAAGTAATTTTCAGGAAGTAGTTGCACTTCCCTGACAATCATTTTGTTTATGAGTCAGCAAGACCAGAAATTATTAAAGACAATTTCTAAGAAAGGAAATGAGTCTGGTTTGCTATGCGAGTTTCAAGGCATGACATTGTAAATGGGCAAGGTTAAACATTTTGGATTAAAAACATGACTGTGAGATTGATTAGGGTCCTACAGTCTTGTAAAGTTGGTAGAACATAGCTGACATGACTTATAGTTTGCTGAATTCAGAGAGATTACATTGATGTCATTCATTTGAAGAGATAGTTCATCCTGGATGCATATAGTGAAGCTGTCATCTGTGTGTTTCACAAATATTCATGTGACTAACGTGTTTTGATTAGACTAACATTGAACCACACCATCAAATGGGTCATGTGCCTGAAGAGCTGTGACATGCTAAAGTCAAAGCGTGTGTTTAAAACCAAGGAACAAAACCAGGACAATACATTAAAGCCAATTAAAGAACATACAAACAACCCCCCACCAACCATCCTAATCTTGTAATGCTTTCTGTTTGACACTCCCCTGAATATTTGACATATTTAATACATGAAGTACTAAAACTCCTATCTTATAGCGAGCAATTAGGCTTCTGACTATAATAAAAGAAAAACAATACATCATTAACTTAATTATAAACGATATTGACTTTGCTCTGTATGAACAGAACTCTGTATGCTCTGTTTGCCTATTTAGAAATAATCCTGCCCTGTTTCCTAGATCCACAGCTGGGCAGGATTTCAGCCCAGCACTCCTAGAAGGGAATTGGCTTCAGCCACCAGTTCCTCAAAAGTGAATGAAAAGCAAGAGGTTCTACTTTCAAGAAAAGCAGCTTCTTAAATGGACCACAGCAGGCTTCAGAACAGTTTCTTGGTTTAGGAAGCAATGTTAGGGCTGGTGCTTCTGGTTTTACTGAGCCTGACAGAACCACAGTTGGGTTGCTTTGGTTCATTGCAGAGGAAGTCACTCTGCTTCAGTCTTCCTGCCCATCGCCGGCCATGAGGAGGGTCAGGTTCTGACCTCATTTATCGGAGTGTGAATTTCTCTTGCAACTTTTTGGAAGCAGCTCAGCTTTTACTGGCTTAACAGATGGTGGACTCTGGCCAGCAGTAAGATTTGAAAATATCAATGCTAACCCTCAGAAGTGTCACTTCATTCAACAGCAGGTACAAAATGGTGACGTGTCAGGCACAAGCAAGAGTCAGCCACCATGGGAAGTGAAAAACATCCAATCTTTTTCCTTTGATTCAGCACTTAGTATGGGGAGGAAGCTTTTTTCTTCAACTTAAAAATAAATTAAAAAAAAAAACAAAACAACAAAAAAAAAAGAGCTGACCTGAACATTTGCATATGCTATACAAAACAATAAGACCTAATATAATTAATAAGGATGCCCTTTGTGATCTGGTGACTTATTTTGGCCCTGTTCTCCCCCAGTTTTGTTGTTGTTTTGTTTTAATGAAAAAATTGCATTGACTTGCCACTGAAGTGTTGATTTTGGTAGAAGATGGATATTACCATCAGGAGAGTGTGTGTAAATTGAAGACCAAATAAGTAATTTGTTTCATCTTTTTTTAGAGTAACAGTTAACATATTCTACAGGAATCACAGAATTATCATCTAAGAAAATTAATACTGAAGTATGACAACTGAAAACAGTGACTGATTATTACTATCTAATAGCACTCTTCCCAAATATGC
This sequence comes from Picus viridis, assembly GCA_033816785.1. Lineage (NCBI taxonomy): Eukaryota > Metazoa > Chordata > Aves > Piciformes > Picidae > Picus > Picus viridis. The sequence continues at coordinate 10,673,947 of CM066574.1, read as the reverse complement.
AGTGCTGTCCTCTAGAGGCTGTGTTTCATACCAACTAGCCCACAGCTCAGTAACTGTAAGAGGTTAATTCCAAAATCCATCGTGTGGGAGAGCTGGTTTCAAGAAGAATACTTCCACGGGTACATATAAGGTAGAGTATATGGTGATAGCACCCATATAAAAGAGTAAGCTGTCCCATGCTGGCCATTGAGGGGAAGTGTACACATCTTGCATATCTCTGATTCTGCTGACTCATGCTTGTAGTTTGGTAATCTGCACCAGATCAGCCACACTCAGTGTTTCTCTCAGTACTTTTGACAGAGACCTGGAAGGAACCAAAAGCAAATGTTTGTCCCTCTTCCTTTTATCCCCTAAACACCCCCATGAAAGTATTTAGGGTGTTTGAGAGAGATCTCATGCACCTTCTTCTACAGGTAGCTGGCCTTTCACAGCTCTCTGCTCTGCTAGCTTCTCCCTTCCTTTAACAAGTTTTTGTTGTGTTTTTTTTTTTTTTTAATAACTGAAATAATTCAACTTTTATTTACTGATATATATGTATACACACACACACACACACACATATATACATACATATATATATATGAACTAATTTTACTGAATGCATTACACCGCTCTGATGACCATTGGATCACTGAAATTATTGAACACAAACACAGCAACAGTGTTTGGAGGGAAAGATGACTCAGCCCCACTGCAGCTAACTCTGCATCAAAAATATAACAACAATGTGGTCCATGAGATCTTTGCATGTGACCTCCTAACAAATCACAAAGCAGGAATGAAAGAAGGACTTAGATGAATAGTACATGGGAAAAAAGGGGCCTGTGGAATACATTTCACTGGCACTGAAGGCTTGTGGATGCTGAGGTATGTGTGACGATAGTGACTGAAGTGATCCTAAGGCTGTACAGAATGGAGAGATCCTTTATGTCCCTCAAAGAACTGTACCTGCAGACAGGGCTGAGAAGCTGAAATGTAACCTGTTTCCCAGTGAAGGTTTACCAGAATATATGGAGTGATGGACAAACCATTGCTCTATGAGAAACTAGAAGTACTTGAGAGGAGGAGTTTGAAGATCACATTGTTCCTAAGAGGTTGCAGATGCTTTAGGAAGCTGGAAGAAACACAGGCAACTTTTGGAGGGAGTACTGCTATATACATTACTCCCCTACCACTTTTTGCCAGCTACCACCCAATTACTCAAAATATTTTGTCCTTTCTTACTAGTTAAGTTTCCTTTGAATATATTTTTTATACCTCAATTGTTATGGGGTGTATATGTGTACATACTTTATGTATAAAATACAGCACTTACCCTAAAGTGCTTCAGATTGGTAATAATTAAATTTTCCACAGGTTGCTAGTCAACCTTTCCTGACATTTTATATTCTTTTCTGTGCTGGAAAAAAAAATCTCAAGCATCTCAGCAGTCAGCAAGAATCTGGAAGCAGCTGGCAATTTCCACCTCTCCCAGTGTCAGAAATTGTCATCTATATGGCACAATGTATATAGAGCTGAAGCTAAACTGAGAGTAGGCATTTTTTCCTTCCACTAGACCCACACGGAGACAAGGTCAGTTGGAGGAATACACACACCACATGCACTGCCGCTGGGGAGGCTGGCTTCACAGGCAGAGCTGCTTAAAGGGCTGGACCCAAAAAGTTGTAGTTCTGTGGTTGAGGGACTGAGGGAAGCTCACTGAATGAGAAGTATCTATGGAGACACTGAAGCAGGTGAAAAGCTAACTGGAAGCACAGTGCTTCCTCTTCTCCGTTTTCCAAAGCCCAGAAGAGAGTACTTTGGACAAAATTCCTGATGAATAAAATAGCTTTCAGAACAGTGCAGAAACTTGCCCTCGGCTTCATGCAAAATGAGAGGGACAACTTCTGTGTAAATGCTTTTCTCTGGTCTTTGTTTTGACATTTAATCAAATGTTTAATCAAATGTGCTTTAAAGCACATTTATTTTGGTTAAAACTGGGATTGGCCTTGCAATAAAGATAGTCTCTCCAGTGTCTCATTTTGGAAACCCCTGAACAGTGATCAGGTATATTTATGATGCCCTTTAGCTGTGTGTTTGATTTCCTTGACATAAAAGGGGGGAGGGGAAAGAAAAAGAAAATCTGACTCTTTAAAGGCTTCTGTGGTTGTTATTGCTGGCCTGCAGCCACACATTCTCTTGTATGGTGGATTAAAGACACTAACATTGTGAGAGCTAGTCAATACAATTCAGGCACTACTTAAACATAAGGCTTTAAAAGAATTTTTTTGTTAAAGAGACACATTCTGGAGACAGTTCATTTTTATGACTTCAATGACACACAGTAATTTTATGTAGTCTGACACATCCTTGCATTTTTTTACCTGAGCATCCTAAATACAAGTAGATAAAATAGTTAAGTACATAGTGTTGTATTAACTGCCTTTGTTGTAGTCCTTTGAATTGGGGTTGGATTTTTTTCCCCCCTTGCTTATTCTCAGTGTTATGGAGTAGAAATCTGGAGAGCACAAAGAGTTAAATAGTAGCCTATGCTAGGTCCTTATTTAGAAGGAAAAGGTAGTTGTTTTGACATAGGTCTCTTAGCAACTAGAAATTTAGCTCTTTGTTTATTATAAAACACTTCAGTTTTGAAGGAAAGGATTTACATTTCCCATTTTAGTTGCTTTCCTTGTCTTCCACTCCATCTGCCTTGATGGAGCCTAAAACAAAATAAAATAAAGTTGTTTCCAAATATGAGTTGCAATATTTTTTGAGTGACAAGAAAGTCTTAATACTTATTATTAAGAGAGGGTTTTTGTTGCTGTTGTTGTTCGTGGTGGTTTAAGAGATCAGTGCCTCGAATGTCTGGCACTTCCCAATAAAAGGAAAACGTGATTTCTGTTGCTAAATAAATGTTACAGTTTATATCTTGCAGTGATTTAGATTTAGTATAAACTATTATTTTAAAATATGATCAATAAAATTAGTGAAAGCTAAGTATTTTAGTGCACAGTTTTGTGAAATTAAGACAATAAACTACATATTTGTTTTATTGAGCCTTCAGACAGGCTAGAGTAATGGCATGTTTAAGCACTCGGTGGAATTTTGTGCTAAACACGACCTAATGTATCTTCCTGATGTAGTAAAGACTGCTTTTGGGTTTGAAACTAGCATTTTGATGGACAATTATCATTTCATTCTGCAGAAAAGTCCAATTATATGTGTTGATCAATAAACCCACAAATGTGACATACTACCACCTGTTGAGGTGAGATGGTCTAATCACTATTTCAGCTGAAGAAAACAAAGAATTTTGTGTGAAGAAAGGTAACTTATGAAAAAAACATAATGAAATATAAGGGGCCAAAATTGCACAGTCTTCATCAGTGCTTCTCAGAGAATCCAGATAAGACCAGAGGGTCTTAACTGAAGATGGAGACAAGGCAGGTGCTGTGCTTTGGGGAATAACAATCCCAAGTATACTCAAGTGCTGGAAAAACTGAGAAAGGAACACATGTAGGCATTTATTATTCTATTTGCAATACAGTTCTGGATCTTGCAGAGAAGGATGTTTGAATACCTGCTTCTTGGGCTTTAAGTATCACAGTATCACCAAGGTTGGAAGAGACCTCAAAGATCATCAAGTCCAACCTGTCACCACAGACCTCATGACTAGACCATGGCACCTAGTGCTACATCCAGTCCCCTCTTCAACACCTCCAGGGACGGTGACTCCACCACCTCCCTGGGCAGCACATTCCAATGGCGAATGACTCTCTTAGTGGAGAACTTCCTCCTCACCTCAAGCTTAAACTTCCCCTGGTGCAGCTTGAGACTGTGACCTCTTGTTCTGGTGCTGTTGCTAGAGAGAAGAGGCCAACCCCCTCCTGGCTACAACCACCTTTCAGGTAGTTGTAGAGAGCAATGAGGTCTCCTCTGAGCCTCCTCTTCTCCAGGCTAAACAACCCCAGCTCCCTCAGCCTCTCCTCATAGGGCTTGTGCTCAAGGCCTCTCACCAGCCTTGTTGCCCTTCTCTGGACACGTTCAAGTGTCTCAATGTCCTTCTTGAACTGAGGGGCCCAGAACTGGACACAGTACTCAAGGTGTGGCCTAACCAATGCAGAGCACAGGGGCACAATGACCTCCCTGCTCCTGCTGGCCACATTATTCCTAATGCAGGCCAGTGACTACATTGTGAGCCAATCTTTCAGCAAAGCAGTTAGATCTATCAATTTGTTGTTTGGAGCCAAAGGAAAGTGGCAGTACAGCAACCTAACCAGAAGGAGGATAGTTCAGTTAGAAGTAGAGGTGGCAAGGTCCCTGACTTGATTTCACATTTTTCCTTTTCCTAAGCTGATGATATGGAAGGATACCTGATCTAGTGTGAGGTGTTCCCACCCATGCCAGCAGGATTGGAACAGGATGATCTTTGAGGTCCCTTCCAACCCTGACAATTCTGTGATAATTCCAGATGACTATATGGCATTTTTGGAATTAGACAAGTCATGCATTTGCATATAATAAAACTTATGCTTTCATATTGCAACACTGAAAAAATGTATTCTAAGGCTTATTAACCATGTTTAAAAGGATAAAAATATGATCAGTTGGCCGTCTACTGCAATTTTATGGGGTATGTGTGTGCCTGATCAAACAAGCAGTTTCCTGAGTAACAATAATTAGTTCTATTAATACATTAATTTCATGCCTCTGAAGATGGAAACTTGACAACGAAGAGTTTTGGTAGCTGGGTTGGTGCTCATACTCATCTGCTGTTCAGAACCATAAGCCATTAAGAAGGGTAATATGTGGACATATTAATAGAGTTCTCATTATTTGATTATTTGATATTTTTTTCCTAGAAAACTTATCTTTCCTAGGACTAGAGTAAATTTCAAATTGATTGAAGCATTTGCATAGGTGATATGGTATTACAGAAATCAATTGATGCCACAATGACAGTTGCACACTGTATTTCTCTTGATACAGTTGTATCACTTGCAGTGGTGTACTTCTATTTCACCATTCATTTACTTATTTGCATGACAAACTGTGCTGGTTTAACACAGCCTTTTTCCCTACAGAAAAAGAATTCAGGGAAAGCAACACACAAATAAAACTTGAGGTTGAGATAAAAAGAGTTTAATATAAATCATAGAACCATAGAATCAATAAGGTTGGATACGACCTCAGTGATCAACCTGTCACCCAAGACCTCATGACTACTAAACCTTGGCACCAAGTGCCACATGCAATCCACTCAGGGATGGTGACTCCACCACCTTCCTGGGCAGCCCATTCCAATGATATAACATAATGCACAATTACCTTAGCCCGTTTGCAGAAAAAGTGCAGCAAAATGCAAAAAGCAGCAGCAAGCAGAAAGCCAGAGAGTTAATCCCCGAGATCCTTCTCTGTCACATCACCAGCCCAGCAGAAAAGAGCCAACACCCAAAACCCAGAACCCAAAAGCAGCAACTGGAACAGGAAGCCTCTCATAGAATGATTTGGGTTGGAAAGGATCTCCAAAGGTCATCTAGTCCAACCCCCTCTTCAGTAAGCAGAGACATCTTCAACTAGATCAGGCTGTCCAGAGCCCTCTTGAGCCTCACCTTGAATATCTCCAGGGATGGGGCCCCAATCACCTCCCTGGGCAACTTGTTCCAGTGTTCCACTACTCTCATAGTAAAGAACTTGTTCCTAATATCCAAATTAAATCTGCCCTTCTCTAGTTTGAAGCCATTGCCCCTTGTCACTGCAGGCTTTTGTAAACAGCCTCTCTCCATCCTTCTTGTAGGCCCCCTTCAGGTACTGGAAGGCTGCTACCAGGTCTCCCTGAAGCCTTCTTTTCTCCAGGCTGAACAACCCCAGCTCCCTCGTAGAAGAGGTGCTCCAACCCCCTGATCCTGGCCCTCCTCCAGCCTGCTCATGTTACAATCTGAACTTCAAGCCCCATAATACTTTGCTCCAGCCAGCACTTTAATTTTGAAGCTGGCATGAGGCAGGATGATTTTGAATAACAGCAGCACATTTTCAACCCATGACACAAATCAAGGCCTTCCAGAGTTTCCATCTTCCTTTTTCTTTTAAATTTAGAGGTATTGGCTATGGGTCATGTTCCTGGAAGAAGAAACATCCGCTGGTACCTTGGCTTCCTAATGAGGTGCCTGAATGAGACCAGGGATATGTGAGCTGGGTTTGAAAGGTACAGGAAAGGCTGAAATTCCTAATCAAATGGGAAAATAGCAACGGGATTTCTTTTGTGTCCCACTATCTTCTGCTCCCAAGCGATCCCAACTTGGGCAATATCTCCAGCTTTGAAAAGGCACATTGAGGCTGTCAACAGGCCAGTCTAGTTGTGTGTACAGCCACTGATTTCCTTTGCAACTGAATCCAAATTCTTATATTGCAAGTATTAACCTACCCCAAGAGAAAAGGCAATATCTGGCTTTCCCAAGGAGTACCTGATTAAATGTTATACTCTCTGTTCCTAAATAATTAACCCAATCAGGAAGTTTGTTTGGCGCATTCTTTACCTGGCAAGATTGGGTGCTCTAGAAAAGGAAGACTATATTGGTTGGAGAGCCATGTGATACAAAAGGAATTAAAAATTAGCCAGTGAACAAAAATACAGCAGAGAGCAAACTCCACTGCAACAAAAATGTCAGAGGCATGTGATGAATGGCTCAGGCCATCTGCTCCTCATGACCAGTTTTAAAGCTGTTTTGGCCTACAATATGGCCAGTTACCCTGATGGCCAGGGTATTTACAGCCAATGGCAGGTTGCCTCAGTGGGACTGGCGGGTGCCATGGATCAGCCAAGGTGGCATGGGTCTGTCCTGTGTCATGGGCAAAAGCATTCCAGGTTTAAGTCCTGAACAGGATCCCCAAAATCATATCTTAGTGTTAACAATACAGCAGGGAATGTTTAAGTGTTGTTTTGTAGCCCATGGTACACAGTAGATTTTGCTTATCAACATTAAACAAAACTGACTCATTCCATCTATTTTTCTCACTCAGTAAAAGGAAGAAAAATGGTGTAATCTATTTCCAGTTCCTAAAAACTCTTGGTTAGTTATACCCCTCTGAAATGTAAATTAAACTCTGACAAATGAAAGCAAAGGATCTCATCTTTTCAATAATTTTGTCATCAGGTATGACCACATCAGTTTAGTCTAATATGCAATTAACTCATTCATATATTTATGCAACTAATTAATTCAGGTATGCAGTTGCCAGACTCTTCATAAATAACCTCTAGGAGGGCTAGGTCTAGTTTTCCAGTGCTGAAACACAAGCAAAATGAAAAGTGTGATGCTTACTGAAGTCTGCATGACAATGACTGATAAACCATAAGTTTTTTTACATGAGTGAAAACAGAGACATGCAGCCTTCACAGGAGGAATCTCATCTCCCAGCCATGCTGGTGGTTCAATGAAACCATGCTAATTTGTAGGCAGCACTCATTTAGAAAGGCAGGATATGTTCTATACATGATTAAACCAAAACCAACTCTATTATCCTGTCATCTTCTGTTGAAAGATGTAAGATTTGATTCTGGTGTGGAAGATGTTTATCTACCAGTTCTTGTGAAACCAAATGTTGACAACGCTAATGTTACTAGGCACCTTATTTACCTTTATCATTGGTAGAAATGGCTAAAATTCAGTTAAATAGTAAGCTGGGTATTTAAAGTACTTAACTAGTCTTCAGGCTTTGCATTTTTCAATTATATCCACAATTAAGCCTCATCTTAATCATATTTTACCATATTATTTATTTGTGTAAGTGCTATTACTACTTTTCTGATCTGTTGGACTCTTGTACCAGAAGTTACTTGAGTAATGGTATTCATGAACTGATGTAATATATTACTGTTTAAAGGGACAGCATATATGTTTCTTCTGTGAGTACTGTATTTCACCTACACTGCACATTCATCTGAATCATCAGAGATCAATCAGTCCCCTTTTACATTAGGTCACAGATGATACAAAATATGCTCTCATCCAAGTGAAAGAAGATCAGATCAGTGGGAGAAATCATGGCCCTTGCAATCCTTCTGATGTAAGTAGGCCAAGATTTCACATGCAATGATCATGAGAATTCAAACCTAAACAATTTGTCTTTGCCAGAATATGTATGGTCTGTGGACTACACATGGCTAAAGTGGCCCAAAAGCTCTGAGGTTAGAATTCATGTTACTAAATTTTTTGGTGGCTTGTGTGGCTATCTTGTAACTTAATGAAGTTGATCCTCTTATCTTCTAATTTAATGAAGCTGATTCTCTTCTACTCTTCATACTAAAGCTAAATGAATTAAAGGCAGCCCTTAAAGCATGGTAAATCTCCTAGGGTAGCAGGACATTGGTCAGCGTTATTTACTTCATTGAAATGTTGCAGGCACCGTCTTGTCACTTCAGTGCAAACAGCCATCCTTCTGAAAACCCCTTCTCATTCACTACTTATTAGTCCCTATCTGTTCTAAAGAGCTTCAGAAAAAGAAATATGGCATGTGGCCAATGAATCATACACATCTAATATGGTAATAGAAAAGATTAGTGAATAACTGACCCAACGAACTGCAGTATATTAGCACAAACACTCTGGAAAACAGTGACAAATAATGACCAAAAGAAAAAACAGAAAGAAAGAGAAAAAAAAAGTTTGAATAATTTTATTCTTTTATAGAGGGGCTGAAGTTTTGTGGGCTCAGAGGTATCTTTATTTTTTTTTTCCTCCATGAGGAATGAGGAATATCTCTGACATTATACAATCATAATAACCATCTGAAATGCTTTTAAAATGACAATCACTTTTTAAACCAAGCTGTGAGATAAGCAATTATCTTCTTCTACAGGTGGGTAAACTAAGGCACAGAGGAATTCAATAATGTCTGAGCCTTACCCACAATTGCTCCAGTCCTCTTTCCTACAGGAAAAAAAAACACAAAGCAAGCAGTTTGTTCTGTGTTGGCACATATTATACACAACCAAAATTGCATGCTTGCTGCAGGTGTAATTTTAAAACGTTCATAACATCTAACAAAGGATGTGATGCTGTACTTATGCATTTCAATATTCCATATGAACCCTCATTCTCACACTTCCAAACATCCTCAGAGCATAAGACAGACACAGAAAAAGTACGTAGCTACACAACCTATAACTTCATTATTTGAAGCATCTTAGCTTACCAAATAAGAGACTAGTCTAGGAAACTTCTTACTCCAATCAGTACTGTGTTGGGGCACAGTTATAATTAATTCATTAAAATTTTGAAAGCCTGAGGCACTCTTACAATGCCAAATTTTATCTAATGACTCTTCCTGATGACTAATCATACATTGATTTTGGGGGGTTCCTAGGACAAAGTGGATTCTTGCAATTATAATCCTTTGCTTAAACTATGAAAGTGTAGCTAATACTATAAACCCAAGAACTACAAATCTTGGGTTCTAGCCTCTGCCTTCTTAGTAGAAACATTGCAAAATGTGATTGTCTTATATTTGTAAAGCTCCTTCTGCTTGCTAATATACTAAATTGTGAGGGCTACAGAGCTGAAATCTGGGACATCTCCACATCTTCCTATGACTTTGTTGGTTAATTTTATGAGAAAGCATATTCAGTGTCTCATTAACTAGCCATTAATCAGTGATGAGTGTGAAACTCATTCCTCCAGTAGTGCATTTCATGTGTGATAATATTATCCTAAATCCTGATACAGCTGTATTATAACAATATGTATATGTCCATATAAGTGGAGATACACAGGCTAAAGATGAGCCTGTTGTTTATGTGGTAGAGCTAGCAATGAGTTATGGCTCCTAAGAAACAGAACATCATGTCTCTGTCTCCAAACAGTAGAGCTGGCACAGGCCCTTGTAATACAGGAATCTATTTCTCATGAAATGAAAATGGATAATTTACAACATTCCTAATGACACAGAAAATGCCTTGTGTGAAATGCCCTGTATGTGTTAAGAGATTATGGATTTGATAGTGTCAATCTACGAACAGGCACAAAAAATATAGTGATTAGATTCAAAGACTTCACACAGAGAGTGAGAACGAGCGGTAGAGAGCAAGCACTGCAAGGTAGAATCTTGCCATATGCCTAGTTTGGAGTGAATAGGTTTTCACATGACAGAAGCTTGAGAAGTCTTGCATTTAGTAATTCATGAGATTTAAAAAAAAAAAAAAAAAAAAAGGGGGGAGAGAGAGAAAAGAGTAAAATATATTTTAATAGTAATTTACTAAATTGTGGAAGAAGCTAAAGTGAAATTATGGAATTATGTGATTTTTATTCTTTTTAATTTGGTTTGACTTACTAAACGACAGGTATCATCACAGTCTCAAGCTGCCCCAGGGGAAGTTTAGGCTCGAGGTGAGGAGAAAGTTCTTCACTGAGAGAGTCATTCGTCACTGGAATGTGCTGCCCAGGGAGGTGGTGGAGTCACCATCCCTGGAGGTGTTCAAGAGGGGATTGGACGTGGCACTTGGTGCCATGGTTTAGTCATGAGGTCTGTGGTGACAGGTTGGACTTGATGATCTTTGAGATCTCTTCCAGCCTTGGTGATTTGGTGATTCTGTGATCTTCCCTCGCTGAAAGACGTCCCAGCATTTGATTCTCTTGGGTGAAACAGAACAGGAAGTGGTGGAGTTACCATCCCTGAAGGTGTTAAAACTATGTGTAGACACGGCACTTCAGGACATGGTTGAATGGCCATGGCGGAGTGAGGTTGACATAATGGCCCTATGTTAGGATAACATTAGGGACGTAACGATCCTAGTGGTGTTTTCCAAGTGAAACAATACTATGATTCTGTAGGGCTTACAATTCAGCACAAAAACCATGAAAATTGCTGTCTACATCAAGTTTAACAGACACATTTCACTCATTTCAAATGAGATTTCCACACCCCCCCCTTATTCAGAGTTAGTTAAAAATGTAAAGGCTGAGAAACTTTTCATTTAGATCAAAATAAATGTGGACCCAATCCCACGCAATACACAAGAGCTAACAAAGAAACCATGCTATTCCCAGACATTGTTCTGATAATATGATGAATTCTGAGTTATTTATTTAGTCATACTCAGAATTTCCAAGTATGTCCTTACTTGTTAGTAAGAAATATTTTCTTCATACCACCTCCTGTGGTTTTACACACAGTCCTTCTCGCTGTGGGTAGCATTCACAGCAAAACCTAGAATGAGTAGATAGAAGACTTTTTACCCATCAGAAATCTCAGCCAGTGCATTTGATTTATTTCATGAAGCCTTTTGTTTTACTGTCATCCACCTCACAAGACGGGGCTGTGAAATGAATCTGCTGTGAATGAGTTAGTTGTTAGCAAAAGCATTCTAAAGGTAAGCGGTCAGCATTAACATTGCTGGCATTAATATTTGTGCAAACATGGAGCAGAATAGGATGGAGAGGGAAAATAAATTAACTGACATCCAGATCAACTGGTTTTGATCTCGATGTGTTTATGAAGTGAATTACAATTCTTCATTTGCAAGATTATTTAAGATCAATCTTTCTGGACACAATTACCATGTGATTAATATAAATAAACTAAGCAGAAGAACAGACGTGATAATTTCCTTTCATTCTATTACACGGATGATCATTGTTTCAATGTCAAATAAAATTAAGCTTTGGCCCGAAAAAACTACACAGCAATCTCAGGATGCATTTAGGATGATAATTTTATGGGGTTTGTTTGGCTGGTGGTTCATTTTTAAATAATGTCATGTGCATCTTTAATATCTTCTGAAAACCTTGGTGACAAATATCAATGCTAGGCTGTGCTTTAATACTGTCAGATTTTTAATTTAAGAAAGTGTAAACATTGCCAAGTTTTGAAGGTCTGAACCAAGGATACTGACATAATTTTCAAAGGCATGGGTAATACCTCAGTACCTCCCTTCAACATAAAACCCAGAGGTCTGACACAAGCAAAACTCTCTATAATCTGCTTCACGCATAACAATTCTGTAACACATCCTTCCTGATTATTCGGGAACCCAAACACCAAACCGTGTGCAGGTTCAGGTGATGTATTTTATTGCTGATACTGTTTCACCTGTATTTAGTTCCAGTGACATGGAAAACACTGCAGCCAATTGTCCTTATTACAGTCCCTGTGTATTTCTCCCCAGTGCACTTGCACAGGGGGAAGGATGTGAGCATGGAGTGTACTTAACTGCCAGGCTGAATGGCTCTGTAATGTAGCTTCAGCATGGCATAAATTAAGCTGTCATTTTTTTGGCAGCAAGTGCAGAGAGGCGATTTTCCTGTACTGTAACATTTGAAACAACAATTTTCTGGCTCCAGTAGTAACTGACAGTTCTATGTGATACATGCTCAATGTTTGTGCATCAGGGACTGCAGCTGGAAAAAGCCTTTGGGGTAAGGTATTGTCTTTATTAGCAAATCGAGCTGGCAGTCACAGAACACTAACATTTCCTAACTCTTTTCAAAGAGCCTGTCACTCACACTCTGAAAAATTGTACTTAAAATTTACTAGGTTCCATCAAGGTATTTAACCATGTTTCTTATATGTAAAATGCTGTTTTTGACAATTACTTCAGACCTATTTTCATTAGGAAGATTGCTTACCAAGAGAGAGCTGGCCGATGGGATTGTATTTGCTACGTGTGCAAAGGTGATAGCTTGAAGGACAGCCAGGTTTGGAAATGATCTTGGAATGCTTGGCCAGATTTAGGCTGGTGAGGAAGGAGGATGTTGATGAGGTGCTGACAGTAGTGGGGAAGGAGGGTAGCAGACCTTTTCCAGCATGCCACTAACACAGGACTCTGCACACGCCCTGCCACAAGCTGTGAGGGAAGCCTCCCTTCACTGTCTGGCAAGATGTAAGGGTATGCAACGTCATACCACAGAGGAGAGGGAGAAAAGGGAATTAAGGAGTAACCTGCATGAGTGAAAAATTATTTCATCAAATGTGTTAATTTTGCAGTGTTCTGTTTCAGAAGTGTGATCAATTCTGACACCTCTTTTTAAAGGTATCAGGGACACATTCAGCTGTCCTGGTACAATGGTGAAATCAGGGGAATTACACCAGATATGCAGTTGTACAAGTCAAGCTAGGAATCAGTTCCATTTATTACACAGTCAACTTTCTATCATTGCTAAAAATCACTTGCAGTGCTCCTGAAGCATTCAGGTATTTTGACACCTGTGTGTAGCTTCTTGCCTCCAGCATGAATTACTGCCATCCTTGCTAACAGGGGCCCTGGCAGCCCCTGTGAGCAGATTTCACTGCACACTGGCAGTCACTCATTTTTGGCTGTTTTCAAATATTTTGGCCATAACGCTCACATTTTTAAGTCATTCCGTCAATGTCTAAATTCATGTTGGTATTGGTTTTGAGATGTGGCTCTTAAAGTACTATTGAATCCAGAACTAGAAACTGCACAAAAATTCATGTTTTCATTGCCCCTCCTGGTCTCCACTTTTCTGGGTCTCAAAACTGTCTGAGAGACTTAGATGGACAGTTTCCACTAACAGAATTTTTCTAGTGGTGTTTTGGGAAGGCTTGGCTTCAGCAGTTGCATGTATGGGAGATTTCAACGTTTTTCCTCTTTAGTTCAAAAGGGGAGGAAGAAAAAGAAAATATGTTTAAAAACATTCACCAATTATGTCAATTTAAGGGGCACTGCTGTGAAGAAAGAGGAATCACCTCCTCTAATTTAAAATCATAGAATCATAGAATCATAGAATCAGTCAGGGTTGGAAGGGACCACAAGGATCATCTAGTTCCAACCCCCTGCCATGGGCAGGGACACCCTACACTAGATCAGGCTGGCCAGAGCCTCGTCCAGCCTGGTCTTAAACACCTCCAGGGACTGGGCCTCAACCACCTCCCTGGACAACCCATTCCAGGGCTTCATCACTCTCATGGTAAAGAACTTCTTCCTCACATCCAGCCTGAATCTCCCCATTTCCAGCTTCATTCCATTCCCCCTAGTCCTATCACTACCTGAGATCCTGAGAAGTCCCTCCCCAGCCTTCCTGTAGGCCCCCTTCAGATACTGGAAAGCCACAATGAGGTCACCTTGGAGCCTTCTCTTCTCCAGACTGAACAGCTTCAGTCTGTCCTCATAGGAGAGGTGCTCCAGCCCTCTGATCATCCTCGTGGCCCTTCGCTGGACACGCTCCAGCACGTCCACATCTCTCCTGTAATATGGGCTCCAGAACTGGACGCAGTACTCCAGGTGGGGTCTCACCAGAGCTGAGTAGAGGGGGAGAAGCACCTCCCTTGACCTGCTGGTCACACTTCTCCTGATGCAGCCCAGGATCTGATTGGCTTTCCAGGCTGCAAGCGCACATTGAGAGCTCATGTTGAGCTTCTCGTCCACCAGCACCCCCAAGTCTCTCTCCTCAGGGCTGCTCTCCAGCCAGTCACTGCCCAGCCTGTATTTGTGCCTGGGATTGCCTCGACCCAGATGCAGGACCCTGCACTTGGTCTTGTTGAAGCTCATGAGGTTGGCTTGTGCCCACCTCTCCAGCCTGTCCAGGTCCCTCTGGATGGCATCCCTTCCCTCCAGGGTGTCCACTGCACCACACAGCTTGGTGTCATCAGCAGACTTGCTGAGGGTGCACTCAATGCCACTGTCCATGTCACCCACAAAGATGTTGAACAAGACAAGTCCCAGGACTGATCCCTGAGGGACTCCGCTTGTCACTGGCCTCCACTGGGACATGGACCCGTTGACAGCCACTCTTTGGGTGCGGCCATCAAGCCAATTCTTTATCCATCTAGTGGTCCATCCATCAAACCCATGTGTCGCCAGCTTGGAGACCAGGAGGTGGTGCGGGACAGTGTCGAAGGCTTTGCTCAAGTCCAGGTAAACGACATCAGTTGCTCGCCCCTCATCTATTAATGCTGTCACCTGAAAAACACCTAAAAACATTGCTGAAAAGCACCTGAAAAGCACCTAAAAACATTGCTGCCTTATCAAGCTTGCCATTATTGACGTCTGTGTTTGGCTCTGTGTTAGGATGTAGCAATATGAATTGGTGACCCAACTTTTAGTGTAGCTACACTCAGTCTTACTGATATAATTAAGGGCCTGTAAGTGATTTTGTTAAATTCTCAAATTTGAGAAGTTTAAAACTGACTTAATCAAAATGACTGTTGATTAAGGCTTGGCAGAAATTAATCTATTCTATCATTATTATTTTTTTTTTGGTGGCTGACAAAGGTGATGATAACAGTAACCTAAGAAGTTTGGTTTTGGTTTTGGGGTTTGGTTTTGGTTTTGAGGGGAGAGAATAACAAGGCTAATACCTATGGGAAAATACATTTTTCCAAGGTTAAGCTACAGAGCAAGCATTCATAGACAGTTTATCAGAGTTTAAGAACCCAAAGCTTCCAAATCAGATTCTCTCCTGAAATAAAATACAGTGCCTTGATTTGCTAACGCCTTTGTAAGTTTAAGCATCATAAGTCTTCTCCCAGGATTCACCAGATGGACATGAGCCCTGTCTAGTTTTGCAAGCACTCAAGTGACTTTTATGGAATATGGAACACATCTCAAAAAAAACCCAAACAAATTTGGATTTTGAGGAACAAAGGAAAGCATAAAAGCTTTAACACTAAAGCACAGTCTTATTTTGAGTAAAGGCATGAAGGAAGGCAACTGCTCTCCCTCATGACTGTATAACAAGCACATAGTTCTGCCATTTCGTAATCATTATTATCACAGTACACTAGGGGTTGGAAGGGACCTCCAGAGATCATTGAGTCCAACCTCCTGCCAAAGCGGGATCACTTAGGGTAGTCTGCACAGGAGTGCTTCCAGGTGGATTTTGAAAATCTCCAGAGATGGAGAATGCTCAGAAGGTCTTCTGGACAGTTATAATTTTGAGAAAGTAGAGTGAAGAAGCTGAGAGAATGAAATCCCTCAGAAACGTAAGATTTTAAAAGTGAAAAAGGGCGTGTCTGCCAAGCCTGAAGCGGAAACATTTTATCTTTAGGATGGGAGGGCTTTTACAGTCAGCCCAAAGATAACAGAGCAAGGCCACAGCTGTACGTGGGTCTCATCGTATGTGTCTGGTGAGAAGGAGGAGTGAGCCAATGGCAGCTATAGCCACAGTGTTAAAGAAGCATCCCTAATTTAAAGTTAGTTAAGTATATTCTTAAATACTACTGAACTCGGGGGATGGAAATGCACAGAGAGCACGCACCCATATGTTTATGATTCAACGTGTTTTAACTATTAACTATATTGATACACAGCCCTCTTGTATAATCACGTGTAAAAGTAATAGTGCCTGTGATTCACGAGTGCACACCATGATGATTTTTAAAACACTGTCTTGCCTAAGGTTTGAGAACCCCACCACCTCAATCATTGTGTTATTTTCTTCCCTTAAATCTTAAGCACAGTGCATTATATCAAAAAGAAGTATTTCCCAGTGATTTTTCTCCCTCTTAACAGCTGGTGATCGTAGCGCTTCCAAATTTAAGGTTCTGGAATGAGCTGCACAAAATAAGAATAGTGGGATTTCATGCTTAATGGGATTTTAGGTTAGCCAAATAGGCTGAAGCTCACAAAATGTTAATGCCTGAGAGGCGCTTTTCTCTAAACACACCAAGCAAATTGCCAATTACATACATTACACACATACACACACCTACTCTTCCAAAAGAAGAGATGATGCACAGAGAAATAAAATTAATGTGGAAACTTGGACTCCGTGAGGGTAAGCTCTGTATTCCAATATTTCAACTCAATCTTTACTTAAAGCTTCTATGCAAATTAAAATTTATTCCTGCCTCTGAAAGATGAACAACATCTATTTGCCAGAAGAGAACGCCAGATTATGCCACTGCAGTTTTTACATGAAGTTTTAATATAAATCTATTTGATGCACAGTGCTCCATTTTTTACAGCTCCTAATCTCATGAATAGTATTCCCAAAGTCCTGTTAGGCATCTATTTGATTATTCCATTGTCTTTTAAGGGGTCTCTCTACCCCAGGAGTATGAAGTATGCTGATTTAAGCTGAATTGCCAAGTATCTGCTATTTTCCTCCATATGATCAGCACTGCTGGGCTTTAGTATTACCGTGCTTTGTCAGAGTTAATGTAATAGCAAATGATGAAGATGCCCTTTGGCAGGAAACATTGCTAGCCCTCAATAATAAACAATTTCTGCACCTCCAATTGCTTCTATACATGAGCAAGTTTAGTCAACCCCTGAAGAGAACCTGTACCTTCTCATTAAAGGGCAGCAGTAGTGAGAAAGCAATTCACTGAGCTGTAGGGCTGGCAATCACCCATATTTTCTGCTATGAGTAAATAACTCCAATTGATTTAATCATAAAAGAATAACAGGAAAACTACATTGATTTCCAAATCCCTAATGTGAACATCAGAATATATTGACTAAGTTATGTGTAAAAAGGTTGTATGCATTTGTATGAAGGGAAAAAAATATCAATATTTGATCATTAACAACAAAAAAAGAAAAGATAATTTGCAGTCACCTCAAAATGGACTGAAGCAGCATTATGCAGTGCTCTGGTTGAGTCTACAGGAGTGAAAATGCTAATGCTCTATGGTATTCAGAGTCTTAGAAGAGAAAAATCCTTATTTTCAGGTAAATGTACCTTCTATTAGTTGTAACAGGCTACTTACATAATCCTATAGAAATAGTAAACAATATGGCATTGTTTTACTAAAATAATGACTCACCATTGGTCCTGCCACTGTGCTCTCCACTGCAAGTGATCAGTGCCAGCCAAACCAAACTGTGTCAGTGCAGGCAAAGAAGAATATAACTGCTTTTATTTAAAAAAAAAAAATTCTAATGTTTTCCCTGCTGAGATGCCAAAACAATGATATTTCAGCTTGTATAATAGAATAAATTGCTCGTAATTTGCAGTGAAAAACTTGGGATCAAAAATTGTTTAAAAATGCTAAGAAATGGATATTGCCTTGGCAAGACTAATGAATCCATTTCATTTGTTCTGTTATTGCTATTTGTTTTTTAAATTTTTTGTTTAAATTTATGGTTAGTGTCAGGGTGGTGATGCTCTTCAGTGTAGCTTATGAAATGGAAGTGAGAACAGCAAGCTGTTAGTGAAGGAAGCATCACAGAATCACAGAATATACCTGGTTGGAAGAGGCCTTGAAGATCATCCAGTCCAACTTCCAACTCAACACTGAAGGGTCAACACTAAACCTTGTCCCTAACCATCAGCTCCACAGGCTGTTTAAGCACCTCCAGGGATGGTGATTCCACCACTGCCCTGGGCAGACCATTCCAATGCTTGAGAACCCTTTCAGTGAAGAAATATTTCCTAAGATCCAGCCAAACCTCCTGTGGTGCAGCTTGAAACCATTTCCTCTAGTCCTGCCACTTGACACCAAGGAAAAGAGGCTGGCCCCCTCCTCACTCCAACCTCCGTTCAGGCAGTTGTAGAGAGAATGAAGCAATGAGGTCTCACTTCAGCCTCCTCTTCTCCAGACTGAGCAACCCCAGCTCCCTCAGATGCTCCTCATAGGCCATGTGCTCCAGACCCTTCATGAGCCTCATTGTCCTTCTCTGGACATGCTCCAGAACCTCCATGTCCTTCCTATAGTGAGGGGCCCAGAACTGCATACAATAATTGAGTGCTGAGTACAGGGGGTGATCACCTCCGTGTTCCTGCTGACTGCAGTGTTTCTAATCCAAGCCAGGATGCCATTGGCTTTTTTGCCCACCTGGGCACACTGCTGACTCAAGTTCAGTCGACTATCAACCAGTATCAGCAGGTCCCTCTCCAAATTGCAGCTTTCCAACCAAGTCTGTAGCTTACCACAGGGTTGTTGTGGCCCAGGTGCAGGGCCTGGCACTTGGCCATGTTGAACTTCATATGATTAGCCTTGGCCCATTGGTCTAACCTGTCCAGATCCTGTTGTAAAGCTTCCCTACC
This sequence comes from Picus viridis, assembly GCA_033816785.1. NCBI lineage: Eukaryota > Metazoa > Chordata > Aves > Piciformes > Picidae > Picus > Picus viridis. The sequence continues at coordinate 10,655,018 of CM066574.1, read as the reverse complement.
CTCTACCAGATTGACACAGCCACCCTGCTTGGTGTCATCTGCAGACTTGCTGAGGGTGCCCTAAATCCACTCATCCAGATCATTGATAAAGATATTAGAGGTGGCAGGCCCCAATACTGAACCCTGTAGGACACCACTAGTGACTAATGCAGAGTGCACTTATCCAAGCCTTGTGCCATGAGTTTCTGAAGGAGAATGTTGTGGGAGGCAGTCAAAGGCTTTACGAAGAATTCCAAGCCAACAGAAATTTTGCTCATGCCTGCAAATTTTCACCAGGAGATATTCATTGAAGATCCTACAATCCAACACCAGCTTTTTACTGTTAGACCTAATGGGTACAGCTACACTAGTGATATAGGGCTGTTTTTTTCAGTGGAAACTTGCCTTGTATCTGTAGGAGAGGCACTTGCACTAGTGCAACCTGAACAATTTATCCCTTGGTGGAAGGAATATTGGAGTCACACATATGGGCATCATGCTGAGCACCCCACCTGAAAGGCAGAGCAGTGTTGTGCAGCAGTTAACACAGTGCATGGCTGGGACCAGCAGCGAAAGAAAACCTCTGCCAGTAAAGCTATGAAGCAGACATGAGGTCCCTAATTCAGAGTGGTTTGCAGCAAAACAAACTCTACCCTTTCCTTTTATGCACTTCAGCAGTTAGTACTGTAGACATTCCACATATCTTCTTTATGATCCATTACAGCTTTCCTAGGGGATTTTGAACAGCACTTAAGAGCACAGGAAGAGTCAAGTAGCTAGAGCAAATAACAAAGTGTAACTGCACACATAAGAATACAAAATAGCCAATAGAGGTTATTCCAAAATCCAAAGCTTCTCTGCTTTAGGAATCATCAGAAAATTTGTTCCTCTACTACCAGAATCAGCAGCTTACTCCACAAGACAAAATTTGCTGAAAGTAGGCAAACAAGTTGTGGGAGCAAGTTAGCTCTGACTAACCTAACATGAAAGCCCTTTGGATCAGTCTTGTGAACTAAGAAAGAAAAAGGTGAGAAAAACCATCACACAAGCTATTTTGCAAACAAACCCAAATATGGTACAGGCATGAGTTTTGAGAAATTAAGGCAACAAAGTGATGTGAATTAGTTGAATGCATATGCAAAGCCAAACATCTGGAAAACTTCAAGCTCAGTTAAAATCAGATTTGAAGATCTTGAAGTCAATAAAAAAGATTTTCATTGAGTTCATTGACTTTAAATTAAACTGGAAAAAAAACCTCAGCTCAACAGAAAAGTGTTACAACGATAGACAGAAACTGCAGGATCTAAAATGTTTGTTATTTTTTGGCCAGACTATTGCAAGTAGCTGCTGTACACTGTGCTATTGTTAAAATTTATGAGATGCACGATTTTTTATACGGAAATATGGAAAACACCTGGGGTTTATAAACTTTTTCAAGTGTAATTGACTGATCTGTTCATGAGCAGCAGGGTTTTTTTTTTACCACAGTTTGGTATAAGAGTAAAATGGGAATTGCATCAGTTAACAATGTTAAAACTGCAGTTGTGTTCGTGGCAGCAGTGCAGCAATACATCATTCTGTGCTGGATACTGGTGGGTGCATGATGGGCAATTGGATGGTCAACAGATCATACCCTAATTTTGCACAACCTAATAACTTTTCTTTTAATATGTGTATATAAAAGGCTTGAGATTGTAATGTGAAATACTACAAAGAAGGTTGTGACCTAAAGGCATGTTGCCTTTAATACATTAAATAGCCAGAGAGCCGTAAAACCAAGAAATCTGTTATTCAGTATAGGTAAGCAAAATTTCATTTTGATGCTGCTTAATATGTAGATAGTCTACAGCAATACATAATTAGGATATTAATTTTGATGACAAAAGCATAACTAAGAACTAACACCAGATATTCTAACCTGTCATATTCAGAAGTAGGAACTGAATAGAGTTTATAATTAAAAAAACTAATTAATAATAACTCTAATAATTCTTTTATTGTAGCTGTACTGATCTTAGCAAGACAAGGTCTTTACTGTTTCAGGTGATTGCTTGAGAGGAACCATGCATGCCCGTTCCAGTTTTGGTCCTTCATCTCTGACAGTTGCTTGGCTTTGGAGCAGGGTTTTATGACAGGTCTCCACTGATCATTTAGAGGTAACAAATTTCTCTCTATCTGCTTTGTCTATAATTTCAAATCTAATTTTGTTTATTATGGCTTAGGATGGTTACATTCTCAACTGACTGGATATAGAAAAGAGGATTATGCAATTTAATTGATAGGGCCAATGTAAATTTTAAATATCTCATTGAAGCATAGCCTAATAAACCCAGATTTACCAAAAACATAAAAGGGAGACAACTTTTCAACCTTCAATGGTGAAACAAAAATTGGATAACTGAGATATTTCCTGAGCTCTCAGTAAGGAATTAGCTAGCAGAGATGGAGAATTTAGAATGAAAAAGACCTGCTGAACCACACATTTCTTGTACTAAAAGTAGAGCTCTCCAGATGTACAGCAAAGTGCTTTGTCCAGTGTGGATCCACACTGAGATGAAGTGCAAGAATAACAGCTAAAAGTGGTACAGTCAGCAGCACTGTGGAGCTGTCATGTTCTTTGGGAACCATAGGTAGTTGCAGCAAGAGCAGCTGAACTGTGTAGAGATGGCTGTGTAAAGCATTCAGATGCTCTGCAATATGACCCTATCTCCGATAGAAATAAAGATTGCAACTATTTATTCTCCATATTTCCTAATGGATTTCTGCTGGAAATAAAGTAGCTCCTACACATGCATGGAAATCACAGAAGAAGAACATTAATCCAGTAGAAATCACTCAGTCAGGGTGATTCCAGAGAAAATCACTTCAGATATTCATCAAACTCAGCATTTGGACATAACATTAGGACCACAAGAACAATTCATGGTGTGAAAGACCATATCAGTTGGCAAGTGGCATAAAACATGAAGCCACACTGTTGAATAATTATCTACTGAAGAGGCAAATGTTGTCAACTAAAGCACCAAACCTTTTTTTTTTGTCAAAATCCATTGCAAAGGCAGCCAGAATAATTAAAAAGAAAAGAAAAATTGTCTGATGTCATCTCTGATTACCACACTACAAGCTTCATCAGAAAAAGTGAAGCATTGAGAGAGCATTTATTGTAGACCTCTGTTGTAACTCTTATCATCACACGCCAACATTTTCTGGAAGTTATGATTTATTTTTATATATATATATATATATTTATTTTTTTTTAGCTGATCTTCTAATCCATTGGATATTGGGAAACTGGTGCTCCAAAGTCCTTTCAAATTTATGTATGAAAAATACTTGGAAGTGAAGCTTGATTGATTGCTTACCAAACACAAATTCAAATAAAACAAACAAACAAAACCCCGCCAAACCCTGCTTACTCACATTTAAGTACCACAAAGTTGCTGTGTACTTGGTTAAATAAGAGCAGTAAAGAACCCTACAAGACTTCAACACTAATTTCCATGTTTGTTGCACTGGTTTAGCTCTGTCATAAACCCGTAATAGCTTTAACAGAAATGCAATCTACTGCAGGCTATTTGATTTCCAATATTAAGCTCGAAAAGGCAAACCAGGCAGAGCAGGCTCAGTCTTCTTTCTTTTCTGATTTTTTCATGGAGTGTTCTGAAATATCTGATCATTAATGCATTTCACATCCTCTTTTTTACTGAAACTATTTTGGCAGCTGAGATCCCTCACATTTATCTCTTGGATCCCAGACCAGACTGCCAACAGAACTCATTGCTGTGTCTCTGAGCCAGTCTTTCCCACATCCTGATGTTCGGCTTATTCCAAATGAGAATTTGCTTTTTAATTAACAGGCAAACAAACAAAGAAGGAGGCTGTTTGTTCTAGAACAAGGAGCGCCTGTTGGTCAGCATCCTAGGACAGCTGGTGCAGGGTGGAGAAGAAAGAATTTAATATGGAATTGAGTTTGCTTTCAGATATTGGTCTCTCAGCGAGTCCCTCCACAGGACAGCCGGCCATGACAGAGCCTGTGGGCTGGCCGGGGGGACTCGTCTGTCTTTGCATTAAGGGATTCTGCCAGCATTTCCCTCAGCAATGTGGAAATTGTGAGCTCTAGTGACGATCTGCTCTGCAAGGCAGGACAAGCCTCTTTCACTCTGCTACTGGCAACATCTTCCCATAGTGAAGAGGCTGCAGCAGGAGCTGTGTTAGCACGCTCTACAGCAACTGCCTCCCATCCAACTTGCAAGTGGCACATCTTAGAAAACCATCAGAAGGCATAATTCTGCAGGTAGCTGCTGACCCAGACAAGATTGTTGCTTACCCCGTAGCATTGCAGTAATGTGGAGCCCCCAGATGAACTGCAATAGCCAAAAGGAGTGTAAAGCGGTGTAGTTAAAATACCTCCTCATCAGCTTATTCCCCCAAATCCTTTAGGGGTGTGCCAATAACAGAAATCTTCCTGGGATAATTGCACCACCAAGGGCCTTATATTGTGCCAGTATAAGGTTGATGTCCTGTTCAGAATCTCATTATTCTGTAGTCTCTCAGTGAAAAGTTCACTTTAGGAGCTTCGCCTTCACTTTATGACTATTGCTTTAAAATATTTTAGTGTGGCTCAAGCTCTCTTCTGGGTTGTTTATGTGGAGTAAAACACCAGCTCACCTGAATAAATACCTCATGTTTAAATTACCTTCAAATGTGACTCACTACGCACAAATTTGAAACAGTTAAACTGATTCATAGTTATCCTCGCTATTTACTCCTTGGTGCGGGCTCTTACTTCTCTTACTTCTCTGAGACCATTATATTGCCTGGAGAACTGGGGTGTAATTTTCACCAAATCTATTTAACAGCTACTATAGTTACCACAGAGGTGATAAACGGGCCATGTGTCCCCCAGGAGCACGTTAGCTATGAAGCAGTACATTACCAGCATACTGCAGTGGTAAAGCACTCACTAAAGATACAGCAGCCCAGACCAGAAAGGACTATGTAGGGTTTTTCTCAGTGCTGCCTGCCTGTCTTAGCTCAAGCATCCCACTCTGTCACAGCCATATCAGCAGAGATGGCAAATGATGTAAATGTGAGCTCCAGGTTTATAATTTAAAACACAGTGACACACTCATTTATACAGTTCTGCAGTACCAAAGCTCTTATATTGCCATAAAGATGTTTAGTCTAGAACAAATATTTCCATGAGTCAAATAAGCAAAACCAGTATAAAATACTTTGAAGCTATCATAACTGCATCTCTACGGTCTTGATATAACACCTCCAAACAAGTAATTCATGACTTCAAAAGATCTGTGCATTCCTAGCCTTCATTTATAGTGGAAAACATGACTTTGAGGGCAGGATGTTCTTTGAAGAGCTGCAATGAACTGAAAAAACAGTGTCAAGCTCAAAACAGGAGAAGGGAGGAAAATGAAAATAAACTGTATGTGTGGCTTCCATAAGTGGTAACAGTCTGAAGAAGCAATCTTTAACAGACTTTTTATTAAGTAGCATGTTATTGAAGAGCCTTACCTAAGCCATTTCAATGACACAATCTAAGTGAAAAACAAAACAAAACAAACAAACAAACAAAAAAAACCAACCAAAAGACAACCAAAAAAAACCCAAACCAACAACTACAAACCAAAACAGAATGAAAAAGTTCTCTGTTTAGAAATCTTTTAAGGGCAGATCCTCACTGCGATAAACACACTCATAAATCATTACAAAAGTAAGATAATTAATATGGATAATAATTCTTGGGGGGTAAAGTGCTGGTCTGCATAACTGTGTCTTGAAAATGCGCTCCTTAATTTTGCTTCCATCCTACGTGCAATTCTCTGTCATAGGCAATACAACATCAGCACTTGTGTCTCCGTTACTTGTTTTAAGACAGCTCAGATCAAGTAGAGGCTCTTTAATTTAAGAGGTGAGTGACTGGATCTCATTTTGTTTACTTGATCAAGTTGCTTTGCACCCTGCATGCTGTCTTCCTGAGTTGTAAAAATTCATTCACAGCAGGGAATGCAATGGCTTTACCTGGCTTTAATGTATACAGTGTTTTAAATTGTGCCATCATCGCAGGTGTGGCCAGGCTTTTGTTGAGGCTTCTTAAAAAAAATAAATTCTGATCAACCTGCTTGAATCTGTCAAGAGCCCATTTGTATGCACGCAGCTAATGTGCTAGAAATAAAAGCCCACAACCTGTCAAATAAACTCCTGCACCTGTATGAAGCAGTTAAATTGTTCCATCTACCATTATTCTCAGAGATCAAAGGGCCCTCACTGTGAGGGGCTCTGAAGAAATAAAGAAAATGATAGACCTACTTGTCCTTGAGCTAAAAAAGAAGGGGTGGGGGAAAGAAAGAAAAGTGGACTAGTTCAACTACCTGAAGGAGCTTTTGTTTGGCATGGGCACAACACGAAGGCATTCTTTCACATTAAGACCCAAGAGGAAGAAATTCATTCACCCTTATTATAGTGACGTAGCTGTGGCATTGATGTGTTTTTAACCTTGAATAATTGTTGTCTCTAAAGCTCCAAACAAGTTTTATCCTGTCCACAGGTCAGTTTTGTTACAAAGGCCAATTAGTGGTGCTACCTTAGCCTGAAGCAAAAAGCCAAGTAATGGTGGGGCATGCCCCATCCAGAGGTGATGAATAGCCTGTAGAGCTATAATTTGAGAAGGGGGGGAGGGGCTTTGAAGCATTTACCTTACATGGAACTCCATTGTCACTGCAGGCTGTTTGATCTTTAAATAATTTACTTAATGATCTCACCATGGGAGCAATTGGCAGAGCAAGATTAGGTTGTAAGGGCCTAATGGACATGGGAAAACTTAAAATTACTACAGGAGAGGTATGTACAGAACCGATTTTTTTTTTTTTTTTTCTGTGTAGATTCTTGATTTAGATGGGGAGGAAAGCTATAAATTATAGTATTTGCTTGATGTTTTCTGGCAGAGGAAACAAGAAGAAATTCTGTATTTGGCGGAATGTTTCAGGGAATTTTAATCCTTACTCTTTTAATCTTTGCGGTTTTGTTTTGCTTCTCCTTAAAAATGAGGCAACCCAGGAAAATTATTGTTTTATAATAGATTAATAGGTCAGCAATAAAAACCTTTGGTCACTGTGAATAGACTGTTGTTAAAAGGTCATGGTTAGCATAATATTTCATTTCTGATAAATAAAGGGTTGGAAAGTCTGGGGCCGAAGCTTGTGAATAGGAAAAGTGTAGCGTGACCCCTTTTACTCAGTAAATAATGTAAAATATGAATTATTAGCTCACTTTGTAATTGCACATGAAAATTCTGCACCATTTTGTAGATACAGGATTTGGGATTTTCTACAGTGCCAAACACTCTTTATTTACTAGCAGGTAGCAATCATTGCATTTCTGTGGTATTACACTTACTAGCATAGGGAATATTAAAAATATAAAAGGCAAGTTAATTAGACCTGTGAAAGAATTATAGACATTTTAATATAGATCACCAAATAATAACTTAATACCTGCCTTTGTAGATGGATGCCTTCATGTGAAACCAAAAGCATTAGGAAGAGCTTCAGACATGCATACCTATTAAATACAGTTTCTATTTAAATTAAGGGTATCTATTTTGATTAAGGGTAAGCACTTATATCTCTATATATATTCAAGTAAAATGTCTATATAAATGCAATTTAAAAAGCAACACTCTTATCTGCTTTATACATACGAATAGCTTTAATAAAAGTTCTGACAAGATGTGTAGTTTCTGGCCCTGAATCAGGAAGCCAATGATACAGTATACCTTACTGGTTTGGTTTAATATATGAATTTAGAACATTACCTCTTCTGAGGCAGTTTCAAACTTCATTTCTTCAAGTTTCCTTCACTTTCAGTTTTTATCTCCCTTTTTTCAGTCCCCCTTTTTATCTTCCAGGCCTTACACTAAAACCAGGAAGGAGGGTAAGGCTCAACAGACTTTGTGCTGGTAACTCTGGAAGCTTGTTGGTGAAAACATTTTGCAATTTCAAGGTTCAGGATGCTAAGCACAAAGCTGATAGTTTCTGTCCATCTGCTTCAATCATGAAGCTTTGACATTATGGACTTCTTAGCTGACTTGTTGATTGCTATTTCATTTTTGTTGAATTTTGGATGACCAACAGTCTGACAAAGATGTTGGCAGAGCTGAGGACATCTCAACAACAGTAAAACTGTAGGAGCTGGAACAACTTCTGGAACAGGTCTATTAGCACATTCTTGCTCCAAAACTGAACGCATTTTGGGCGGGTTTGGAGGGAAAGAAAGAGATTTTGGAATTGGTGCCACAGCTGAGTAAGAAAAGCAATGTTTTTTGCTTTTGCAAGCAAAATTACAGTGTCGATGGAAATGTATTGGAGACTGTTGACTTCAGTCACTGACACTGGAAAACACATGATGCTTATGTATAATAGGTTTCCCCCTTTGTTTGCTTTTCTTTTTTTAGTTGCAGACTCAGCTGATACTCTAAGCATGTCAAGTTTACTGTCTCCTCTTCTATTCCGTTCATTACATGTTTGATATAAGATACAGTCTACGCTATGGGCAAAATACGAATCTAGCATTAGCCATTAATTTAAACTCATATTAAATGGATTGAGACTAAAACTGGAATTATGAGTTTAGCAAGTAAGATTTTTAAAATTTATTTATGCTTTTCCAAAGTATTTTAAATGATGTGTGTATGTATGTATGCATTTAAATGTAGATTAAATTGTGTCAAACGGTGATCCCTGACCTGCTTTCTGAAGTACACCACCAAACTTTTCCTGTTAAAAGAGATAAAGGAAAGTTAAATAGTTATGAAGCTTTTTGAGCAGTTATGGGTAAGTGTTCTGAGTTGAAATCAATACTTGCTAGGCAGGAAAAAAGGATCTGTAAGGTAAACAAAAGGAATGGCCCAAGAAACAATATTGCTGCCTCACATCAAGTTATGAGAATGTTTAGAATTTATAGTGAGTGTAAGCAGATAAAAATATCACTGTTCAGTGCTGCTGTGACATAAAGTCATGAATACAAACCAAATATGCTCTTTCACTAGAAAGGGAATAGAAAGGGAAGAGTGCCCAAAGTCTATCCAAACACTGAGGGAGCAGGAGTGAAGGGAGTAGAGTATGTTGGCAAACTGCAGTGTTTTTAAGAGGGAGGAGACTGCAAACAGCAGCACAAATATTGTCTTCAGCGCCCAGGGCTAGCACAGTTCACCTTGGAAACAGATCAGAAGTCTGCTCCATACAAGCTTTATTTGTTGCCTCACTAATAAAAAGTAACAAAGGTGCTTGGGAAGAACAGCAGAGCGTACCACAGAATGGTCCATAGAGTATCTGATCTTTAGGGAGATGCTCAAAATCATGATACATCAGGCAACACGTGCATCAAACCCTCCCTGTGCTGCACGGGGTACACAACTAGTTTCTAGTGATGAAGCTCTTCCTGAAGTCCTCCCAGTGCCCAGCAAAGGCAGAAAAAACATGTCAGGCATAGCTTAAAGAGTAAGTCAGGTACCTCTCTTCCATATTAGGCTGGCACTTTACCCTATGGTTGTTTGCAAATGAAAGTATTTAGAGGACTGTCCTATTTCAGTGCAGGGGCTGGTAACTAGGACTACAGAAGTTCTGCTTCAATAGCAGGTTTTGAGCAGGAAAACACAAGACAAGACAAACATTATTCAATTCTTCTTTCTTTCTATCCCCATTTTGTGAAATCCGAGCTGAGCCCAGCACAGCTGAGGACTTTGCTCTGTATCCATCCTGAACATAAACTCAGGATACAAATCTGTAAGTTTCAGTAACTTCGTAACATTACTGGGGAGAAACAAGAGGTAAAAAAACCAACCAACCAACCAACCAACCAACCAAAAAAGCTGAAAAGGATCAAAATGAAAAAGATGTATATGTTAGTATATGCTTTTTTCTTTTAACCTGTCCATTCACTGGCATTCCAAGAATTAATTACCCCATGGACGACAGGTGAGAGACTCTTGCTTTTCTCCTTCAAGGGGGAATACTGAATATAGTGGCATTATGTACATGCATGTATAGATATACACATTCACCCTGGAATGCACAAAAAGGTTGAAGGATTACAATATGAGGGCAAACACAAACACTTGTTGACACAAGATTGGGATACAAATGCAGATGTGCATTAACCATCAAATTCTCCTTGAAGCAACTAGGAGTTTCATAAACCCATACGGTAGCTGTCAAGGTTGTGTGACATTTTGTTCTGTTTAGCTAATGAGATGTGTGTCTATGTGCAAAAAATAAAATAAAATCTTGTATTCATGGTAAACTGCCTCTTTAAATAGTTGTGCAGTTTAAGTAATAATGAGAGGTATCACCAGGCAGCCTTTGCAACTGATATCCTCTGAATTTTGAAAGAAGCCAGTCTGGTTAGCTTAACAAACACTAACAAACCCCAACAGCATACCTGGGGTGAAAGATTTCCTCCATGAGCAAAAAGGGTAGATCAGACTCAATAGATGAGCCACCATTTGGCTTCTTCACTGAATCTGCCAATTAGTGCAGAGCATTATGGCATGTTTGTGTTGTGGCAGCTACAGAAAGAGACCTGCCAAACTCATTCTATACAGAACCCCAAACATCCATTAGATGCAAGATGCTTTTCATCCTGATGAGTTGGCTTCAGTTCAAACTAATGGCCAACTGATGAGAAAGTTCATTAACTCTGAAGCTTTCAGTCCCTCAGGAGGTGTAAACTAAAAAGTGGGGTCCTGCAGATATACACAACATAACAAAAATGATCTTAAAATACTGAAATTACAAAGCCAAACACTTTAATGGTAGGAAATGGGAGAATTAAATTTACTCCTCAAATTTTCATGTTGTCTCCTTTTGCCCATACACTGATGCAATCTTTAATTACAGGTTATCATTTCTATTTTTTCCCCATGTGTATTTGAAGGCCACAAATCCTCAGAAATTACCTATTCCAGTGAATGTGATAAGTGAATGAGACAGACCTCTATCTTTTTAAAGATGCATGTTCTTCCATTGCTGTTTATGATATCAGTGACACTGTATGAAAGCTGAAGATACGCAGATACATAGATGGGGTGCAACTTGCATTAAAATAAAAGTTATTTACTGCAGACATGCACATATGGAAAAAGAAAGCCTGGGAAAGTATATTGTTTGTCTCCTTCCCTTCAGACTTTCTGTTTAGTATCAGATACTGAGGAACACTTGTTTAAGCCCAGTTGCTTTTCAGTTGTGTTTCTGTGTTTGTGCTTTATGCCTGTTGATTTTCATCATCATAGTATCAGTCAGGGTTGGAAGGGACCACAAGGATCATCCAGTTCCGACCCCGCTGCCATGGGCAGGGACACCTCGCACTAGATCAGGCTGGCCAGAGCCTCATCCAGCCTGGGCTTAAACACCTCCAGGGATGGGGCCTCAACCACCTCCCTGGACAACCCATTCCAGGTCTTTACTACTCTCATAGCGAAGAACCTCCTCCTCACGTCCAGCCTGAATCTCCCCACCTCCAGCTTCATTCCATTCCCCCTAGTCCTATCACTACCTGAGATCCTGAGAAGTCCCTCCCCAGCCTTTCTGTAGGCCCCCTTCAGATACTGGAAGGCCACAATTTGTAGTGTAACTCTAAAGCAGGTCTGAGATAATATAGAGAACCCAGGTTCCTAAACACAAACATTCCTTTTGGAAACCCTTTTCTTTATCTACTGTGTGACTCAAGGCATTAGCAGTCAAGAGTCTAAAAGCCAAGTATGTTGTAGTCTTGCATAGGAAGTCTGGTGGACATGGAAAGATCTATGAAGTTCCCTACAGAGTCATCACAATTAAAGGGCTAAGGGTGGGGACCTTGTGAAAATTAAATACTTGGGAGGCTCAGAGGTACAGAAATAATACACATTTGGACAATATAGGGAAAAGCTTGGTATATGCAAAAAATTATTCATTGATACTTCTATCTTTTCTGAACCCTACAAGTGTTCAAAACTGTGTGTACACATGCAGAGGAGTGTAGAGCAAGACGTCCGTACGTAAAAGTGATGCCGCCTCTGGGAATTCATGGTAGCTGCCAGTGCAATGTGCTGTTCTTAAACTGTCAGAAGTAACACAGCATACGTGGAATCATCCACCCATAGCTGCTACGTGTAATGTAGCAACATGAAAAGGTTGTGAATCAAACAGTCTTTACAGACAGCAGATTGTGGTTCTGTGCCTAGTCTCTGCTTTGCTTTATCAGGGGGTTCAAGGACTTGAAAAGTATCACAGGGTTATGGAACTCTCTTTGGCCAGCAATTGCTCCCAGCCTTAAGCAACTGGTCCTTAGTGCTAGATTCAAAATAGAATAAAATAAATCCTTTCTACTCTGATGTGGATGTGGGTGTCAGGGGGTACTTATCCATAATACAAAGAGGGTGTGCACACAGAAAAAGCAGAAGAATGGGGGGCAGAAATAAGGAGATGGCCATCGAGCTACTCAGTCACCCCAGGACACCCCATGGCCTCCCTGCAGCTCAAGGACTGCTTGGCCTAGGTCCAGCTCATCTTACTGGAACTGTTCTCTGCCTCAGGAGATGCAAACTATACATGTGCATTTCTAAACTCCTAAACTTAATTGAAATATAAATTTGACTGCTCCATGCATAGACCTTCTCAGCCATACAAATGTGCCATTCCTTTACCTTTGGTTTGTCTCCATTCCTATTTTAATGTATATACACATTTTTCTGTACCAGTGTAACACATTGACATGCTATTTGACCTAACACAGAGCAAGTACGGTCCTAAAAGTCACCAGAGACAGGAAAAGGTTGTCTGTAAGCTTTAAGGGATGTATGTAAGACCAGGCTGGACGAGGCTCTGGCCAGCGTGATCTAGTGTGGGGTGTCCCTGCCCATGGCAGGGGGGTTGGAACTAGATGATCCTTGTGGTCCCTTCCAACCCTGACTGATTCTATGATTCTATGTAGAGTTTATCAAAGAAAGATGAAGATTATTGGTAATCGAAGACAGCTGCCCCTTTTTTATCATTATCAAAATATGATAAGGATTTTGTGAAGTGTGACATTCTGGATGCTTTTAAACTCAAGTTTATTTATATTCACCAATTGTCTACCAGGGAGTTAGCAACTTCTGGGTTTGATTTGTCAGAATTTTTTTTTGGTGTGTTTTAAAAGTATTTCTAAAGATACTTTTTGTTAGGTTAAGCAAATACTACACAGATCAAAAAGGTAAGTATTCTCTGGTTTGTGTGTTTGTGGATGGGCATTGCTAGGCATAACAGGATCCTGGCCTGTAGAATGTATGATGATGCTTTTCTGTGTTCTTCTTTCCATCCTTGTTTGATTCCAGCCTATGTGACGCTGATTTTGTACAGCTCAGCATTTTCCACACCTTCCCGTCTTTACTTCTCTCTAGAGTTGCATGCAGTGAATTTTTTCCTGTATCTTGTTCAGTGTAAGAGTCAAAGCACCTGAAGTGCTGCCAGTTTTGCATTATGTTTATTATGAATGGTCAATGTGAGCTCATATTGACATAAGAAGTGGTGCAGTGTGGGATGTACCCTCTTGTGGGCAAAGAGAACACCACAGTCCATCACGCAGACCAGCTCGGTTTCATATGGACTTTCCCTGTGAAGAAAAAAACAACAAAACAACCAACAAACCAAACCAAAACAACTGGAAAAAAACCACAAAAACATCACATCAGTATTCAGGACTTTAAACACTTTCAAACTCTGGTGCTTAAAACTGTGCTCCCACTGAGCATTAATGGAGAAATCCATACAAGCTCTTAAGAGCTGTGATGTTCACCACGGCAAAAACTAAGTTTTATGGGGCTACTAGACTACTGGAAAGCTTTTAGAAAGCCATTTTATGGGAAGACACTTCTGTAGTAAGGGATGTTTGGTTGTGCATTAGCCAGAGGGATGAATTTGCTGAGGGGAGTTTCGGTTCCTCTGTTGTTCCTGTCTCCTGATTGTAATACCCTGTCCGTACTCTTTAGCTTCACATTCCATCATGTAGAGCCCCAGCGCACAGATTCCTAATCTCACCATGAAAAGCCCCAAGCCTGTCACATAGAGCCCAAATCTCTTCAGGTAACACAAAGCTGAACATTGCCCTACCATGCAACGCTGCAAGATGATCCTGTGTTCCTCAATGTTTGAGAGTTGGTACAATTCCCAAGAGGCTCCTACCTGAACTTTCACATCACCTGAACAGTCAAGGGGTAGGTAACCATTTCACATCACAGAGCAGCCCCTGCTTATTTAGATGTGCCTTAAAGAACATAATCTTTAAATGCTATGTTATGCCTTATGCTCCAACAAATACTTGCTGTACATTATGTTGTATTAAAAAAATTAATTTGCATTTTCTGTTCTGTTATAAAAAGAGGCAATTTTAAATGATACAAGGAAACATAGGGCAGAGACAGTTAAGTATAATTATATTTCACAAATCATAATAATCTGCTTCCCTAGATTAAATCATGCAATTAATACTATTTCCATAAATTGTCTTTAATTTGCATTGGAACTGCTTATCATTTTACTTTTAAAGCTGCTAAATTCCACTATCTTAAACTAGCTCTCTCTCCTTGATTGAAAGTGGCTTTTAATACATGAAAACATTTAGCTTTGTTTCACAATCTTTGTACTAAATCTAAGATAGATATGGGAAATGAATCATGTTTGATTAAACACAGCTATGCATTATTTTTTTTCTTCATGAATTTAAATGTATGCTGACATTATCTTGATTGAACTCAAGCATCAGACTAAATAAAAGCAACTCCGGAATGGTATTTTTGGTTTAACAAATTTGTACAAAGAAGATAAGATCTGTACACTTAATTTTCTCTTATTTTATAATTGTTTGCTGCCAACATAACTAAAATCTCACAGAATCTCAGAATCCTAGAGTGGATGAGGCATGAAGGCACTTCTGGAGATCATCTGGTCCAATCCTCTGTCCAGAGCAGGGTCAGCCAAAGCAAGTTACCCAGGACAATGCCCAGATTTTAGATAGCACAGTTGATGGATCTGTTCCAGTGTTCAACCATGCTCACAGTAGAAAAAAATGAATCCTGTGCTTAAATGTAATTCTAATTAACTTTCCTTATAAATAATAGAAATAAAACATGTAAAATTTATGCTAATATGAATATGTTAGGAAATGCATGCACTTAAACTATACAGACTTGTTCATTAGTGTAAAATAAGAAACTTTGTGGAAAATAAAACTATAGAGATCTCAGTCTGGACACTTAAAATCAGGGGTTTTATCCTGCGTGGGTATCTCTGCAGCTCTATTCCTCTTTTGTAACACTGAAAAAATTCAACTTGTCTCACAGGAGCACTGTGAGATAAACTGGTTGTCATTTGTGAATCACTCAAATATCGCAGCGAGCAGTACAATAAAACAGAGAAACAGGATCCCGAATATTAACAATTTACTATTCAGAGCAAGGAGTGCAATAAACTTGTCATAAGACCACATGCTGAATAGAGAGGAAATGTAATGTTGAATAGTGGCTTGTTAAGCATCCTGGAGGAGACAGAAGGCCAGTGGTAAAACACAGTGTGCGATCATATCATTAGTGATTGTATTTTAGTGTAGAAATTTAAGTGGCCCAGATAAAAATGACACAGGAATCACCTAACTTTCAGTGTTTAAGTTGGCAACCTTAACATATGAAGTAATATTTACTCAGTGTACTTTAACACATATAAATGTAACATTCCTAAAATGACTACCATTAATAAAAGAAACCCCCAGGATCATGCTGATAAACTCACATCTTTCTATGTGCCTGCAATATTCTAGGAAATGTTAGGTTTAGAGGCATTTTATTTTCTGCTCTGCATTGTGAATCTGATGTCATTTAAATACACAAGAGCCCTATTGTTCTGTCATTTATGCCCCGTGCACTTCTGCTTTTAGCATGATTAAACAAGAGAGACACATACCAAAGCTTTCTCGTTTGAATAATGCAACATCAATATTTTACATCTTGGGATGCATTTCTTTTTTTTTCCTTCTGCAAGGTGAATGCTTGAAAAGGCGGCAGCCATTACTTGCAAAAGTGTCAATTAAGTTACAGTCTCCTCTATCCCCAAAGAGATCTGTGTTTCAAAAAATACATGCTATTGAGTAGTTGTCAGTCTGTTGTAAACCAGTTCTCCAAATGATGTTCTTGTTCTCCAGCAGCATGAAGGAAGTAATAATGTATTTGTGTAGCAGTTCCATTCTTAACACTTTGAGCATTTGGTTGTAGGTTGTTTTGTTTTGGCTTTCAATGGATGGCTTGTGCTTTCAGCTGCACTAAGGAGAAGCAGCACTTTGGATGGATGCACCTGAGTGGATCAAGAGCATGACACATCATAGGGAGTGGAGGCGCTCAGATACCTCTTACACAAATGGAATGTTGTTCATACCTTGTGGTTTAACCCCAGCCAGCAAATAAGCACTGCACAGCTGCTCACTCACTCCCCTTCAGTGGAACGAGGGAGGGAATTGGAAAGGGAACAGTCGGAAAGCTCATGGGTTGATACAAGAACAGTCTGATAATTAAAACAAAATAACATAATATTTTTTAATTAGAAGGAAAATTACAAGATGAAGAAAAAAAACCACAAACCCAACTCTAGAAAAACAAGTGATGTAAATGTAAAAAATTTCTCACCACCAACTGACTGACAACCAGCCTGCTCCTGAGCTTCCCCCATAGTTTATATGCTGAGCACAGCATCATATGATATGGACTATCCCTCTAGCCAGTTTAGGTCAGCTGTCTTGCTTGTGTCCTGCTCCCGGACCTTGTGTACCTGCAGCCTCCACACTGGCAGGGCAGCATGAGAAGCTGAAGAATCTTTACCTTAGTGCAAGAACTGCTCAGCAGCAACTACAGCATCAGTGTGTTATCAACACTATTTTCATCCTAAACCCAAAACACAGCACTGTACCAACTACTGGGAAGAAGATTAACTCTATCCCAGCTGAAAGCAGGACATTATGTTAGGGTTAGATGCAGCAGTGAAGGTGGTAGCTTTTGATTCTTCAGACTCCAAGAATTAACAACTCTTGAATCTCCAATAACAGCAGCATTTGGGTATCTTCTCTCTTCCCTAAATGGGAAGTGTTGTTATTGTAAAGATCCCTCTGACACCCATTTCACTAAGTGACCTCAGCCTGTCATTTTAGCAAGAGGTATCTCCTTCCAAGCAGCACACAGCTCCCTTGTGCTCTGTTACTCACCTTTGGACAAACTGCCTCCTTGAATTTTTCTGGCTCCTTGCAGCTGGGTTTGCTACTGCAGCTCCACCATTTTCACAAGATACTCCCTCTTATGATGTCTTCTGTGTTTCCAGAAATAAAATGTTAAGAACTGCACGCTGATCTCGCATTGCAGTTAATGCTTCCTTCCATCAGACTCGTGGACTGGCAGATATTTACCAGCAAGTCAAAAGGGAGTTTCAGGTACATCAAGCATGCTGAGATTAAAAAACCAGATAATCTTCCCAAATACTGGGCTAAACTCACACATACAATAAGAGCCAGTCTTTTGAAAAATTCTATTAACTCCCATCAGACTCACACCTTTCTGTACACAGCAGTACCTGACAGGATGCACCCCTTCATATAACAACATTTTGCCATTATTTTGTCTCAAAAGCCTGAAACACACCAGCCTGAAGTCAGCAGTGGTACAAGACTTGAAAACAAGTAATCTTGTTAAGTTTCCCCTCACTCAGCATCAAATTTTTACACTTCAGTTTGTAGTTATCTTCCAGGATAATGAGATAAGATTGTTTCTATTCTTCCATTTATTACTTTGTATACAACATTCATTGTGACTTTAAATACTTTTTGGAAACTGAACACTATGACAGGCCACCTAAGTGATCACAGAATCACAGAATATTAAGGGGTGGAAGTGACCTCGAAAGATCATCCAGTCCAACTCCCCTGCCAGATCAGGGTCACCTATACCAGATCACACAGGAATGCATCCAGGTAGGTTTTGAATATCTCCAGAGAGGGAGACTCCACAACCCCCATGGGCAGTCTGTTCCAGTGCTCCATCACCCTTACACTGAAAAAAATTTACCTCATGTTTCCTTGGAACTTCCTGTGCCTCAGCTTCCATCCATTGCCCCTTGCCCTGTCATTGGGCATCACCAAACAGAGCCAGACTCCGTCCTCTGGGCACTCACCCTTTACATACTTATAAACATTAATGAGGTCACCCCTTAGTCTCCTCTTTTCCAAACTAAAGAGACCCTGATAAGCTGGTTCTTGTTTGTTGAAGCATACAAATCAGACAGCAAAACTCACAAAATGCAAATAAAGTTTATAGGAACAAAAACTGGTTAGGCTCTAACTTGGTAACAAATAATTAAGTCCATTTAGTTAATAACATAGTATTTGCAATGATTATTCTTACCTCTGTCATAAAGCACATAGTATTTTGCAACTGAATAGGCTCATTATTAGTATTTCATATTGAGCATTTACTGCTTAGTATATAATATTGAGTATTTAGGTTATTAGTATAGCATATAGTTATAGCCTATTAGTATGGTATACAGTATATGAGTATAGTATATAATATTTAGCATTAGGACATATTTATTCTTAATGCCAGATAGGATAAGACTGATTTCTGGCATATATATAAACAAATTGCCCTTGACTTCAGCAGGAATCACTTTTGCAAGAATCCATAGCCACATTTCAGTGCAAGTACAAAGCCCCTGAAAGCAAAACAAATGAATATACATACTTCTAACACAGTTAAAATGTGCACTTTAGTTTAGCTCAGGATCAGTCACCTGGTGCTAGTTCACAAGATGCCACAGAAGCCCATGAAATTATTTTTCATTGTCCAGGACCAATGGACAGTGTTGCCTCCCTCCTCCTTTCTTATTGTGTGCAGTTAACAGTAAAGTAGAGACAAACACACAAACATAAAATATATGTAATATAACTTGTCAACTGTGTCTGCTGCTTACTGCCTACCTGTCATGAGACATTACCTTGATAAATATGTATATATACCAGAGACTGTATTTTATTACAGTTGGTCCTATTGTCAAAGTCTTCTGCATTATACAGCCAGAAATCCTTGAAGTTAAATGTCCAGTCTTTTGAAACTTAGAATAAAAGATGTTTAAATACTTTCCCATTTATTGAAGTGTTTCAACACCTCTCATATTACTCAGAGAAATGAATTGCTTGAGAATGAGGTTAATGCTCTACAAAAAACCCTGCTTTTTAAAACCCTATAAGAGGGGTCAAAGACCAGGAAATGCTCTCACTATAATTCTCATTTTCAGCTGAATTGGCCATGGCAACTGCTCTAAGAATGCAAGTTTGAATTTCATTATGTTCCAGAAACCTGTAACTTTGCATTATAATGACTCTTGTAGTAACAGAAGGAAATAGCAAGCATTTTTGATGTAGCATAATTTAATTTATCATTTAATAAAGTAGTACATTAAGTAGTTACTTTCAAGTGAAAAAAAAATGTTCATTTGATAGCTACTAAATGCATCTCTTTACATTTTACCTGTAAAATGCTCTGTGTTTGGTGACAGGTTAAATGTATACTATACACAGGGAGCCAACATTTGTCTTTGTAATACCACAGCAGCCATAGCAATTTTAGCAGCATTCTTATTATTTTAAGCCGTCTCCATTGTCTTCTAAAGACCATAATTAGAAGCTAAAAACTTAAGGCAACCAAACTCAATAACGTCTCATTATGAACAAAATATTCTACTGTTGCTCAACAAGTGACTGTATGTAGCCCAACATGATAATGCATTTTTCCTCAATTATGTCTCTACAGATCCAATATTAAGTAATTTCTCAGACAAACCTTTCCTTGATTGCAATGGAAATGTTGCCTGAGTGACGCTGCAGCACTGGCCTTTTAGGTAATTCCTTTTGTTCAGCCATAACTGTTCTCTAAATAAGCAAGTTTTTTTATGATGGTGGCTCTCAAGAACACACATTTCCTGAGGAAATGGCAAGGGAGTACCTCTTTAGTTGAGACCGGTGCTTTACAAGCAGATTAAGTAACTCACTGAAAAGCAGTGAGCCAGTGCTTAGGAGTGGAGGAGAGTGAGATGATACTTTACAATTGTGTGCAACAAAATTAAGTAGTTCTGGTGTGCTTGGAGGTGCTGAGGCTTCCCAAGCACATATGTAGTATTGGTAGCATTATGAGTGGATCCATTTGCACAAGTACTTTTAGCAGAATTGTGATTTAACGTACCTTTTACATTTCAAAGTACACTGCAGGAAGGTTTCAAAGGCTGAGAAAGCTGTGCAACCCCGGCTACACAGATGTTTCTCTAACTGAAAGCTTGGAATAGCCTTCTGCTATTTCTAGCACAGTGCAATGTTCTTAAGGCTTTCTCTGGTTGGAACACTCCCAGGTTCTTGCAGCTGGTCTGCAGCAGTCTATTATCTCAGCCAGACAAATGACAGTGAGAGAAACAGAACTTAATTTCACCTGGAAATGCTGCAGACAAGTTATGTGTTTACTGGAGTTAGCTGAGATTTGTAGCAGGTGTATTTTGCAAGCAAGAACAAGCAGCTCAGGTTGGATCAGATGGGATGCAGTGCTGTGTCAAGCCATGTCCTCCATTTCATGTGCCAGGACAGATTTTAGCCTCGAGCCATGTCACCACCCACCACATGTTTTCCTGAGAAGATGTATCCTAAGAATACACATCCTCCCTAGTGTTCAGTTGGCAACCTAATGGTTATACCAAGTGTTTGTATTCCCAGGGCTGAAGGAGGTAAATGTGACATTTGACTTCCCTGTCAAATGTGGCCTCCATCAGGGACATGCCAGGGAAAGACAGCAAATTTGGCTGGGTGTAACACTACTGACCAGGTGCTCCTTCTGAAGGGCCTACAATTCCGTCTTAGAGGTGTGAGATCAGAGAGCTTCCTGATGCTAACAAGCATAAAGGACGCTGTTCAACCTAACATGTGCAGCCTGGTCTCCTGGTGAGATCTGGTGAGATTTATAGGCAAAAGGCAGAGCAGACAGTACGCTTAACCTCCCAGGTAAGAATCACATATGCTACCTCCAATCAATGAAGGGCCAGTCGTGCTGCTCTTATTAGAAGGTGCTAAAATTTCCTTGGAGTATGTGATTATAGCCACTGCTCCTCGTCCAAAAAGCAGCTACAGGTAAAGAGAGGAAAGAATTTTGCGATTTCTTTTTTTCCCTCATGTAATGTCTTTAGCAGAAACTCTATCAAGGGAATAGAGTGGTCTGAAGGCAGCCTTATCTCTCCACAAGGGGCATTTATGCAGTCCAAGAGATGCTTCCTTCTTGGGGAGAGATGATTTCTGGCTAGACAGCCTTCAGAAGAGCCTCACATCAGTGAAATAGGTTCCTGCTGTGGCACAGCACTTCCTCTCTTGTGTTTAAGATACACTGGCAGCAGCATTGATTTGTTAACCTTTTGAGAAGATTATCCTAATGGCCAGTGCAGGGCAAAAGTTATTTGTATAAAGAATAGTGTCTGGAATGGAGAATTAGCTGAAATGACTGTGTGGTCTGGTGATGTCGAAAATGAGTTACTGCTCCAGAGCTAACAAATGGTATTTTTATTAGGATAAATTAAAGTTATGAATATCAATATTACCTAAAATTATATTAACCCAATGTACCAAATCTTAGTGATTTGTACAAAAAAATAAAAGCACAAGTTTAATCAGATCTAGGACAGTCTGTTTCTTGTTTTTTGAAAGAAGATTAAACTCCTGTGCTTTTGGTTTTCATCCTGATGATTTTGCAAAAGATCAAACAATACCTTCTTTTCAGTTTTTCTTTCAAACTACATTATTCTTTGGAAACAGAACAGAAAGGGTAGTAGTAAAGCTGATGTGTTTTTCTCTTTGGTTTGATTTCTGAGAATGTTAGTGAGAAGGCTAAAGAATTGTGAATGTACACAGAACTGGGAAAGAGGCACCAAACACAGTGCCTTAGCACTTTCTGTGAGAAACTCTAAGCAGATGAGTCTACTTGGTTTCTGATTTGGAGCCATCCTCTGCTCTTGTGTTTGTTAAGTTCTAGAAAGGGAAAAAAAACCAAAATGCACAAACCAAACCAGAGAATCAATGGCAGAAAGATATTCTGTAAAGTGGCAATATCTAAAAGCTGGATGTTGTAAATGTTCAGAGGTCGAAGCTTCCTTTGATGTGACATGGAATGCATATGATACCTGCCTATTCATTTAGCCACTGGTAAGGTCCTAATTAGCACAGCATTCAGAGCGCTTCCCATATACTGAAGTATAGAAACAACCACTTCTTCTTTCATTTCTTTCCTTCACAGATGTAAGTGAAATGATTTTCCAAGCTTTTATTTCTCATCAGTGCGTGCATTCAGTGTCCTTGTAAATACCTCACTAAGCAAAACCAACCAAACAAACAAACACAGTCACAAAAAGCAAATTTGCTCATATACCTGGGAAGTGTTGGGTTCAGCAGCCATCTGAGTCACATAGCAGTATAAACTCTGCGGTTGTATGTCAAGCTCCACTTACAAACTCTGCCCTGCACGCTAAGGTTCTCCGCAGTTCAGCACAAGAGAGTTGTGGTGAGTCACAATTGCTTCTCTTTTGAGGATCAAGCCATCAGACCCTTAAATCCTAAAAATAACTTGGATGGAAATACTCCAGCACATGAGAGATGTGCCTCCTGAAAGCAAAACTGCAGGATTGGGCCCTTCAATTTTGAAAAATGACATCTAATATGGACAGACAAAGGCAACAGGGAAGAACACACTGACTCTCTGTACACCTGGAGGAGGGATAGTAGTACAAAACAAGCTTTTCTTTAACCACAACAGCAATCTTCTAACAGCAGCACCCACTCAAGAGCATAGAACTCGGAGGTTGATAATCATCTTTCAGTTCAGGTTATTGCATGCAATTTTTCACATTCATTCAGTTTTCTTCATACAGCTCTTAGTAAAGTAACTCCCTTAACAATAAAAGCTTTTATGGCAGCCCATTACACAGAAGTAACCACTCCTAGTTTTTTTATTGGCTTCTTGGAATATTTATAGCAGTCTTTGTTCTCTTTGCAAGCTTATGCATCTGGGGGTGTGTGGAGATTTTCCCCCCCCTTTTTTTTTTTTTTTTTCTTTTTTGTCAATTTGGTATGACAGCAAAGTACAATATTCTTTTTTACATTTATAAGGTTTTAAAGTTTTATATTTGTTTTCCTCTATATGTTATTATTATTGGCACCAAAGCCAACATTCAGCCTGCTCCTTGTTATTTAGAGCTTGAATATTCAGTGCTACAGAATTTTCATTCCAAGTTGCCTGACATAAAACTTTATTTGCCACCATGATACCTCTTCCTGATAAACTGGTTACCCTGAATACATGGAGATGTCTTGACATTTGGCTGCATGCTAACAAAGCAAATAATTTGCCTGGTGTCTAAAAGAACAGATCAAATTTCCATTTCAGGAATTTGAGTTAGAAATCTCGAATTAACACAATAAATTGCCATCCTTACAGAAATCACCTCAGCAGTGACTGAAACTATCACAATGACTTATTACTGCATAGCATTTTGGACATAAAATGATCCTCAAAGCTTTTGATACAGCTTACATGGAGGATAAGAAATTCTAAATAGGAATTTGCCTTTGAATGCCTCTGCATTGATTTTCAACATTTTTCATTGAATCTTGTATTCTGTCTTTCATGGACAGCAGCCTTGTTTTGCTTTACACCATCTTCACAAAACTCAATTAATGAAAGGTGACATTGTACAAACCAGAGTGAAGGAACTGTTAAAATTAAAAGGAGAATTCATTTCTAGTTTCTCATTTACCATTTAGAAGACAATCTTTGTACTAAGAGTTAAGGCAAATAATAAATATTTATAGTAATCATCTTGTGAACACCTTCTTGAATTTATTATACACAGACTTACTGAGTAAAGAATTAAAAAAATTAAACAATCCCTTTATTTTTAATCATTATTAAAGAAAAAGAAAGACACAAACTGCTGAGCTGCAGTTAGGGTTTTGTGATGTTCTTAACAAGTACAGGAGTGTAATAATAAATGCATTTTCCATGGTGTCTTTCACAGAGATGTATTTCCCTGGGGTTTTGCTGCTGGTGGAATGCCACTAGGAAGGTGGAATCTTAATTTTCACTAATAGCATCAAGCAAGATATTTGGGCTTCAATAACGTATAAGCTACATTTTACCCTGTTGACCTGCAGCAAGTTCTTTCGGTGGCTTTATTAGGTGGTTATATCCTCCCTACTGTGGAGCAATGAAAGTGCTCGTTCCACTGTAGAGACTGATGGGTGGTTTAGGGGAATAGTGACCGTGTTCCTAAATTCAGATTTGGGAAGGTCCCGCTCAATTAGTCAGAGCAGTTCTCACCTCTTCTAGACATGAAGGATACAAGCCATTTCTTGGGCTGCTCTGTCTCCTCACATCTCCTAGTTCCTGGGAAGGAACATCAGCCTTTTAAGTGACATTCAAGCACCCTAACTGGTCTACTCCACCCCCCAGAAGTTCACATCTCCTGTAGAAAACTTCTTATCCCTCTTTTGAGCCATAAATAATTAAAACAGGATTCAAACAAACGTCATAATCATAAGACAGCAGCTACCAGTCAGCTGTAAAAAAAAAGCACCGAGTGGAAGTAGCTTTGGTGATGTAAATCACCTCTTTGTGGTGTCTTAACCTCTCCACCCCCGATTTTGCTTGCAAACTACTACTGGCTTCTCTTTTGGAGTAACTGACATAGCATATCTTTCACTCCATCTAACTGGAGAGAAAAGAGGTGGTGTGTGAAAAAAAAAAAAACCAGGTCCCACAGGAGACCTCATGCTGTTGCACAGGGAGATGACAGACCTCACTGAAAGCAATCTGTCAATTACATTTTACAGGAGCCTACTAATGTAATGCTTTGAGTATGAGGAGTCAGTACTCACATGAAGAAGTAGAAAAGACATCAGTAAGATGTAGCTGATACTGGGGAAAGCAGAAAATAGAGAAAACAGAAAGTACCATGTGAGGTCCTTGGTCCTATTGTTTAAGGCCTTTACCAGTTCAGTCTCTAACTGTGCTTACCTAGGACATCATAGCTCACAGCACAGCAGATGAAGTACTTCTGCAAGACTACAAGACAAAGCGTTGACAAGTTAGAGTTGACTTTTGGGGAAGATGAGACAGTGGGGACTTTACACCACAACGAAAATAAGGAGGGATGGTGAAAACTAAAGCCAAAAAAATGAATTGTCTTATTCAGACTTTCCCAGTACGATCATGCTGATAATGACCTTTGTGATGGACTCACAGGGACTCCAAGAAGTTTGTCAGTGTCACTCATTTGATGGTGCAGTCCATGCAAAAAGTCTCTGGTGCTGATAGTTTTGAATGGTTTGAAACCCAAATCAGATGGCAGATCAGACAAATTAGCTTTGGGATGAACAACCACCCCTTGTAACCCAATGTACCTTTTCAGCAGTCTGAAAGAACCCTATAAACAAAAGCTTAGTTTGGATATCACTATGCAGATTAACTACAGCATTTTTGTGCCGCCATTGCACTACTCTTTTATGCATTCAGTCAAACATTTACAAAAAAGGTAGTAACTCTTCCTTTCTTGAATTAAAATTCCTGGACATTCAGAATGCTAATACAGAGTAAAATTCAGTAAGCTTTGCAAACTGCTTAAAATTACACTATAAGTATTATTTAGACATATCTGTAGGCTTATGCACAAGTCTATGAAAACAATGGCAAAATACTATTTATGTTCCTTCAAATGTTTTTAATTTTCATAGTGCCATTGCATTATATATATATATATATATATATATTTTTTTTTTATTGAAGTGAAACACAGAGACATGTTTAAAGGGAGCATAATTGAGCTTGTTTGAAATTGCTTCTCCGAGAGTTGAAAGAAAGAAAAGTCAAGGAACACATTAGAAGTCAGAGTTAGAAGAAAGTCAGGGAACACACAACCTTTCAAGATTTTAAAATGTGAGGTATAAATAACGTTTGCTTCCTGGTAAATAGCAATCATGCACATAAAACGAGAACGAGGTGTAGAAATAAATAAATAAAAGGAAAATCTATTCAGCTGAAATCCTAGGAACTTTAATGTTGTGGAATACTGTTGGACTGCTTCATTTTGTGCAGGGGCTTTATCTCGGCTGAAAGGTGAAATTAGCAGCTTTCTCAAAACCCTGGGAAGCTATTGTGTCAATGCTCCACGCTGGAGACCACTGTTTGATGCCAGTGCTGCTGGTTTAGATGAGCACTGCAATCAGGGGTATTAAAAGTGAGTTGGTGAATTGTAGCATGAAGCGATGGAGCTGCTTATAGACAAAAGAGCTGAATGGGGTTTTATAGGTGTCTACAGGAATATAACAATGTCAAATACACCAAATGATGCAGCTGGATTCAGCAAAACCAAGGTAACCTGGCTGAAAAAGGAGTTAGGGAGGGAGAGGAGATGAGGGGAGGATGTCTAAATAAAAGAATCAGTCGTAAAATTCAGACACAGCTGGGCAACTCTCTGAAAT
This sequence comes from Picus viridis, assembly GCA_033816785.1. Taxonomy (NCBI): domain Eukaryota; kingdom Metazoa; phylum Chordata; class Aves; order Piciformes; family Picidae; genus Picus; species Picus viridis. The sequence goes on along the minus strand of CM066574.1, from coordinate 10,628,420 downwards.
ATTAATACTCTGAGGAATAACATATTAAACATGTCTCTCATAACCTACTACTCATCATGCTATCCGCTTTTAACACGACACGCTGTTTGGTTTTTGATCTGTCAAAATATTGCCTTAATTTGGAGAGGAGATTACCTCACCACTCCTTTTACCAGCAAGAAGACAGACAGCAACTTACCCATTGTGGTCACTTTGCTTTTTTCTTTATTTTTTTTTTTTTTTTTTTTTTTTATCAGCAAAATATATTCAGAAAACTTATAATCATGGACTAGCCTCTAGTCCTCTTTGCGTTCACCTCAGTCTAAAATCTTCCTACAGGCAGTTTATTCTGTTTTTCAGGTCACTTCTAACTTTCATATATATATATATATTTTTTTTTTTTTTTCTGACACAGAACAGCTGAAAGCATACTCTGTAAAAGATTTGAAATGCCAGTGCTGGAATAATTATAGTTTTGCTACTGTGTGAAGGTGTAGAGGTATCACATTCTAAAGACCATTATCAGAAATCATGAAAAATAAAATAATCTTTCTTCTGTGTGGTGAGGTTTATGAGAATATCCCTAGACAATTCATTAGTTTTAAACTGACAGGAAAATCAATTAATTTTAATAGGGAATAACAGATTATGTGTTTAATAATTCATCTAATTTCATGAGGCAAAGTGAATTAGACAATGCAATGTAAATCTAATAGCAGTTGTAACCACATAATTTGACTGTTTGTCAAGAGCAAAGCATAGTGAAATGATCAAGAATTACCGAGAGAGAAAAACATTAATTGTGTGTAAACTGAGTGACAGTTTCTTGTAACCCTAAAAGCATGCAAGTTCAGCATAATTATTTCTATTAGATCTTTCCCTAAAGTGGTGCTGTATTATTAATTATGTATTCATATTAAGCAGGCAAGTTAATAAATAATACAAAACAACTTTTCTGTCCTTCCAATTCAGAGATACTATTCAACTGCCAGGGATTGTATAGAGTGAAACTATGTGAAAATTGTTTTATAGTCTGCATTAATTAAACGATAATGACCCTGAGAGCAGACATTTCTGCCTGTTAATGACCAGCTGGATGAGTTGAAGACCTGATGTCAAGCAAGGGGCCCTTAACCTGGGTGGTCATTAATGTTGGGGAAATGCCCAACCCCCGGGGTCACTGTTGCTGTTAATCGAAGCCATGATAATTGTTATCTTTTTTTTTTTCCCTTCACAGAGAGCAAGCATGTGCTTTCCAACTGTGGTGGGTTGAAAATTCCCCCAACATCAAATTGCCAGACCAGCTCAGTTGAAAGAAAATGAAGCTGTTTTTACAAGCAAAACTATGATCTAGAAATATGGAATGCAGTGAATATGTACAAAATGCACTGTATTTACAATTTATAAACAGCACAAGAAACCCCCTAGACAAAACCAGGAGGTTACCAGTAGTTTCTTCATCTTCCCTCCCTTCTGCCCTGTACATGGGGAAAGAGAAAGAAGAGCAGAGAGTTGCTGTTAATACTTAACAACAAAGAAGGGCAACAAAGCTGGTGAGGGGTTTGGAGCACAAGCCCTGTGAGGAGAGGCTGAGGGAGCTGGGGTTGTTTAGCCTGGAGAAAAGGAGGCTCGAGGGAGACTTTGTTGCCATCTACAACTACCTGAAGGGTGGTTGTAGCCACATGGGGGTTGGTCTCTTCTCCCAGGCAACCTCCCAGAATGAGAGGACACAGTCTCAAGCTGAGCCAGAGGAAGTTTAGGCTGGATGTTAGGAAAAAATTCTTCACAGAAAGAGTGATTGGCCATTGGAATGGGCTGACCATGGAGGTGGTGGAGTCACCATCACTGGAGGTGTTTAGGAAAAGACTTGATGGGGTGCTTGTTGCCATGGTTTAGTTGATTAGATAGTGTTGGGTGACAGGTTGGACTCGATGATCTCAAAGGTCTTTTCCAACCTGGTTAACTCTGTTTTTTTTTTTTTAAAGAACACAACCAAGGTCAGTAAAGCCAGCAGATGCCAGAGCTAGTATCTGCCAGAGTGGAGGAGGCGAAAAAAGACAAAATTAGTGTACACCAACTAACTTTATGTTAGCTACCAGGCCAATGGGATTATATAGACTTTATCATTATTTTCCCTTTTACACCCAATAGTAATTTATTTATATTCTACTACTTTCTGCTCAGGATCTGTGGAAAATTTTCTAGGCACAGCCTAAAGCTACCACACACACGAGTAGCATTTATTTCAGATTAAGGACAACAGCAAAACAGGAAAGAGTAAAAGTGAAGCCTCCCTGTGCTGTGTGGCCTCCACCCTGCCCAGCAAAATGGCAGTGGTGGGCAGCCCTCTTCTACAAAATGGCAGCACTCGGCAGCCATCCTCTACAAAATGGTGGTGGTGGGCAGCCATCTCTACGGCTGGCAGCCATCTCTACGGCAAGCAGCTATCCTCTACAAAATGATGGCAATGGGCAGCCATCCTCTACAAAATGGCGATGGTAATCAGCCCTCTTCTACACACTGCTTGTGGAGTACTGACAACAAAATGGCGGCAGGTACAGGTTTGGTGTTGCAGGCCACCTGATCCTCTCCAGGCACAAATGTTATACACAGGGAGGGCCTTTGTATGTGTTTGAAAATATACATGTTGAGACACCGGTTGCCATGGATACAGGTCTGTCTTTGTAGCAATGGTCTCTGCCTACTGGGTAATGACACCTTAGTAACCTATAGAATCAAGGAGCATCACACTTCTGTGCTGCAATATGGGAAAAAAAAAAAAAACAACCCAACCCAAACAAGAAACAACAGAAAGCCTCAAAGTGCTTTTATTTATTACAACAAAATACAGAGGAATTATGATTTTGTGGGTGATTTTTCTAGTTTGTAGTCTGCAGCAGAAGTTCTGTTAGTGCAATTACAGCCAGAAATTGTAGCCTGAGCTTTAGCATGTGTTCTCTCACCCCTCTTTCCTTTAGCAGCAGGTGGGATTTGAGGCATACAAGCCAACGCATGAGACGAGGGAGTTGCCAAGGCAAGGTGTGAAAATCCAGCAGCCCCCTATGACAAAGGGACAGAAGGTGCTGGTTTTCCACATGCTCTACCAAAAGCAGCAGAACAACCTCACCATCAAGGAGCAGCTCAGTAGTTTTGATACATTGAACAGAAGGATGGAAGAAGCAGGGTCTGAATACCATCCTGGAACTGCAGATCCAGACAGGAGAGAACAACATTCCCAACCAGAGCTGAACAGGCTTCCTAGAAATTCCCTAGGAAGGCAAGATGCCATGTCTTTTGAGTAATCTCCTCTATACTCGCATTTCTCAGCCCAGCAGTACTGCCTGCTGCCTGTGAAGAAAAGAGAAATCCTACTGTAGTCTCTTGGGAGACATGCACTGCCACAAAACCATACTTCTGTACCTTGGATTAAGGGGAGAAAGGAAACCTGAAGTTCCCAGTCTTCTGCTAGTTTCCTTGGATATGGAGAAACGAGAAGAGAAGAACAGGAACCTCCTAGGCATGGTATAGTCTTTTTGGGTCTTGACCCTATTAATTATATGGGAGGAACAATACAAAGCTGAAATAGAGAAGAGAGACATACATAGGCTGAACAAAGAATAAGAGATAAATAGGTGTCACAAAAGGAAAGCATACCTTCATCAGACTGGAGAAAGCATTGATCTCTTGCTTACCTGCTGTTTTCCAATAATGGACACAGTCTCAGGCTGTGCCAGGGGAGGTTTAGGCTGGATGTTAGGAAGAAGTTCTATACAGAGAGAGTGATTGCCCATTGGAATGGGCTGCCCAAGGAGGTGGTGGAGTCACCATCATTGGAGGTGTTCAGGAAGAGATTTGATGGGGTGCTTGGTGCTGTTTAGGTAGGTTGGATTGGTTAATAGGTTGGACGCAATGATCTTGAAGGTCTCTTCCAACCTGGTCTATTCTATTCTATTCTATTCTATTCTATTCTATTCTATTCTATTCTATTCTATTCTATTCTATTCTATTCTATTCTATTCCATTCCATTCCATTCCATTCCATTCCATTCTGTTCTTAATTAGTGTCTCTGAACTATACTCCAAAGCTCATCACCACGTATATGCAGATTCATGGCAGTGTCTTTCATGCTAGTGCTTCAAACAGTGCACCTAGGTTCAGTGATCCAAAGGTGGCTAGAGAATTACATGCCAGGGAATTACATGCTAGTTGCTTGTGAAATATCAGTTCCGCCATTTTCATACCTGGCTCTTGCTCCCAGCTTGATGTTCCCAGCACACCCACTGCCCAGAATACACCTATCATCCAACTAATGTTTTCAGTTTAAGAAAGGCCCTTTACTAAGTGACTAAAGCTAAGAATGTTTTCAGATTATGTGGGACCTCTGGCACCGAGATCCTGCTTTGGCTGGTCACATTTCAGTTCTAGCACCAGTCTGTTGCATGCTGAGAGCATAGAATGCTTCTTGATACTAATTTTCTGTTTCCATACATGGGAATTCTGGGAGATTTCCATAAAAACTAACATTAGCCAAAAAATCAACAAATATAAATGTGTTGTTAAAAAGTTTCTCTACCTAAACTCAACTGCCAGTTTGGAAACTAAATGCTGTTTACTGAACTACCATGTAATGCAGTGAGTGAACTAAAGCCATGTGTTCAAATTATGCCCCTCACTGTCTCAGAAACAATTTGTTGTAACTAACTGAATGCATCTAAGCAACTTCATTGTTAAGTCCTTGGTATGTGCTTGCTTAAGGTATTCTTTCCCAACTCTGTTGGTAAACCAAAAATTGAGTAAAGAGATAATGGTTGATATTCAGGTTCATAGTAGTCAGAAGCAGACATAGGAAATTTGGAAAAAAAGAAAAGCCATCAATTCAAGTTCAAAGATTTAAAAAACAAAAATAAAAATAAATATAATTAGTGTTTGGATTCAGTCCTTGCAGCCCTTGTGCCTTTAACTGTTCTAAAGGGTAGACACAGAATATATGTGTAAATTATCTGACAGTCCTTAAGGAACGTAAAATAAATACTTAAATGAGTATCTTATTACTGGGATGCAACAAATGCCAAGATGTATTTATAGCGATGCACCCAATTAAGTTTAGAAGAATTGCATGAGGTCAGTTTCAGCAGATTCCTATTGATTCCCCTAGTTAATAAAGAGTTAAAGGATGAAGTGAGTTTTTAAAAAATATAAGTGCTTTAAAGGTGCTAGAAAGGAAAAGCATAGTACTAAGTGGTCATGTGGCTAGTGCCATTCATCTTGGTAGTGACTATCTGTCAAAAGTGGCAAGAGCCCCTGTTAACAGCCCTGACCTGTGCTGTAATGAAGGGAGAGTGCACAGCAAAGTGTCCATTATCAGGCAGTTGGGAGCAGTAAATTGGAGCAGTTTGCCTCAATCTTGCAGCAAGTTGAGATGTAAGATAGGTGCAGATCAGCAAGCAGCAATTTCATCTTATGATCATTTTTGTCAGATCACATCAGAGTAGGAACTTAGTCAGATTCGTGATTTCAATTAAATAAGTCCCCTCATTAAGCAACTGCTGCCATGTTTTCTGTGGTACTTCATTTATAATCATGTAAACACACCTGCTAATATTTGGACAGGGAGTTGTGATGGAGAAGCAGTAAGGTAAGTGACACAGTAAGGTGATAGTCATGTACAATCAAACGAATCTTGCACCCTCTCAACAGGGCTAACAGCTTGCAATAAAACAGGCCACCTATGTTACCTGGACACTAACCTACAGTGCTTACATACAGTTCTAACTAGGAAAATCCATTTCAGGATATTTACTTTAAAAGACAACATGCACAAATAAAATTCCACCTGTGTTCAATCCCATGCAAAATAAATTGATGTTAGTGCCTTTTTCCTGGGAAATAACCCCAAAGATCCAGGTGATGCCCGCTGTCTGCTCTCGAGTGTACCGAGATGAAAACATTCTGGATGAACTCTGAAACTATCAGGCAGACTTAACCCTTAGGGACCCTTCAGTAAATTAGAGAAGCAAACTGAAGACAAATGTACTTGTCACTGCCACTCATTCCCCACTTCACAGCAGCAAAAGCCTTTCAGATCAGCCCATTTGCTTTCCAGACGTTGGATGTATTTCCCTCTTCATGTGATCCCTATTCCTACTCCATAACCTAAAGGAGGAATGATAAAACTTCTGTAATTCTGTAATTTATGTAATTCTGTACAACACCCCATAACACCCCTCTGCCAAATCCTTGCCCTGTTATGAAACAAGCCTGTCTTGTCTGTCAGCTCCCAGTCACACAGGTAGGCTGGACTATGGGCAGAGAGTTAAAGCTCATGTCTGAGTGGCATTATAATGCAAATGGCCACAACGACCCACACTGTCACCTTCCACATGTGGGTCAGTCCTATAGAACTGAATACAAAATGCCTTTTTGTGTGTGCGTGTGTGTATATGTTTCAAATCAATCTTTAGGTACCTTCTTCTCTCTCAGTCTATGCCATCAGTATGATAACCATCCCTAAAGGAAGGACAGAGCTTCTGTTGTGCACAACTTTCTATACTAGAAAAAGTTTTTGCAGGCTTTAAGATGCTGCACTTACACCTTGCCTTGTCAACAGGGTTTTGAACTTTGTTAAAGCACCAGAGAAAATGGACCTTAAATCTCCTTTTCTTTTTTTTTTTTTTTTTTTTTTTTTTTTTTTTTTTTTTTTGTTTTAATTTTATTTTATGTTTGCTATTTCATGAAATCACACAATGGTGAAATGCAAGTGATGGAATTGCTGCTGTTGATACAGCATGTAAAAAAATTCGTTTTGGAGGGGCTGACACCATCTGTTACTATCTGTGTTACTGCACTTCTTACAACTTACCAGCTAAAACAAAGCTGCAAAGGGGGCAGAAGCTGCTACTTTCTCTGTGTGTCTTTGTGGGGTGGTGGGAAGTGAAAGGAAATAAAATTGTCCACATTAGGATATACACAGGCAAAACTGTAATTTTGAAGGGGGAGGTGTTTGCTTTAAAAGCTGTGCAAATCATCTTGAATCTGAATTAAACAGGTGGCAAACCACCTGTACATAATGATTAACTGTGCTTACATAATAATTTATGTGAAAACACTGTCAAACCCTGATAACATCACATCTGCTAATACTGTAGTATTGTGCAGTGTATTTGTACATATTGTTTGTTTGAAAAAAACAATAGTTAGGTATTGTTGACCTCTCTTCACCGTGTGTTGCACTGAGTTGAAGTGTTTGCACTTCAAAGCTTACTATTAAGTCTAGTGGTGTCAAGTTTTAAGTATCTTATTTGTCCACATTTGGTCATTTGGACCAAAAGTCTGGAAACTTTAAATACTGCAAAGTACCTTAATTAGTCTGATAAACAGTTGGTTTAGTTTAATTTTTTTTTTAGCATTGAAAAGGTTATTGAAATAACTTTAAATTTACTACCCTGCTTATATTTAGTCATATTGGAGTTTGCTTTACCTTTGAGAATGTTATAAACAGTTTGGGGCTTTATTTGAATTCTTTTTTTTTTTTTTTTTTTTTTTTTTTTGCATATAAAATCAAAGGAAGATTGTTGCTAGGCACTATTTTAAGCAAAAGTCTCAAAGTCTGTGAGTGTACACTACTATAACCAAAAGCAAAATCAGAAAAAGACTCCATGACATGTTCCCATCTTGTGAAGATAGTTAAATCTGCACATGAAAGTACAGTGTTAGCACAACACTGGTGAATTTGGCTGGTGGAACCACCTTGCCACTCATCCAGCCAGCTACTCAAGTGAAAGACTATGGAAGGGCTCCAGAGTTCATACAGGTTTACAAAGGCAAAGCTGAAATTTGGATGGGTTTGTTTTCATATATGAGACTAAAGACAACAATAATTTAGGACCTGTTTCATGACCTTTTCAGCCAGTCTTCTTGTGAATGGGCTTCAGCTTCTTTCAGTTGAATTTGGCAGTCCTCAGCTCATTGTCAGTTCAGCCAGACACTGGCAGTATTCAGTTGTATTTAGACTCCCTTCCAGTGGGAGAATTCAAGTTTGGTGTCACTCTTACATTGCTTGCATGATTGAAGATGCTTGGAAATGACAAATCAGAATCACTAGGTTAGAAAAAAATTAATAACAACCATACATTTTAATGAACTGTCACTAATGGCCAGTATTAGCCCATTTAGGTCATAGCAGCATGCTCAATTCATTGAACATTTACATAGGTGTAAATAAAAAGCCAAGGTATAAAGACCAGTAAAATAGTTTAATATTTGAAGTAACAAATCCAGGGACTTTCCCATTACTTCCTCTTTAATAAGTTTCTGTGACAGAGATTTAAAGTTTGTAAGAACATTCTGTAATCTCTCTGGGTTATCAGAAAAGAGCAGGAGTCCTCTTCATGTTGGCATCCTTGAAGGAAGGACGCATACGCACCACTTCATCAGGAGCAATACACTTCTCACGTAGTTGCATGCGTGTTGCTGTGCCTCTCCTGTTATCCACAGCTCCTGTTTCTGTGTTGCTAGTTCTCTGCATTCACAGTAGAGCAAATAGCATAACAATCAGTTAGGAGAGCTTCAAATACCAATTGCAGTGGCAATGTTTCCAGTACGATTAAAATTCTAGCCTAACTCACATTTGATTTGGGAAGTCACTACTTCTTAACAGGATAAATGGAAGAATCCATTGAAAAAACACATAACATGTATTTTCTGTCTCCAGCTGAGCCTATATATTCAGTTGGCCTCTGGACCCTTGGATTTTATATCTATCCCATCACTTTCCAAGCTATAATTCACTCCTTGTCTTTCAGCACTATGCTAACATGAACAGGCTTTTTTTTTCTTTTTTTTTTTGCCTTTTTTTATTGCAATAAAAAAATCCTCTGACAAATACATTTGATGACTCATAATTGTTCTGCTTTGTTTCGTGCAGGGATGCCAAGAGCATTATGTCCGTTGCACAGGAGCTGACTGAATTTATTAACACTTATCATTAATAGTAAGCATGTAATTTTTTTTTTCCTTCTTTTTTTATTTGTTGTTGGGTTTGGTTTGTTTGTTTGTTTGTTTGTTTTTTTAATCACCACCTGCATTGTGGGTTTTCTTCTTCAAAAAACTGTAGAACAAATATAAGCCTAAAATAACCCATTCAAGCAAGAGTTCAGAGAGAGACTTACAAGAAGAGGCCTGCCATTCTCAATGAAACACTGTTTTGGAAGCTACAGTTGTCTCAAAAGAGACTATAGGAAGAGGCCTTCCATCCCCAATAAAACAGTTTTGGAAGCTGTGGTTGCCTCAGAATGATGGCTTTGTCCCTTCTCTCTATGAGTGTCTCCACTTGTTCAGATTTTGGAGCAGAGGTTTCTGAAGAACATGGATTGTATGTTGGGTCTTCCCTGAGGTAATTTTCTGATCTTACAAAAATGGTAGGAAAAGTCCTGGTACCTTGGCTCTCCATGGCATTCACATTGTGCAAACTGCACTCTTTTTGAAAGTTAGTAGAAAAGGTTAATGCCTTGAATGCTCCTAGCCCCCAGTAACTGTGTCACACTCATGTCATGTTCTGCAATAAAAATCTTATTTTTCTTTCAAAACAGGCAAGGCAAAACTTTAATGGGCTATGCTGCAAAAAGCACAACAAAAAGCTGTCTGAGAACATAGCAGCTCTTCTTGGTTAGAAAATTGTTCTTTTCATTTAAATCTCCCCATCTTCAGAAAAAGTTCTTTTAATTTCCTTTTTGTCCTGTGTCATTATTGTCCCTTTTGATGTCAGAAGCCATGTCCACAAGGAATATTGGCAATTCTGCTTTCAGATAGAGTAGATGTAAGTAATTACAGTGGTTGTTCTGATAATGCTGCTTATAACAAACACTTACAGCCTGCAAGGTTTTGAAGCAGGAGAGATGTAAGCATCACATGACTGAAGTCTCTTCTCCCAGCTTGAAAAGCTGTGTACAACTGTGTGCACTTTGGTGAGGCATTTATCCCGCCTTCTCTGTCCTACACACGAGCAGGCTTCCTAAATATGCAGCACCACAAATGCAACTAGAGTTTAGTTGAGATGTTCGCCAGGGTTTCCTTTTTTAGCAGTTCTGTTGCTTCTGTTTGGGTTTTGTTTTTTTCAACAGTATCTCATCCCCTACTACTTCTTGTGATTGCTGTAAAGGCTGATACAGTGGGAAAAAATCACAGGCTGGTACGACTGCTCTCTGCATGATCCCTTTCCCAGCAGTCTTTGGTGAGCATAGAAGCACTCAATGGTTCCTGACAATGTAGTGTTACTATAAAAATAATCCAGGTGTTTTTTTTTTTTTTTCATGGATAAGCTTGTTGGGTTGTTTTATTATGCAAAGATAAAAAATGCTTGCAGCAAGTTGATAAAAGATGGTGTTAACTTCTTGATGCTTGTGATATCAAGGTTAAAATGAATGTAGCAGATACTAACTTCACTGGACCTCTTAAACTTCAAAAGAGATGCTAGATGAAAGCAACAATCAGGAAATTATGCAACTAACAATGCAAAGAGTAGGAGCCAGCTTTTGTGATACAATTCCTAATTAGAATAGAATAGAATACAATACAATAGACCAGGTTGGAAGAGACCTTTGAGATCATTGTGTCCAACCCATCATCCAACATCATCTAATCAACTAAACCATGGCACCAAGCACCCCATCAAGTCTCTTCCTAAACACTTCCAGTGATGGTGACTCCACCACCTCCCTGGGCAGCCCATTTCAATGGGAAATCATTCTCTCTATGAAGAATTTCTTCATAACATCCTGCCTAAACCTCCCCTGGCACAGCCTGAGACTGTGTCCTCTTGTTCTGGTGCTGGTTGCCTGGGAGAAGAGACCAGCCCCCACTTGTCCACAGCCTCCCTTCAGGTAGTTGTAGAGAGCAATAAGGTCTCCCTTGAGCCTCCTCCTCTCCAGGTTAAGCAACCCCAGCTCCCTCAGCCTTTCCTCATAAGGCTTATTCTCCAAACCCCTCCCCAGCTTCGTTGCCCTTCTCTGGACATGTTCCAGCAAGTCAACATCTTTCCAAGTTACCTTTTCCGGATACCACTAGTTCCTCAAAGCAGGATATTGTGTAATAATCACAGCTGGCACTGAAACAAATATTTCATTTGGTAGCTGAGATTCATCTAATCTGACTGTAGATGTCCCAGAGGTAGAAGCTGAAGTCTACACCAATTATTCCTGGATTCTTCTAAAGCTAGAGAAGATAAAGAGTAACACTGGCCACAGAAAGAATTTCTTGCATTTAACTTAGATATTTTTCTTTAGTTGGAGTAAATATCCTCTGGAAATGCCTTTTACTCCTCCTTGCTAAGGATGAGAAGGGCAGACTTAGATACTCAGCTTTAGAGATGTCAAAGGGAGGAAAATATATCCCCAAATGAAACTCCTTGTCCTAAAGGTTACAGAGAAATTCTGAGAAATATGAACTAAGTACCCCTGAAGGAGGAAAAGCTGGATACAAACTGCAAACCAGCCTGTCACTTTTTAGCCATCTTCTTAGGGGTCTTAGGAAGAATTGCTTTGAAAATATATTAAAATAGAGGTGTAGACTGAAAGTTGGTGGGAGCAGCCAGAAGTCACTGACAACTGGGAGAATCACTCTGCCTTTACCACTAATGGCTGATTCTAAATAAAAGTGATTTCTTGACAATGGATTTTAACATTATCATTACAATGACCTCTTTAGCTAATGACTGACATCAGATATTTGCTTGCATTTGCTGCACTGTTTTTTTTTTTCATCTTCATGTTCTTAATAGACATTCCACAACAAATGTAGTTTTGTTCATATATTTTCAATTTTGCCTTTAGTGTGCAATCACTCACTATCTAAAATTAGACACATAAGGAGGCTGAGATATAGTAGCACTTGGTTTTTGCTTCTTAATAGGTAAACATTTCAGAAGCAACTGCCTCACTAATGCCTTGAAGAACAGACATGTCCTTAAGTTTCTGTGATTGAGTCTGCCTGTGGGCACTGGATTTTTGAAGTCAGTAGGGATCTGTGGAAAATGTTGCAAAGCACCAGTTAGGACAGACATGAAGTTCTTGAATCTCAGGCTTGTTTGCATTTAAAAAGCCTCAAAACTTTATATTTAGCTTTGCTATACGGAATAAGTATTGATGTTGAATGGGCAAACTGACAGAGAACGCTGCCATGACACAGGCTTTTTTGGGATAGTCTTAACAGAGTCACTCATTTACACTACATTTTGGGTCTATTGCTTCTGATTTTCATCCCACTGCCCACCGCTACCCTGAGCACAAAGGGGATAGTCCTCTGCACTGCATTTGCAATAAGTGGCTACATGCATACTGGATACCTCAACTTCAGTCACTCAAAACAGAGGTTTATTGCCCCACACTCCTTCATCACAAATATTAGACTTAATTAATGCCACTTGAATCTACCAACAATTGCCACAAAGAGAAGCTGTAGAAATACTACATCCATCATGCCTCCATTACAATTTACTTCATTTACATCCTCAAAATAACAGAATACATTACATGACCTTTTAAGCAGAATTTAATTCCTTTAGGTGCAAGAAGTAACTGATTTTTTGCAACCACATTTCTTGCTCTAAGTGGAACACTTCATTTGTACTTGCCCCCCCCACCCCCCCCTTTTCTCACTGTCATGAGAATAAATTAACACCATGTTTTGCTTGTGTGAATTCAAACAGGCAGTGATTGCCTATGTCTTTTAAAATGGAAAAAGCACTTGTCCAGCTAAATCCTGGCTATGAGGAAGATTGCTCTGAAAGGGTTAAAGAAACTGCTTTGTGAAGAAGATTGGAAATCATTACTTTGTTACAACGCAACCACAAAACATCTGATCTTATGCTTTGGCTATTGACAGATTTGCAAATATCTACAGAGGGTGCTGACTAATGTTATAAAATGCCCAAGAGTTAGAGATATATCTGACGCACATGGTCCATGTTTTTTCTCCTTTGTTATCTCATACAATTTTGCTTTATGTAAGGTTTAATAATGTCAGGGTTATGAATGCAGCAGACTTTCAGAAGTCCAATTTTTCAAGCGTTCAGGCTTTCTTTGAATGTCAAGCTCACCAAGTGGTCACTTGTGTGACTATGGGTGGAAATGCATTGTCAGAGAAAGTCTGCCCTACACAAAAATATGTGGTGTGTGGATCCTCTTGAGAGCACTGGCCAAGAAACACCAACACTAGGAGCAGGATGGCCTGCTGTTGGAGATCTGGTTTTGGAGTTAGTGGGTCCTACTGCAGGGCAGATTTTAGTAAATCAGGTGATTTACTAAATCAGCACAGACAATTCAAGCAGTTTCTTGTGACACTGAGAGCTACACTGTCACCTACTTTGCTCATGCCAGAGGCTGAAAAACACAGAGTTGGCTGATGCTGCTGAAGAAGGCATCAAAGATCATGCCTCCCTCACTGTTGCCATGCCTCCTTTCCCCCAGCACCAACAGCAAGGCTTCCCTGCAGGTCTCCCCATTTTACAGAGATCTTCTGCTCCCAAGCCGGGAAGTGCCTGGCTCCCAGCCTCTGGGCCCCAGGCTGTGCCTGTGCCAGTGAAGTGATCTGGGCCAGCCTTGGAGTCAGTATCTCCATGCAGTGTTATCCTGAGCCACAGAGGTGGCACAAAGCTGCTTGGAACATGCTTGACTGTGCGATGCACAGACGTGCCCTCAAAGACACAAAGAGTTAACGCAGTGTAATTTTCCTAATAAAACCAAAGGCAGTGCATCATTTTTTTATAAGCTATGTGACACCATGTAATTTTTGAGGAATTTTATACTTTGCAAGGAAAACAACAATACCCTGTGTCTTTTAATGCTGCCAAAACCCAGCCATTTACTTTGTCCTGACTGAAGTAGTAAATATTGTGGTGAAGACATTTAATGATGGCTACAAAGATTCTTTTATTTTACCTCGCAAAGGGATATTTCAGAAGTTTACTGAACATATTCAGCTTCATCTCAAGTAAATAAGAAATGCCATGCAGTGTGTGTGCTGAAGTAGACCTTAAAGAAATAAATGCAACAGAAAAGCAGAAGGCAGCATTAACACATCCAAAGTATCCTTCTAAGTCCTTCTATGGCATGTTAGGTAAATAAGTATGTCTGTGTGGCACAGACAGGTAAAGGTAGGTGCTACAATTATATTCTCTGGTACCATCATGCTGCCAACAAGAGAAAGAATTAGCAGCTCCAGTGCCCAGCTCTCTCCTGCTGCCAGGTTGAACATGTTGAGAAGCATGAGCAGCATATCTGAGGCTGATACAGGAGAGACGTCCACTCTATAGACACTCAGGAAGGATTTCAAGGAAAATTTTATCTCTGCTTGGAAGTATGATACCCCTTTGGCTACCTAGCTGGGATAATATGCCTATGCATCAGTCCTTGCACACAGTCACTTGTAAAATAAGGTCCAGCATGGTTTAAAGACAAAGTTAGGACTAAGATGCACAGCAGTCATAAAACCAGCTTCTTTTTGGATGCTCTCTCACAAATGTAACATAACTCAGTCCCTGCTACTTAGGTCAAGAAAGTTGAATCTTTTTAGTAAGAGTTATTCTCCTTTGCTTTAAATAAGAGAATTCTGGTCCCAGCTGTAGAGTCCCCTTGAACAGTGAGCAGACTTTGAATAATAAAGGTTGTTGAATTCTATGGAAGGAGGAGTTGCCCCATAGTCTGAGCTCAGAGTGAGTTGGTGGGAGGTTGCACTGTGCTCTGCTTTGCTGAGTTTGGAGGCAGAAGTTCATTGCTGTTGTGCTGGCTGCTCCCACAAAGATGAAGTACCCTGGCAATTTCAGACTACTCTTCCAAGACATCAGGAGTAAAGAATGTCTGCTGGTACTTCAAGCTTTAGCTCCTCACCTAATGCAGGACCTTGCAAAGTTCTGGAGTAGCAGTCATTCAGTGGACTGGAGTGACTGGCTCAAGAGCAGCCCTGAAGAAAAGGACTTGGGGGTGCTGGTGGATGAGAAGCTCAACATGAGCCACCAGTGTGCACTTGCAACCCAGAAAGCCAATCACATCCTGGGCTGCATCCAGAGAAGCAGAGCCAGCAGGTTGAGGGAGATCATCTCACCCTCTACTCTACTCCGGTGAGACCCCACCTGGAGCACTGCGACCAGTTCTGGAGTCCCTATTACAGGAAGGATCTGAATGTGCTGGAGCATGTCCTGAGAAAGGCCATGAGGATGATTAGAGGGCTGGAACTCCTCTCCTGTGAGGACAGACTGAGAGAGTTGGAGCTATTCAATCTGGAGAAAAGAAGGCTCTGAGGAGACCTTATTGTGGCTTTCTGGTATCTGAAGGGGGCCTATAAGAAAACTGGGGAGGGACTTTTAAGGTGCCAGGTAATGATAGGACTAGGGGGAATGGAACAAAACTAGAAATGGGTAAATTCACATTGGATGTTAGGAAGAAATTCTTCACCATGAAGGTGGTAAGACACTGGAACAGGTTGTCCAGGAAGGTGGTAGAAGCCCCATCCCTGGAGGTTTTTTAAGCCAGGCTGGATGTGGCTGTGAGCAACCTGATTTAGTGTGAGGAGGTGTCTCTGCCCATGGCAGGGGTTGGAACTAGATGATCATTGAGGTCCCTTCCAACTCTAACAATTCTATGATTCTGTGATGGTCACCAGCACTATTGTTCAAGTAGAGTGTGAAACAACCTACAGTCTGCAAAGTTGGTGCACATCCTGACCCGAAGGGCTAGACCATAACTGCATTAGAACTAATGCTGCAGCTTATTCTCCATCCACAGCTCCACCACAGGCTAGGAATGACTTCTTTACAGCCGTGTGCCACAGTCATCTTCCATTTGAAGGACCATCAGAGACCTGCTGCTACCTCTTATAGCCTTCCTATGATGTTTTCTTATTCTGTCCACCATCTCCTCAGCTACTCTGTATTACTCTTCCATCAAAGTTGTTGGCTTCCCCCACCATCTCAGAATCATAAACCTCTGTTCTGGCTCTCTGTAAGAGATTTAAATGCTTGCTTTTCTGAAGCATCACACAACGTAATGGAATCCTTGACTACTGCATATGCTAGTTATTGTTATTGCTACATTATACCTAACTACATTTTTTAAAACTATTTTCTTATTGATGGGTGTTTCAAGCCATTATTTCATAGCTGTAAAGGACACAGACAATTGTAACAGGAGTAATGCAAGATGCATTTCATCTCTTTGAAAAACGAGGTGAGAAAGCACATTGCAATATATAATCAGATTTGGAAATTACAGAACTGGAGTCTCATGAACCTAAAGATTACTAATGGAAAGGCTACTTAGTTTTTAATGCCATATTTTTCAAGATGATGCTGAAGGGGTGACATGCAGTAGGCTTAGCCAGTGCTAGATACTTAGGAACAATGTAAAATGTACACAAAGTTTTTTCATGGTTAAACAGAGATGGTGTTGCATGTGATGGTATTTTTAAACCAAAGTAGATTACACCTGTCAGTCCCTTATGTTTTGGTGGTACTGAGGCATGTCTACAAATCCCCATGTGCACCTAAGAGCATCTAAAGACTTTTTGAAAACCTTGTTTATAACAAGTTATGATGGACAATTCCTGATAAATAGCAACAGGGAACTTTCAAGACCCTGTCCACTGTTAATGAGTAGTCTGGTGTCATATAGCAGCTGAGGGGATCTGGTCATGAAGTCCTTGTGCCCAGAACTGTTGTTTTGTCTTCCTGGGCAGCCTGTTGCAGCTGACCTGGCTCTAAGTGGGATGTGGACAGAATCACAGAATGTTAGGGGCTGGAAAGGACCTCAAAAGATCATCATCTAGTCCAACACCCTGCCAGAGCAGGATCACCTAGAGCAGGTCACACAGGAACTCATCCAGGAGGGTCTTGAATATCTCCAGAGAGGGAGAGTCCACAACCCCGCTGGGCAGCCTGTTCTAGTGTTCCATCACTCCCACAGTGAAAAGATTTTTCCTCATGTTGGACTAGATGATCTCCAAAGACTTCTTCCAGCCTCAGCTACTTGATGATTCTGTCACAGTTCCACTATTTTTCTCTGACCTCTGTTTCACCCACAGGCTTTATAATTCTGTAAGAAAATGTGATAAAGATCTAACCATCCTTTATTCTGAGTTTCTAAAAGCTAAGTATATATCATGCATCACTTCCCAGCAGTGTGCTGAGGCTTTGGACTTAGACTCTAAAAAGTCACACGCATACAAGTATCAAAGGATTAATCCTCACGAGGGTTCCTGTGGAGCCTAAATTCATCACCTAATAGGAAACACATGTGCTTATGCATGCAAATTGACACCATTACATGCTGAAACGTCAAGAAAACTTGTCAGGAAAAGTCTTTGTGTTCTTCCAAGATCTGGGCTCAGAGACCTGCTTCACCTAATATGGATGAGAAGATCAGATGCTAAAGCAAGAAGGAACAATAGAGATGTTACTCCTATATGTCACTATCCTGAACTCAGATGTCATGTGGTTAAGCCAAGAGGAACTGAGAAAGCCTTGTGATAGGGACTGTGGTTGTACATTCACTTACTAACTTGATTCCTTCAAAGATTATATTAATTCTAAAGAGTATTTCCCTTTTGATTTAGAGAGAAATCTGTTTAAGCTGTGTATGTGAATATGATTCAAGGTATGGAAAAGCAGGTCTTTTGATCTACATTTTAGTATTTCACAATCTGATTCAAATCTTATGACTTATTTGCTTATATCCTGTATGTCACTGGCTATTGGTATAATCGAACTGATACAACTTCTGAGACACTGGTTACGTGATGTGGTAGTTCATGCTCTGGATAAACTTGAGTTCTATGCTGTACTTTGGTATCATCATTTTTTTTTACTATTATCATTATTTTAATCATCGTTACCATAATAAACAACTACATCTATTTAGAAGAAAAATTACTTCTTTCCACTAGTGAAGAGGAACTAAACAAATCAGAAATTAAGCAAAAGTGTATAACAATGTTTTACTCACATCCCTTATATTTAAGTTGAAAGAGTGACCCTTTTGTTCTTACACTGAGGTTGCAGGTATTATAATTAAATGTTGTATTAACATGGGACTAGGCTGCTATGGTAAACACTACCCTAGGAGGAGAATTTTGCAGGGTTAATCAGTTCTGTGGTATTCCCTTTAACTCTGCTTACTCTTTTGATACTGACCCTACCTGTTTAACCCTCTTTCTGCTATTTCAATTCCTGAAACCTTAGTTATTGTATGCTTTCAATTATTAATCTAATTTAGAGTATTAAGAGAAGGTATTATTTTCTGACTGCTGTATCTAATTCTGACTCAAGTACAGGTTTCATTTAATTGGCACCAGTACTTTGACATTTTTCCCAAAACACACAACCCAACTAATTCTTGTTGCAGATTACTGCTCATAAGCAAGGAGCAAAAGGAGAGACACCTAATGTTCCCTCCTCCTTTCTGTTGTACCACTGCATAAGAAAAAACACTGGAAAAGTAGTATTTGGATCTTCCTTGTCTTTGAATCTTTTTGGGACTAAGAAAATATTTCATATTTTTGGGGTTATAGAACTCTGAGAGAAAGGAAATGGATTTGCTCACCTATGTAGTAAGGGCAAGCCAAATACACCAATACAGAAATTGCACCTAGAGTGTTTCCAAGGAGGTGATTAGATTCGGTTCATGTGATGAAGATACAAAAGGCCCTTGGGAAGCTCAGATCAAGAGCTAAACTGGCGATTCAGGATCCACTTCTTCAACAGAAGAAACACTGCAGAAATTTGAGACTAAATCAAATGAATTGTGTTTGAATCTTCTTGCTCTGGGAGTTATCAGGAGGTGATGATCACTAGACAAGCTAAAAAGCTGTTTATTGCAACAGTGTGGCTCTCAAAGTGAATTTCCTTCTTAGGAGGTTGCTGCCTAAATAGCTTCAGACTACATAGTCCAGCAAGATTGTGAGGCATGAATTTTAGTGCTTCTAGAAAACGAAGACCAAAGTCTGGAAATAGAAACCATAGGGTAGAATGCATATCTGTTCAGATTAGAGAACTAAATTCAAAGCTTGACTTCAATCATTCTGAAAAACTCTCTGGTGGGCACATTAACATCTTTCCCTGCATTCTCTGAAGCAAGACATCAGCCCACAAAGCAGACAAGGTGACAGACCTTCTAAGAACTCAGAAATTGAATAGTGTGCTTTTTTTTTTTTTTGTCTTTAAGATAAAGTATTTCCTCTGTTCTGTGGTCAAAACCAAATTATTTGCCTTTCATACCATAATGCTTAAAGTTCAAACAAACATAATCATGAACCTTGTTATGCTGTGTCTAAATGTCTCTTATTTGCTCTGCCAGTAATTAATATTGCAGAGAATGTTGGGATTTCTCTCTCATTTAGTACAGAAGACCTGTTATTGCTAATGGTAGTCACAGATATCGAAGAAGAGTAGATCTCTATTCAAGATGTGGTTTGCAGTGTAGCGGGTTAAAAAAACCATAATAGCACAATCTCAGCCTCAAATTTCATAGAGGATATGCTGGCCCTGTTGAAGTCAATTAAAATTTTGCCATTGATTTCCAATGGTGAGAGTGTTCCACAATCCAGGTTTGGATTGTAAAAGAAATCAATATTATTTTAAGACATTCACTGGCTGAATTCTCTTAATTTGTAATTCCCTTGGTTCCAACACGTAGACCAAGATAAATTCATTCAGAGGACTTTGTGGACTGATATTTTAATGAATGTGACTCAGACATGAGGCAGCAGCCTAAATCATAGGGCACTGCTTTCAGTTTTCAAGCCTCCCTTTTAGAATCAAGATGGATTTTAGCAGAGCAAAGGAAAAAACTAATTAAAAATCACATACACCTCCCCACTATCCTAGGAAGATCAAGCAAGCTATAACAAGCACCCCAAATGTTTTTTAATGGTAATTTGGCTTTGTGTGAACACGAGGTATAGATATACCTCACAAATATGTGGTCTCTCTTTCATTAGAAAATGAGCAAAAGGAGGAGGCAGTTTTTAAAGAAAGTTCAAGAAACTTTATCATGGAAAATAAATTTGCAGGCTGAGACCCTGTCTGCCCAGTTTTTGTCTAGAATCACTTTACCTGACAAAGCTAATAATCCCTGAAAATATTAGTTCAAGGGATGCAACAACATCATGTAGCTACACATGTACTTCACTGAGCTGCTACAAAATTGAATATGTATTTTTGTAATGCAATAGAGTCGTTTTCAGACTTGCAACATACTTTATAAAAAAAAAGCATAACAATTTCGTGCATATTTTCAGTTAAAGGAGACTCTCTAGTTCACAATGTCATTGCAGCAGGCAGGTTGGCTCAGCTACTTGATGGCATTTGGTATGACAAGATTACTTCAGCTGCTGTACATTAATATCTACAGGTGGACTATAGTTATAGAAAATGTAAAGGATTTTCTTTTTAATTTAAAGAAATTTCTTGCACAGCTTTACTTTTAAGTTTTGTGGGAAGGCAGCTTGCCTTCTTTTTTTTTTTTTAAGTAGAAAGAAATATATTTACCAGTCTTAAATGCAGTGCAGTATACTTTACAGAATGGCATACAGAGTAGGCACACGTCTATTAAATTATGCCAGAACAACATTGTCTAAAATACTGGTATTTTGTTCTTGCATAATTTATCTACACAGTATGCAGAATTTTCTCCAGAGAGGGAATGGGAATACATCTATCATATTCTTAACACCCATGCAAATATTTGGGCCCCTCCTAGACTTCAAGAAAGTTACTTTATGAGACAGATCACACACTCGTTTCTCTGTGAAAATTAGGTGGTACTTTAATTAATGCTGAATTGCAGTGGAATTCCATGTGAGCACTTCTGACATTCACAAGGCTACGGAATGAGTTAATTATGATCAGTATGATCACAGTGAATAGCAAATGAATTAATAAAGCTGTCATACTTGAGATGAAATGTTATCACAGACGGTGGTAGAACACCAAAGGTAAAATGTTACATGATGAAAGGCATTGCGTGCTTGGCGGGAAGAAGCTAAACTCAGTCTCTGTAGCTCCACACTTGCAAGCACAGTGTCTGCTAGCATCATGCACACTGCATCCTTGAATGAGTCGACTACACATTTTCTTGCAGGAACAAGTGTTCTGCAACATTAGCCACGATTTTAACTTTCCAGGGAAGAAAACATACCCTGTAGAGAAGTGGTATTTTGTAGCAGCACCCCGAAGGTCTCCTTCTACAGACAGAATTCTTCTATGTATCTGTAATGTTAAAACAGTCCACTGACAAGAAGCTGGAGACAGAAAGAACACCTGAATCTAAAGCACGCTGCCTCAAGTCATGCTGTTGCCTACCAGGCACTGTGGACTGTAGCTGGAATTAAACTGTGAAATACAGCCTGACTGTACCTAATAAATTATTGCTTCATAACCTTCTAAAGATAACCTGGCTCAAACTTGTAATTAATTTTTTGTTTAGATATAATGTATTGCAACAATTCATATCTATTATGGATTTGTAAGATGTGAAAGCATAAATGGATTTAATCAGACATAACTACTAGTAAAAAATAATGCAGAAATGAATTTATGGTTATTTGTCAGCTAGTGGGATCTGTGTTTATAAATGTTGAAAAACTCTAGGCAGTGTTAAAGCAAGGAAAACAGCTTTTAACTTCTATTTGACAGGCTTACAATAAAGGAATCCTTGTTCCTTGTGTGAGCGAGGCTCTCACCCATGCACATTTCCAGCAGCTTCACTGAAATCCTTCAATTCATTCCATACTCATAAGTACTGGAGAGAGATGAGGATTTGCCCTCTAAACTTTGACTAGTTCTTCACTGGCTCCTGTTTTTCTGTTGCTTTGTTGTTGTTCTTTTTTTGGTCTGTAATTACAAACACAGATTATACAGTAATTCTCTGAGGGATTAATACAGATGAATGGATAAAATGAGGACTTGCTGCACTTTTCCCTGCCTTAACCCTTAGCATCCTATCTCCAGCTAGAGATGTCTATACTACCTAACATGAGTGCATCTGCTTTTACACGTGGCTCACGTGCTTGCAGGTCTTGTGAAGAGAATCAAGCACATACTTAAAACTGTGTCAGTGCTTAACTTCTGTGCTTTCCAGAGTGAGGTTGCAGCATCACTTTCCCAGTTTGAGTTTTAGGGGTTTAGTGGGATCATTTTACCTTGTACAGATAAATCCATGCTACCTTAACATACAACAGTTCTACATGCAGTACTCCTGACAGGTTCTCATAGTTTGGCTTCTATTTGAAAATCTCAGTTTACTTTTAAGTTATTTGTGAAGTTTTATGTTATAGTGATGAACTATTTTGTGTTACATCTTTAACAGATTACTCCACTTTACTTCTATGCATTCTAGATATATAAGCTAAAAATACCCAACGTGCTCTAATGAAATTCCCCTTCAGGTTCTAAATTTAAATGCAATGATTTGGATTTGAAAATAAGTGAACAACAGAAATCAGACTGGTCAGGAAAATCAATAGCACAAGTTAGACTCGTGCCAGGAAACTCATCTACTTATGAACTGGAAGAAATATCCTGTATGGAACAGCAGCGGTGTCTGACTTGTCTACATTTATGATATTCAAAGTAATTATTTTTAAACCAGCAAGGGTAAAACTCACCACTACTGGGTAATTACACTTTCAACTCAGTACGTTACAACTTTTACACATAATTCACAATTCTGAAGACGTAGCTGGCTGTGTGCATCACAGGTTTAATCCTAGTATCTGACTTGATCAAATGATGGGGTTCTCTTTCACTCCTGTACGCTACATTATTGTGGAAATCGGTAGCATTTCCAATAAATTATAGATTGACCAGGACTAAAGACTCTTCGAAAACCACACTGAGTCATCTCCTATTCAACCCTTTTAAGCTCCTATTAGGCTCCTTTGAAAAACCATAGAGTGCCCTCTGTTGATCGAAACCTATTTCTCTTACACATTAAAGCTCTCAGCAAATGCTAGTTTCGTGATTTCTAAAGCTTCTGCTAAAACAAACAAACAAACAAGCCACCTAATTTTGCAAAGTAAAGGTATTCATTTAAAGCCTGCTGTTAGAATGCAGAAGTATATTAAAAACAAACAAACAAACAACAAACACAAAACCAGACAACAAAACACAGACTACTGCATTACTAAATACTTGCACATAATAGTGACGATTAGAAAGATACATACCTGGCAATGCTGGTTGAAACCAGTTTCTTTCCCTGTGTGTATGGCTGTGCACATATCTGTTTGTTGATGCCTACTGTCCCACAAACAAGTTATACACATTTCTAGTAACATGTAATGAAAAATAGTATACAAAAAAAAAGTCAGTGCAAACACCAACACTAGATGCCACAGAACAGGGTGAGCAACAGAAAACGTGTAGTAAATGGTGACTATTTCATCCTACCATGATCTCCCAAAAAGCAAAACAGCTGAGTGTGGCTTTTAGCTCCCATCCTCTCTCTGCATGACACAGAAAAATTGATGGCCTGGCTTGCTGGTGACTCTTTGAAACTAAGTTCCAGCGTGTCTTGATAAAACAGTAAATTTTATTGCCATTTCTGATCAGGAATTCATAGGAGGATGTGAATAGTTTGTTGGCTGTTTGTTTTGGTTCTCCCCCCCCCTCCCCCCCTAGCTTTTTTTCCTTTCTCATCTGTGTGTTTTTCTGAGTGAAAGCATTGTCATACTTAGGTCTGATTCACATGTTAATTGATTGAGGATGTCAACAGTGAAAGTGATTGATTTGCATTAAGAAATGTTATAAAATAGCATATCCTCTTATATGTTGCATTGAAATGCTGAGAACAGACTCACACTTCATGGCGAATGTTGAGATACATAATAGTGTATACTTAATACATTTGCTAAATAGTCCAATTTATCTTGCATCTGTATCCTTGACAGATAATGATTCATTTCAGAAGTAATTGTTCTGTGCTTTTTTTGTAATAAAGGAAGAACAATTTCCATTCTTCTCTAGACAATTGAAGATGTAGGAAAAAAAAAAAAAAAGAGAGACTACAGTTGTGTAGTTTAGTTTCTTTTACTGTATTAGGACTTCAGTACCAAGTGTTGAAGAAACAGCTTCTAATGCTGAAAGTCTGTGTATTCAGCAATATGGTGGTGACTATAAAGGATACAGAAAATTCACCTTTTAATTAGGATAAAACAACAGTAAATATATTAAACTAACAGTATTTTCCTAATATAAGACATACAGATTTAAGCCAGAAATTAAAGAGGGAAAACACAGAAATTCTGTGTTCTTCAATGACCTTGCCTCTTGCTTGCATTGTATTTATTCTCCAAATGTGAATTATTTTTCTTTTTAGTGTTATCATTTTAAAAAGATTCATGAAATGGAGATTTTATTAAATCTAGAATATGATTACAAAAAAGATTTTAAAGTACATTCATCAATACCTTCTTCACATCTAATCTCCTTTCTGTCAGATCCATAGATCATATTCATTTCACTTGTGAAACAAAATATCTCAAATATATTTTTGTGGGAGAGGAGAGGAGAGGAGAGGAGGGGTTCGGGGAGGGGAGGTTCAGGGAGGGGAGGGGAGGTTCGGAGAGGAGAGGAGAGGTTCGGAGAGGAGAGGAGAGGTTCGGAGAGGAGAGGTTCGGAGAGGAGAGGTTCGGAGAGGAGGGTTCGGAGAGGAGAGGTTCGGAGAGGAGAGGAGAGGAGAGGAGAGGTTCGGAGAGGAGAGGTTCGGAGAGGAGAGGTTCGGAGAGGAGAGGTTCGGAGAGGAGAGGAGAGGAGAGGAGAGGTTCGGAGAGGAGAGGAGAGGTTCGGAGAGGAGAGGAGAGGAGAGGTTCGGAGAGGAGAGGTTCGGAGAGGAGAGGAGAGGTTCGGAGAGGAGAGGAGAGGTTCGGAGAGGAGAGGAGAGGTTCGGAGAGGAGAGGAGAGGTTCGGAGAGGAGAGGAGAGGTTCGGAGAGGAGAGGAGAGGAGAGGAGAGGAGAGGAGAGGAGAGGAGAGGAGAGGAGAGGAGAGGAGAGGAGAGGAGAGGAGAGGAGAGGAGAGGAGAGGAGAGGAGAGGAGAGGTTCGGAGAGGAGAGGAGAGGAGAGGAGAGGAGAGGAGAGGAGAGGAGAGAGAGAGAGAAAGAAAAAGAGAAAAAGAGAAAAGAGAAAGAGAAGAGAAGAGAAGAGAAGAGAAGAGAAGAGAAGAGAAGAGAAGAGAAGAGAAGAGAAGAGAAGAGAAGAGAAGAGAAGAGAAGAGAAGAGAAGAGAAGAGAAGAGAAGAGAAGAGAAGAGAAGAGAAGAGAAGAGAAAAGAAAAGAAAAGAAAAGAAAAGAAAAGAAAAGAAAAGAAAAGAAAAGAAAAGAAAAGAAAAGAAAAGAAAAGAAAAGAAAAGAAAAGAAAAGAAAAGAAAAGAAAAGAAAAGAAAAGAAAAGAAAAGAAAAGAAAAGAAAAGAAAAGAAAAGAAAAGAAAAGAAAAGAAAAAAAAAAGGAATAGATGTAAAAACACCTTCATGCCTTGGCAAATAATACAGGCTATCATTCATACTGGTTGTCATTTACTTTGTTTGATTATCTTAATGATTCCATGGTTTCATACACATTTTGTGTAACTACTGCTGAAAAGTGAAATAAATTTTCAAAGCAATGTGTGCTAACATGCAGGAAAATATAAGGGAAAAGCTCCTGCTCATGAAAAATAATATAGTCTTCTATTGCCAAACTAGAAGTGAAAAAAACCACAAACCCACCACATTTGTTTCATTTGGCTTACCAGAATAAATTTTATAGGTTTTCTCAGAAGTAATGGAATTAATATATAGAAAACTGTTCAAATATAGAAGGCTTTAATTGCAGAATATTCCCATGACAACACAAAACAGTTGCTCTGTTCCTATGCTTTCCACCTGCCGCAGTAGCCACAAGAGGGCACTCTGCTTTTGTTTGTAACGTGGTCCAAGCCCTGTAGTTTTATGATTGTGCTGGTTTACAAGTAGTAGTCTTTCTTTCTCCCTTTTTCTTCCTGTTTCAAGGATAATTTATTTTACCACTGTCTATACAGACTTGATGGAATGGAAGAATTATAAATCCTTAATGAGTCACTGTACTTCTACAACTTCACTCACTTGACTGATGCATCCCTATTGCAATTACATTACTGATGCTCTCAGGGACACATTTTGGTGTGCTGGGAATATGTGATACACCCCAAACTACCTCTGATAAGATCTGGTTTATAGAGAGATGTGACTCTTGGGCAGCATCATATAGAAGCAGAATTTGTTCTTTTGTTTCTTCACATCAGAAGCAGTTGCAGACCTGTAGTACCTGAGAAGAGGGACTACACTGAAGAAAGGTGATGTGGGCATAATCACACTTCCATAAAATCTCATTTTTGCTGTCAGGATATGCTTTAATTGAAAAACATCATACAGCCAACAGGTAGTTGTAGGTTGTGCTCCTTGTACCTGCTCCTAAAATATTCTATTAGTCATTTTAGATGTGATACATAGTGAGACAAGCATGTATTTTTTTCTTTCAATGTATAGTTTCTGCTGCAATATATAATATTTTCTGCTTTACATAATATGTAAGGAACATTAACAAAAGTTCATAGGGATGTCTCCAAGCTTTACACAGAATCTTGCTTTGATTTGTTTTGTTGACCTAAAGCTTTAGGTCATAGAAGAGTAATCTTCTAACTTTCTTTCTTTCCAAGAAGAGAGCTCTCTAGGAAAGGCATGGAGCAGTCCCTTTTGCATTCCTTTTCAGAGGCACAAGGTGCTTTTTCCCTGAGTGTTGTGTCACAGGGTGGAGGGATGCTGGTGTCTTCCACCTTTTCAACCTTTTGACAGTCTGTCTCCATCTGGAAGACACATTCTGTCATTAACAAAACCACGAGTATACTTTTTCCCTTCAGCTAGGCCTTGATTATCCCCACACTGGGTTCTGGCATATGGGTATACAGTGTCACACAGAAACATGGAAAACATTCCCTTTATATTTATAGTTTATATATGACATATTTCAGATGTTAACCACATTTCCACCAAACTTCAGTTCAGATGAACAGGAAAGTGGACAGGATTTCCGGAAACCTTCCCTCTGGAAACATTCCAAGGCATTTCCCTCTCCATGCTGATTGAAAAGCTCAGGCACTACTATTTTTTACCTCAAATTGCTTAAATTTCAGTCTCAAGTTATGTGCCCAAACTAGGCATTGGAAGCATTTTTAGCACAAACTGCTAGAGTAACACCCTATAGAGACCTGGAGGTGTAGGAAAGGATTTTTGCAAAACAAAGACAAGCAAGCACGAAACGTGAATTTAAGACCATACTGTGCTTTCTAGTGATAACATTTCTGGCATGCTTCTAGAATAATATTGCAGACCTCAAGTGTTCATAAACTATTAAAACATAAGCATGACAGTTCCACAGCTCCTACAAGGGCTGTTCTCTGTAAGAATGGAGTAAAAGGTAATAAGAAGCTGGGGTTATTACAGCAGTATCATAGTATGATACCTGTGATCAACTCAGTCATAAGAGATAATGAATTAAAGGCATAGTCACCCAAACTGGAATGTAAAGAGGTGGATTGCATACCACAGATTTTCATTTTCTCCATCTTAATAACTTCACTTTCTTGAAGGAAGTCAGACACAACCAAAGCAACAAGATATGCTGAATGTAACTGAGTGCAGGACTACGTGGGTGTCTCTGTAGGTGTGCATCAAGCCAGTCTTCTTGTAAAACATTTCACAGTTAGCTGTTGATCCCATACCTGGCAAAATAAACTACAATATTCTTTCCCCTCTGGAGCAGGAGGAGGAAATGAATTAGGGGTTTTATTTGGTTTAAGGGTGATTTAAAGGGGTGAACCTACTTACAACACCATAGCTGCTAGAAAGCCAAATCATGTCCATGGTTGCTTGATATGACTAGATTCATGCAGATGTTCCTTTCTATTCTTTTGTTATTACTTGTGGTCACTCTCCACCCTGCTAGTCAGCCATGACAGGAGATGACATGAGTCCAATGCCTCCATTGGCAGTGGCTGCAGAGATGGAGGTCCTCCACCTCCTGTGCAAATCAGCAGCTGTGTGTTGAGTCACATTTCACATTGGCAGCATTTCTTCAACCAGCTGCTATCTGGTATCTCCATTCCTCTTACTTCAAAACTGACCCTTCCCTGAGTTATGGACAAAAAGAGAGCAACCTGCTTATGTGTGTTTAAATATGAGCAGCTCTGGAAATAAAGACACCCAGTGTTTGGAGAGGGAATAGGGGATGATCTAATCTCTCAAAAGGCCACATTAAAGCTTAAGTCCCCCTTCCTACACCCGGTTCATAGAAGATACAACAACTGGAGATGTTATTTCCTTCATTACAACAGTCATTACTTGTGCTGTTTGAATAGAGAGGATATTCTCCTGCTATTCTACCACTGCATGCTTTTGTATACTTTTGGATTACTTGATAGCAAAATTATCAGCAAAGTGCAGGCTTTCAGCAACAGCTACAGCACTGGTGGTGACTGCTGCAAGTATACTGAATTAGATGGACTAATCCATTACTCTGGCAGGTAAATATTTTCTCTTGCTTGACACTAGGGAACACAAAGTTGAAAAGTCCTCCTGGCTCTAAGTAATGGAAACACAATATATTCACTTCATGCTGAATCCATCAGAAGGCAAAAGTATATTAAGTCTCAAGTCAAATGATTTCCCAATTAGCCAGTCAGGTTTGTATCCATGAAAAATGCAAATTACAGATGAGTGATGAGATCTTGTATGTGTTACTGTTTTGCAGTCTCAGACTTTTTAGCTAGAATGGTAGTAATAAATAATACTTCTGAGTGCTCATGCTGTGAAATTGCTTGCTGTTGTGAATACATCTCTTCACTACCTGCAGGTGCAGCACTGAAAGTACAAGCACTGTTAATCACCCCTGAAATTGTGAAAGAGGAAAGAAGGGAAAATTCTTCCTGGCAATGTCTTTCACATAAACCCAGAGAATCTAGACCTTATGTTATGTTCAGAAACTCATCAGTACACCTGGTTAGAGGCTGGATGTGTCAGATGCTCTTTCCTCCCTTCTAATTTTGTTGCCCTCCTGCATTTTAGAAAGCATGGTACTGTCAGACATGGTTTAATGGCCATGGTGGTGTTAGGTCAATGGTTGGACTCAGTTTGGAGGTGTTTTCCAAACAAAATGATTCAATGATTCTATGAAGGTCTTTATATAATACAGGAAAGAGTTCTGACCGTTTTTAGAGTGGACAGACAGAGAAGTTATCATATAGCTACCTGTGGAAGGGCCAACCCTCCAAGTTCTAGATAGGTTATACATGGTTCTACAAGGCTCTAGAGCACCTTCCCAGCAGGCAGATGGTGGCAGTGGCCACTGCATGGCTCAGCAGTAACTTCTTTCATCAAGGGTACAGAGGTGGCAGCCTGGAAATGTAGGTCTGCCTCTGTCCTCCATGCATGACTTCACAGGCTAAAAACTTCACTTTGCTTTGGTCTCACCACAACACTTATCCAGAGTTTCATATAATGCCAGTAGAGTTCACACTTAGTAATAAATATTTGTGTTCTTTTGAATTTCAGACACTTCAAGACATTGTTACATGCTGAATTGCAAGCCACTGACTGTAGTTTCATTTTAACATTATTTCTAGCAGATCTCTTAGAAGCAATCCTCTGCAGGTCTTTCCAGATAACGTCTGCATCTATTGCTATTCTGTTTATTCTCTCCTTCAGAGTGAGGGTATCATGCAGAAGTTAGAGTCAATCTAATTTTTGATGCAGGTATTTTTGATGGGACACATAAAATATATTTAATGTGTCATGGAAATATTTTTATATAAATACTTTTTGTCTTTAATCCCCTTAGTGGATGACCTCTGTCTGATTCTACAGCGATTTGCAAGACATTATCTAACCTATACCCTCTTATCTTGTGCCTGCTCTTAAAGTTGTCAAAGTGAATGTTGTATTCCATCAGAATAATGCATGCAAAGGCATTTGACAGAGCACATCTGACAGTTTTGTGAAGATACAGTACTGCTTAGAAAAACATCTACCAGGGGCAACAGAGTACTTTCATCTGTATTTTCCACTTTTGCAAGGAAAAGTTGTGTATTCTCTGCACAAATCTCTAGACTGCTTTTTTACTTAATATGGCAAAAATATTCACCTCCATTGCTGCTACCCACCATACATGGGACATGCCAGGTTTCTTCACTTCGTATTTTGGCAGAGTAGATAACCTTTATGCACCAATGTTTTGTTGCTTTGTTTTGTAAAGGGAGGGAGAGCTAACTGAAAAACACAGGACAGTTGGTAAAACAAACAAGTTGAAACAAGTGTTGGTTCTTCTGACTTTCATGTGGTAGCTCTGTTCTATAGTTCATCTATCTGTATCACAGAAGTGATAATATTACGAGCCTAATATATTTATCTGATGAGTTTGAATTTATTCAGCCTCAAAAAGTGCTTTGAGAACCTTGCTGATGTCATCAAAACACAAGAGAGGCTTTTCCCCCTCTCTTTTTTGTTATTGTGCTTAGAAATCCTAATATTTTAAATAAAAATAGTTTCCTTTGAACATAAAGACTGGAATATTTTGCAACTAAGAGTGCTTTCCATTGGCAAAATTTGCCAGCAGTCAATCCTCAAGTGTAGAAAAAAATCATGTAACAGATCTATGGCAGTTACACAATGAAAAAATAATTTCATTTATCTTGCATACAGTTATTGTTCTTCATTTTATAGACTTCTGTCAGCTGTATGCAATTGCATCTCTGGTCTGTGTATATTGTGATAAAAGAAAAAGCAAACTGGAATATCTACATTTCTATTACCTCAAGATCTGATTTCAGTTCTTCCATTAAACAGAGTAGGTCTAGTTTAGCTGCAGGATTAAGTAGCTCCATCAAAACGCTTCTTACAGCAGTAGAGGAGGTTCCATCACGTACTGCATGGGTTTTTTTCCTCAGTGTTACCTTATTTTTCAAATAACACCCAAAGAGTGCTGCACAGCTTACGTGACAGGGCTGCAGTCAAGGGGCATTTTTTTTGTCAAAGCTGCAGAACTGAAATGCCAATGGCATCCTGGCCTAGATCAGGAACAGTGTGGCCAGCAGGAGCAAGGAAGTCATTCTGCCCCTGTACTCAGCACCAGTTAGGCTGCACCTTGAGTACTGTGTCCAGTTCTGGGCCCCTCGATTCAAGAAAGATGTTGAGATGCTTGAACGTGTCCAGAGAAGGGCAACAAAGCTGGTGAGGGGTCTGGAGCACAAGCCCTGTGAGGAGCGGCTGAGGGAGCTGGGAGTGTTTAGCCTGGAAAAGAGGAGGCTAAAGAGGAAGTACTGGATCTAATTTAACTCACATCTTTCACAGAACATCTTTGCCACTCGCAGAGGCAAACAAAGGAACACAAGAAAGCTCAAAATAAAGTCCTGTAGGTCCACCTAATTAAACAATACCATAACTGACCCATGGCTATTGCACTTCAACAATGTACACACTTACTTAAGCAGGCATTAGGCAAGTCAAGATTCAGGCATTCAGAGCCAAAGTGCAATCTTGCCATCTAACAACATTAAAGTGGAGTCTGGCCTTACACTGTATATGTTGATCCTACTTACAAAAACTGTATTTTCTGTGCTGTTTGCAATGAGACCTGGCCATCTCCTCTGAGAAAAAGAAGAGAACAAATATTTACATCTTTTATTTCAAATGGATTGTTTCACTATTTCCCCTTCTCTTCTGACATTAAAAATATCAACTCCAAGGTTTGGGGTTTTTTTAAAACACTGAACACTAGAAGCATATCAGAAGTAGGATTGTCAAGAAACATTTCTAAAGTAGCATGGAGCTGCAAAGAGAGGTTGCTGTTATTTTCAAAAGTGGAAACTGTAATCCATCACAAACTCGTGAAATTCGATTGATGAAAGTTCAGTTAGAAGAAAACAAAACTTGGTGAATTGGGAAATATGAGATGGAAGCACATAAAGGGATTGAGATCTGCCCTACTGTGGTTTTCAATGAGAGTTCTAGTAGCCATGAGAATGTCTTCTGCTGCTGTTTCTGCCAGATCAGTTCTACATTGTCATGTTAAGGCTCCACCTTTTTTGCCCACAATATCCAGTATGTTTACCTTCAGAAGTGTCTTTTCAGAAGAACTGGAGATGTGTGACCAGTAACATGCAGCTGGGGCTGTTTAGCCTGGAGAAGAGGAGGCTCAGGGGTGACCTCATTGCTCTCTACAACTACCTGAAAGGTGGTTGTAGCCAGGAAGGGGTTGGCCTCTTCCCCCTGGCAGCCAGCACCAGAACAAGGGGACACAGTCTCAAGCTGCAACAGGGGAAGTTTAGGCTCGAGGTGAGGAGAAAGTTCTTCACCAAGAGAGTGATTCATCAGTGGAATGGGCTGCCCGGGGAGGTGGTTGAGTCGCCATCCCTGGAGGTGTTCAAGAGGGGACTGGATGTGGCACTTGGTGCCATGGTCTAGTCGTGAGGTTTGTGGTGACAGGTTGGACTCGATGATCTTCGAGGTCTCTTCCAACCTTGGTAATACTGTAATTACCATTACTGAGGAAAGCAAAACTGGAAAGATGTAATTTTAGAGGCATTACTTTGGCTACTTTTTAAAACATCTGAGGAAAGTAACAGGTTTCCATTATTTCATTCCCAAAAAAAATGAAAAGTTGCCCTTTGTATTATAGGAAGTTTTTTGGTGTAAGAGAAATAGGACAGAAAGTCAGCAGATATAGTCAAAATTCTGTTTTAAAGACATGATGAGATTAAAAGGAAATATTGCTGTCTTCTGTCAAACAAGGCTTTTTAAAATAATAATTACAAGTTTCAGTACCATGAAGAACTTCAGGAGGTGTAGCTGATTACCTACATTTCAAAGGTAGTAAAAGTTCTAGGAGGACATGATGAAGAGAAGGTTCTTCTAGTTTTATTAGGAGGATGTGAAGGCTGGAATAGATGTGTCTTACAGATGCATCCGTACTCCCTTTGATACATGAATCAGAATAAGACTTGTCTTTTACTCAGATCTTTTCACCATTTCTCTTATTTGCCTGCAGGTAATGAATTATATCTGGAAGAGTGAGCGGGGGAAGAAGGAATATTAGTAGAGGCTGGTAATGATCCGCCAAACTCATTGTTTTCTCATTGGCTGTGTATAGGGCATGTGAGTGTATCACTAAGGGAAAAGTAGAGTCCTACAAATGGTTGCCCTCAGTGAAAGGAGGCCACTGTTTACCTTGCCATTGCCATATGTGTAGGTGTATGCACAGAGGCAGATAGTGGGAAACAGCTGATAGTATGGTTTATGTTTGTTTAGATGGCTGGCTTCTGAATCTTTGCTAGGGCCTTACTACTCCTGCTGAGAACACAAGAATCCCACTCACCATTTTGAATCAATTTTGATTTTTAAAATTGGAAACAGTCTTGTTTAAGACCTGACTGAATGGCAAAATTAATATGAAGCCCACAGGGCTTTTCATTTTTTCTTTACTGGAAGATACAGTCTGCTTGTAGCAACTCTCATTTGACTTTGTTGTTATCTTTCTTTTTCTTTTTTTTTTTTCTTTTCTTTTTTCTTTCTGTATTAAAAGTATATTTCTTGGAACTAGATCATGCTAACCTTAAAAAAACCCAAACAGTGAAGTTATATCTAAATTTCATCAAATGCCAAACACAAAGCCTCACTGCTCCCTCTTAAATGACCTAAAATCAGATGACTGTGCTGAAGTAACATCAACTCAACCCCTTTGTCATTCAGCTTCAAGCAGTGGTGCCTAGTAGGATTTTACATTTAGACTCTGTATGCTCAGTCTCATTACCTGAAAGTTGTCTGAAGACTGTGAGTGGCAGTTGGATTAGATGATTGTTGTAGGTGCCTTCCAAATGATATATCCTATCCTACCCTACCCTACCCTACCCTACCCTATCCCATCCCATCCCATCCCATCCCATCCCATCCCATCCCATCCTATCCTATCCTATCCTATCCTATCCTATCCTATCCTATCCTATCCTATCCTATCCTATCCTATCCTATCCTATCCTATCCTATCCTATCCTATCCTATCCTATCCTATCCTATCCTATCCTATCCTATCCTATCCTATCCTTTGTTGTCTCATTAGAATACCTACAATGTAAACCACCCTACAGATTCCATCTTTAGATCACTCATTCCTAAGACAAAGAGCTTTTTCAGAATCTCTGTTAACTTTTTAAATATAACACTCCATGAGAAAGCATTTCATTTTCAGAGACTGATGATGCAATGACAGGTGTACAGCAAGGCCAATGGTGCTTTTGGATATTCTTGCATGTTAGTATTTCAGTCAATGTGATAAATAACTAAATAAATGTCAGTTCTTACTGGGGAAATCTCTTATCACTGAAATACTTGTCAGCATTTCCTAAATAATTTCAACTACCTGTACAGTAAGTTGCATAAAAAGTTAAGCATGATGGAGTATAATGTCTTTTAAGTTCTTGCTGTCTGGAGAGAGATTCAAAATATCTGGAGCTTAGTTGCATGCAGGAAGGAAAATACTGGAATCAATCCTGAGTAATCCTAAGCAAGATGCTGAAAAAAATAAAAGAGGCATCCATTTGCATCCTGAAATTTAAGCACTGACCCAGTAATCAGACATTGGAAATACAAATAATGGCATTTGAATTTTAACTGTCTTGCATCCAAGACTTCAGTTATACTTTTCACCCTTAAGTCTAGCCCCTATATATGTCAGCCTGAAAAAAAGTGATTCATATTAGAGGACACAGACTCAAGCTGCACCAGGGGAAGTTTAGGCTCGAGGTGAGGAGAAAGTTCTTCACTGAGAGAGTCATTAGCCGTTGGAATGTGCTGCCCAGGGAGGTGGTGGAGTCACCATCCCTGGAGGTGTTCAAGAGGGGATTGGACGTGGCACTTGGTGCCATGTGATTTAGGCATGAGGTCTTGGGTGACAGGGTGGACTTGATGATCTTTGAGGTCTCTTCCAACCTCGGTGATTCTGTGATTCTGTGATATAAAAGTCACTCACATTGTTTTGTTCATGATATTAGCTGTCAAGAACATTAAAAAAAACCAACAAAATTTCTGTTTGTATCCCTTACAGAATGTTTCTTTGATATATAATAAAATCAGATACTGTATGTACATGAATGTTTATTTAAAATACCATGTCTCTAACATGTTAATTTTCAGATTTTTAGTTGTTTTACAGAACAAGGAATGATGATAATTTTTTTTAACTGTAATTTGCACCAGCTATGCTTGAAAGAAAATTAGGTTCCATTTAAAAATTACCCCAAACAGAACCTGAAATAGTTAACTCAAGGCATGCATATACAAAGGGAGAGGAGGAAAAGTTCAGTGCAACAGTGTATTGTTCCCTGATTTATCAAATCAAGCATCATGTAACTGAGATGTCCCTTTCTCAGCAGGTCCTTCAGGATTTTAGGATTAGCAAATTATTTTCTTTTTCTCTCTGTAGATAAAAAGAGGATAATGAGATCATTACTGCTTGTTCTGTCAGATTGCATGAACTAGTCATTAAACTGACCCAGTATAAAATTAACTCTGTTTCCATACGAGAGCCTGTGGCTGTCCAAAGCCAGCTTTGTGTCTCAGTGAAGTTGTGGCTCCATGTGATCACCCAGTGCCACTGCCAGCTCTGGGCTTTGGGCAATCGAGAAACTTTGGCACTAAGCACACGCTGCTGTCAGCTACATAAATGCAGTTGAAAAGGACTCCAGACAGGCTTTAGACATGAAGTTGCTGGCCAGTCAACAGCAGAGCCACCACAAGCATCTCAACATGGGAGCCTGGCTGAAGACACATTCACTGAATGCAGTATCACAAACACATGCAGCTAACTGCTAACCCTGAATTAATAAATATGCACCAGGGTGCAGTGGCAACAAGAAGCACTTGTAGTAGCACTGGACAAACATAGGAGTTTTAGCTTGGCATTAGCCCTGCTGGAGCTGAGCTGCCATATGCAGTCTCACCATCTCATCACCATTACCTGGAATGTCCTAACTCTCATGTATCTCTTAGAGATTTTAAATCTTTTGAGTTGAGTTTAGACTATGTCTAAAAACAGTACTAAAAATTAATATTTTTTTATTTTAAGCAGCTGCATCAAGTTTTTATTTTCTATATTTCTACATCTTTTCTTGTTATAAATACTAGGAAAAGGTTATTCTGTCTATTTAGGCTTCTACACCTTTCTCATCATTCTGACTGTTGTGTGCATCACATACATTAATCATAAAGATACAGGAGAAAAAGCCTCCATGAGGGGCCAGTGCCACATCAGTCTGGGAACCTGCTGTCATCCATGAAATGAATGGCCTGCAGAAACAGGCAGGGTTATCAGCTACACAGCTAGACTTTCCCATTAGTGCAGATGTTGTAGCAGCATAAATGTACACTATCTTTAAGGCACTTCAGCGAGACTCCCTGCAAGTGACTCGCAGACAGATCTTCGAGTAAACTTGAAAGAGATCCCAAAGATCAGCTTCTGACTGGGGATATACTAAACAGAAAAGATTCCAAGTGACTCAAGCGAGATTTTGCCATTTTAAAACCTCCCAGAGTTGTATTCCTAGAGTCAAAGATTTGACTTGTGATCTGTACAACACATAAAATACTTAATACATGCTCTGGGTTTTTTTTAAGGCAGCTCATAAATTTATTGCAGTCTTACGGCATACCATTCAGATTGATTTATGGGGCACAGCTCAGATTTCTTATAGCTGAATTACCAAGCACAAACCAGGTACACCATCCTATTAAAAATGAATTTACTATGGGAACTGCACATTTAAAGTTAAATAATGGCTTGATTTTCAACCTGAAACTGAAATATTTGCTTTTCTGCCAACTAATCCAAAACAGTCCATGAATAATAACGTTACCTTTGCTTTCAAAATGTTATTTATTTTCACTGAAGGTCATAGTCTTTGGGGGAAAATAAGAGAATAATGAGCATTGCTTTACATACTCTGACCTATAGTGTCACCACTGTCACACCTTTGCACTGAATGGTATACTGGGCAAAAGAACTCAGTCATGCTGTTTGGTGTTTTCAAAATGTATGTTTATAGTATTTTAAAGGAAATTTTACATATATGTACATGCATAGCTACAATTCATGCCAACTGCAAAGTCATGACAAAATTCCAGATCATCAAAATCTAGAACAAAAAGAGAGTTCTCAATCCCACAGCACTTCATCACAAGTTATGTTTAGCTCACATTTCATAGGAAGCAATATTTCAGTAAATGTCCTAAAAAAAAAAAAGGGGGGTGAGGGGAAGCGGAGGAGGAAGAGGGAGGAAAGTGAAGTTCTCTTTTTCATATTCTTTCTCTCACCAGTCTGACTTACTATCATAAATTCATCTGCACAGATCTTTAAAGGATAGATAAATGGTCATAACAGAAGGTAAAATGTTATAAGAATGACCCAGTATAGCTATTTCTCAGTGTTCCTATGCTGCAGTCTACGAGGATAAAAGCAAATTAAATAGAGGAATGAAAATACAGTATGACCAGCAGATACAGTCCTTATTTTTATTTACAACACTTTCTGAATGTTAACTTTATGATGTGCTTAGAAGGGAAGAGAACAGTCACTTTGAAGTCCTATATAGAATTTTTCATTAGATGATTAAGTAAACCTTGCCTAATGTACCAGAAGCAATAAAGTAAGAAACCATCAGATTTGGCTCCCAAAATAAAAATAGACAATTAAAATAATGATAAAAAAACCCAACCACAATCAAGCAAACAGAAAACAGAGAACAAAACCCAACAGAATAAAGATAAATCATTTGCCACCCTTGCCATTTTCAGTTACTAGCAATTATTTATTTGAGGGATCAGTTGAGCTTGAAATGACAGCAGCTGAGAATGTGAACTGCTGCCAATGATGCAGGCAATAAGGTGGCCAGTTGACAGAGGTCTGTTGGGTTGAATCTTGCCCAACATACTTCTTCATTACAGAATCTCTTGTGAACTGAAAAGGAGTCCCTAGTTTTCCTCTAGAAACTCAATTTGTTTATGCTCATGAAGCCTTGGAAGACCAGAGGAACTCATGAGGTGGCTATACGTACATCAACTCACAGGTAGTATTTATTTTGTTTCGGTTTTCCCCTGGAGACTGCTTTCTCTATTCCAGTTCTTAGGCAGAGGGATTCATTTGTCCACATGTGATCCACAGTTCCCAGCCATAAATTCCTTCTACAAGGAAGTGGTCCCATTCAGCAGTACATTTGAAAAGCATCACTTGTGAGACCCCCACCTTGAATGCTGTGTTCATTTCTGGTGTCTCCATCACATGAAGGACACAGAGCTGTTGGATTGAATCCAGAGGAAGCCACAAAGATGATCCAAGGGCTGGAACACCTCTTCTATGAGGACAGGCTGAGGAAGCTGGGATTGTTTGGCCTAGAGAAGACTCCAGGGGGATCTTAGAGCTGCCTTCCAATATCTAAAGGGATCCTACAGGAAGGCTGGAAAGGGCCTTTTCATAAGAGTGTCTAGCAACAGGACAAGGTGAGGTGAGAGTAGGTTCAGACTGGATCTTAGGAAGAAGTACTTCAGTTTGAGGTTGGTGAGGCTTTGGAATAGGTTGCCCAGAGAGGCTGTGGATGCCTCCTCCCTGGAGGTGTTCAAGGCCGGATTGGATGAGGCCTTGAGCAGCCGAGTCTAGTTGAGAGGCATCCCTGCCCATGGAGGGGAGGTTGGAGTAGATGATCTCTGAGGTCCCTTCCAACCTAAGCTGCTCTATGATTCTGTATTACTTTATGTCTATGACAAACACCCTGCAGTTCTACTGCAGGGCATGGAAGCTAATTTGCGCCAGGCAACCTTCACGTGATGTTGAAAGAAGAGCACAGAAACAAGTTCAAATGCTGGAAAATTGCTGTTTTAAAACACTGGGACAGAGGGAGCTGCCAGACAATGAACTCCATAAAGAGGTACATCTGTATTTATGTACAAGTGATACAGTCAAAAAAGAACATTTATGAAAAGTGCAAGTGTGATGTGCATGCAGAGTACTGAGTGCTTCTAACCCACTGATTTATTAGACCATTTGACAACAGTTTTCCAGTAATGGATCACAGCTGCTAATGATGATTTTAAAGTGCAATTGGAATGAAAACAGGACTTCTTCTCTTTAATCTGTTATGTGTGACACACCACGGTAGATGTGATTTACTACTTCTGTTGTGAAATGTCATGACTGGCCAGTGGCACAGAATGTGATATAAAAAAATGGCATAGGGCTAAGTAATTTCACATCCTCCTTTTGTATCTTTCCAGCTGTGTTGGCAAGTCTTACTTTTTTGATGTAGAGGTATTTATGTAGAGATATTAATTGCTTGATTTTTATTTCCTGAGCAATTAATGACATTAAATAAATGTCAAAAACCTTTATGAAACACAGAGTATGTCAGCACTTAGAATTTATGACAGTTTAGGCTTTTAAACTGTTGCCTCACATTCTCCTCTAGTTATAAAACACTTCACAGACAGAAATTGTAAATTACTCTCTCATAATGCTTAACAATAGGCATCTGAATCATCAGCTTGGTGAATCTGATGCAGTTTTTGGGGAATCTGGGGCCCTCAGAATCAATTATACTGAAGAGACTCAGCGGGCTCAAGCAGGTGATGTTGGGTAATCAGTGACACAGGGCAGGGACTACACCAACTGCCATGCAAACAAAGGGTTAATTCATGTTAAGTTTTCTCAACTTTTCCCTCCAAGACTGGTACAAAGACTGAGGAGAAAACCTCAAAGAACTACTGGTAGAAGGAGAGACAGGAGAATGTATTTGTGAAAGCTGGATTCCAAGCTCAAATTGCCTTGGAACAGCGCATTTTAGAATGTCCAAAGCTGCAAAGGGCTTTCAGGTATTTTATTTTATCCTTCTACCATTGTTCTCACCAAGAGTATCCTATATGAAACTGAAGAACTCACCTTGTATACTCAAAAGTAATAAGCTCATTTCAGAATTATTTATGTCCAAATATTCATCCCAAATCTCAGTCTCACCTTGTACCTTCTCTCATGAATGTATAACATTCTCACTTTTTAATAAAATTTCCTTACCATGAGATCAAAGGTCACCTTAAGCAAAACTGATGGCAGCACAGATCAGCAAAAGAGGAGACTGGACACAGTATTCTGAACACTGAATTTATATTCAGAAAATGAAAGACAAAAAATATTAAAAAGAGACTGCCTTTGAAGAACTAACATGACACACAACCAGGTTGCATAAAAGAGTATTTTGTGCACTGACTTTCCTGGTGTAATTTGGGTAGGTATTCTCCTAAGTGGATACAATTATTTTTTTCCAGGTTTCAACTCATTTTCAGAGCAGCAGCTAATTTTACATCCACAGCCATGAGTCATGTGAGAAAGAGTTCATTTACCCTGGACTATGTCAACTATCTGTTCTCCTAGGTACCCTTTTTCACAGAGTCTCCAGCTTGGGGTGTGCGGAAGAAAATTAGTACATTTCTGCCCAGATCTCACTGCTCACTTCCAGTCAGAGAGAGAGGGTGACTGACCTTGCTTTCTTCTCTAAGTTGTCCCATTGTCATTTGAATGCCCATCTCACACATTTGCAGAGCAGATCCACTGCTTCATCTGTTTTCATTTGTTACAGCCCCTTTGGCTAGTTTTCCTTATGTGCAATTCATATGTCATAAAGCATTTTTTGCAGGGAGACGACCTGTTCACAACAGAGCCAGCGTACAGCTGATAAGAAATGAGCCATATGCTGCTAATTTTACTAATTCTACTTTTACTAATTCTAATTCTAATTTTACTAATTCTAATCATTACTAATTCTGCTTGCAGAAGTAGAAAAGCAGAGATTGTGTTGAAGGCTCTTTGCGTGAAGGTCTCATAATTTCTGCTGTCATTCACTTTACAAGTCAGAGAGATGGTTTTTCCCTATGACCCTCACCCAGTCCCTGCCATGGCAGGTTTTTGTCTCCAGCACCATGGAGAGTGGCTTGACCCACCCCGAGGGCCACCCCACTGCTCCCAGGACCCGGTGGAACAGATGGCAAGACACTAAATATTTTCAGAAGGAGCGGGGTGTGAGTGTGTGTGTGCATGGGGTGGGGGGTGGGGGAAGTGTATGGCTTTGGGTACAGGTACTCAAAGCTGGAGACAAGGCAGATATGTGTACTGGTGATTTATGAGTGAAATTGCCCTCAAGGAATGTTTTCTTTCAGTTCACTATACACTTCACGATTCGTACCTGCTACTCTTTGCCTGAGATGGGAAAATAGTCTGCTTAAGATTTTAATAGGCCGTTCACTTTTCATGGACTTTTGAAGTGGTATCCCAAAACAGGACTTTAAAGTCCTTTGGTAGGAGAGGAAGGTCCTTCAGTCTTCCTTTCCTCCCACTGAGAACCGCCATTTACCTTTGCTTGTACTGTTAACATCCATCAGTCATGGTCACACAACTTTTCTTGTGACAACCACAGCAACTGCA
This sequence comes from Picus viridis, assembly GCA_033816785.1. NCBI lineage: Eukaryota > Metazoa > Chordata > Aves > Piciformes > Picidae > Picus > Picus viridis. The sequence continues at coordinate 10,586,882 of CM066574.1, read as the reverse complement.
CACACGAGCAGAGTTTTACAGAAAGCATAATGTGCTTTTGCCTGGCAGCTACACTGGACCAGCCTCCTCCCTGAGGATTGTTAGCAACATTGGAAATCCCAGCATGCAAATTTTCCTTTCAAGTACGAATCAGTATAAATTTCTCTGAAGATGGACTCAGAAATCTATTCTATTTTGGAGGATCCTTTCCTAAAAAATTTTCCTGATAGTGGTTTTTACTAAAAATCTCAATACCTGTCTGACTTGACAAAGTCCTAAAAACAGGACCATGAGTGCATGTTGGTATATGTGTTTGGCAACGGACAATCAGTTTGAAATTGAAAGGTATCATTTGGATCTCTTTCACTGTGATGATCAGCTGGACAAGCTGAAGTGTCTCCTGCTTTTCAATGACTTGCAAGAATAAACTATGCAGAGCCAAGAATACGCAGTGGGATTCCTTACCCTACTTAATCAGAAAACAAACACACACCCTTCCTTATCAGAGATGTTATCTCTCACCAACACATAGCACTGAAATTGCCTTAGTCATTCTCATTAAAAAAATTATTATACTTTTAAAGAGAAACAGATTGCATTTCTAGAGAGAAACACAAATCTTCAAGACCTGATATTTTCCCTTCCTCAGCTGATATGTTTCCTGAATAACTACTTGGCTTTTTATCTCATACCTGTTAGACATCTTATATTCCAACAGATAAAATTCCTGAAGAAAAGGACTGTGAGTAGAGCATAACCAGTTTCCTAATTAGGTGTCAAACAGCTAACTACTTGCATACAAGGAAAATACTAATCCTCAAAAAAGACCACTATGAAGAAGTGAACAAAAAAATGGCAAGTCTGAAAAAGGACACCTTCCTGAACATGGATAATGTACACAAACACAGTGCACATGAAAGCACATGTATTATATACATCCATCAGCTTGTGGGTGGAAGACAGACCAGATGTTCACTTTATATCCATTCCAACGTTTTCCCTCTGTGATTCTCCATGTGTGAGAGTGCACACATCCATGCATAAAACATCCTTGTCCACTAAGGATGGGAAATGACAGGCGTTTAGTTACAGGTTATTAATGATTTGAATGAGAAGGTGTAAAACTGGACTCTTGTGGGCAGCAGCAGAAAAGTGTTGGGATTTTTAATTGTATTTCTTAACAGAAAAAAGAGAACACATCATAGAACTAGAAAACAACAGAACTGAAAAAGTTCCATAAGAATACCTGAAATTCCAGATCCTTTTCTAAGGTCTTGAGCAAAACCCTCTTTGTAGTTGCAGGCATGAACGAAATGCTATACGGCCTGAGCAAACCTAATGCTTCTATTCAAGACTGTCTCAAAGGAATGAAACCAGCTAAAAGATTAGATGGAATCTGAGTTTCAGAGCACAAATTCATTCGTAACAGGATTCCCTTCAATAGCAGATGCTATTTAATATTATTGATGTGGGTGTTATGGTACTCAAAAAAGCATGTCACCTCTTCCAAGATCTCTATAATTCCTTTAGTGAGATGACTGTAAAGAGGTCCTCCTCTTCTTTGATAACTGACCCAGAGGGCATTTACTGAGTTCAAAGAAAAGGCACAGATATTATATTTTCCCCTTGTAATGACAATCTGCACAGAAAAGAGAGCACAAAGGATCTCAGTTTATTCCTGTATACAGATGCTTGGTTTAACATGTATATCACGAATAATGTTCTTTTTCAGAGCTGTTGACTTAGCTTTACTTAGATGCATATTGTCATGTGTAATTCCCACAAAAGTGATGGCATAACCTTCTATGTTATATAGGCTTATCCTCAAAACCATTCTTTTTGAGTTAGCTGCCCCAGAAAACAAAAAAAAAGGTGTATCAAATGTTGCAGAAGATGTTGTTGTTGACTTGAAGGTATGAACACAACTGCACAAGTCAATATCACAATGCATTGGATTCAGTGTAGCCATTTACTTCACAGAGAAACACAGGACTAAGCCCACCAAAACTGAAAATGAACCTCTGAATCTGTTTTTGCTTTCCCTTGATTCCTCAGTATCCTTAAAGTCTGTGACATGCTCAGGCTATCAGTGAAATATCTCTTATGGGACAGGTGAAACATGACAGGAAAATGGAAAACATGCACCTCAATTTGTTGGTGGTGTGACAATATTTTGTACATGGTGTACAGGTGCATACTTCTATTTACCTTTGTGGTTACTCTGCTCTTCTGTAACCTCATCTGCTTCTGGAACCAGTGGCTTCCTAATAAGAAACATATCTAACTCATTTTTTCCTATTTTGAAATCAACATAAAATCTCCTGTTAATTCCTGTTAGTTTTTACTCTGAAACATTTACAAAATCTATCCACTCTTCCTTGACAAGCTAAGACCTATGTTTAGAATACAACCATTCTTCTTCTTAGCTGCTCTAAATTTTCTCTCTTGGTACTTTCTTGTACTTCCATTTCTTCATGAACAATGAGTATTTGCAAGTTGTCAGAGCTTTCTAGTTATATATCTGAACAAACCACCTGTTGTCACAGTACGGTATAGTCAGGCAAGTACAGTTTATATCTGTGCTTTGCAAACAGAACCACAGGAAGAACTTCCCATTCTGAGCATCTGTTATGTGCAAACACTGCCTCTCCTGCTTGTGAAGCACAGGCAACACGCTCTGGAGAATCCTTTCAATGGCTTCAAATAGGACACTTTCTCCTAAGACTGTAAGAGGTGGAAAGAAAGCATCTTTATCTTTGAATGGGGTACAACACAAGCATAAAGACTCATTTTTGCTCATCACCTTCTAAAATTGTTTTGCTTTTCTTTTGCATTTAGGTATCATTCTTCTCCACCAAATATCTTTTTACTCTGAAACTATGCAGTATAGTATCACAGTATCACAGTATCACAGTATAACCAAGGTTGGAAGAGACCCCAAGGATCATCAAGTCCAACCCGTCCCAACAGACCTCACAACTAGACCATGGCACCAAGTGCCATGTCCAGTCTCCTCTTGAACACCCCCAGGGACGGCGACTCCACCACCTCCCGGGCAGCCCATTCCAATGACGAATGACTCGCTCAGTGAAGAACTTCCTCCTCACCTCGAGTCTAAACCTCCCCTGGCACAGCTTGAGACTGTGTCCCCTTGTTCTGGTGCTGGTTGCCTGGGAGAAGAGACCAACCCCCTCCTGTCCACAACCACCCTTCAGGTAGTTGTAGAGGGCAATGAGGTCACCCCTGGTCCTTCTCTTCTCCAGGCTAAACAACCCCAGCTCCCTCAGCCTCTCCTCATAGGGCTTGTGCTCAAGGCCTCTCACCAGCCTTGTTGCCCTCCTCTGGACACGTTCAAGTGTCTCGATGTCCTTCTTAAACTGAGGGGCCCAGAACTGGACACAGTACTCAAGGTGTGGCCTAACCAATGCAGAGTACAGGGGCACAATGACCTCCCTGCTCCTGCTGGCCATACTATTCTTAATACAGGCCAGGATGCCATTGGCCCTCTTGGCCACCTGGGCACACTGCTGGCTCATGTTCAGGCGGGTGTCGATCAGCACCCCCAGGTCCCTCTCCGTTTGGCAGCTCTCCAGCCACTCTGACCCCAGCCTGTAGCTCTGCATGGGGTTGCTGTGGCCAAAGTGCAGCACCCGGCACTTGGACTTGTTGAATGTCATCCCATTGGACTCCGCCCATCTGTCCAGTCGGTCGAGGTCCCTCTGCAGAGCCTTTCTACCCTCTAACTGACTAACATCTATTCCCAACTTGGTGTCATCTGCAAACTTGCTGATGACTGACTCAATTCCCTCATCCATATCATCAATGAAGATGTTAAAGAGGATGGGGCCCAGCACTGATCCCTGGGGGACACCACTGGTGACTGGCCGCCAGGTGGATGTGGCACCATTCACCACCACTCTCTGGGCTCGGCCCTCCAGCCAGTTCCTAACCCAGCGCAGAGTGTTACTGTCCAAACCATGAGCTGACAACTTAGCCAGCAGTTTACTGTGGGGGACGGTGTCAAAGGCCTTGCTGAAGTCCAGGTAGACCACATCCACAGGCCTCCCCACGTCCACCAGACGGGTCACCTGATCATAGAAGGAGATCAGGTTGGAGAGGCAGGACCTGCCCTTCCTAAATCCATGTTGGCTGGACCTGAGCCCTTGGCCATCCTGCAGGTGTGCAGTTATTGCCGCCAGGATAATCTGTTCCATCACTTTCCCTGGCACTGAGGTCAGGCTGACTGGCCTGTAGTTTCCGGGTTCCTCCATCCGTCCCTTCTTGTGGATGGGGACCACATGTAATTTCCTTGTAGTAATTTCCTTCTGTATGTTCTCTCACTGTGCACTTGAGTGCAGTCACGGTAATCCTCATATCAATGATTAAAAGTTCCTCACTGAGGTTCTCCTTCCCCTCTACTCTGTGCTGGTGAGGCCAAACCTGGAATATTGCATCCAGTTTTGGGCTCTCTAGTTCAAGAGGGATAGGGAATCTATTCAAGAGAGTCAACAGAGGGCTATGAGGATGATTGAGGGACTAGAACATGTGCCCTAAGAGGACAGGCTGAGTGACCTGGGGCTGTTTACTCTGGAGAAAAGAAGACCAAGAGGGGATTTAATAAATGTTTATAAATATCTGAGGGCTGGGTGTCAGGAGGGAGGGGACAGGCTCTGCTCAGTTGTACCCTGTGATAGGACAAGGGACAATGGATATCAACTACAGCACAAGAGGTTCCACCTCAACATGAGGAGGAACTTCATCACTGTGAGGGTCACAGAGCACTGGTACAGGCTCCCCAGAGGGGTTGTGGAGTCTCCTTCTCTGGAGTCTTTCACGACCCATCTGGATGCATTCTTGTTCAACCTGTGCTAGATTCTATGGTCCTGCTCTGACAGGGGGTTGGTGATTTTCAGTGGTCCCTTCCAACCCCTAACATCCTGTGTGATCTTGTGTGTGAACCTTGGTGGGTACTAAGCCAAAAGAAGATACTTTGTCAACAACCCATGCATTTCCATACAGATACCAGCTTGTGGACATGGCAACTTGAACTTCATCCTCTTGCTTCATGTACATGTATTATCTGCCATCTACTAGGCTGACTCAGGAGTTTCACCCCTTCATGTGAATAAAATACAGACCACAGCCTCCGATAGAAATAGTTTTGTTTTACCAGATGCCACAATAACATTGCAACAAAAGAGAGAAGCATCTTCTCCCTCTTTAGGCTGTGAAGAAAAGCTAGGTATGAAAAACTGGCATCTTGCCTCATCTCTAAAATATCCTATAGCTCTGTCCAGGCTAATCGATGAGTTGGTTGTATCTGTTTCCATAGGTTTGTTATTAATGGAAATAACAGCATATGGAACAAAAATAATCCGTGTTTTTCAGCACTGAAAGAAAATTCAAAGAGTAACATTTTAAGGTACCAGTGTAGGCTGTAATGTGAGTTTTAAATCATGGAAGAATGGACAAGTGACATGACACACGTCCACTTCTTGCTTCTCCAAAGTCCTTTCACTATTCAGGGCTTTCATGATTCAGAAAGTTATTAATAAAAGATAGCTAAAAAGTGGAAAATAATTAAATATGTTTCAAAGTAGTGATTTTACTCTTTTTGCAATATTTTGTTTCAAAAGTGCAAAATTATAGTTTGATGAAATATTTTTAAAAGGAAATCCAAATTTTCCCCTTAGTTAGACTCTCCCTATACCTAAGGTTGTTACAATAAAACTAACTTTGCGTGCCAGGATGTTAATCCAATTATTTTTCTTAATACTATCCTGCAGCACATTCATCACTTATGCATGCAGAATTTGAATGAAATTAATTACATTTAAAGATACACTATTTCTATCTGCAATTCAATAACAGTGCAAAGTTTCGGGTTATTAATCTTATATTTCAGGGTTGCCTGTTGAAATTTCTATAGATCTCATTCCAGATTTATGCTTAGAGATTAATTGCATTAACACAGCATAAGAAGTTTTCATTTGCTTATTATCTTGGTTCTTAACCTGATCATAAATAGTATATTCAACGTATGTGACTCATGAAGGTGCATAGCTAGTAAATTTTCCTGTGGCAAAGTGCATTAAAACTCTTTCTGTAACACCTTTCTTCCACAGGCATATTAATGATACTTTTTACTACCAGGCTGTCAAATAATGCCTCTAGGACTACAGCCACTTCAGGAAAGAAGACATTATTTCAAAAGGCCATATACAGTTTTATTAAGTACTAAAGATTATATGAACATTATGCTACAGCTTACTGTTTATCTACTTTAAGAGAGGCAATTCTCAAAGGAGTGGTCTCATCTACTGCTGTAATTGTACTGGATTTAATGGAAACTCATGTTACTCATCAACATCTGGGATGAGACTGAAAGGAGCAAACCACATGTGTCACTACTGTAACTTGAGTGGGGTTTGGATCAGATTCCAGGTGCATTAAGGTAGAAAACTCCTCAATTCCCCTCAGAAAGTAGTTTCCAAACAAACAAGCAAAAAGCCCCAGTTCACATGAATCTTAGTTGCTAAGGAGTCTGTTGCTCAGTTCCTGATCTGTGTTTAAGCATCTCCTGAAACCAATCTGGATGTTTTTAATTGTGTGGGATTTCCTGGAGTACAATAACTGCCCTCTAGAGCTGTCAAATTAGTTTGTACAAGTCTACAGCTGTATTTTCCTCAGTACCTACAGAGGCATTAAGTAACAGAGTGTCAAAGAGTAGACAGCTGTACAGTTAATGTAAGTACTTATCATTTGTCTGTCCATAGGTGGAGACACAGATCTTCCAGGGGCCTCTATGACTTAACATGCTGCAACTTGAACAGCAGAGGCAAAACATTCTTTCAGCAAACCTCATCTTCTCCCCTGCTGCTCCTTGCCCTGTAGGAATGACAGATAAAGTAAAATTGGTAACATTGATCAACTCTCTGTTTCTTCACAGAATTCACCCCACAGGCTGTTAAGCAAAGTGCCAGTGCTCAGACATGTTTACTACTGTCCTAGTCCTGTTTCCAAACCCCTTGTGCATTTTTTGGAAAAAAATTAAGTGGGAGATTTGTAGCATACCCATTTCATATCTTCATCATCTTTGCAAGGCCTTTCTCTGATTTCCCAGCCTTAATTCGTTCTCCTACTGTCCTGCATAACCAGGGCTTCACAGGTTGCCTTGGCATCACTGAGTTACAGAATTGTAGGGATTGGAAGGGACCTCTGGAGATCATTTAGTGCAACTTCCTCCCAAAGCAGGTTCTCCCAGAGCAGGCTCCACAAGACTCTGTGCGGAGAAGGAGACTCCACAACTTGTTTGAGAAGGCTGTTCCAGTGCTCTGTCATTCTCAAAGGAACAAAGCTTTTCGTTATGTTCAGATGGAACTTCCTCTGTTCCCATTGGCACTTTTTGCCCCTTGTCCTGTTACTGGGCACCGCTGAAAAGAGTCTGCCCCCATCCTTTTAACTCCGACCCCTTAGATACAGATAAGCATTGATAAGAATCACTTTCAGTCTTCTCCAGGCTAGAGACAGGTCTCTCAGCTTTTCCTCCCATGAGATGCTCCAGTCTCCTGATCATCTTCACAGCCTTCCACTGGACTCTCTCCAGCAATTTCTTGTCTCTCTTGAACTGTGGAGCCCAGAACTAGACACAGTACTCCAGATGTGGCCTCACTAGGGCAGAATAGAGGGGGAGGGAACCTCCCTCGACCTGTTTGCCACACCCATCTTAACGTACTCCAGGATCCTTTAATATTCCTGAACACAAGGGCATATTTCTGGCTCATGGTTAATTTATTGTCCACCAGCTCTGATCCTTCTCCACAGAGCTGATTTCCAGCAGATCGGCCCCTAACCTGAGCTGATGCAAGGTGTTATTCCTTCCTAGATGCAGGACTTTACACTGGCCCTTGTTGAGCTCTGCCCCACTCTCCAGTCTGTCCAGGTCTCACTAAATGGCAGCACAGACACTCCTCAGTTTTCTGTATCATCAGCAACCAACCTGATCCCTTCTCGCAGTCATTGGTAAACATGTCAAACAAAACTGGACCCAGTACTGACTGGAGCACTGCTACGTCCAACTAGCCTGTGCTGCTGATCACAATCCTCTGAGTCCTGCCATTTAGCCAGTTCTGAATAGCTGAGCATTTTTCAGCAAGATATTTCCATTTATACTGGAGGGAAATTAGGCAGTTACAGTAAAGTTTAAGGTGCATGCTGAGGACCCAGAATAATTCAAATGACTAGACTGAAGCTAATGGATATGGACTGTGATTAAGCAATGTGACCTCTAAGAATATGAGGGATGATTGTTGGAGAGAACTGACATTCTTTCCTGCTAAAACCTGAAGAAAGCCAGCTCATTCATTTGCTTTCAGATCTTGGTAGTGACTGGTAGGTTGCAAACCCAGAAAAGATTACAAGATTAAATGAGAAAAATCAAGAGCTTTTATTTGCTTCCTACAAGCTTGAGTGCCGAATTCAATACCTACATACTAACATCCCACTATTACCAGTCCTCTGAATGCACAGTTGAACTGCTTCATGATCTCACTACAGATATCCTGCCCCAGGAAACTGGTTAGTTTGCTTAACACAGTTTCTGAAAAAAGATCATCACCAAAATTAGAGAAAAGAAATGGTTAAAAAACTATTCATGTTCTCACCACAAACACAGCATAATAACTACACATACTTGTAGCTCCCTCACTTAAAGTAGTAATTCAAACATGAAGAACCACATTGAATGAATACAAATGCTTTTAATAGACAGCTGGAGGATTTTGTCCAAGATGGGTATGACATATCCTTCTTGATATTTGTGCTGGAATGGTGATCTCCTGTGCCTGTCTTTAGTAGGTGCGATGGCTGCTGGCGCATACATATTAGAACAAGTATAATCTATTTCTAGAGCAAAGCCTGGGAGGAAAGTCCACAAGTCATAAGTGATGGTTACTGTTCATTCTCTTCTGCTGAGTCACTGCCACAGATGCACTAGAAAATAAGTTCTAGAGAGTATAATGTCATCTCTTTGTAGAACTGCCTTCCTTTCTCCCTAAATTTCCCCTCCAGACTGACTCACTCTCTACATTTAGTGTCTGTACACAGAAGATATTTTCACCCTAGCTTTAGGCTGGTCTAAATTTTTTGTAACTTTTTGCCAAGAGCTATTTTTTTCCAGAAGTCACGTGTATGTGGGATTCTGCCTCAAATCCAATCTATTTAAAACCACTAGTACAAATAATAAACTCTAAAATTAAAATGGGGAGGAGGGCTGCATCTAAAAATGTGGTCTGTTTTAGATAATGGATCAATGTTTCCATTTTGAAGTGAATTATCTTCCAAATGTGATTCTGTTTGTCAGCAAAGGAGCATAATAGGAAATGGAACAGATTATTTTTCATCAAAGGAAAAGATACACACATGCATTCTCCCAGGCAGCCAGTACCAGAACAAGAGGACACAGTCTCAGTCTGCGCCAGGGCAGGTTTAGGCTGGATGTTAGGAAGAAGTTCTATACAGAGAGAGTGGTTGCCCATTGGAATCGGCTACCCGTGGAGGTGGTGGAGTCACCTTCATTGGAGGTGTTCAGGAGGAGACTTGATGGGGTGCTTGGTTGCATGGTTTAGTTGTTTAGGTGGGTTGGATTGGTTGATGGGTTGGATTGGTTGATGGGTTGGATGCGATGATCTTGAAGGTCTCTTTCAACCTGGTGTATTGTATTGTATTGTACTGTATTTTGGTGACTGCCTGTCCCAAACTAACAGTCAGATGCAGCAACCTTGATTCAGACTACCAGGAGACTGTAAGCCTACTCTTTGAAGATGACATTAGAAATTTATAAAGTATCACACAGACTTGATCTCAAACACCAGGTAACATTTGTACACCATCTTTAAAACAAAACAAAAAAACCCCTTCCCTTACAAACTTCCCACAGAAATTAATACCATTGCTATTAATTCTTTGAAATTGTGTTTAAATAGCTTTGGTAAGTTCAATCAATCATTCACAGCCACATAGTCAAACTCTTTGTGTATCAGTCTTTTGCCATGGTAGCCAAGACCTTTCCCAAATATTTATCACATAGTAAATGCTAGCATTAACAGGCACAAGTATCTAAACCTATTAGTTTTATATAGAGTTGGCTGTGTAAATATAGGTACACACCTGAGATTGGTAGAAAAATTCATCTTTATAATTTTAATTATGCTTTACTTGGATGAAAACAGTGATGGCAAGTGTTCCACTGAAGAGAAGAGAAGAGAAGAGAAGAGAAGAGAAGAGAAGAGGAAGAAGGGGAAGAGAAGGGGAAGAGAAGGGGAAGAGAAGGGGAAGAGAAGGGGAAGAGAAGGGGAAGAGAAGGGGAAGAGAAGGGGAAGAGAGGGAGAGGGGAGGGGAGGGGAGGGGAGGGGAGGGGAGAGGAGAGGAGAGGAGAGGAGAGGAGAGGAGAGGAGAGGAGAGGAGAGGAGAGGAGAGGAGAGGAGAGGAGAGGAGAGGAGAGGAGAGGAGAGGGAGAGGAGAGGAGAGGAGAGGAGAGGAGAGGAGAGGAGAGGAGAGGAGAGGAGAGGAGAGGAGAGGAGAGGAGAGGAGAGGAGAGGAGAGGAGAGGAGAGGAGAGGAGAGGAGAGGAGAGGAGAGGAGAGGAGAGGAGAGGAGAGGAGAGGAGAGGAGAGGAGAGGAGAGGAGAGGAGAGGAGAGGAGAGGAGAGGAGAGGAGAGGAGAGGAGAGGAGAGGAGAGGAGAGGAGAGGAGAGGAGAGGAGAGGAGAGGAGAGGAGAGGAGAGGAGAGGAGAGGAGAGGAGAGGAGAGGAGAGGAGAGGAGAGGAGAGGAGAGGAGAGGAGAGGAGAGGAGAGGAGAGGAGAGGAGAGGAGAGGAGAGGAGAGGAGAGGAGAGGAGAGGAGAGGAGAGGAGAGGAGAGGAGAGGAGAGGAGAGGAGAGGAGAGGAGGAGAGGAGAGGAGAGGAGAGGAGAGGAGAGGAGAGGAGAGGAGAGGAGAGGAGAGGAGAGGAGAGGAGAGGAGAGGAGAGGGAGAGGAGAGGAGAGAGAGGGAGAGGAGAGGAGAGGAGAGGAGAGGAGAGGAGAGGAGAGGAGAGGAGAGGAGAGGAGAGGAGAGGAGAGGAGAGAGAGGAGAGGAGAGAGAGGAGAGGAGAGAGAGGAGAGGAGAGGAGAGAGGGAGAGGAGAGGAGAGGAGAGGAGAGGAGAGGAGAGGAGAGGAGAGGAGAGGAGAGGAGAGGAGAGGAGAGGAGAGGAGAGGAGAGGGAGGGAGAGGAGAGGAGAGGAGAGGAGAGGAGAGGAGAGGAGAGGAGAGGAGAGGAGAGGAGAGGAGAGGAGAGGGAGAGGAGAGGAGAGGAGAGGAGAGGAGAGGAGAGGAGAGGAGAGGAGAGGAGAGGAGAGGAGAGGAGAGGAGAGGAGAGGAGAGGAGAGGAGAGGAGAGGAGAGGAGAGGAGAGGAGAGGAGAGGAGAGGAGAGGAGAGGGAGAGGAGAGGAGAGGAGAGGAGAGGAGAGGAGAGGAGAGGAGGAGAGGAGAGGAGAGGAGAGGAGAGGAGAGGAGAGGAGAGGAGAGGAGAGGAGAGGAGAGGAGAGGAGAGGAGAGGAGAGGAGAGGAGAGGAGAGGAGAGGAGAGGAGAGGAGAGGAGAGGAGAGGAGAGGAGAGGAGAGGAGAGGAGAGGAGAGAGAGGAGAGGAGAGGAGGAGAGAGAGGAGAGGAGAGGAGAGGAGAGGAGAGGAGAGGAGAGGAGAGGAGAGGAGAGGAGAGGAGAGGAGAGGAGAGGAGAGGAGAGGAGAGGAGAGGAGAGGAGAGGAGAGGAGAGGAGAGGAGAGGAGAGGAGAGGAGAGGAGAGGAGAGGAGAGGAGAGGAGAGGAGAGGAGAGGAGAGGAGAGGAGAGGAGAGGAGAGGATGCAAACCCACAAAAAAACACCACCACAACAATGTTTCTCTTACCTGAAAAAAATGGAAAACTTATTTTGCATAGAGAAGTAAAAATAGCAAAAATGTAAATAAAACCTAGTGAAGTTTCTGCTGTTGTAGCTGTGGTGGACTGTCAAACTGAGATCCATCATAACAATAACTAATAATTTTGGAACTAAACTCTTGCAGTGTTGATGCTGCTGACACACATGAAAAACATGGAAAATGAGGAGATAGTTTCTGCAGAGGCAAACAAATGTTTGGAGTCCTGTCGTCTTTCACATGCACATTATCTGCTTGTGTCATACAGTTTTCTGGGATCCACCCATGCTAGAATGATATATTGACACAGATCAAACGATTCCCATTTTGCCATCAGTTTAATAGCTCCGTTTTTTCCAACTGAGATAATGTTCTTGTAAAATTTGGTTGGAAAGGAGTTATCTTCATCTATGGCCGCATGGTGCCTGTGGCCATGGAAATTCCAAATATTTTCCAGTATTTCTATGCTACCGCGTGGTGAAAGGAGAATACTCCATTGATTGCCTATCTTCAATCTCTTTTTCTCATCTGCCTGGAAGTTCCTGCAGGAAATAGCTGTTTTGACTCTGAAACAGACGGAAATGCTAGGGCATACTCTCTCAAAGGGGTGTCTGTCCTGGTTCTGGGTACTTAAAGAGGTGGGTTTAGGTCTCCTTTCTTTATACTGGCAACAAAAGCACAGCTGGAGAGCCCAAAGGCAGCACATGCTCAATTATTTCAGGATAAAGCTGATCAAACAATTTCTGAAACATTTTATTGGTTAATTCAGTACAATATTAAATGTCATATCAGCACAATACATTCAGGACTCTCTGATCAGTCAGTATTCTGCTGAGACACCCAGTCTACAATCTCACCAGCAGCTCCCTTACATCTCTGTCTTCCTTTTAATTGACCAACCTGAAAAAAGTCCATTCTTTTTTTCATTAAACCTGCTTGGAGGGTGAAGTTACATTAAACAGGGTGAGCTGATGAAACCACTCCTCACTACCCTATGACTCCTCACTAACCTACTCCTCACCTCTCCTATGAGGACAGACTGAAGGAGTTGGGGCTGTTCAGTCTGAAGAAGAGAAGGCTCCAAAGTGACCTCATTGTGACCTTCTGGTATCTGAAGGGGGCCTACAAGAAAGCTGGGAAGGGACTTCTCAGGACATCAGGTAGTGATAGGACTAGGGGGAATGGAATGAAGCTGGAGGTGGGGAGATTCAGGCTAGATGTGAGGAGGAAGTTGTTCACCATGAGAGTGGTGAAGCCCACCATGGGAGGTGGTTGAGGCCCCGTCTCTGGAGGTGTTTAAGACCAGGCTGGATGAGGCTTTGGCCAGCCTGATCTTGTGTAGGGTGTCCCTGCCCATGGCAGGGGGCTTGGAACTAGATGTCCCTTCCAACCCTGACTGATACTATGATACTACTATGATACCCAAAAAGGAAACCACTCTCTGTCTTTTCTTTCCTCTGTGTGTCCCAGCACCTGCTCCCACCACACATGTAGCACTGGGGACCTCTGACTCACGCAGCTCAGAAACCCAGCACACAAGCCCAGAAAAAGAGGAAAAAAGAGCAAAGCAAGTTCTTTTTGAACAGTGAATCCAATGTGCTTGGGGAGGGAACTCACAAGTAAGAAAGAAGAAGAGGAGAAGGGACTGTGTAGTAGCCAACTGTTCATAGAAGAAAGACTTCTGAGCATAGAAAGAGCAAGACCTCACATTCTCAGGAGGCAGTGAGAAGTTAGAAAAGCCTTATGGAAACATACCCTGGAAAAAATAATCCTCAGGTTTTTGCACCATGTCAGCATTTACTTGTGTGACTATTGCTAATGCTAAGGGAAAGCAAAAAGGGCAAAACACAGTGAAAACAGATTGCCGTTGTAAAATTGCTGGAACAGAATTAACCTGGATGACTATAGGAACAAAAATCCCCACTGCATATGTTCAGCACATGATTTTTTTTGTTGCTTTGGTTTGGTTTATTTTTCCTTTCTTTCCTTTTTTAATAAAATTGTTTCTTTCTGGTGAGTTTAACGTATTTAATGTTACTTTTTGTTGTCACTGATGTTTCAAGGTTACTTAAAACTCTTTGCTTTCAGTTCTGGCATTTCACTCATTAAACCAAGTACTGGGTACATCCTGAAAAGAATTATCTATTGCTGCACCATCAAATGAAACCACATTATTGTGAAAAGGAAATACATTAAGTATAGGACCAGTAAAACAGCAACACTTAAATACTGCTTTTCACACTCTGCATTTCATAAAGCCAGTTTTATTACTAAAATTTTATAATAAAAAATGAAACAAAAAACCCCAATTATGACATTTTGAAACTATAAACAGATTTACTAAACTACATTCTGTAAAGTAAGACCAGTGTGTATTGTCTGTTTGTGCACCTTTAATAAATGCAATGCTTAGATAAAAATAGTAACAAATGATTACAAGCCTTCAAAGATTCACAAGGTCACCACCTGTTATGCCAGACTGAAAGTGGCTTCCAGCAGGCTCTAAGTGTGGTGTTCTTCACCTCTTTCTACCTTGCTGTGCGTGAAGCAGTTCATGCAAAGCCTGATGACTTCCATGGCCTGGCAATGAACAGCATTTCTGAGCATCCCAAGAGTGGACCCTGAGGTCAGCCTTAGGACCATTCTCCAGAGGCAATGTCAAAAAATGGGTACATGTGTCTGCGCACCACAGATAGGCCTGGGAAAGACCATGCACAGCTCCAAAGTTTTGTTGCTGCCAGTAAGATCTAAAACTCGCAAAACAAGGCACATCAGAATAAGGAGTATTCTACACAGTGCATTTTTGTATGTCATCTGTTAGGAATTTATTGTTTTTGTTCCTTTAGGCTAGTCTCCTGCAGCAATCATAGGAAATTAGAAGTCCTGTCAAGAATTCCTTTCATGGCAGGGAAAATTCCTTTCTTCCATGCTTTATGCACTTCTGCTTTAAATTACCTACCTTGGCCACAAAAAAATAATACAGCCAAGCCCCTGTAAATGTCTCCACCAAAGTGATGTCATATAAAATCATGCAACGAAATTAAGAGTCACATTTATATTCATAAATGGGCTGAAATACTGAGAAGTATTTTAACATTGCTACAGTGAAGTAAGCCCACAAAATCCTATTTTCCACAGTTTACACTTAACCTTAGATTTTATTTTTGAATTTCGTTTGGTGATGGTGGTGTGTTTGTTTGTTTGCTTGTTCTGGGGTTTTTTTCACATGATGCACTCCAAATAGATGCACAGGTTGTCACCACACCAGCTTTCTGAGTGAGAACAACAGTTCGTTCTAAAGCAATGTTAAGGTAATCCTATGGATTGCCTACCACCACTTTTTTTAAGAGGAATGCTTTTGCTTCCTTGACTTCAGTCCTTCAGGGCTTCAGCATAACCCGAATTCAGGATTGCTGAATTGAAGCTTATTTTTGAAGTCATTGATATGATTTTTTTTCCCCCAAAACATTACAGCTTTTGTTTTACTTTCATAAAAGGCATCATGTGCATCAGCAGCTATTTTATATCCTTTCTGCCTTCCCATGACCCACATCCAAAACCTCTCTTTGCATGAAAATCTTTCTGCACTCTCCCCTCTAAATCCAGTTTTAAATGAACTCTTTGTTGCAGCCTCAGTGGGACAACAAAGTCCAGTTCTAAGAAAGATCCTGTTGGATTTAGTAGGTTTAAGACCAGCACCTGTTCTACAAAGGCTTTTCTTACCACCTAGGCAAATCAGCTAGTGGGATCCATACACCTGAATATCTTTTTTGAACACAGACTTTAAGATCTCTTTGATACCCCAGCTGTACTGGGGGCAATAAAACTCCTTGATTTTACCAGAGTGCTATGAATATGAGAATATGAGAATGTAAAAAATTAGAGGTGTCTCACACATCCTAGAATAAGCAAAACTTCCTTTAGGAGTCTTGTGGGGCTCTGGTAGATGCAATATGTAAAGTCTCAAGTAACTGTTCAGCATGCACATATGTGCGGCCAGTGAGAGGTCTTGAGCACAAGCCCTGTGAGGAGAGGCCGAGGGAGTTTAGTCTGGAGAAGAGGAGGCTCAGGGGAGACCTTATTGCTCTCTACAACTACCTGAAGGGAGGTTGTTGACAGGTGGGGGTTAGTCTCTTCTCCCAGGCAACTAGTGACAGAACAAGAGGACAGTCTCGAGCTGCACCAGGGGAGGTTTAGGCTCAAGGTGAGGAGAAAGTTCTTCACAGAAAGAGTAATTTGCCACTGAATGGGTTGCCCAGGGAGGTGGTAGAGTCCCCATCCCTGGAGGTGTTCAAAAAAAGAAGCCATGGTTTAGTTGTCATGAGGTGTTAGGTACTAGGTAATAAGTTGGACTTGATGATCCCTGAGGTCTTTTCCAACCCGGTTGATTCTATGACTCTGTGATGTAGGTATGTGTGTATTTGTTATGAACAGCAGAAAGATCCTGATTAAATTTTGATATTTTGATGCAAAATGGGAATTAGAGAGGGGAGTGGGAGGGGGAAGTTCTGTACAAAGATAAACTGTCACATTATTAATTAAAAATTAGAAGTACTAATTAAATTAAAGAGGAAAGTGAATACTACAATCACTTCACTTTTTACTATTACATTAATTATTAAATACTATAAATAGCTTAAGCTTTCCTCAGTGTTCCAGTTCTGTTTCAACTGTATATTGCTCTGTTATCAATGGTATACATGCAGGAAAAGGTGACTTGAATAACATCAGCTTCCATTTTTTTGCCCACATTAGTAATTGTAGCAACACCGTTGACCACAGTTTATAGACCATTACTGATATTTACTTTCATTGCCTTTGCTCACAAAACAGAGAAATGGTTTCACAGCTCTAGCAAGCCAAAATGACCCCCTACCAGAGCTGATGTACACCCTGCTCCCTACCCTTCCCACCCTTCCTTTCTGCCCCAGTGCTAATCACTCACTCCTGCTGCTTACAGTGTGCCTGGTCTAGAACTAGCAAGGCATTTCTGGGAGCAAGTTTCAGTCACTATACCAGCAGAACTCAAACCCAGCAACCCAGGAATGAGTTACAGTTAGCTTACAGCAAAGCCTGCCTACTACCAGAGCTGGGAAATATAGCTAAGAGCAAGGCCAAAGAGCATACTGGGCCCACTATTCTCTCATGCTATAGTGGCTCTCCAGGGAGCTACGCTGTGTTGTGCCGGTTAAAGCAAAAATTGTCCTCTCCTTGTAAATATCTGTATCAGCAACCTGGCAGACGGAGGACCAAGTGTCAAAGATGTCTTGAGAGGTAACAGTAATTGCTTCATCCTTATTGCTTACTTGTAGGCTCATCCACATATTCAATGAAAATCAAATTATATGCTTTAAAATTCCTGCGTTTGATGCTGCTGGTACAACATGTCTCATACAGAGCCCTTGTTAGGCTTTCTTCATTCTGGGTTTAATTCTTTGTTATATATAACTTAACTCTACTCAAATGGCCTATGAAGGTCAGACTAATTTTTCCTGCCCATGCTTGAGTTTCCCCTCCTAGCACGTCAGTTAACTTGTCCTTGTGCACAAGCCGAAGTGAAAAGCAGTTTGGATAAAAGAGGAGTCTCGGCTTGAAATTGAAGCTGAAGTAACAGCCATCAGGTACTCATGGGCCACGCTGCCAGCAAAGGCAGCTCAAGGATCCAAATGCAGCCTGTCTCTCTCTTCAGCTATGCTGCAAGCACAGTCTCACAGTGTGGCTGAGCCCATTTTGAAGGAGGGAGAGAAGAAAAGACCTCACAACAGCAAGAAAAATCGGTGCAGAGGTATTCTACTAACCCCACAGTGAAGGACTGGTTTCACGCCTCTTGCAGCTGATCTCCACTGCTGCTGAAAGGTGCAATTTCAGTCTCTGTCTGGCCACATCTTCTCACCTTTCTTTTGTGTTGAAGCTGTGCTGCTTCATCAGCACAGTCAATGGAAACATCTTGCTGACCTAGCTGAGAAAATACCTTTTTTGTGACTGGTTTTTCCAGATGGGTTAAGTGAGCTTGTCTGAGTGACTGCATGGCCACACAGGCACCGCTACTACCACAAGGGAGTCAGTGGAGACACACCCTGCTCGGGCAAAGAGAATCATTTGTTTTGGAAAAACACCTTCTCAAATTGGCTAAAGACAAGCTGTGGAACTACACAACTGAATATGAACCTGGTGTGAGCAAGTCTGTGGCAGTGAACCAGCAAATAAAACTAAGTGATGAACCCAGAAGACTTTAACCAGACTACTGTTAATGTGGCGCTGCAGTTGCTAAGGACTAACGTTGTAATGAGCAGTGAGATTAGTATAGATCACTATGATTTGCAAGATCTGAGAGAATTGCCATGAACAAGGAAAGTGAGAGAAAACATAAATGTTAAATGTTTCTGTTACTCACAATGGGAGATTATAAACTCTGGAGAAGCAAGAAAAATATTTAAATAAGAGTTGAAACTAAGGAATCCCCAATAAGTTTCCTGATGCAGGATAGCAGAAGGGATCAAACTGACAGAAGCTGCAGTGTGCTGGTTTTCTGCTTGTAGAGATTCTGCCTGCTTTGCTGTGTTCACAGTTGGCCATCTCAACCTTACAGAGAGGCTCTGCAGGGCCTTTGCAAAAAGCATATGCAGGTCACATGAAACAGAAGGTGTCAGGTTTGACTTTGGTCATCCCTGCTGTTCTCCTTATCACTCTCTGTTCAAAGCAGGAAAAATAGGTAGTGTCAGTGTAGGTATGGGGACCAGGGAATTCTACCCTCAGCATAATTTGTTGGCAAACTGACAGAATAGTTTAGCTGCTCAGGGCCCCATCTTCCATCTGCAACACCATATGATTATGGCAGCCACTGCCCTGCTGTTTTCTGCCCTTACCTTCCCCCAGTGACTGGTGCATACATTCCCACAGAAGGGGACCTCATGGCACCCAAACAGTTTGGCTCCCTGTGCATGCTCTGTAGTCATCTCACCAAGGCAGCAGAGCAGTGCTTACTCCAGAGCTGTGAGGTGCCTTTGTGGAGCTTCAAAGCAGACTTCAACTCAGGTGATTCAAGACAGCCAGCACGGCTTTACTAGGGACAAATCCTGCCTGACCAACCTAGTGGCTTTCTATGATAAAATGACTATGACAGTAGATAAGGGACAACATATGGATATAATCTATCTGGACTTCTGCAAGGCCTTTGACACAGTCCCCCACAACATCCTACTGGCCAAGTTGGAGAGATATGGATTTGATGGGTAGACTGTTCAGTGGATAAGGACTTGGCTGGATGGTCACATCCAGAGGGCGGTATTCAATGGCTTGAAGTCCAGATGGAGATCAGTGGCAAGTGGTGTCCCTCAGGGGTCCATAGTGGAACCTGTGCTGTTTAATATTTTTACCAGTGCTATAGACAGTGGGATTCAGGGCACCATCAGCAAGTTTGCAGATGACACCGAGCTGTTGATAGACCAGAGGGACAGGATGACATCCAGAGGGACCTGGACAAGCTGGAGAGGTGGGTCCAGGTGAAGCTCATGAGGTTCAACAAGAGCAAGTGCAGGGTTCTGCATCTGGGCCAGAACAATCTTTGCTATTGATACAGGTTGAGGGATGAGGTGATAGGAAACAGCCCTGTGGAAAAGGACTTGGGGATGCTGATGGATGAGAAGCTGGACATGAGCAGGCAGTGTGAGCTTGCAGAAGGCCAATGGCATCCTGGGCTGCATCAAAAGAAGCATGGCCAGCAAGCCCAGAGAGGTGATTCTGCCACTTTGCTCTGTTGAGACCTCACCTGGAGTACTGCATCCAGGTCTGGATCCCTCAATACAGGAAGGGCATGGGCCTGATGGAGCAGGTCCAGAGGAGGGCCACAAAAATGATCTGGGGGTTGGAGCTCCTCTGCTATAAGGACAGGCTGAGGGAGCTTGCATTGTTCAGCCTGGAAAAGAGAAAGCTCTGGGGAGACCTAATAGCAGCCTTCCAGTATCTGAAGGAGGCCTATAAATAGGGTGGAGAGAGGCTGTTTGTAAAAGCCTGCGGTTACAGGATGAGGGGCAATGGCTTCAAACTAGAAAAGAGCAGATTTAGATTGGATATTAGGAGTAGGTTCTTTATTATGAAGGTGGGGGAACATTGCCCAGGGAGGTGGTTGGGGCCCCATCCCTGGAGATATTCAAGGTGATGCTTGACAGGGTTCTGGGCAACCTGATCCAGTTGAGGATGCCTCTGCTTACTGCAGAGGGGGTTGGACTAGATGACCTTTGGAGGTCCCTTGCAACCCACACCATTCTGTGATTCTATGATATCTTCCATTTTTTAATATGTAAAATAGACATAAAACATATTCTATTTTTCAAGAAGGTAAAGAGAGAAACTATTTCCATATTATCCATTGAGCTTGGTCACTTGTTTGGCAAGTTTAATGCTTAATTGCAGGAAAAAACTGCCAACATTTGAAATAATCTTTCACGATCTAGTAACTGAATTTTCCAGTGCTCATACATTTGTCATTGCAAATATGTATTTCAGCAGGAAACCACATGAGATAAATTAGATTTCCTGTTCAGCTTAGGGAGTAGCAGAAGGCTATTGATGCATTTAGAGTTCAGAGTTGCTATCTGTTGTTACAAGAGATACAACTCTGACATTAAAACTCTTTAGCTGTTCTTCATCTGAACACTACTGTGAATGGGCTACACAGTGTCAGATTGGTTTCGTCCACTTCTGTGAGCTGCTTGTCATGCAGCTATGGAGACAGAGAAGCACAAGAAATCTGAAGCCTGGGAAAGCTGCCCTTGATGCAAGCAAGTATGTGTGTGTGCTCTAAAATAAAAAGTTAAACATACAGCTATAAATGAAGGTGCTCTTCTAAGTCAGAGAGCTGTTCACGACCACATTCTTTTGCCAAGGAAAAAAGAGAAAACCTCGAAATCTCCCCTTTCTTAGCAACAGCTTCTTACAGTATCATATAATTCCAAGGAGTATCCAAGAGCAATCCTTCCCCCCATAATAGCTAAAACTTGATGAAAAGCAAAGACTTCTGTTATGATTTAGAAACCGATTTTTAACACTTTGGAGGTGAATCTTGACAATCTGCATGAAGCTCTTCATAAAACACAAAAAAACACTTTTTACATATCCATCATAATTTAACTAAAACACCCATACAAGTTTAAAAGATGTCAGAATCAAATATAACCAATGTAAAATGGTACATTTTCTTCACTGGATTGTTGATTTAATTTTTTTCTTTCTTAAAACAGATGAAAGAACAACATCAAGAAATCATTGAAGTTTCCACAACCCAGAACATCAAACAGAGAGAGCTTTTCTTTCAAGGCCAAAAGCAAATGGGTGTTTTATAGAGAGGCTTAAATTTCTCTAACAAAATTCAGTTACATTTGGAAGGTTCCAATCAGGTGTTTTTTTAGGGTGATGGGGTTTGTTTCGGTTTGTTTGTTGGTTGATTGGTTGGGGGGTTTGTGTGTGTTCTTTTGGTTGGTTGGGCTGGGTTGGGATATTTATGGGGTTGATTGTTTTTTATTGTCTGGAGTCCCATCTCTGGCAGAGGAACTACTCTGTCCTTGGGTGTGTGACAAAGTTCACCACTGTGCAACAAAACTCACCTGCACACCCACAAAGATGCTCAGAGAGACAGTGGCAAGAGGGGAAACTCAAATGATCCTTGTGGTCCCTTCCAACCCTGACTGATATTATGATACTATGATGCCCTGCCAGGCTATCCTCAGGCCCACAACAGGGCCATCAACCCACTGAAGGCACACCTCCACAAGCTCAGAAGAGCACAGGGATGTAGAATGGTAGGAAGGGACCAAGGACCACTGAGGAACAAACACCTTATCCAGGCCTCTCCCTGGGCTATCGCAGCAGAGCCTCAACTGCACTGTTGTCATGCTAAAAAAAATCACAATGAGGTGCTGTGAGCTCTCTCAATCATCTTTCAGACCAAGGGGAGTTGCTACCCAGGAGTGGGATGCATCATGGGATGCAGAAGACAGTTTGGATAGTACAGGACTTACTATGGGAAGTTTAGAGCAGGAATCAAAGGCAGGAAAACTGAGAGGTTTAGGTGACTTGAGGAGAAACAAGAGTGGGAAAATTGAGGGGTAAAGGGATAAAATGGGTTGGTTGTGTAAATACTGTGTTTCAGTATTTCTGTATATCACTACCTGTAACCTAACATTTTGTTTGCTTTTTTAACTCCTTTTGCCCATTGACTTATTGCCAGTCAACCTTCAAGTACACAACTGGGCCACCAGCACTTCATGAAAATGCAGTTTTGATAAAGAAAATTCTCACAGGGTAGAGCAGTATTTTGTTCTAGGCTAAATTGTTACACAGCAGATACACAAGTGATTGCACAAAACACTCCAAGAATTATCAATATTGTATTTTCAAACAAGAAGTATATATAACATAGAATTCTGCTGGAGTCTCGCCAAGATGTGACACAATGCACCATTTTCATTTGTGACTTGGAGGATGGATTGGAGAGTACACTTACATGATGCCAAACCAGGAGGGATTCCAAGGGAATTGAAGGATTAGAATTCAAAATTACTTTGATAAATGGAAGAAGTGGTCTGTAATCAATAAGATGAAACTCAGCAAGCACAAGTACCAAGTAATATACTGAGGCAAGAAAAAAAAATCAAATGCATGAATACAAAATGAAGAATAGTGACAGCACTGTAGAAAGAGACCTGGGTGTTTCAGCAAGCCACATACTGAGTATGAGTCAACAATATGATGCTGATGCAAAAATAGTAAACCTCATCTTGGGACATTTTAATAGATGTCTCATATGCCAGACAGGGTTAGTAATTGTTTTGCTTAACTCTCTGTGGCAGTTTCAGACTGATGCCTAGGAAATTTTCTGCAGATCTTGAGTAGAAAGCAGTAGAATGCAAATAAATTACCACTGGATGCAAAAGAAAAATAATGATAAGGTCTAAATAATCCTATTGGACTGATAAGTAACATAAAGTTAGTTTTATAAACTAACTTTCTTTCTCTGCTTCTTCACTCTAACTGATAGTAGCTGGCAGCTTTTGCTTGGCTGTTGCTGACCTTGGCTGCGTTCTTGTTGTGGCTAAGTACTAACAAGCTACTCTCTGCTCTTCTCTTTCTCTTTTCCTTTGTATGGGAAGGGGAAGGGGGAAGAGAGGAGGAAGCTACTGGCAACACCTTGATTTTGTCCAGGGGGGTTCTTGTGTTGCTTAGAAATTGTAAATACTGTATATTTTGTACATATTCATTGCATTTCATATTTCCAGATTTTAGTTTGCTTGTAAATACAGCTTCATTTGCTTCCAACTGAGCTGGTCTGGCAAGTTCATTTTGGGGGTAATTTCCAGTCTTAATTTGGCATAGTATAAAAGAATAGTACAAAAAGAAGGTGGGGGTTTTTTTTTGGGGGGTGGGTTTTTTAAAAGTTTTAAAATATGAAGAATGTTGAAAAAGGAAAAGGACATATCTACTCTGTAATGGGAGGTGTGGAGGTGATATGATAACAACCTTCCAATATGTAGAAGGTTCTCATGAACACAGATCTCATTGACTGGTCATCATGACACTGAGGACAGGACAAAATCTAACTGGCTTCAATTGCAAGAGGAAAGGTTTAGGCTAAGACAGGAAAAACTTCTACCTCTGAGGATATCTACAGGTAGAAAAAGGTCACCAAAAGATGTGGTATAATCTTTTACTATATTTTATTTTATTTCATCTTTCTAAGGTGTTAGTAAAATACTCATCAGAGATTCCCTGTTGTATGGAGCAAGAAGCAGTTTGAGCTCTACAGTTTTCACTCTAGCTTCTGTCGATACAGTATCAAAGAAATTTGTAACTCAAATTAGATGTTTCATCTTAATAATAAATATTTTCATGTCACATTCTGACAGTGGCTTACCTTTCTTATCTACAAGAAGAAATCCATGCCCTCATGGTCTGCTCCTTGTAAGTAGCAACATCCGCAAAAGGTTAGATGTGCTGCTACTCACCTGTTCCCTTAAGACAGCTGAATGCATCTCTTGATGATTGCAGACCTTTAATTCCATTTTGATTTACTCCTCACCATGTGAATCTTATGTTTCATTACAGAGTCACTCTGATACATACATCAGCTGTAGAATTTACATATATCAGCTTGCTCCTGGCATCACTGGATATGTTATTCATTATTGGTAGACTTCTTTCTTACACAAATTTTCTAATATCTAATGCAATACATTTGTTGTCTTTACCATTTTACTGTGGTGTGCTGAAATACTTGCCAAGTTCATTCTATGGCTTTTATTCTCTTAAATATTTTGCCTTTGTTTTCATGGTTCTGTTCCTTTGGACACAGCAGTTCAGATCACTCTACTAATCTTCACTATCTTGCAGCTCCTGCTACAGAGGGATTCAGCTGTAATTACTTCTTAAATCAGATCTCATTTGTTACTTAGGACTAAATCTCTTGTGCACCAGTAAATGCTACCCACTGCTTAAAGCAGTCATTCGTGGCAACAGGAATTTGCTACTCTTAGCTACATCCTTCAGTGGTATTTGAGGCACTAATCCTGAGTACTTGAAATGATCTATTCCTACTATACTTCCACTGGTACCCTTCTTTCTGCACTTCTTTCACGGGAGTCCTTCTGCCGCAAAACGTACTGAGACTTGGACCTAGATAAAAATAGAATCTGTGGTTCGTGTTCCCAGTTCTCTCACCTCAGAAACTTCATTAAAGTTATCATACAATACAATAGAATACACCAGGTTGAAAGAGACCGTCACGATCATCGTGTCCAACCCATTAACCAATCCAACCCACCTAAACAACTAAACCATGGCACCAAGCACCTCATCAAGTCTCCTCCTGAACACCTCCAATGAAGGTGACTCCACCACCTCCACAGGCACTGAAGAGCTGAGATTAGAAAATATATTTGAGACTACGGAATGTGCTTGTCAGTTTTGCATCCTCTTAGGGTTAAAATGCTACCTTACATTTTACAGTACAGCTGCTGTAGACTTGGATTTCCAGGTGTACTCATTGATTTTTCTCTGACACATCTCTCATGCAGCATTTTTAACATTTATTAATACGAGATTTGTGCAGAATTGGGTCACTGGTAGCATATACATAATTTGGTCACAAACTGAAAATTACACAGTATACTAGCTGTATCCTAGCATCCTAGCTTGAGGTGCATCCTACTTTCCCATCCTCTGGTGCCTCATAAGCTGCCAGCCCAGTCTCAATGTGGGGAATAAGGAAGAGGGATCATGCTTCTGTCTTTGAAGTACCCAGTAATTAAAAAAAAACAACCACAAACTCATATAAAATGCCATAAACCTGTCTCCACACCCACGGGGTGTGTGTGTGTGGTGACATCATTTTTGCAAGATGAACTGAGCAAGAAGCACATATCTGGTCAGGGCAGCAGTGCTTTCAGTGGCAGCACAGATGCATGCAAACTTCCTGTGCACAGTGACAGTGCACAGTGCTCTCTACAACTACCTGAAGGGAGGTTGTAGCCAGGCAGAGGTTGGTCTCTTCTCCCAGGCAGCCAGTACCAGGACAAGAGGACACAGTCTCAGGCTGCGCCAGGGCAGGTTTAGGCTGGATGTTAGGAAGAAGTTCTATACAGAGAGAGTGATTGCTCATTGGAATGGGCTACCCGTGGAGGTGGTCGAGTCACCTTCATTGGAGGTGTTCAGGAGGAGACTTGATGGGGTGCTTGGTTGCATGGTTTAGTTGTTTAGGTGGGTTGGATTGGTTGATGGGTTGGATGCGATGATCTTGAAGGTCTCTTTCAACTTGGTATATTGTATTGTATTGCATTTTATTATTGTATTGAGACATATAAGACTGCAAAGTAGGAGTTACATCAAGGCACAACTTTCTGTAGAGTCAGTTATCGGCACTGATGACAAAGACAGGATCCTTTTCAGTGTCATGTCTGGGTCTGTGAGAAGAGTTCTGCAAACACAAGTGAGGCATCTCAGCAGCAAAATCAGATTTATAGAATGGGAAGTACACTATTAATGGTAGATTTGTGATGAGTTCAGCCCTTATTTGATGAGATAATAACTTTTATAAATGTTGTTAAGCAAGTAGAAGAGCATAATCAGTCATGTGGGGACCCAAAGTATAATTCCACTGTATCAATGCTCTGGAATTATGTTTGGATTGGAAAATCAACAAGGAAGGTCATTTAGAAAATGAAACCATTTGGATAAGAAATGCTAATAGACTTTTCTTGGATACTTTTTCAGCTGCATCAAGGTTACTGAAGGGGTGGGGGTGGGGAATCCTTTCCACACATTCAGGTCTCCATGCTCTAGATCAAAAGGAAGAAGTAACTGTGTGGCAAGCTGTTGTGGATAATCATGGAAAACTAAGCCAGGCTCTAGTGACTTAGCAAAGCGCAAGATGTCTGGATGTTCCACAGCTCTCTCTCCTGGCCATGCTGACAGAAGCAGAACATCCAAGTTTCCAGCACATTGAGATCAACAGACCAACCCATCAAGGCACTGGTTACTGTCCCTGCACCAAACACACACAATCTCATCCACTAGCAATCTCCACTGAGACATTTTCAATTACTGCTTAAGTTGTTGTCAAATTGTAGGTGGATGTGTGCGCTTCTTCAGCTCAAAGCTGATCTTCTGTCACACTTCATTCCACTCTTCACTTTCCTCCAATTATTTTACATATTTAAGAGTATCTACCTCCTGATTGTGAGGATGTGCACCCCAAAGTTTTTCCTTCCCTTTTCAATTTAGCACTGACGAAGGTAGCTTATGTCACATACACATAGAGGTCAATGCGGGCTCTTTGGCTTGGGAGAAAACAGAATGCAAGATGTTTGCAGAGACAGATCTGTCAGAAGTTAGGGAGGGGAGGAGAGTAGCCAAAGACAGTTCATAATGAGTCATGGAGCTTGTGTTCAAACAGCTTTTGGGCAAGACTTTATTTCAGTTTTCAATCCTGCATTACATCAGGCATAAAAAAGTGTACAAAAAATCACTCCCTTAAGGCATACAGCCTTCATGCTGGGTGATGTGATTCTGAGAGGAGAAGCAGCACATCTTTGACTAAGCTGGGGGAAGCCCATCAATGAATATCCTGAAGGTGATGTCCCTGCTGTGTCTTTCTACATGCTGAGCCTGTCAAAGTGACAAGGTATAAAGTCTGATGTCTTGAGTAATGTCAAGTGGATCCCACTTCTCTATCCTGAGCTAAAAGCTCACTCTTACAATGTCATCCAGCAGTCAGAGATGACATGGTAACAGTGGGGAGTGCATGGTCCATGTCTAGGGTCACATTATTGCATAAATTCTGTTCTGAATAAATAAGGGCCAGGTCCAGAGCCTGAAACACATGTTTTTCTCAGTTACTGCCATATAGTTATGACATGAGAAAAACTTAGGAGAACATCAGACAACTGAGAAGCAGGTGCAATGAGTATAGAGGCAGTAGAAGGGAAAGGGAGCTCTGTGTTTTGGACTTGTCCGGACAAGTTAGGGCCATGGCAGACAGAAAGGAAGCATTCACTTTTTACCACTGGACTTCTGGAGGCAGTATTCTTAACCCAGAGTTGCTCTGTTTCAGATCCCCCAGGGTGACTCACTTGCAAACAAAGAATACATGGTATTGTTGATTGACATTTTCCACAGAATCCAAGCAGGTCAAATACCTCTGATTTGGCCCACTTAGGATCATGTGGAAGAATGCCTAAGGTGCATGTGTGCCAAGTACTCTGTGGCTCTGCTCCAGGGTCTTTCTGGTCAGTAATACAATGCCATCACTAAATTCTTCAAAGCTGCTGTTGTTGGAGCTGAGACAGTTTACAACAAAACACCAGATTGTGGCAAGGCCCCAAATAAAAGAGGAAAAGCATGCACCCAAACCTGCATCTATCTACCTACCTATCTATCCATATATATGTGTGTGTGTATATATATATATATGTGTGTGTATATATCTATCTATCTATCTCCATATATATATGTGTATATACATATATGGGAGGAACAATTTGGGCTCCATAACAAAGCACAATCAAGAGCAGAGAGGAGACATGAAATAATTGGCAAAAGAGCCCTTGGTCTGGTGAAGAAAGTTCATTGAGGAATTATCTGATACTTGATCCTGTATAATATGGCCAGATAAAAAAAATTCTCATTTGTTTAATATTCTCACCTCTACTGAAACAGTGTGGTTCAATCTCTTGTGTCTATGGGCTGTAGCATTTTAAATCATGTTAGCTATTCTACAACTGTATTTACAGTTTTGCAAAGACACCATCTCATTACTGTCTGGGCTGTTTACAGCTGCTAGCCTCTCCCTTCTCTATCCAAACTCAGCCTATGCAAATGCCAGCTGATAGCAGTGAGGCTAACCAATGAAACTGGAGCACGCAGCCAGCTGCCTCTCCCTCCCCTTTCACGCCCCTCTCTATTTTTTTCTTCCTTTTTTCTTTCTCCTTTTAAAAGATATTTAGGTGTTGCTCTGTTCAGCGTTGCAAGTCTCACTGTGCTCTGTAGAGGAACGCGTCAGTAAGTTCCAAAACATCAGTCGGTGTGCTAGGTGAAAAATCAAAGAATGTTATAGATAATTCAGAGAACAAGGCAGAAGTAACATAAAAGAAGATACAAGATCATTTGGGAGCTTAACAAGGGGGGAAATGTAAAAATAAAAAAATATGCAATTCCCCCTCAAAAAAAAAAAAAAAAGAAGTTGAAAATATTTTTTGAGGTGGAGAAAAAAGTATTAGAACCAGGAAAATAGCAACACAGAACATAAAAATGGGGAAAGCAAGAACCAGGACAAAATAAAGAAATAAACTAATCTGGGTGCTAAGGAATGTCATCAAAAGATTATTGAAGAAATGAAATTTAGAAAGGACAATAAAAATATTAAAAATAAGTTAATTTGTGATTAAGTAAAATATATGTCCACTGTGAGAGATGCCAAGCAACAGAGACTCAACACTAAGTGAATTTTCTTAGTTTGGGATGTTGTGCAAGCCATTCACCCTCTCTTGATACTACACCTGAGATACATCTTGCCAGGAACCTTTCATCTCAGTTTCCATGCTGTGCTCCCTTCCTGGATGTCAACATACTTTTAAAGTACTGAGCTTGACAGAAAGCAGTAATGAAAACTTTTTGCTCAATCTTTCCACATTTCTTTTTCTTCTTTCCATTCCAGTATCAGCTCAGACTTCTGTGCCAAGAAATATAGATCCTCAGACCTAATCCTACTTCCTTGTAACTCAACAAGTGACTTCTGTTGACTGCAGAGCCTGAGAGAATTCTGAGCCTGCAGAGAACAGCAGCCAATGGCAGGGTGCATACGTTCATACAGGAACGATGCTGAAAGAGGTAGGCTGAGAAAGCTTAAGCTGGCAGAAAGAATTTGAGCAAGAGCGACATTTGGAATTTGGGAAAGAGTAAGTGGTATAGGAGTAACTAGAGATGGTAAAAACACATAAAAATCATGATGCCCCTACTGAAACCACTTACACCACCACCATTTTTATCTGTCACTTCAATCACTGAGTTGAGACAGTTTTTACTCTTTGCCCCTAGAACCAAATTTTTTAAAGCACCATACATACAGCCTCAGATGGGAATCCAGTGGAAGTTTAAAAGCTTCCATAGGAAAAAAAAAACAACAAACCAAAACAACCAAACCAGAGTGGCCTTGCTAATATACCACCTCAGCCCTACTTGGTTGTAGGGGACAGCACCCTGACTTTGAAGGCACTGCCCTGCCAAACTGGCTTCACCTCAGCAGCTGGCTGTCTCCCAGGGCAGCCCTGCTCGTCCTGCTCCCCAGCACAGCCTAGATTTGTCTGAGCTGTAAGCTATGAGGTATTAACATTTGCTTATCTGAACACAGCTTGTTTTGCATTTTTAAGGTCTTTTTCTGATACATCTAGAATAGAATAGAATTAACCAGGAAGGAAGAGACCTTCCAGGTCATCAAGTCCAACCCATCACCCAACACCATCTAATCAACTAAACCATGGCACCAAGTGCCTCATCCAGTATCTTCTTGAACACCTTCAGTGATGGTGACTCCACCACCTCCCCGGGCAGCCCATTCCAATGGCAAATAACTCTGTGTGCTCTGACTGTGTCAGTGGCCTGGTTGACAGCCTGCAGCATGCTCACTCCTGAATCATTTTCTTACTGGGATGGACAAGCTTGGAATTTCTGCATTTCCTGTTTTCAGAGGGCATGCTGGTGGCCTGTGATGGAGATTGAGGGCACACTCATTCCTTTGAGGGATGAAACTGTTGAACAGCTGGTAAAGAAATTCTTTGGTACTTCTGTCACTGACCTGTATTACTTGACAAAGAATTTGGGCATGTAGTATAGAAAATTTAAACTGATGAGAGCTGCACATCTGTATCACTGTAATCACATTTCTTATAAATTGAAACAGGGCAAACAGGCTTTGTCATGCTGCTAGCTTTTGTCATTTCTTCCATCACACTACAGACAGTTTTAACTTACTCTTCTGTCTTTTCAAGCCAGTGTGGCTGAGTGGGAAACACCACCAGCCAGCTTGCACGGGCCCTGACCCTACAGGTAACAGGCAGTATGAGAACTGGAGGCAACCTGCAGCATAACAATAGTTTATCTGATTTTATTGCAACGACAACCAGACTAGCCCACCACAGGCTGCCAGCAGCTGACTCCCGCTCTGTAAATCTGCAGCGAGGTTAAGCAAAGCGCTGACCTGACCCGACCCGGCCCGGCTCCCGCCCTCAGCTTACGCGGCCGCGGCAACTCGGGCCAGCAGCTGACGGCGCCGAACAGCACCTGCCGCCACCGCCTCCAGCCGCCCTCTCTGCGCATGCGTGGCTGCCACTCTGCGCGACCCGTACCAGCTACACGGAGCCACCCAGAACTTCACATCCCGGCGTGCTGTGTGAGCCTGCCGCCGCGGCCGAGCCAATGGGCAGAGCAGAAGCCAGTTCCCGCCCTCTCGCCCCCGGCTGCGGGAAATATCCCCAGCAGGTGTGCCAGAAATCCCTGGGCCGCCCTGCCCCTGCCTCGCTCCAAGCTGGATGCCCAGGCAGGAGGGCTGGCTCGCAAGGCTGTTACAAAAGAATAGCGGAGCGGGGCAAAAGTAAAGGAGTAGGCCCTGGCTTCCACCTGAAAACCACAGCGGTCTCTCCTCTTCCCTCCCTCCCCAGCCGGCCGGGCTGAGAAAAACCAACGAGAAGCGCGCCAGCAGGCTACTGCGCGGAGGGGGTGGGGGGTGGGGGTGGGGGGAGCTGCGCCTCAGGGGAAGCTGCGGCTTCCCGCGCGCTGTCAGTTACGAGCGCGCGAGGCGGGCAGCTGTCACCGGGTTGGCCAGCGCTGCGCACGGCCCCGCCCGCCCCCTGCCGGATTTGCTGGCCGCCGGAGCGCGCGCGCTGTCAATCAGCGACCGAGCCGCGGCGGGCCGCGGGGCAGCCCCAGGGCCACGGCTTAGCCGGGCCCCGCCCCGCGGCGGCCGAGCCCCGCCCTTCTCCTGCCCTCCCCTCGCGCTGTCAAGCGCGGCACGAGCGCGGGAGCTAGGGCCGCCCGCCCGCGCCGGGGGCAGCCACGGCCCTCCGCCCCCGCCTCAAAGCGCGCGCCCCGGTGGCCACGCCCCCTCTCGCCCGGCGCGCAGCGCGGGCGGCCAGAAGACGAGGAGGAGCAGAAGCGGCAGCAGGAGGAGGAGGACCACGAAGGCTGCAGCCTGCCCCGCTGCCTATCGGGGCCGGGCTCGCAGGGCGCCGCGTCCCGCCCCCGCCCCGCCCCCTCTGCCTCCGGCGTGGGGAGCCAGGCTGAGGCGGAGAGGGGCGGCGGAGAGGCTGGCGGCTGGGCTCGGTTTCCTGCTCAGTGGGCGTCAGCCGGGCCCCGGCGGGCCCCGCCCCCGCCGCCACTCGCCCTCCCTCCGCCTCGCAGCCTGGCCGGCCCGTAGCTGTCACTCAAGACGGCGGGCTGAGGCCGGCGGCGGCGGCGGGCGGAGAGAGAGTCAGCTACGCCACAGCCCAGCGGCGGCCATTCGTGGAAAAATAGGCCGTCCCGCTCCTCCCAGCTCGGGCTGCGACCGGCCTTCTCCCCGCTACCCCCACCCCACCCTCCGCCTCCTCCTCCTCCTTCTCCTCCCCCTAGAGCGGCGCCTCAGCGGGGCATTAATGCGGGATGAGCGGTATGTAACCCCCTCCCTCTCTCCCTCCTGTGCACACCCCTCCCTCCCTCTGCTCCTCCCTCCACCCTTCATCCCCCCTCTATCCCGCCCTCCCGGGTTACCCCTTTTCTTCTCTGTTTCTCCCCCTTCTTACCCCGATCTTCTCTTGCTGCCCCTCCACCCATCTGTGCTGCTTCCTCTTATGCCCCCTTTCTTCTCTTCCTCCCCTGCCAGCCCCTCCGACTTGCCTCCTTACCTCCCTCCTCCATTCCCCCTTTCTTCGCTAACCCTCCCTCTTGTGCACATCCCTCCCTCCTTCATTCCTCTTTTCCTCCCTCTTTCCCTCCCATGCACAACCCTCCTCCTGCCCCCTAAAGCATCGACGGCCACTCAGTGGCCGTCGATGCTTTAGGGGGCAGGAGGAGGAGGAGGGTTGTGGGTGGTTTTTTCCTGCTGTCTCTGGGAGAGGAAACCAAACCTCCCCTTTCTGGGTGTTAACTCTCCAGCCCCCATGGGTTGGGTTTCAAACCACGTTTTCTTAGGAGTCGTTCTTTTGTAATAATGATTTGCACTGTTGTTTTTATGAAGAGGTAAATGCGACAAGCTGGGAACCAAAAAGGATATGCTCGTAGGTTTTGTTACTGTACAAGTGAAGGTGAATAATTAACCTGTTACACTTGATATTTTTGCAGATCAAAAGAAGGAGGAAACTATGCCCACAGAGGGAGAAAAATCTCCCGAGGCAGAGAATAACAACAATAATAATAAAAAAGGGAAAACTGGAGGCTCACAGGTAAAGCACACACACCCGAATAGGGAAGTGCCCAAACTATTAGCATTTAAAATGAAATGTTCAGCTAACAGCCTTTCCTGCTCAGGGCATCTTTCTTTAGGTTGGATGAAACATAGTTGGTTGGGTGCAACGTTTTTACTGCCTGGACTTGGAGCGGGATGAGGTGTTTGTTATATTTTGCAGTTATCAACTGCTTTCCATTTCTCTTTACTTGTAGGGGTTAAAAAAGGACTGTATGGAGGATGTGGTTGAGGTCCTGGCTGTCACATATAAATTGATAATTGAGGGCTTTGAATGTAAGAATTACTTACATACTTACATACTTCCTTATTCAGAGCTAGATCATTGCTCTCTATGCAGAAGCACTTTTTTTTTTTTTTTGATTCCTGCTTCCTGTGTAAACCTTAATGCTTACTTCTAATGGTTCGTACTGCTGCTCTTCTGAATTTGTTCTGTTTTCTCTCTTTATGGGTAGGATTCTCAGCCTTCACCTCTTGCTTTGCTAGCAGCCACTTGCAGCAAAATAGGAACTCCTGGTGAGAATCAAGGAACTGGCCAGCAGCAGATTATTATAGATCCAAATCAAGGTTTAGTGCAGCTTCAGAATCAGCCACAACAGTTAGAATTGGTAACAACTCAGCTTGCTGGCAATGCTTGGCAGCTTGTTGCCACTGCTCCTTCTGCTTCAAAAGAGAATAATGTTGCTCAACAAGGATCTTCTGGTGCTTCGAATGCAGCAAGTCCCACCAACAGTAATAATGGAAGTACATCTCCTTCAAAAACCAAATCAGGCAATTCTTCTTCAACAACCCCTGGACAATTCCAAGTCATCCAAGTACAGAATCCAAGTGGCAGTGTCCAATACCAAGTGATCCCACAGATTCAGACAACAGAAAGTCAGCAACTGCAAATCAATCCATCTAATGCTACCGGTTTACAGGACATACAGGGTCAAATTCAGCTTATTCCTGCAGGGAATAATCAAGCTATCCTCACAACTGCAAATAGGACCACTTCGGGAACGTTATTGCTCAAAATCTAGCAAATCAGACAGTTCCAGTCCAGATTAGGCCTGGTGTTTCCATACCACTGCAATTGCAAACTATTCCAGGTACGCAGGCACAAGTTGTTACTACATTACCTATAAACATTGGTGGGGTAACCCTAGCACTGCCTGTGATAAACAGTGTAGCAGCCGGAGGAAGTTCAGGTCAAGTTGGCCAATCTACTGAGAGTGGAGTTTCCAATGGAAATCAGCTAGCATCTACGCCTGCCACTTCTGCCTCTGCTACTACAATGCCAGAGTCTCCTTCTTCATCTTCCACCCCTACGACCACTGCCTCAACATCTCTAACTAGCAGTGACACTCTGGTAAGCTCTGCAGAAACAGGCCAATACACGAGTACAGCAGGCAGCAGCTCCGAGCAAACGGCTGAAGAACCTCAAACAACCGCTACAGACTCCGAAGCGCAAAGCTCTGGTCAGCTTCAGTCCAATGGACTACAGAATGTTCAGGATCAGCCGAGTTCCCTTCAACAGGTCCAAATTGTAGGTCAACCGATTCTGCAGCAGATACAGATCCAGCAACCTCAACAGCAGATTATTCAGGCCATTCCTCCACAGTCGTTTCAGCTCCAGTCAGGGCAGACTATACAGACCATCCAGCAGCAGCCTTTGCAGAATGTTCAGCTGCAGGCAGTGAGTCCAACTCAGGTGCTCATCAGGGCTCCAACTTTAACACCATCAGGGCAGATCAGCTGGCAAACTGTACAGGTTCAGAATCTGCAAAGCCTTTCAAATCTTCAAGTTCAAAATGCTGGGTTACCCCAACAGCTAACCATTACCCCTGTATCTTCAAGTGGTGGCACAACTATTGCACAGATTGCACCAGTGGCTGTTGCTGGTACCCCCATCACTCTGAATGCTGCCCAGCTTGCTTCAGTACCTAATCTTCAAACAGTAAGTGTTGCCAACCTGAGTGCTGCAGGCGTGCAAGTTCAAGGAGTTCCTGTTACCATTACCAGCGTTGCAGGTGAGTGGCCTGACAAAGTTTTGTGTTTGTGGTTTTGGGGTTTTTTTTTGTTGGTTTTTGGGTGTGGATTTTTTTGTTGTTGTTTTGTATTTTGGTTATTTTTTTACTGTTTTAAGAGTAGCAGGCCGTTTTAAGTCAATGCCTTTCTCAGGATTTTCTGTACTAATCATCAAGCCCTTAACTATGCAGAAATGCCTTATCACTAAAATTTAGATTTTACATTTATATTAGAAGCTGACACTTCTCCTAAATATTGAGCTACTATTACTAGTTATGTAAATTGAAATGGAACTGTTTACATTTGATAAACTATTCTTAACTGATCTCATTCTCCATCTCATTGAAGACTGGTAGACTTTGGTCATGAAAGTGAGATTTGACTGTTATATTTTAAAACCAACAAGCTTTTCCCAATCAGTCAGTATAGTTCCTGACTCTGCATAGAGGATGTAGGGTGAGAATAG
Source organism: Picus viridis (assembly GCA_033816785.1). Classification (NCBI taxonomy): domain Eukaryota; kingdom Metazoa; phylum Chordata; class Aves; order Piciformes; family Picidae; genus Picus; species Picus viridis. The sequence goes on along the minus strand of CM066574.1, from coordinate 10,551,500 downwards.
TGACAGCATATGAACTGGACTATCTTGTCACGGTGCGCATTTGTGTGGAGCTATCTGTGATATTCTGCACTAGCTCCCAAACTTGTTCCCTTACGAGTTTGAGTTGTGCGAAGAGATTGAGTGGAGAAGGTGTGCTGCACACAGCATAGTTTTCTGTGACTTTCTTAAAGAATAAAAGTAGTGGTAATGGTACTTCAGTACTTGCTGATGAACTTTTGGTATGTATTATGAATGTCTATTTGGTTATGCTGGTCTAATAGTTGGGAAAGGAGCTATTAAAAGGCTCTAGGCTGGATAACAGAGCTTAATTCTGGAGTAAATCCTGTGCAAGGTCTCTGCAGTGCCTCATAAGGGCAACTCTGTGCAAAACTTGCAAACTTTTAGCATTTCAGATAAAACTTAATTTAGTTTTATCTGCCTATTTGATAACCTCTTATATAAGCTTGGTTTTATTTCATACAAGTAAAAGGCTCCTGTTGTAGTAGCTCTAATAAACTCTTGTCTCAACACCACCTGACTGTAGATAGTTTTTAAGTATAAAACTGTGAGAAAAAAAAATCGTGTTTAATGTCTAGTCTGCATAAATAAATGTTATTATCATATTGACTCAGCCTGGTTTTCATAGTCATATGCTAAGATGAGAAGTGTTTAACTGGGCAAAGGATTGTTCCTTTTAATTGAAACAATTATGAGGAGACTAAACATAGTCTGATAATAAGACATTGGCCATGGGGAGAATTTCATATGCTATGGTACTCTTTGGCACTTGATGGCATGTTGAAATACTAAGAACCAGATTGGATGCACTAAACCTGACTTAGGAAGTGTTACAGCAACATTAATCTGGGTAATCATAATTAAAATCCTGATCTTATGTTTGCAATTGTTCAAAAAGAAGTTTCAGTTTCCTGGAGCTGACCAGCTGCTATAATATTTTGTGAACCAATTTGCCTCGGAAACAATTTTTCTTGATGGGAAGGTTCTGCTTTACTACTGCTGTTGAGTTCCCTACCTAAGTGGGAACTCTTTCTTAGCAAGCATGTAGATTTAGGGGTACATGAAGAACCTTTCTGCAGGCAGGTTTTTTCCTGCTTACTGATGATGTACAACTGTTTAGTATGCACTAATAGGTATTGGAACAAAAGATTTTGAATATCATCTTGCTCAGTTATCTTGCCTGCTCCTCTGATTACATTTAGTGTCTTCTGGGAAAACAAGGGATTGAGATTTGTAACTGAAAATCAAAGAAGGGGAATGAGTCACAAATACGGTCTCGGAGAAGCCAAGTTTCACTTGAAATTAAAAGTAAACTTTGTGACCACTGAATTCCTTCCACCCTTTTTAATTTTTTTCTTTTTCCTCCATCTTTCTCCATTTTTTTTGGTTGGGTCATTCTTTGACGGGTTTTTTGCCTCTCCAAGATAGGCCTTTTGGTTGTTTCCACAGCACTTTTCACTGCTACTAGCAGAGCAGTACCCTTTTCCCCATTTCTTCATATGTAAGGTATGATTTCTGTTCCCCAAGGTTTTGAGGCTACAGAGAGTGAACAAAATTTGAGAATGTGAGATGTTGCTTCTAGATAAGAGAAGGAAATAATAAAAAGAAATATCTACTCTCCTGTAAATCTTCCGATGCTACACTGTGGGAATGGGAGACATGGTAGCATGGGAAAGAGAATGAAGAATGCAGTCCTTAATGCTGTATCAAGTATTCAAGGAAAGAAGGGTTATGAGATGGAAAATTACAAGCATGCTAAAGTTAAGCATTTGCTTGTCACTTATAAGGAATAAGCTGTCTTGATCATGGCTATTAACGTTCTCAGATTTACTGGTTTATATTCAAAATGTTTGTTGCTATAACTTACAGGAAGCCTTGTGAAAAAAAATAGCCCACTTGGTTACCTCAACATCAGCAGACTGGTCATTCCATTCTTTTTCTGCAGTACCTAAGCTTGTCAGTGTGAATTCTTGCACATAAATCGAATTCTCCAGAAGGGGATAATTTGCTACAAGTGAGCAGTAGTAGGTGTTAGAAATGAGCCATATGGAGGATGTCCAGAAAGTGTGAGGGAGAAGACTGAGTGAAGGACTCATGCCATGCATTGATTCAGGTGCTCTAACTTTGTTAGGAAAAATAAATAAATAATGTTGGCCTCCAAGCCAAACTGATCAAGCTAGCTAAGTTGCAGGGGAGAAAAAGAAATCACAGTAAGTATTTGTCTGAAATAACTCTTTTTCCCTTTGTGTTGTAGTTTTGGACACCTTTTTGTTTGCTTGTTTTTTCCTAATTGTCTCTACAGTGGGGTAATTTAGGTACCATCTTTTTTTTTTCAATAGTAAATGAAATAGTAAAGCATTAGAATTCTAAATAATTGCCTGCAATTAACAAAAATTTCTTGGCTTAAAATTATGGAAAGGTTATGTAGAACTGTTTTGGGGCTACCTATTTTTATTTTTTTTATGTATCAGACAAGCTCTAAATTCCAAGAGAGACAAATTTCATGTTGGGGAGAAAAATATTGAATCTTCAAATAAATATTATATTTTAGTATGCCTTTTATAACCTTTGTTATTTGAAGTCTCTGCTCTCAAGGCCAGCAAGATGAGTAATATGTTTGGAGGGTTTTTTTGCCTTTATCACTTAAGAGTTCAAATGTCACCCATGGTAAGTATCACATTTTGAGCTATATGTTTTGTGTGGTCAAAAATCAGGGCAAAGATGAGTTCTCACATCTTTTCACTTTCTGGCCTGAGGGAAAACTCATAACATATCAATCATATACAGAAAAATTGCCTTTTTCACTGGGACAGTGTCTGAGCACTGATACAAGTTACCCAGAGAGGTTGTGGACTCCATCTTTGGAGATACTCAAAAGTGGTCTGGATGCAGTCCTGCACAGCCTTCTGTAGTGTTTGGACTAAATGACCTTCAGGGGTCCTTTCCAGTCTACTCCGATCTGATTCTGTGAAATTTTACTGAGAATATACTGTCAGTCAAAGGAGTCATTAAATGTGTCAGAAGAAAGCTAGATGGGAAGATAAAAAAAATAAGTATTTGAGCCTTAAAACCTTAATTTTTTAAACATTTAAATAAGAACTAATCAAACAGTGGACCACATGAAAGCAACTGTTTCCTTGAGCATGCAAGGATCTACAAATACCTGCCTTGCTATGAGATCAGTACCTGGCATGGTCTTCAAGTAAGCTAGTTCTGTACAAAGTGAACTGTATTTCTTATGTGCTGTGTGAATTGTTGTTTTGCACATGATTCCCTGTGGAACAAGATAACCTTTAATGTTAATAGGTGGTGACTTCCTGAATTTAGCATGTATGAGCTCGGGAGAAGCAGGTACTGCATAGTTCTCTTGCCTTTTTTCAAGGCTTCTGCTGTGATAGCTGTAGATGGAAGTTCAAAGGATTCCTGTCCCCACAGCCCCTCCCCCCTTCTTAAAATATCTACTGCCTTTTTTAAAGCTCATTTTCAGGCCTTTTTATTTGTGTAGGTATGTTAATTGACAATATAAGATACTATGTGGAAGGAACCTGGTTTAGTACCTGATGATTCTAAGAAAAATAAATAGTTTGTAAGTTGTTTCCTTTTGGTGGGCTAAGTTGTTTTCTGTCCCTCAGCACGTTGAACTTGGAGTATATTCATTTTAGGAATAGCATGGAATAGGAACAGTTGTGGATGCAGAAGAATATGAGGTGAGCTAAAACAGCCCAGTTAAACCATAATGAAATGCTGCGTACTAATGGATTTCCCTGTAAATGTTTTGTGTTCTGCCTGTAAGATTTCTTTCACTGGAACCTTCAGAAGAGTTCTTGAGCTTTTTCTGAACTTCCTGTTTTTTTGCTCACAGTGGGAAACCAGTGGTGGTAATGATACCTGCCCTTATGGGAAAAAAAAAAAAACCAACCACCCAAGGAATAGATCAGACTTGTTTCTACATTAATTGTACATCTTTAAGTAATTCTGTTACATGATGATGATTTTTGTCCCATGTAAAAGTGTATGAGACACTTGTTTTAAAAATAGTGAAAAATACTGTATTTTATGTGTACTTAGTTCAAGCTTTGTTAGTTGAATTAGGCAACAGTCACCAGGCTCCATCACCTTGCAACTCAAGTTCAAGCCATTTTGTTTAAGATCAGTGGTGATAGGGTCTGAATTATGGGGAATTTTGAATCCATCCACCAAAATAACCTGGAGGAATGACTTACTCAGTGGAACTGTCTGTTGCCTGGCAATACTGGAACTGAAGAGATTTAAGTCTTCTGCAGGGATGTGCTGTGGACTCTAGAACAGTTATCAATGACAATGAAGGCCAATACTGAGTGTTATTTTTGGGGCACTTTGAAAATATAATGAACCTTCCCCTTCTGTTTCATACTCTCTAGTAATGTCAGTTAGTAAGGTATTCTTGCCTCTGAGCAGCTACTTTCGTTGTCCTATTAGTAGTTATGCAATTGTTCAGTACCTTCAGGTCTCCTCCTGCTGTCTTGTGCCTTTTCTCATTTGTCTGCATCCAACTTCAACCTGTCTTTAAGGCTTTCCTTTTTTATTAACTCTTCCTGTGTGACAGCCACTAGTTTTATGACTTGCTGTTCAAAGATGGAACACACTGTTTAGGTATTGCAATCATCATGGTTCAAATTCTGCAGAGGAGTTTGAAACATTCGATGAAATTCTTTCATCAGGAATACTATGCATGTAACTCAGGAATAGTTACTGGGAAAACATTGCATACATTTTTAGAGAGGGTAAAAGGAGGACCCTGAGAACTACTAACAAGTCAGCCTCACCTCTGTGCCTGCTAAGATCACAGACCAGATCCCTCTAGAAGCCATGTCAAGGCATATGGGTGACAAAGGTGTTTAGACAGCCAACATGGCTTCACAAAGGGGAATCATGCCTGACTAATCTGGTGGCCTTCTCCAGCATAGTGACCATGCTGGTAGGTAAGGGAAGAGTAGCTGATTATCATCTACCATGACTAATGTAAGGCCATTGGCATGATCTCACACCATAGCCTTGGAGAGATATGGGATTTATACATTAACTATCTGATGGACAAGGAGTTGACTGGATGGATCCGTTCAAAGAGTTGCCATCAGTTTCACTCAATGTCCAAATGAAGGTCAGTAATCAGTGGTATTCCTCAGGAGTCTGTACTGGGACCAGTGCTGTTCAGCGTCTTTATTAATGACATAGTGGGATTGACCACACCTTCAGCAAGTTTGCAAATGACACCAAGCTGAGTGTTGCAGTTTCTATGCTTGAGGGAAGGGATGACATCCAGAGGGACCTGGACAAGCCTGAGAAGTGTGTCAGTGCAAAACTCGTGAAATTTAACAAGGTCAAGGACAAGGTCCTGCACCTGTGTTGGGGCAATCTCCAATATTGATACAAACCAATGAATGGATTGTGAGCAGCCCTGCAGAGAAAGTCTTGGGGATATTGGTAGATGAAAAATTGGACATGAGCTGACAATGTGCACTTGAAGCCCAGAAAGTCAATTGAATCCTGGGCTGCATAAAAAGAAGAAAGGCCAGCAAGTCGCAGGAGGTGATTCTGCCCTTCTGCTCTTGTGAGATCCCATCTGTAGTCCTGTGTCCAGTTCTGGGGTCCCTGGTAGAAGACAGATGTAGGCCTCTTACAGTGGGTCTAGAGAAGGGCTGTCAGGATGACCAGAGGGCTGGAACACCTCTCTGGTGAGAAAAGGCTGAGAGAGTTGGGGTTGTTCACACTGGAGAAGGCTCTGGGGAGACTTTATTGCAGCTCTTCCATTGTACAGAGGGAACTTATAGGAAAGACTGAAAGGGACATTTCACCAAGGCTTACCTGTAGTCACAGGACAAGGGGCAGCAGTTTAAACTGAAAAAGAGGAGGTTTAGAGTGAACATAAGGAAGAAAGCATTTGCTATGAAGGTGATTAGTTGCTAGAACAGGTTGCCTGGAGAAGTTGTGGGTGCCCCCTCCCTGGAAGTGTTCAAGACTAGGTTGGAAGGGGCTTTTAGCAATCTGATCTAGTAGGTGTCCCTTCCTATAGCAAGGCGGTTGGAACTAGTCAATCTTTAAGGTCCCTTATTACCCAAACTGGCTTTACAAATGTGAAAGGCAAAGGTTTCTGTCCCTGTGTGATGATGACTGAATGCATACAAGAATATGCTGAGATACACTTGCCACCATTCAGTCACTTGCAACTCAGGTCTTTGGGAGCAAGAAATGGGATTTTTTTTTTTTTCCTAATAGTTAGGAACCCTTGGTGGATTTATTTTCTTCTCTGAATTTGTCCTTTTTTGGCCGTGAAAATTTTTCACATGTTCGGTACTTGTCTGCAATAACTGTCTTAATTTTTGTATAAGACACATTTTTATTTAGTGTTGTTGAACTCCTGTCTTGTGAAAAAAAGAAGCTGATTCACCTTTGTACCACTCAGTCTTCTATTATCTCTATTACATATGCTAGTTACTGAGGGAGGGGAAGGTATTTAGTCTGAAGTCCTAAAACTATGGCACTTGTGTTATTAAATGAAAGAAAATGCATTTTCACCACGTGTGACCTGTGGGTCTCCTTGCTTGTGTTAATGTAATAGTATGTCCAGAAGCAGAACTTAAGTGACTTATGTAGCTAAGAAAGGAGGGATTCCTGTAGGTGGTTACAAGGTGAAAAGGGTTTGAAAATAACTGGAGTATATACAAGCAAAGTGGCAAATATAAATACTAAGGGTGGAAGTCAAATGAGCTGAGGGATGATGGTTGCAGGATTTATTTTTAATTATCTAACGCATTGGGTGTGTCTCTGGATGTTCTTTTCAAGCAAGCTGCAGGCTATGGAATCTGCATAAAAAGATTATGTACAAAGAATTAAGCTATTTTTCACAGAAACAAACAAAAATGTGTGCAGTGTAGTGCTTAGTACTCTGAGGGTGTTGTTGGGAGGAGTAGAGAAATTTGACATACTTCTGTCCAAAGTCATGAAAGGTCACTTAACAACTGTTCTCAGGTTGCCTTGAGCTGAGAATTGTTGCAGAACCAAAATGCTCTAAATATTACAGCACTGCCATCCTTTTCAAATGCTTCAGAGTAATGACAGGAAAAGCATTTAGTCTGCTAATGACAAAATTGCTTTGGCTGTGGGGTTTTCTTAAACTGAAATTCAAAATAGTAGCAGAAATAGCTTAACAATAAACTGTGCTGGTGAAAACCAAACATTTGCCTTTGTGAGGGTAGCTTGAAAATAAGCTATTAATATAGTGTTCCTCAATTTGATGCATCAGGAGCGTGCAATCTACTTTTACAGCTAAATTGCCTATGGAGAATAACCTGGTAAAAATTCCTCAGTAAAAAAAGCCCTTTCAGCCTGACCTCTGAGTGGCAAGGTATGACTTCATCATTACTTCTGGATAAAGTGTGTAGGGGAAGCATTTCAAGTACCAGCTTTGTTCATAATTGCCAGGTGAAATGCACTTCTAATGATCTGTTTCTGTGCTGTTAACTTCAAGAATTAAAAGTGAACTCTTAAGTCTTCAAAGAAGAATGTTAGTAAAACTGTATTTCCCGAGAAGGGTCTTACAAAAATGTTCCATCAGTACAGGTGCAGTCTGAGAATATCAGGTTTTGCCATGCCCCCCTCTCATTCTCTGTTGTAAGGAAACAGCATATGGAGCAGAAAATGAATTGGCTGAACCTTCTTGTTCAGAAAATGTTAAACCAAGCAAACTGAGGCATACTGTACTTCTTTGTCAGCCTGTTGGTTTGGGGATCTTTTTCATTTGTTTGGGTTTTTTTGTTGGGGTTTTTTGGTAGTTTTTTTGTGGTGGTGGTGTTCGGTTGGTTCTTTTGTTGGTTTTGGTTTGGTTTGGGTTTTTGTTGGGGTTTTTTGTTTAGTTTTTTAAGGGTGCTTAGATCGGCAAATGTTGGTTCTTCCGTTACCATCTGGGGAGGTCACGGCAACAAGAAGCTTGTTCAAAATCTGATTTCAACAGCTTCCTCAGTGTAACTTAGCTTTGTGTGATTTTGTTACTGGTAGATAAGATGCATCAGTTGTTGCTGTTTTAATAAACGTTCATGGCAATGGTGATTATTGAAAAGTCTAACTGTGTATGGAATGGGATGTCATGTTCTAAGGAGAGTGTTAATTTCAAGTATAAACAATGTTGTTACCAAAAAAACTGCTTTCCAGTGATCAGTGATTAAATTGAATAATTTGGCTAATAAAAGTTGTTTTATTTGTAAATTGTATATAGTGGCTTTGGAAGTAATCAGAGCTGCATAACCATGTAATTTTTTAGAATAAATATTTTGCTCTTGTCATGACACTTCCAGCAAAACAACATCTCTGGACATCTGCAGTCTCTTGAGAAATCAGAATTGTTTTGGTTGGAAGAGAATTTTAAGATCATCAAATCCAACCATTAAACTAGCACTGCTAAGTCACCACTAAACTAAGCATCACTTCTACAGTTCTTTAAATACCTCTAGGGATGACTCCACCACTTCCCTGGGCAGCCTGTTCCAATGCTTCACAACTCCTTCTGTGGAAAAAAAAAATTCCTAATACCAAACATACACCTCCTTTGGCCCAACTTCAAGTTTACCATAGTTCAGGGTATAGTTAAATAGTTCTGTGGACTTCTGTATCTATCCATTCTTCAGAATGTTTAATACTGCTGCTAGTGGGTAAAAGTCATATGCCTTAATCAGGTGGTCATGGTAAGCCATGCTGTCCCAACATGCATATTTAGACAGACTAGTGTAGTTTTGTTGACCAAATAATATCCCTCTGCTCCCCACCACCAGAAAAACAACAGCAGCAGCCAAACAAACACAAAAGGAAACTTGAAATACATGTATACATGTTAGGTACAAGTCTGACTTCTCCTTAATTATAGAGCAGCTTAAAGTGATGATGTGACCACTTTTCCCTTGAGCGAAATACTGAACTTTAAAAAATATGGACCTTGATTTTTGTGGTTTCTTTGGTTGTTTGGGAGTAACTGGTGAAAATACCAAGCTCTTAATTTTTATTTTTTTTTTTTTTCTGAACCAGAAAGGAAGATTAAGCATATGCTTTTAAAGGGATAATAATATTACAGAAGAGGATGGCAGAGTTTGGATCTTAGAGATTTACATGGTCCTTCTTCTGTGATTCTACAATGTGTTACTTTGCTACAGTCTTCAGCAGGCAAGAACCAACAACGTTACAGTTTTCACATCTTTGTAAAGCAGTCTTTGTATCGGTTACCCTATCTACCCATAGGCTGACACAAAACCAAGGCATGTTTAGCTCTACCGTAAAAAGCTTTTTAAAATGCTTTATGAATAGTTTTTCCTCATAATAACTTTTAATCACCTTGGCAGTGATTGATTCCGAATGAATTCTCAAGTGCTATACAGCTTAACCCAGTTTTAAAGTCAGCTGTCTTCCTTTCTGTTGAAAGAATTCTGCATTTTCCAGGTGTGTACCTGTTAACTAATCCCTCCTGTGCATAGAGCCATATTTATTTTTATCTTGATCAATATGAAGATAGCATTTCATGTAGCCAGAAGGTTAACAAACGTCCTTGAAGGAAACATTCTAGTCAAGTGTGAAATATGTAAGCTAGCTAAATAGTAGTAAAAAAAAAACAAACCCCAAAACACAGCCAAGTCCACATCCCCCACTCCTACCCTCCATAAAATTAAAACAAGTACTGAAAATTTAGCTTTCATTTTTTCATGTCAGCCTCCTTCTGTCCTTCCAAGATTAGGCTATTGCTATTTCCCGGGTAATACACAGGAATTAGACTGAGATCCCAAAACCAAATTTCCTGCAAACAGTATTTTAGTTTCCATATGGCCAAAGTGTGTAAGATAAGCATGTAGGGGTTTTTGTTAGTTTATCAGGTCTTGAGCTCCTCTAGTTAGGCTGTGTAGAGAGCAACAGTCAACAGGTTTCCTTCTTGTCCTGTCCCAATTTCAGAATAAGGGGAAGAGCTGAAAAACAGAACTGGGCCATGTTCTGTTGTGGCTATAAGATGTAGAATAACCTGAGGTTTGGGACAGGGTGATGGGGTAGAGGAAGACATTTCATGAAAGTAAACTTAAATTCCTCTATTTCTTAGATCTGTTACTAGTTTCTATACAGTGCATCAGGCCACACCTTGAGTACTGTGTCCAGTTCTGGGCCCCTCAGTTTAGGAAGGATGTTGAGTTGCTGGAACGTGTCCAGAGAAGGGCAATGAGGTTGGTGAGGGGTTTGGAACACAAGCCCTATGAGGAGAGGCTGAGGGAGCTGGGGTTGCTTAGCTTGGAGAAGAGGAGACTCAGGGGTGACCTTATTGCTCTCTACAACTACCTGAAGGGAGGTTGTGGACAGGTGGAGGTTGGTCTCTTCTCCCGGGCAACCAGCACCAGAACAAGAAGACACAGTCTCAAGCTGCACCAGGGGAGGTTTAGACTGGATGTTAGGAAGAAGTTCTATACAGAGAGAGTGATTGCCCGTTGGAATAGTCTGCCCGGGGAGGTGGTGGAGTCACCATCATTGGAGGTGTTCAGGAGGAGACTTGATGGGGTGCTTGGTGCCATGGTCTAGTTGTTTAGGTGGGTTGGATTGGTTGATAGGTTGGATGTGATGATCTTGAAGGTCTCTTCCAACCTGGTTTATTGTATTATTGTAATGTCCTGCAGCATGGTTTGTGCTTGGCTTTTCAATTGTCTACATGCTCTAAGGAGTCAGTGTTCATCTACAGGACACTTGAACACTCATCCTAAATGTGCTTCATTTTTTGACTGTTTTTTTCAATGATGATAAAAATCAGGTTGTTTTTTTTTAATGGTCTCTCACCTTAGCAGTAGTATAAGTTATTTTTCTGATTCCAACTCCTGCTTTAGATTACCAAATTGATCATATTTTCTTTCCATCCAAAGCCACAGCATCCAGAACCATCAGGGGCATTGCCTTGCATTGATTGAAATTTTTGCTCGGTTGTACAGAACTAGATTTTATGAAACTGTAGCTTTGTGGTTGGTTTTCATGCCATTTCTGTATGGTTCTTACTGTGTTGTATTTGTGGTAGCTCTGTTTAATAAAGTAAAAAAAAAAAAGAAAACTGGATTTCAGAAAGATGCTGCCTCTGGAAAACTTCCATCTCAGAGTACGGAAGTGGCTGCAGGTTATCCTAAAGCACTTAAGTAAATCCTTATGGTTTTGAGACGTCATTGAAGTAACTTTGTGAAACTTTAGGGGCATTGTTTCGTCTTTGTGTTGCCGTTAGGATTCTTGCACAAACGGAAGAAGTCTTCAGGTTTTTGAAGATGTTTAAAACTGTTAGACATACTTTTTATGGCTTTAAGTCTCATGCTTTAAAGTGTAGTATTTTTCACAGAAGCTAATGATGATGCTGTTCAGTAGTTTTTGAACGCACTGAGACATTTGATACAGGAGGCTTTTGGGGGAGAGAATAAGTTTTCACCAATCTTGTCAAAATCAGCAACAGGCAAAAGACAGATGCTTGCTGCCGTGCCCCTGTAGGAGGTAGAAAAGACAAAGGTCTAGTTGATAATTCAGTTTGCCCCGGAAACTTTCCTCTTGTAGTAGCATTTGGACACAATGCTGTGCTATGATGACTGTAGTGTCCTATTCTAGTTGAAAGGATCCAATTCCTCTCTCTGTTCCAAACTCATCTTCTCTGCAGATGTGGGTCCCTGGCATCAGCCCTTTGTACGCTTTCTCTTCTGGGGAATTCTCCCTTGGTCACATGTTTGTTTCTTCATAAACCAGCGCTTCAGGGTAGGGTAGAGGGCAGAACTGTTTGCATACGATTCAAATGGCAGTGAATCACATTGTCTTCTATGTAAATTCTGAAAGGTAGTGTTTTCACATATATTTAATTTTAAAGAACTATTTGCAATTCATTCTTCCGCAAGAAACCTCCTTCTTAATTGACTGTTTGGAAAAATAATTCTCTCCAACTAAATTATCGCCACAAACTTTTGTTTACATTTAAAAATCTTGGCTACATCTTAAAGTATTCTGTATTTCTGCATGTTATATAAATATAAAGTTTTGTTACGATTTTAAATATTTAAATATTGTAAATGTGTGAAAATATCTCATTTGAAACTACCTGTATGTCATTGTGTAGAAAGAATACTGTTTGCAAGCTGACTGTTCTTCATGCACACAGGGGAAGGGTAGATGAGAAACCTCTTTTCTCCCATTGCTTTGCATCAGTAAGTTGTTGAGTGGCTGAATTGATGTATTAGCTCTGATGATTGTAGAGCTTTGGAATTCTGCAGAGTGTCATTAACTTTACTTAGCTGTTCTGTAGTAATGCACATTAAATTATGAACATCAGTTGCAACCTTCTCTTTCATTTGTATGCAGTTGAACAAATTTATTTATTTATTTTTGCAACATTAGCCACTCTGGTTGTAGACAGGTGCCTCAGATTTTGCAGTACTGAGAACTCAGACCTGACAGAAAATGAAATGCAGTGGAGTAGTTGGTATCAGTTTTTACACTAGCATTTTATTGTAACTCAAAGCTGTAACTGGACTGCATGTACTATAAAGATCAGTCATATACAAGTTCAGTGATTATTTTGTTAATCAAGACTGTTTCACAGTCTCAGGAAATCGCTGTTGAAGAAATTTTGGGAACCTGAAGAAAACCTTTTATCTTCTGAATGTAAATATGTGGTGACTGCTTTTACAAGTCACTTATACCTTAGATTATGTGAAGTGTGACTTTATTCCCTCATGTAGTGGTTTGTTTAGACCTCTCTCTCAAATCTGTATCGAAGCATTTACTCTTTCTACTGGAAGATTTGATTGCAAATGGTGAAGTGTAGTGATACCAAGTCTTGTGGTTTGGAGTGTGTCAGGAAGAAGCAATGTCAAGTGCTCTCACAGTTGTAGCAGAATTCCTGGAAGGCTTTAAATGGTGTTCTAATGCCCCTAGTAAAAAGTTGTATGGATTATTTTTAATAGGTCTTTTTTGTCCATCTAGAAAGTGTCAGGAGATCATTCTGTTCCTGTATGGATAGCATTGTCTCAGCCACCTGTTTTTAGAATAAGCAGGGTTTATTTCAAATAAAAATCCAATTTATATCTAGGATAAAGTTGATATGAGAAATAATGAAACTCCTTTACCTTCCCTTCATAAGTATAAAATTATGTAGAAGTTAAAGCCCTTACTAGAATCCACTATGGATCATGATGTAGTTTAAAAAAATCAAATTCCCATACAACTCAAGACTAGAGCAGGCTCAGGTTGAGATTTAGCCAGGGCAGGTTTGCTCAGTTTTTTTTCATGAACATTTTCTGAATTTTTCTTCAAAAGCAAAGATTTTACAACAGGTCTAAAATGTATTTATTTTACTTTCAACAAGAATAAAACATTTAATGTTTAATAACTTTAAAATCAGAATGGTTACATTTCTCTCTATTCTATATATATTCCAGATATTACTAGTGCGTTAGCTTGTCAGGATGCTCTTTCAGGAGTTCAAAACAAAAATTAAGTCCAGAAATTACATTTTGGAACTTCCAGTGTTTTCTGACATTTATGTACATCACTTGCAAAGATTTATTTATCAGATAAGACTGCTTCTTTCAGTAACTCTCTCAACTCAAAACGTAGACATTTGCTTATTTGAATATTGTGGCCTGGATCTTTAAATAAGGCTTTTTGTGTGATATTTTCAGAACGTTTTGCTCTGAGTTTAGTAAGTATAATCTAAGGGAAGGGAATTTAAAATGACTTTATGATATTAATTTAAAGAAGAAAATCAACATTCACATTAGAAAGTGTAATAACTTTGTTAAATGACTCTTAACGAAGAGTCATTTAATTACTCTTTACCTCAAACTGTGTGGGTAATGTAATTGACTGCCCAAGAAACCTTACTTTTGACATTTTCTCTACTGTATTTTTATTGCAAACTTCCCAGTTGTTGTGAAAATTTCCACTCAAATACATCACTATGTTTAATAAACAGATTAAAGTGGTAGCTCAGTAGCAATGTCATAGAATCCTTGATAAGTGTGATCCTCATATGGGTAGGGGAGGCAAAGTTCAGAGTAGGTAAAAGTATGTGGCAGCAATGGTACTTGATATTCTGAAGAAGTATTACAAGATTCTTGCGTGGTTGGTTGTTTCTTGACTTAGAGACTGAAAGTTGGTTTCTATCTAATCAGCACAACAGACTGGATTTTTAGAAATGCTAAACAGACTCCCCCATAAGCATTGGTTGACCAGATCCAGCAAGAGCTGTGTTGGATATTTATCACTGGCACTAGCCATGGAGTCAAAATAGGAGTTGTCCTATTCAATGTGCATCAATTTACATCTTCCTTGGAAAGCCTTGGTCTGACAGCTGGAGGGAAGTTGCAATGAAACTTTATCTATTCAAGAAAATGAGGGAAAAAAGGGAAAATTGAGAGAAAATTGTGCTGTTCAGCTGTGTTCTGATCACAGAGTGGTTAGGTCTTAGGGCTTTGTGACATGGATGGAGTCATGCCTCTAACACACAAATGGCAAAGACTAATTTTTATTAGTGTACTTGAAAACGTAACTGATAGTGAAATTAGCATAAGAGGCTGCAGTAGGTGTGGCCATAATATCTGTTACATCTTTATCTTTTGCAGTGACCATTCCTAGGTTCATCGTTTATTGTGCTGCTCTGTGAATTAACTGAGTTTGCATCTTAGGTAATTTTAAAAGACAGAGAGCAATTCGTGCTCTGTGAAAGACTACAGGCTGTGAAAGGTCTTCCTGTTAGTTTATTTACCTTTGGCTAACCAAAATCTGCAGTTGGTTTTCACCACAAGCAGTCATGTTATCAGGTTAAGATGAGCATGAGATATAACAAAAATCATCAAGCTCTTTTGACTGGCTGGCTATTGGTGGCACTCAGTACTTAAGCAACTTAACAGCTTGACAAGGAGTTGCCTCTGGACTAGCACTTTTCTTTGGAAGCTCTTCTATCTTCTTCTACCACTGTTAAACCTATTTGTATTTATAACAAATACATTTATACCAAATACACTAATATTTGCATTTTTATCAAAATATTCTCCTTCCCCTGTTCTCCTTCAAGGATTCCTTTGACTGTTTTTCTTTCCCAATTGAATATGGGAAATAAATTTATTTCCAGTGCATTGCTATTCTGAAAATAAAGACTCTGTCTTTGCATATGGAGATTCTCCTCTCAAGATTAAGTCTGTAATTCTTTTTCTGTGGTTCCTCTGTTGCAAATGCCAGGCTTTCAAATTATTTTGTTGTTGTTGTTTTATTTTTCTATTCATCTGTCCAACAGCAAGTGGAACTCAAAGGTACCTCATCTGATTTTGGCCTATTTCTTTTCAGAGATCTGAAAGTATTCAGCATCTGTCAATACTCGTGGCCTGCTTAATAAAACAAGGAATTAATGTTTATTCATATCTAGGCAGATCAGGTACAAGGTCCAGATGGAAATCAAGAGTGGTGAATTGGAAAATTTGTTTAGTTCTTCTGGTGAAAATAACCTGGTACTGACTTAGGCACGTGACAGATTTATTCTATTTCCTGTGGCCTATAGTGGCCTGTTAGAGGACAGTCAACTCACTTTGGGAGGTCCTCTATATATCATGTTCCTTAGTCCTAATCTGTTAGCATGTATGTGGTGGTGGTAGGTGGTGTGTTGGATTTAATTTGTGGCTGTGTTCTTTAAGATAGCCAAGCATATATTGCTCCTCAGCTGCCACATGAAGGGGGTAGTCATTATCCATTGCAGTGTTCTATATGAACTCACTTGTTAGCTAGGCAGTTTACACTTCAGAGTGTTCTTAGAAGTCTTATCCCCATTGATGGTGTCTGTCATAGAGGCTTGAGAAGTTTGAGCCTCATTTGAATCTCTGAAACATATTACCTCCAAGAGATTTCTAAGGTTTAAATTAATGCTTCAGTACTGAGGGCTTTCATGCCTTAAAATATCACAGTCTATTCTAAGCAATTCTGGGTGGTCACTACACTCTCAGTAACTAGCTGGTATTTCCTCTTACTGTGAAGACACTGAACTTTTTTAAAATCACAGCATCTTTGTCCCCTTCCTGTTACTGGCAGGACTGCCATGCAGTGCTGTCAGACTGTGGCTGGAAGTCTTATCTCTGTGTTAGATTGAGTTTGTCTCATTATTTACTTAGACCATATAGTACTATTTAAGCAAACATAATATTACTCTGCTTCTCAAGAAACTGCACTTCTTACCTAGGTTGGAATTGTCTTTGCTTTAATATCTGACAATAATCCTGATGCCCTTTGATCAAGAAAGCCAATGAGATCAATGAATTTGTAATGACACTGAATTCTTATTTCATCAAGTCAGTCTTAAAATTCTGTTTGATTCAGTCAAGCTGCTTTTCCAGACTTCTTGAAAACATTCTCCCTTCTACACAATAAAAGCATGGAATAACTGAAGTTAGAAGGGGCCTATAAGGATCATAGAATCCAACTCCCTGCTCCTGACAGGACTACCTAAAACTAAGAGCATCATCCAGAAACTCCTTGAACTCTGACAAGCTTGGAGCTGTGATCACTTCCCTGTGAAGCCTACTCCAATGACCAACCAACCAAAGAATCTTTACTTGATGTCCAGTCTGAACTTCCCCTGATGCAGCTTCATACTATTCCCACATGTCCTGTTGCTGGTCACCAGAGGGAGAAAATCAGCACCTTCCCTTCTGCTTCTCCCCATTGTGAGGAAGTTAAAGACTGTGATAAGGTCACCCCTCAACCTTCTCTTCTCTGAGATGAGCAAACCAAGTGACCTCAGATGCTCATTTTAGTCTTGCCCTCAAGGCCTTTCACCATCCTGGTCACACTCTTAATATTTTGACATCCTTCTTATGATGAAGTGCACAAAACTGCATCCGGTACTGGAGGTGGGGCCACACAAGTAAATAGTGTGGGGCAGTCACCTGCCTTGACCATCTAGCTGTGCTGTGCTTGATGCACCTCAGAAGACAGCTGGTGCTTTTGGATTCTAGGGCATGCTGTTGACTCGTATGCACCTTGCCATCAATTCAGACCTCCAGATCTTTTTCTGCAGGGCTGCTCTCCAACTTGTTCTCCCTTAGTTTGTGTGTATAAGCAACACTACCCCATCCCTGGTGGAGAATCCTGAAAAAACACCAACCCAACAAAGCTCTGGTATGCTAGCTTGTTCCAAGTCTGGTCCTACAACATTTCTTTTCCTTTATGAAAGTTTCTTTGTGGCTCAATGCTGTCAGGACAGACTGTAGGAAAAGTGACAATGTATCATAAAGCAACTTTTTAAAAGTAGCTAATTGTAATCTTCTGACTACAGATATGTTTTCGGAGGTGGAGATGTTAATTTGCAATAGATTTAACAGTACTTCTGTGTAAGATTTTGTTTAATGGTTTCTCAGCTTTAGAGAAAAAGAAAAGCCTTATGAAACTACTTCACATTTCTTAGTGTCAGTCAGTAATTTGCAGTCTGGTACTGTTCAAGTAACAAATTGCATTACACAGGGCTGTCGAAGCTAGCAGGTAAATACCGTGGTAATGCTTCAGGAAAATGGCTGGATTTATTGTTTGTTTTGTGGCTTCCCTGCACTTGAGGTGCATTTTTGTTCTATAAAGCATGTAAAGTTTATTTGTGCATTTTGCTTACTGAAATGACTAATAAAAGATACAAACACTTACCTGTTTTACAGGTCAACAGCAAGGACAGGATGGAGTAAAAGTACAGCAAGCCACAATAGCTCCGGTTACTGTAGCAGTAGGTGGCATTGCTAATGCAGCAATTGGTGCTGTTAGTCCTGATCAGATAACACAAGTGCAGCTGCAACAAGCTCAACAAGCCTCTGATCAGGAAGTACAACCTGGCAAGAGGTTGAGAAGAGTTGCCTGCTCATGTCCTAATTGCAGAGAGGGAGAAGGAAGGTAAATGTAAATTTTATCAGTACATATTTAGACGTCTTATCCCAGCTTGCCTCATATTGCCTGTATTTGAATGTTGTCTATTAGAAAGTATGTTTAGACATTTTTTCTTAAACAGCAGATTATAACTGCTGCTATTAGCCTGAAATATTTTTCCTAGTAGCTAATAAGATTGTAGAATATAATTACTCATCTCTTTAAATTTTATCTTTTTAGAGGCACCAATGAGCCAGGAAAAAGAAACAACACATCTGCCATATTGAAGGATGTGGAAAAGTGTATGGCAAGACATCTCATCTCCGAGCACATCTGCGCTGGCATACCGGTGAAAGACCATTTGTATGCAACTGGATTTTTTGTGGCAAGAGATTTACCAGGAGTGATGAGTTACAAAGACACAGAAGAACCCACACAGGTTGGTCAGCCCTCTCTGTATCCATAGTACAGGAAGTCTGAATCATAATGGCCAAGGTTCTACAGTGATATTAAAGTTATTGCTTTAAAATTTAAATATAGTAACTTTAAAACAGAGCAAATAGTAGATTTCGGGTTTCATCAGTTCAAGATGGCTGTGAGATCAAATCAGTAAAATGAGAGCAGTCCAAACTGGTTTCCTCTACCGACAGATGTATAGCTGATGTACATTAGGGGTGCTTGATCTGAATTTGACACATTAGACTCATAGGACTGGCAATGGACCAGGGTCGTGGTATTCTCACTTGGACTAGCTCAGTCCTTAAGAAATTTGTTAACCTAGTCACATATCAGATTTGGTCTTCTGGGGAAGTTTCTTGACATTTCAAATGAGAACTTGAAAAGCAAGTTCTCTTAACGGTTCAAATTGGAAAGTTGGATATTTTAGGAACTGGAAATTTTATCAGCTTCCATATTTCTAGCCTCAAGAAGGTGTGCTTCCCCATCCCCTCACCCCACCAACTTAAAGCATCAGAAGACAGCGCTTGAAGTCTAAGAGCTGGTTAAATTCGAACAGTGACAGGACTTCCTAGTATGTAGAATTTATCTCTCTTGACATAGATGTCATATATCCTCATGGAGCTTTGGTATTCCTGTTTCCAAATTCCTTTCTCATCACTATAGTCTAAATAACAAAAGTATACTTTAAAAATGCTATCAAGTCATTCTTTCAGGTCTTTTACATGTCCTACTCTGTCAGGTTTATGGAAGTTTGGTGACCTGAAATTCAAACTTCTCATCAGAAAGTGGCAGCATAGCAAATATTTGCTGAGAACATTTTAGTAGTGAAGAGTAGATTGCCTGTGACTGAGCAGAACACACCTGGAAGCCAGACAGGTAGAGAAGAAAGCATTGTATCCTTTTAAAGATGCTTCATAAAGACACTTTCTGTCATCTTGAATAGAAAAGCGTCAGATTCAAGTGATCAAGCAGGGCTCAGTGCTGTCTTGCTGTAACATTTTGATTTTTTTCTTCTTTTAAAAAAGGTGAAAAGAGATTTGAGTGCCCAGAATGTTCTAAAAGGTTCATGCGAAGTGACCATCTCTCAAAACATGTCAAAACTCATCAGAACAAGAAGGGTGGTGGAACAGCCCTTGCTATTGTTACCTCAGAACTGGACTCTTCAGTTACTGAGGTTCTTGGTTCTCCAAGAATTGTCACTGTTGCTGCCATTTCTCAAGATTCAAACCCAGCAACCCCTAACGTTTCAACAAATATGGAAGAATTCTGAAAGGATCATTTGTATGGACGCCTAGTGCTGCACTTAAGTTTACATACCTTTCAGGATATGGAAACGGGCTGGTAAAGTGGATTACAGAGCAGGAAAACATGTTTTCAGTCTCCATGACTTCTGTAAGTGTTCCAGGTTGGAGGGTCAGCACGGGAAGTGTACACCGGTGCAACAAGACAAAAACTCTCAAAAATACAAGCCACGCAAATTGATGTACTGGATAAGCAGCTGGGGGAATGTTATTTCCATACTGTACTTTTTTAGTTATATGTCTGTATATCATTTAATGGTTTTAAATGAACTTCCCCCACCCGCCCCTATTTTAGCATTGTGTGTTGATGTGTTTATAAAAGCAGATAATACCAGTGTAAACCAGGGTGGACGTTGACTAGGATTAATACTATTTGATGAAGGTACTGTGTTTCTGAAATAAATGTGTGATATTTTCATGAGAAAATCTTTTCCCACACAAGGAAGCTGAACACAGGTTGAGCGACAGTAGGAATATTTTAGGTTTTTGCTCAGTCCACAGAACATGGCAGTTGATTTTTTGGCCGTCTTTTCTCAGTTTTGGAATGGCTCAAACAGCAGCTGGATGATGATGCAGGCTGCAAAGTCAGTTCTGAGGTGAGCCTCAGATGAATTTTGGCCACTACATTATAGTAGTGTGTATAAACGACAATCAGTGAGTTCTAACTCCTCTCTTTGTTTGGAGAGCTAAGGTTATGTAGAATTAGTGTATGCAGTAGGAAGGGTATTACACATAAGATTCTACAAAAGCAATGGTGTCTGTGTATAGGATGAAAAACGAATATGGCAACTTTTGTCTCACTTTTTGGTATTTAATTTAAGTCTGTCTTAAAACATCCCCGGTCCATTTCTAACTCATAGCTTACGTGAACTATAACTCAATTTTAAGTATTTAAATGTTTTATTTTTGTTAGAATTCGTGGAAATTAATCAGACAAGTGAGTGGTGTAGCTCATTCTCCAGCATCTTTTCTCTGTAAATACTAGTTTATTTAATTGTGGTTAATGTGCTGAGTTCTTTATGCTTTGACTTAATAGCCAAAGAAAAGAATTAGTTATCACATTTTAACAAACAAACAAACAAAAAAGAGGTATTGAAAGTAAATGTTTTCTCTCTTTTCCCCTATATGTTAATGTCTTCATTTTCTCCTCAAGAATAGTATGTGAGCTGCTAATAATTATCTGTTGCCTGTCAAATCTTACATTGAGCCTCCAACCACAAAGCAAAGTGGGGAAACAAGAAGATAGTTACATTTTTACCACATGGCTTTTGATTTCAAGGTTTGGTTACATTTCCAGATGTGCCAGCTTAATACAGGAATATAGAGGAAATGAAAAACAGCAAAAGCAAACTGCATGTTTTTTAAATGTGAAAACTCCAATATGGACAAGGAGGAAAGATGGCCAAATATTTCATACTCAGGATTTTTAATTACTTCCCACAGGCATAAATGTAACCTTTTACACATACAGTCATTTAGTAATACTTCTCATGACCAGTTTTGTAATAAATTTATATACCAAAATATTTTTGCTGTAACTAAAGGAAGTGCAGTGCAAGAAGGATAAGATTTCTTTTTTTTTTAGCCCTTCCCTTGCAAATTACAGAAGGAAGGATGTGTTTGGTAGCTGTTGGTTTGAGAGACATAGCAGATACCTTGTGCATTCCCTCAGAAAACCTACTTCTCATCTGAATACTTTATCAATGTTGTGGTGTCTTCTGTATTTTTGAAGCAAGAGAAATACCAATCATTGTTTACACTGTGTACACTTTAGGCCAGCCCTTTGTAGCAAAATACTAAGCTGAAAGTATTTTATACTTTCAGTTTGCATAAGAAGCTTTGAGATTAAAGGAAAACAATTTTACACTGTGGTTATAAATTTCAAGTTTCTTAAAGCTTTTGTAGACTTGTAACAAAGTCTTTAAATTTTAGTTGGGTTTTGTACATTATTTTGTATATTTTATTTAAAGTACTCTTAACTGATGTATCTGGATTTAAAACATCAGAATCAATTAGATGTTACATTTAATACCGATGAGCATTAGGTAGTATTAACTGTTAATTTTATTATATAGGAAATGAAATGTCAAATATATATTTTATCATTACGCTTCACAATCAGCGCTATAAATTTCTTTATGCAAAGAAGAGCTTTCCTAACGTTAATACCACGTTTCCTAGAAGTTACCAGGTTTTGTAAACTGAAGTTACGAGCATTCTGCACAACCATTTCGTAGATGATTTTTTTTTCATGCATACTTAAACGTATGCGGATAGGAAGCCGAAGTCATTTTTAATCTGCAATGAATCCCTGTTATGGATGTATCAAAATCCCAATCTGGTTAGCTTCGTAGCATCTCGAGTACATTAACTTGTGTTAGCAGGTGCGCATTTTACCGCTGGAATTAGAAACATTTTGACAGTCTGTTCTGCATACCATCCTGAATCCACTTTTCTGTCTTAAAAGGATCGTAAATTTCAATGTCCTTTATTTGACTCAGTGGGATATAGCTGTTGTAAGTAATAGGGCACAGATGTGCAGTAGTATCCTGTTTAATGACATTTCACTGTTCATTCCCTTTGCCACCGTTAAAATTTTTGCTTTATTGTAATTATCAGTGCAAAGTGTATTTACCATGGTAGGACTCCAGTGTTAGAATAGTTTCTTTCTTACCAGTATACTTTCTTTGGTTAGGTTCGTGTATGTGTTGCCGATTACATTAGCGGTTGGTGTTAAGTCATTATTTATCACATTCTTTCACGAGAGCAGTAATAAAAGTGTGTAATCTAGGAGATTAAAAAGAAAAAAAAAACAAAAAAAGACAAAAAAAAGAAGTTAATTTGTCAGAGTTAAGTAAGCATGATGTTTAGGTCCTATTTTTCAATTTTATAACTGTTTTATTGCAACAATATTTGTATTTAAGTCTTCATTTTAATGCCTTGTGGTGTTTTTTTGGGTTGTTCTTTTTGTTTTGGTTTTTTTTTTAAGTGCATGTCACTGAATTGTCATCCCGCAAGAATCGATGTGCAGCATAGGGGTTATTAAATCTACATCATGATTTTGAAACAGAAAAAAGAAAAAAAAAAAAAAAAAGAAGAAAAAAAAACCAACAAACAACAAAAAAATAGTTGATGGTAAAAAATGTAAATGTTTTGCAAAAATTCCTTATAAAAAGAAAAAAAAAAGTTTTGTAGTAATATTTCACTTGTAAATTTTTCTAAAAAAAAAAAATGGAAAAAGGAAAAAAATGAGAGTAACATTTCCCCTCCCCCCTATCCCCCCCCATCTAGAATTTAGAAATTAATTCTGCCAGCAAAGCCTGTGAGGCATTAATTTGACACTTTTACAATGCTGATTTGTATCTCTTTTTTTGGTGGGTTTGGAACTAAAATCATGTACAAGTTGTTGCCTGCAATAACATTTTGCAAGTAACCTATTAAAATTCCCTTGAGTTCAAAAGGTTTCTTCATTTAATTACTTACAACATAAAGCAACAATAAATTATGTTCGAGTGATAATCTGTTCATCAAGAAGAACACTAGAAAGCAAATGCTTCTCAATGGGGAAAGGTTGGCAGCAGCTTCTGGATCTGTGTAATTAAGACCTGTACTTGCTGGTCAGCGTTTCCCAACTGGCAGACTCCCAGCAGGGAATTAAACCAGCAGATTCTAGCTCAGCATGAATTCTGTGGGGTTTGTTCAGCTCTTGCAAATGGAAGTTACAGTTGTTCCTGAACATACCAAAAGCATAGTCAAAGGAAAAGGTTTCCTAAGGTAAGTAGGTACACAGACACACACACTCAAATAAATATCTTAACCACAAAAACCAAACAAACAAGCAAACAAAAAACCCAGCCAAGATAATTCTGTTTGAGAGACAAATAATAGAAGTGTCATTGAATGTATTGCAGACAGGGAATGAATAGAACAAATAAATGAAAACCTCAAAGTATTGACTCACTCCATAGAAGATACATTGAGCTGTTAGTGAAATGTAAATGAGCTCCTGCATTGTGTTCTATTAAAATAACTTTGATGATAGACTAAGTTGCTAATTATAATGGTATACTAAAATTGTTTTAAATTATTTTTTAATACTGGAAGATTTTTTTGTGTTAAACCTTACAATCCTTTTGAAATTAACAGATAGTAGCATTTCACAAAGAAATACAGAATTACAGAATCATTTAGGTTGAAAAGGTTCTTAAGATAATTGAGTCCAACTGTAAACTTATTGCCATGTCCACCACAAAGCCATGTCCTCAAGTGCCACAATTTACATGTAAGACCACTTGCTTGTTCCATCCTCCAAAAAAAGGATGGAATTTAAAATCTGTGGCTTCTAGCCTGGCACAGCAACACGGAATCACCTTTCCTCTTTCCTAATTGACACCTACACTGAATTATCTATATTGTATGTTCAATGAAATACCTGCTTAAAGTCTCATTAACCTCTCTTTGATTGCACTGATTCTGGTATTAGACAAACTTATTAACTGAAGTCTAACAATGTTATAATTCAAAGTAACTGCATACAGCCAGCTAATATATATTGTTACTGGCCAATTCTTTAGTGTTGTGACCCTGGAATTTTTATTATTAATATATAGATGGGATTTGGAAGCAATTTCTAGATTATTGATGACAGCACTCCTCCACATACACAGCCACAGTGGCACAGTAACAGAAAATATAAGATCTAACATAGGGACATTAAGGATGTGTATGCATGTTGCATTTTACCCCTTAAATGTGATCATTCTACTCTGTAAAACATAAAGCATGAGACCAAATTGAGTAATTCCTTCTGCAGCTTTAGTTTCACTACCAGTGCTATAAATCTTTGAAATTATATTTATTTAATTATCTTAATTTTATGTCTGGCTAGGTAGTGAATACCAGGGTGTTTTTTTCCCTGTGTGTAATGTTTCATTAATATTGAATTTCCTGCTGTCTTCTTCAGTATACTTCCCATGTCCCTGCTTCACAATCCTTTTCCCCAAAGCTGCTTGCCTTTCCTGATGTCCTGGGACTCATCAGTGTACCTGGAAACCCTGTGGGAGACGAGAGTTTGCATACACTATCCTTGCTTGCTAGAATAAATTTTATAGGGAGAATAATAGCAGACCTGCTTCGCTCTAAAAATGGTTAGATGCCATCACCAGCAGCTAGATCGGTGATATAATCCACTGATGTAAATGCCACCAAAGGCACTTTCCTCAACCAGGTTGGGCAGTAAAAACCATTGTGAGTGGGGAATTTGGCTCCATGTGCTTGTTCAGTCATGCAAGACACTTAACCATTACCAGAAAGGTTAAAGAATTACTTCCTCATTTTGCCATGCATTTGTCTGTCTCCCGAAGAGTTTAGGATAAAAGATTTGTAGCTTGCAAAATAATTTGAACAGGCTCCGATATTTTGGAATCGTTCAGGTGAAATGTTTCTTTAAGTCATTCCACTAGCATTGCTGAGGTATTTTTCTGTCCAGTTTATTTTAGTTTGAGTGTATGTTTTTTTTTAGCAAGGATTGAAAATTACCTACTTCTAAATTGCCAGATCAAGGAACATAGGCATTTCCTCAGCTTATATGGGCAGCAGTGTGCAATGTAGGATTCCCAATATGTAGATTCCCAGCTTTGCCTATCATTTATATGCCTAGCCTTGAGCCATTTAATAATTTCTCCATTTTTTTAGCACAAATCTTTATAAAACAACAGTAACAAAATACACACACACAAAACAACCAAGCAAAAGGGATATTACAAGAGGGATATGGACATGCTGGAAGGTGTCCAGAGAAGGGCCACGAGGATGATCAGAGGGCTGGAGCACCTCTCCTATGGGGACAGACTGAAGGAGTTGTGGCTGTTCAGTCTGGAGAAGAGAAGGCTCCGAGGTGACCTCATTGTGACCTTCCAGTATCTGAAGGGGGCCTACAAGAAGGCTGGGGAGGGACTTCTCAGGCTATCAGGTAGTGATAGGACTAGGGGGAATGGAATGAAGCTGGAGGTGGGGAGATTCAGGCTGGATGCGAGGAAGAAGTTGTTCACCATGAGAGTGGTGAAGCCCTGGAATGGGTTGTCCAGGGAGGTGGTTGAGGCCCCGTCCCTGGAGGTGTTTAAGACCAGGCTGGTTGAGGCTCTGGCCAGCCTGATCTAGTGTAGGGTGTCCCTGCCCATGGCGGAAGGGTTGGAACTGGGTGATCCTTGTGGTCCCTTCCAACCCTGACTGATACTATGACACTAAAAAGCCAAAATGAAAACACAAAAAACCCCAAACACAAACAACAGAAACAAAACAACTGAGCTAAACAGAACAAAATATATTTTGTCATCCTTTAGATTTACCTCTAGGAAGAAACCCTTAATGTTCTAAAAGGAAGTGTACTGAAGACCATAAATATTCAGAGGTTTCTTTACCACAAGTCCATTTTACAGCAGTTCCAGATTTTTCTTTCGTGTGTCCCCTCCGCTGCATCCTAGCCTAAGCTTTCTGTTAAGACCACACTTACTGCATCCTCAAATTCTATAGCTTTATATCTTAATAATCTACTTCTTGCTGAAGCCACTGGGAAAAAAAAAAAAAAAAAAAAAAAAAAGAGTAGACAAAAGAAATACTCTATCTCAAATATTTATCTTGGAAAATTATTTTGGAAAGTATTTAAGTTGAATGAAGTCTCTGTTCCATCCCTACGTATAAATGGAAGTATAGTCCAAGGTAGAGTTCAAAAGGGAGTATAAATTTGCAGGGTAAGGTGGGGGTTCTCACAAAAATATTTGTACTGCCGTTCTGAAATTCCATTCAGTGGTAACTTTTAAGCCATTTTAAGTTCAGTGCTGGACCGGCACACTCAGATCTGCTACAATAGCTTTGTGTCACTTGTCTGTATGTTAAAGGAAAATCTTGAGACAAACTCCAGGAAGAAGCCAGTCTCAAAGCTGGCTTACCTTTCAGTGTTGACATGTCTGTCAAAGTTTTGGGGGATTTTTTAAAACAACTGAAAGCAAGCATTAAAAGAAGCATGCTCTCTCTAGACCTAAGCATGTTTTAAAATGTAAATTAATTTCAAAATGTAAATTAATGGTATGAGGTATAGGTTTACCTTTATAGTTCAATTTACTAACTTAACTACTGCTGATCCCAGGATGACAGGATGTTAGGGGTTGGAAGGGACCTCTTGAGATCATCGTGTCCAACCCCTGCCAGAGCTGGACCATAGCATCTAGTGCAGGTCACACAGAAATGCATCCAGATGGGTCTTGAAAGTCTCCACAGAAGGAAACTCCACAAGCTCTCTGGGGAGCCTGTTTCAGTGCTCTGTGACCCTTACAGTAAAAAGTTCTTCTTCGTGTTGAGGTGAAACTTCCTGTGCTGTAGTTTACATCCAATGTCCCTTGTCCCCTTGATAGAGAAGTTGTGTGTCTGGTAAGTGACACATGCATCTTTCAGGAGTTGTTTGAAAGATTGTTTGAGTTTGTCCATCAATAAAAACATAAAACACAATCCTCTTTCTAACTCCTTTTAGTCAGTTCCACTTCAGACTTGCAAATAGACATCCCCTGCTTACAGTTTCAGAAATGTAAGGAATTAATACATGAAATTACATAGATAGGTGGAGCAAAGCCAAAAAGTGAAAGCCAAACCAAGTGAATTGACATTTTCTAGGCATACAGTTTGCTTCTGTCCTGTTATAATTTCTATTTTGGCATGCCAGCTTTCCATCATCTTCATTAGCTCCTAACAGGAAACTTCCATTACTAGATATGGAAGGAGCATTGAGGTAAAAGAAATGACATAGCTAGAGGAGCAGGCTTCTGGTTGGTGTACCTTTTCCCCCTCAAGTCTTAGTTTTTATTGACAGTTGTCACTAAAGCTTACTGCTGCTGGCAAAGAGAAGTCAAAATTATTGAAGGAGGCATGAATTACTTGAGAATGGAATGAGAGGCATGATAAAATAATTAGCAGGGGGACAAAAGGTGATGTAAAGGTGCATTACAAAGCAGGATACTAAAGAACAGGAACAAACCTGAATGGGATCTAAAATCTAAGGAAGTAATACATGAAAGGGAGCTGGGGTTGTTCAGCCTAGAGAAGAGAAGACTCCAGGAGGACCTTAGAACTACCTTCCAATATCTGAAGGGATCCTACAGGAAGGCTGGAGAGGGACTTTTCATAAGACTGTCTAGCAACAGGCTAAGAGGGAGCTGAGGGAGAGTAGGTTTAGACCAAACTTTAAGAAGAAATATTTCAGTATGAGGGTGGTGCAACTCTGGAATAGGTTGCCCAGGGAGGTTGCGGATGCCTTCTCCTGGGGGTACTGAAAGCCAGATTGGATGAGGCCTTGAGCAGCTGAGTCTAATTGAGAGGTGTCCCTTGCGCATAGCAGGGATATTGGAGTGGATGATCTCTAAGGTCCCTTCCAACCTGAGCCATTCTGTGATCCTATGATCAGCACAGTAGGAAAAGTCACAGTTCCCATTTTGAGGTAGAAGGAGGAGCAGAATGGGTAGGATTGTTCTTTTGCAAATAAACATTTGTGTGTGTGTGTGTTTTTGACTTCTGGAACAACACTGGTCATGCGCATGATACAGGCAGATTCTTTCTATCTTGATCCGCAGAAGTCACTGAGTACTCACTACTAAAAGCTCTTTAAAAGTGTAATCCTTGTTAGTGTTTGTTTTTTCTGAACTGCTAGCTTTGCAGGCACAGTGGAATACGTTAAGAGTGCCCTGGCAGCTGTGTACGGACACAGTAAATGTCAGTCATCCTGGATCTGTTGCTATCTATTTACATTAAGACAAGCAATCCATTTTCACAGGCTGTCATAAAACATAAAGAATTTTCTATTTACATAGAAAGAAATTCCATTTCCCTTGTCTGTTTTCCCTTCTTTTACAGCAGCATGAAACTATACAGAAATCAAGTCAATAACCATGACAGAATAAAAATATTCTGGTTTAAATGATAAGATCTTAAGACATCTTCCTCTTAAATAGAAGCAGAACTGATTTCACTGTCTTCCTGCATCCACTTATTGAAAAGAGTTCAAATTAGACAATTCAGAGGTAGTCTGGTCAGTATGGCTTTCACATTAAACACTATCCACACTTCTATATCAAACTTCTGTTGAACTAAATGCCTCTTTGAAACTAATGCTGAAACTTTTGAGCAGCCTTCTCTTTTCCCCTTTGGGCTTTCCAAACTATCTTGCCATTGTGGGTCACCTAGAAGCCACTCTGATTGCTATTTACTGTTGCTGTGTAGCCAGTAATAATGAGTGATTGTGCCTTTGTTCTTCCTTTAGTTATGACTGTTCAGTAGCCTCTATCTTCTGTTTGGTTTAGCACAGCATTCTGCTTACCACACTGTTAGAATAACATTTCTTAATCCTTTAAGAACTCTAATCTATATAAGATTGTCGTCTAATTAATAGGCAGTAGCAGCATGTGAAGAGTAGAGAGCTGGACAGCAATGGAGTATGCAACAAGCCAGTTTATAAAGAGGCACTATCTGCAAAAATGATAAATTGAGTCCTATCTCATTCATTTTTTCCCATTCTTTCCAGTTCGAACCTACTTTCCCTCAGTTTAAAGTGATTCCCCCTTGTCCTATTTTTAGACACCCTTATGAAAAGTCCCTCTCTAGCCTTCTGGTAAAATCCCTTCAGGTATTGAAAGGCAGCTCTAAGGTCCCCTCAGAGTCTTCTCTTCTCTAGGCTGAACAACACCAGCTCCCTCAGCCTATCCTCATAGCAGAGATGTTCCAGCCCTTGGATCACCTTTGTGGCACTCCCCTGGACTTGCTCCAGCAGCAATTTTTGTCCTTCTTATGATGAGAACAGCAAAAGTGGACACAGTATTTGAGGTGGGATCTCACAAGTGTAGTGTAAAGGCAAAGAATCAGTCCTCTTCACCTGCTGGGCACACTCAATACAATTTGCCTTCTGGACTGCATGAGCACACTGCTGGGTCACGTTGAGCTTCTCATCGGTCAGTATACCCAGGTCTCTTTCTCCAGGGCTACTCTCAACCCCTCTGCACCTGGCCTGGATTTGTGCATGTATTTTTTGTCAAGTTGGGAAGGCAAACACTAGTTTGAAAAATCAAACCGAGGTGCAGCTTTAAATTGTGGTAGTGCTCCAGACAGCAGCTGTCTTCACACAACTGTGTAAGAGGCTGTTACATTTGTCGTGACCTAAAGTTTAATGAAGAGCCACAATGCTCCCCTCTGAGCCCGCGTCCCTGCATGTCCCCGCACCGGCGGGACGTGTGTCAGTGGACGCGGTGGCGCTGGGCCCCTGGTGGGCACAGGACACCTGCGGTCTGTTTCGTTTCTCAGAGATGCTGTGCGACGGGCTGTCCTGTCATCTCCAGGACGTGCTGGGGAGCAAGTCTGAGCAGGCTCTAGGCAGTTAATTTACGGCAGTTTTGTAAACACTTGCGACGGGGATGCTGCGGCAGGGACCAGTATTTCGCACATGCTGGCGGCGGGCGGGCAGGGGGCGGGGGTGGGTGGTGTGTGTTGCTCCATCAGGATTCGGTGAGGGAAACCATCAAGAATTCCTTCAAATCCGGCCGCGTCGGCCGTGTTCTCCTCTCCCGCGGGGCTGCTGCAGGAGGCGGGCGGCCGGGCCGCCCCCGGGCACCCGGCGGAGGTAGCGGAGCAGCGTGGTCCCCCCGGTTCTGCGCCCACCTTCGACGGCGCAGGTGGCGACAGCGGGCGGAGACTGAGTGTCGATCCATACCCAGGGAGAGCGGGCTGCGGTGAGTGGTAGCTACGGAGTTGGGGTTCGAGGTGGCGAGGGGGAATCTCCGTGGCGGAGGCACCGGAGCAGCCTTCGGCGCTCTCGGGGCTGCTCCTCCAGGCGGTCCCGGAGCAGGACGTGGGTGAGGCCGTGCGGCGGAACGTCCCTCGGCACCACTGTCCTGCGGACAGCGCTGGTAGCCGCTTTCCCCCTCGGGACATCGCGGGGGCTCTTGGTGAGCTTGTCCGAGGGAATTTAGGGGTCTCTGGCTCCCCCGCTGAGGGACAGGTTTGCGTTTCTCGCTTTTCACTCCCGAGGGCCGTGTGATTTTGGAAAAGCGACCAGCAGCGGAGACAGGGAAAACACCGACTCGCAAAGAAATTTAGTTACAACCCCAAACAAAAAAAGTTGTGGTTTTGTTTTTATTGTATTTTTTTTTGTTGTCGTTTTGTTTTTGGAAGAGACAGGTAATAGACAGAAGCTCAGGCTCTTTCCAAATAATTAAGTGTTCATGTAGCTCTTCTTTTCATCACTGTGAAGCTGCACTTACAGCTCTTCTCAAATTAGCTCATCACATTTTAAGAATAATTCAACTCTGATAGAAGTGCTGGTGCTTTACAGTGGCAATCTTTCTCCTGGCCTCTCCTTCCTCATCCTCTCCTGCAGCTGAGTCATTTTGAAGATCTGTGCCACTTACTTGATAAAGGTCATGGATTTCTCCTCCACTGCACTAGCTCTGTGGCATCTGTGTGGAGAACTAGAAATGTGAGAACTGTTTAAAGCTTGATCCCAAGTGAAATGCTTTGTGGCAAGCGTGTTGTTCTCATTAATGTAGTGTGCAACTGGAAAAATCTGTGAAACTGTAATTGTGCGTAGCTGAGATCCCCGTCTCCACCCATGGTTGTGCTGTGGCCAGGACTCTTGCTGGTTTTTACCTCTAGTTGCTGATTTATGCCAGAAGCATGCTGACCTTCTTTGAGGGGATTATTCCTCTGCTGAAGATCTGCCTCGGTCCCTATTAGCCCTCTGCCTGATCCATTTAATGGGCTACAGCCTAACCATAAGGGTCGCTTAATGTTGCTACATGTGCTTGTTTGTGTGAGGGAGTGAAATATTGTCTTGTTGCCATGATCCCAGGCCACACACAGTTCTGCCTGTACTCAGTTAGGGCTTTTAACTTTTTCAGGTAAATTAAAAGTATTTTGCTTCAGTGAAAGTTAAGATTCTGTATTTCTGAGCAAGCAGTGAAATTCACAGTAACTTGCATAGCTGCTAAGCCATGATATAGAGAGCCCTGGTAAATAAGATTTTGAAGACTGTGCTTATTTTTGGGCATGAATACACAATTCATCATGAGGTTATGCTGTTAGAAGTATTCCTTTGGTTCCCACTAATTTGAGGAGTAATGTGTATAGAGTTGAACTGAGTTAGGTTTGTAGCTATATCTTCTCAAGCCCAAAAATACAACCTCTCTGGTATCCGAAGGTGTGACCCCATGTTGTATCTGTTAACTACAAAGCAGGCTCACTGGAAGATGAGAGTATATGGCTGCTTGGCAGAACAGAGTACAGATGATTAAACCCAATTATGTATATTGAAATATGGCACTGATGAAAGGTGGTGTGGAGTATCTGGGGATGGTTTTCAAAAGATGTTTTGCATGGTCAGGTTTCCAAGCCCAGAGGCTTGGAAAAGGTCAATCTGCATTCATAGGGAAGCTGGAAAAGCAAGTTTAGGAAGGAGACCAAGGCACATATATATACATATATATAGTATAGGTCTTCTGGAAAACAGTATTGGGATTTGCAACTTGCCTGTTTGCATATGAAGCTTTCTCCACTCAGTCCCAACAAAATGTGCTGACATGACTTTTTACTCTTATGATATATCAGTTGTTGAAGAGCTGATGGGTAGCTGAGGGTGTCTTCATCTTGTTTATTCTAAACAGTAGTGCAACAGTGACAGTGTCAAACCGATAGCCAGAATCCTACTTGCTTCAGGTGCCATGCGAGGTGGTGCAGAATGCTGTCTGTGCTATGAGGAAAACCACAGAATGCTTTGGAATTGAGAACAAAAAGGGCTTTCCATTTGAGGAACTGCCTGAAATACTGCTCCAGCATAGCTGAAGCTTTCATAGAAGAGGTATATTTATAGACAAATGCTTGTCATAAGGCAGCAAAACCAAGGATGAGATCTGAGCTGGCATCAGAGGCAACTGATGCAAAGTAACTCTTACGAAAGGAAAAAAAGAAGTGTCTCTAAGAAAAGTAACTGCTTCACTATCAACTCATCAGAGATGACTTGTTGCTGGAGGCTCAGTTCTATGTAGCATGTTACTCTTGTTTTCTTTGGGTTCTGTTTTGTACAATGGATGTAACTGCTGTCATCTGAATTGTTTACAGCATAAAATATATATTCTTCCCTGTGCTCATGTCTCTAGAGCCATGCTCTATGCAGTGGTAGGTGGTGTGCTTCATGTCCAGTCTCTGTCATTGTGAAAGATGAAGGATGAGTCACTTCCCTTGCGGGCAATGATGACTAACCGCCTCTCCTTTGGGAGCAATGACACGGTGAAGCTACTACAATTAGGCACACAGGGAATCATTACCTCTTCAGCTCTCTGCTGACTGTATGGTATAAAACCAGTTTATTAAGTCACATCTTTAAAGGCTTTTACAGCTCATAAAGGAGAAAAGCTCCTTTAAAGAAGCTGCTTTGAAGAGGTAATAAGAAACAGAAAAAAATGTATTTGTTTTTCCACCAGTTTTCCCCATATCACACTACTTCTGAAATAGAAATCATAAGAGATTTGTATACCTTTCAAAACTTGCCTTATAAGACATATTGGGAAAGAACAAGGCATAAGTATTTTAAATCATATTTGTCCAAATGTTTTTGGTGCAGATGTCTTAAAATGGCACAGAAAGTTGTTTTATTAACAACACTGTGCAGTAGATGCTCAGAATTAGGGCTGGATATGAAATGTTTGGAGGTTGTTGGGGTGGGGGGTTTGTTTGTTTTTGTCTTGTAAAAATTCTGGGAATCATGTGAATTATTTAATTCTGAAGTGTAGCTGAGGCTGTGTGAGTGTCTTAAAGAAAAAAGCAGAGAGACTGTAATCCAGATCACATGCCTACTTTTGCAATAAAATTTCCTTAAAACTGCATTTGAAGCTCTGCTTTAAACCAATGGTGGATCTACACTTGGTACAAAAAGGCAACCTCATGGATGTAAAGGTGCTGTACTCTTCTTTCCAGGTTCTGAGTCATGCCTTTAGTCCTGACCCTGATTATCTGGGTCTCTTTCCCAAAATCTTGAGATGCATTCACTCAGCAAAATGGCATTTTCTTCAACGTAAGTGTTCTAGTTCTGAGCAAATGTACAGATACAAGACCAAATTTTTGATGGAGGAAGAGACCATAGCAGGGGTTCAGAAAAATCAGATTTAAGAGCAGGATAACCAGACAGGTTTCACGGAACAGTTTTAGCTGTTATTCCTGCATTTCTATGAAAATTTGAGGTTTCAGGAGGCAAATAAATGTATGCTGCTTATGTCACAATATTCTGGACAGTGTGTATACATATGATGGCAATGACAAAAAGAACACTTTTCACTTTCCTGTCTCTCAGTACTTTGTTAGCAGCATTCAGATTTCAGGCTGCTCATTATCTCGGTGGTTTGATCTTGAGAGACAGTGGTTATGAACAGGGGCAGGGATGGAACTGCTGCTCTCCTGCCGAGAAGGAAATCTCTTCCTGATTGAAACCCATGACAAAACTCCCATCAGCTTCAAAGGAGAAGGATTTCAAGCGCAACAACCTGAATGCATCTGAAATCCAGCCTTGGGTAGCCTGGAAAGGTGAATTGGTTTTGTGGCTTGGGTTTGTTTTTTGGTGTTTTTTTTCAGTTAGGAAGAGAAAGAATGAGAGCAAATCACAACTACCATAAAGAAAAGAGAAGTGGAAGTTAACAACTAAGTTCACAGTTGCTAAATCTGTGTTTATGGAGGAAGCTGATTTTTTGTGAAAGCTGGTGTAAATATTCATCTGGGTTAGGTATGTCTGCTTAACATGAGAATGGGATTATTTCTCTTTTGGTTTGATGTTATGGCAACAAAGATCTAAGATTTGGTTGGCAAACAGTATCTGTAGCACAGTTGTAGCTGTTTACTTAAATAGTTTATTCAATAGAGAGAAGCCAAGATGTATTAGCACATACTAAAGTTTTAACATAAGTATCTTGTACAGTGTCCTGTGCTGGTCCTCTGTGTTATTAAAGGAATAAAAAGGCAAAGAGAAAAGAAGTGCTTAAAAGTATTATAAAACATATTGAAAAGAGAATGCATAACAAATAAAAGTTTATAGGTTTTGATGTGAATTTAATGCTTGCTTAATATATACACAAGAAGTGTCTTGACATTTAAATCCAGTCTATAAACTCCAGTGCTATCTCATACTCTGATTTCAGTGTTAAAGCAAACAGAACAACCCTCCAAAATGTCCGTTTTGTTTCCCATTTCCATACTGGAGCAAACCCAAACCTATCAGATTGATTAAATTCAGGAAGCTGAAGGGGTTTATTACATTAAGGGAGCATAACTTTCATAAAGCTACAAACAGCCTCAATAAATTTATGTCTGCCTTATGAGTCTCTTGAGAGCACAGACTCAGTGTAAGGCAAGCCCTCAACATGGATGAGATGGGAACTGGCCAGAGTGACAGATCTCAGGAAGACTTTGAGGAGGGGAGGATGGGGTGCTCTGAAGCAGCTGATGGCACTCAGGTTGGAGGCTTGGATAGCATGTGAGCTTCAAAATCCTAAAGAAACTGTGTGTTACTCTATCAGGGCCTAATAGCTTAGCTCCTTGGAGGGGAATGATAGTTAAAAGAGATAAACAGCAGGACTGTGCTGCTGGTCTTAGCTTCTCTAGCTTCTGTTTTTGCCTGCTCACAGCTGAGTAATAATTACAAGGCAACAGGTACAATGAGTCTGCTCTTGTGCTATTGATGTCTTCACTGTCAAAAGAAGCAAAGCTGAACTCTAAAGATGAGCTCTGAGGTTGTAACTAGCCATGCAAGAAAAGACTTGCACCACTACTCTCCTTTTTGCCTCCTTTTCAGTTATTTCTCAGTTTCTTGCATGTAAATCACTCTGGCACAGAGAGGAGCAAATGGGACATGGTATGGATGTGTCAGCTTATCTTTGGCTACACTAGGCTGAGTTCATAGCAAGGATCCAGCTCCCTAACTTATGCAACTCAAAGATTACTTTTGGATTTTGATGTCTGATAATAAAACATTTTGAGCATTATGAGGGCCTGGAGTGACTTAAGTCTATACATTGATGAAGACATTCCTCCAAGAAGCTCACTTGGGATGCTGGTCTGTAGCTTTAATTAATCCACTTATGGCTTGGACCTGATTCACCAAAGTACTTTAATTTGAGCATGTGCTTAATTTTAAGTGTCATGACAAATAGTAACACACTTCAAGTTCCTCCATGCTTTCCCGAGAACTTTGTACTTATGTAGTTTAAAAGAAACAATGTGGAGAGAATTTAGGTAACACTGATGGAGCGAAAGAAGATAGGATGAGAGGAAATAGCCTGAAATTGTACCAGGGGAGGTTTAGATTGGATATTAGGAGAAAAAATATTTACAGATAGAGTGGTCAAGCACCAGAAATAGGCTGTGCAGGGATGTGTCGGAGTCACCATCCTTTGAGGTGTTCAAGAAATGTATGGACGTGACTCTTCAGGACGTGGTTTAATGGTCATGGTGGTGTTAGGTCGATGGTTGGACTCAATGATCTTAGAGGTCTTTTCCAACCAAAACAGTTTTATGATTCTCTAAGATGAAGAATTTAAAATAAATAGCTGAACTGGAGAAAAATTAATAGTCAGCATTATACATTTGCACCACAGAAAAAAAGTATCTTCTGTGTTGATAGAAAAAGAAAATGTAAAGATGATTTTGATGCACACAGTCATGGATTTGAGAAGTGTGGCTTGAGTTAGCTTGTTCTCAGATTTAAAGATGCAGCTTGCAGAATGTGACCAATAGCCAATTTACTAGTATTACTGATCTCTAATGTCACTACACCCCTTGGCCTCCAGGTGTTAGTGCCTGTTCTAAGTGATAATCATAGAATCATGGAGTGATTTGGGTTGGAAGGGACCTCTAAAGGTCATCTAGTCTAAGCTGCTCTGCAGTAAACATGGACATCCTCCACTAGATCAAGTTGCCCAGAGCCCTGTCAAGCTTCACCTTTAATATCTCCAGGGATGGGGCCTCAACCACCTTCCCGGGGCAACCTGTTCCAGTGCACCACCACCCTCATATTAAAGCACTTGTCTGAATCTACAGTTTAGTTTGAAACCACTGATCCTTGTCCTGTCACTATCAATAAGGACAATCATAAATGCTGTCCAGGTTGCATTTCCCAAGATATGGAGCATCATCATGTGGAAATCATGGGAAAGAAAACACAAATTATGAAAGAACTAGTGGTGGGAAGGACCCATCCTCCTAGTCCCACAGCTGTAGCAAAGACTGACTTGCATCAAATGTATGCTGAAAATAAGTAAGGAAAGATTATTGTGTGACCTGTGTCACACTGGGGGAAAAAACATGTGGAGCAAGGGGGTAAGAAATGCATGCTGCTCTGGGTAATTTATAGTCTTAGATATAAGCTGGTAGTAAATTGCATTAATGAGAAAGTAATTACATGCTTAGTGTTCCAAACATAATTATTTTATTATTCCATTTTAAAAAATCATTAAAGGGTGTTTTAAAGCCTTTTCTTTGCATTTAATAGATTTTAAACACTATAATTGCTCTGTTATGTGAAAACATGAATATCCAAGAATTTATATTTCAGGCTTATTAATATCAAAGGCAAGACTTAAGCTGTCTGTAGAGTCACTAGAATTTGGAATCTCGTGAACCTGTGCTTCCAGAGTACACAACAAGGTTATTCTATTGACTTGCCTTTCAAGTGTTTTTCCATTAGATTGCAATTCTCTGTTGCCTTGAGCGTTTAATGTGAACTGGACTAATCATAAAAGGCATCTTATTGTTTTCATTGAGCTTGATATTAATATTCAAGAATGGCATCAAAAAGGAACGTGGGGTTGTGCATTTTTTACCTGTAGAAACTGCAATAAGATGAGCTATGTCCTGGAGAACTCACGGTTTAAATAAACCAAAGGTTTAAGACTCACCGAATAGAGAGATGATTAACAATCAGGTTTTGGGTAAGGGAAGATTTATAATCCTGTTAATAACAGATTCTGAATGCCCTGGTCAAGGTAAGGTCCTTGCTGTATGTTATGGCACTGAAGCAAACGCGCCAGGCAGAGTAGTATAAGTAGGCGTAGAGCTAAAGCTGAGGCAGAACAGATGATTTAGGTTAAATGAAAAGACTGGGGTGGGGGGAATAGAGTGTGGAAGGGAGAATGTTTCATTAATGTTAATGTTTCATTTACAGTCTATTAAAATACTTTGCACTATTACTTCCTTTTTAATTTATTTCTTGGTATACACTGAGAAAGTGCAATAATATATATTAAATAAAATATATTTAATATTTATATTAAGAATCAGCATGCACCCAAACACCAACTTGCATGTTAGAAAATAAACCAGCAAAATGCAGATTTTACACATCTAGAATAATTGCAAGCAACTGGTCCCAGGATCTGCCTCCAAAAATTTCTGAGAGGGTGTTTTGGCCATGGTACTAGTAAATACATCTGGAAGTGTGATCTGTGTCTTCACAAACAGCCTTTTAGCTCTGTCTTCAGGGTTTTTTTCTTACGATTTTGCTCTTACAGAACTAAAAAAAAACCCCTTCAGTTTAAAGGGAAGTGAGGTGAGAAGAGCTCTGTACTGTTACAGTGCAGTACTTGATTTGAAATTCACGGCCTTTCCCCCCACCCCCACCAGAGCCTAATTCCAGTGCAGTACTACATACTATCAAGTGGTTATTAGGTGGTCACCTCAGATATGTGAATAGGGATTCTGCTGAAGCTCTTCTGCATAGCCTCCATCCAGACCCCCAAACTGAGCTGAATTTCTGGAAAGCAAGCAAGGATAGTCTTTTATATATAAATAAGCAAGTAAGTGATTTCAGGTATTATTGTAAATATCAAAGAGAACTTTATTTTGCTTTGCCTGTCCCCATACACTGTGCAAAATGAAGCATCAAGATGATTTTTCATTGCTTTAGTTTTGCAAATACCTTCTAGTGGTTTCCCAAAGTAATCAGACATTGTATAAATGATCAAAGAAAACCAGAGTTAAACATTAGAGTACAATGAAAATTAGTGATGAAAGGCCATGTAAAGCTTTAAAGAGTTGTCTCGTACTTTATCTCCTCTGAATTTCTTCCTGTAACATTTCCCAAACTCAGGAGAAAACAAGGTAAAGAAGAAAGTTCAAATTCAGGGAATTGTTGTCAGATTTGGCTGAGACTAATACTATTGCTTAATGATAATCATTATAGCTTGTTACAATTGAAACAGCTCTTTTAAATAGAAAAAGATGTGCAAGGTTATTCACTTTCCAGTTATTAAATGTTGTTGAGTGCTGTGTTTGATCCTCTGGTTCTTCCATGCAGGTAAGTGAACATTATGAATAGCTCAGTTCATTCCCCACTGTAAGCTTCTGGGCCTTTTCCCTGTGTTTTAGCTGGCATGGATCAGCCTTTACCTACTGGTAGACATAATAGTTATTATTCGTTAATTCTTTGAATGCAATTGTAAGTTGCTTGACTTCTCCCTTCTACTCTTTCTGTTCTTTTGACAGGTAACCATCATCATTAATTGCTTGCTTTCTCCTTTGTTAAATTATAGCTTCAGAGTCCTGTGGTTCAAAAAGTGATTAAGGTCTTAAAAGCCAAAGAGTGCAGCTATTGTCCTGCTTCTCAGGATATTTTCAAGAGATTAGAAGATGGTAAAGGGAGGGTGAACAAGGTGCGTGTTTTGTCTGAGTTTGTGTGTGTGTGTTACAGAATAATCTATAATTTGTCTTGGTATAAGAGTTTAAGTTATGATGGTGAGATGTACCAGGGCTACAGGGGCATACACATTTAAATCAAGCTCCTTTGTGTGCTGAGATGGCTCATTACCTGTTGGGATTTTTTAAAAAAACACTTCATGTGGTTATTTTCCTGTCATAAAGATAGGTGGGAGACAGGGCAGTTACAAAATCAATTAGTGTATGCATTTTTGCAGCAGCACTTTTTATTCTTTCGCCGCAGTAAATCTGATAGATAAATTCTGCTGAAAGAAATTGAATAAGACAGCAATAAAGAAACATTTTGCTAATATACTGCTTTGTATCTAAAATTAAAATTTAATGGCATGTAACAGAAATGCCAGCTTCTATAATTTCAGTCAGTTTAGGGGACGCTAGCTCTGCAAACAGCTTACACTTGCAAGTATTATCTTGCCTATTTGATTCACAGTTGAAAGTCCCCATTAAAAGTTCCTGGGAAGTGGGATTTTCACTTTTGGTATCTGAGCTGGAGGATTATGTACTTCAGCTTTGCAATCATTTATTCAATGTGCCTTTGCATCCCACCCTTTTAAAATACTACCAGAGAGTTAAAAATCTCTTCTCATGGTGTCTGACAGTGCCTACCAGAGTGACCTCTGAAAGGGATTTGGGGTGAAGGCATTGGCTTTTGGCAGCTGATGGCAGACAGGCAGGTCGAAGTGCTCTGCATGGGGCTATTTGCAGGTGCTTAGGAACAGCATCCTGTGCCAGTAGTTTTACAAACATGGCTGCTCCCACCCATCAGAGGCATCATGCACAGCCACAGCACAGGAACTAGCTCTTGCTGACAGTCTTGGCTGCTGCCAATCAAGTGGACCCTCACAGAGTCCTGCTTGTATAAGCAGGTCCCGGGGACAGCTGAGTGAGGTCTTTGTAGATCATCATATTGAGCCTAGGGGTCTGTAGTCCACCAGGAGAGTGCTAGGGTAACTTTAGACTGGTCTCCTAAAGAGAATAGGTGTTGCACATTTCTAAACAGGCAAGGAGCAAGTTGTTTTCATCCCTTTGGGGCAGAACACAATTCTTCCTTCAAGTGAAATCAGAGACTATAGAAATTAATTTGGCACATGTTACATAAGAGATTAAAGTGAATTCAGCCTTACTCCTCTGACAGAAATTTATGTTTCATTTTCCTAGCAACACTTTGTGTTATGATAATAAAGCATGTGTTTATAAGCAACAGTATGTGTGTAGAATCATAGAATCAACAAGGCTGGAAAAGACCTCAAAGATCATCAAGTCCAACCTGTCACCACAGACTTCATGACTACTAGACCATGGCACCAAGTGCCATGTCCAATCCCCTCTTGAACACCTCCAAGGATGGTGACTCCACCACCTCCCTGGGCAGCCCATGCCAATGGCTAACAACTCTCTCAGTGAAGAACTTTCTCCTCACCTCGAGCCTAAACTTCCCCAGACACAGTTTGAGACTGTGTCCTCTTGTTCTGGTGCTGGTTGCCTGGGAGAAGAGACCAACCCCCTCCTGGCTACAACCACCCTTCAGGTAGTTGTAGACAGCAATAAGGTCTCCCCTGAGCCTCCTCGTCTCCAGACTAAACAATCCCAGCTCCCTCAAGTGTAGTAGCACTTGTTCTTATAATTATTATTTTTTTTACTAGGCTTTTTTAAACTTAATCTGATCAAATGAAATGGAGCTATGTTCTACAGGACATCCATTCTCCATTGTATTTTAATCCTGTAAGTGAGTCAACCAGGATAAAGCCTTGCTGGAATTACCTGTTGCTCCTCCACATTTCCCCCCCCCCCCCCAATAATTATTTAAGATGACACAGATTTCAACTTCTCATTCCACTAGACTGGAAGAGAGAAGGTCAAATGAGGCCAAAACCATCTCAAACATCAGCTTTGTGATTAGTTTTGGTTTTGTTGTTTTTTTTTTTTTTGGGGGGTTGTTTGTTTGTTTGTTTGTTTGTAGAGGCATACTATAAATTAATTTTAATTCATTTGATCTAGGAAATTATCATTAACATGTTGGGAATTCAAAAGCTGAAAAAGCTGGAGTTTGGTGGAATCAAGGGGATATTTTAAGCGAGTAGGTCTGCAGCATGAATGAACGGCTTCTGGAAAGCTGTGAAGTTTTCAGAGGGGGAACATACGATCCTTCAGGTCACAGAAACGTAGGAATAATGCACCCTGCACACAGGCATCTGTGCTGTGATTTCCTTCTTTACTTAAAAATCTCTGTGAACTTGGAGGTTGTGAAACTGGGGGTTTTACGGTGCTGAATGGAACTAGGCATGAGACAAGCTTCCGACAAGGCTGGGTTCAGCGTCTGCCACGTCTTCTTTAAACCAAGAATTCACTTTCTTGAGAAAAGATTTCTGGATGGTTTTTTTGTTGATCAGATGAATGAATTATTTAGAAGTGCCACGTGGGGAGAAGCATTGAGATTGCTCTCACCAAAGAATTTGAGCGAATAAAGTTAGTTTGGATAAAGTGAAACAAAATCTCTCACCAACATTGCCCCAAATAGAAAACAGTGAGAAGTTAATTACTGACATACAATACACAGAGCTGACAGTCAGTTCCTTAAGCCTTTGTTTTGTTTTCTTTTCTCCAAGTGTTAGGATATTATTTACATGCATTTCTGGTGTAAATAAAAGAATCTACTTGATTCTACTTGAAAGATAGAGAAAGCTTTTAAAATGTTGGCAATGTTTAGGAAGAAGTTCTTCACCACGAGGGTGGTGAGACACTGGAACAGGTTGCCAAGGGAGGTGGTGGAACCCTCATCCCTGGAAGTTTTTAAGGCCAGGCTGGATGTGGCTCTGAACAACCTGATCTAGTGTGAGGGGTCCTTACCCATGGCAGGAGGGTTGGAACTAGATGATCCTTGAGGTCTCTTCCAACCCTAACAATTCCATGATTCTATGATTCATATAGCAACACCTTGCACTAATAGCTAAAATAATTCCT
Organism: Picus viridis; assembly: GCA_033816785.1. Lineage (NCBI taxonomy): Eukaryota > Metazoa > Chordata > Aves > Piciformes > Picidae > Picus > Picus viridis. The sequence continues at coordinate 10,509,093 of CM066574.1, read as the reverse complement.
GACACTATGCCCACTAACAGTCATGTATATCCAATAAAACAGTAATAATTATCTGATCAATGTATCTGATAAAACAATTTTATTACTCTTCTTCTCATAGATGCTCTCTTTTTGGGTAATTTTCAAGACCTTTGTGTTAATTCATGGCTCTAAGTATCCATAAACTCAGAAAATGGTGTTTTCTGAATGATTTCATTCACTTTTAACATAAATTCAAATAAAGCAATACCCTATTGTGCTATAGGGCTATCTTTGCTGTTTGCTGGCTAGGGCTGGATGCCTTCAGAGTGGGCCCTGGTCCCAGTGTACAGAATGCTTTTAGGTGTGCACTGGACAGCCCCACATGGGGCAAAGAGCAGAGCTGCTGGGCTGCTCCACCTGACACCAATGGCAAAACAGCCACCAAATTCCCTCTCTTTTTCCTTTTTTTTCCCCTGCAGCTTTGTGTAGCAGGATGCAGTCTTTGGGAGTGGGTGGGTATTAAATTTCTCTTGAAATTTCTCTGGGCAAACCCAGGTCCAGCCCCTCACAGCTGTGTGCCCCAGCTAGGGGAAGTATGGCAGCCCCAGCTGCAGATTTAATGGGCGTTCCACGTTGACTCTTCTTTGCTGCCCTGATCCGAAAGCTCACCATCACAAGGAGAATTCAATCACCCTAAATAATCTACATTAAACCCATGCTTTGTCTAATCTGGTTGCTGACTGAAGTTCATGTAAATGATATTTCTCCTCTATTAGATGACTAATTTGTTTTGGGGTTGGATTTTGCATTTATTGGTTTTATTTATTTCACACTTGCACCCACCCATTCCCCCTAAAAAATCCTCGGGCCAGCTGATTCTCCTAGCTATGTCCCTGCCATTTGTCCACGTTCCTGACACTTGTGTACCCACGAGCTCTAATGGATCTGCACAGATGCAGACAATGAGGAGGAGTGGGAGGGCTCAGCCTCCTTGTGGGTGTAAGTTCTGCTGCCCTTTGAAAGCTTGGACCTGCAGTGTGGTAATTTTGGCAGTGCATTGAGGAGAGAGAAAACTGCATGTGCAAGGAGCATGTATTTTGGGCAAGGTGTTATTTGAACAGGCACATTTCCTGAAATAGACTCAAATCTTAAAGCTGTCATAATTAAAATAATGTATGCTACTAATAATGGAATTGTTAGAAGATTATAGAAATTTACTGTTCCATTAGATGTGGTAGGAAGTATATTTTCCATGTATGCAGACACATTTCTCTTGCAAATATGTGGCTCAAGCTAAGCAACTAAAAGCCCAAAGGAGTGGTCGTAAACCAGATTTGAAATAAAGGGACAGCATAGGTTGAATTCATGCAGAACGCTGAAAAGTCTTTAATGTCTTTGGGGTAAAATCCTGGTACTGCTTTAAAATCCACAACAAAGCTTCCCGTGTCTTAAGGTCAGGACTCACTATACTGTGCTTCCAAATTTCATCACTCCTGATAAAGCCCTGTACAATTAATTCTAAATCTTTGCACAAAGCTGCCTCAGAAAGAAGTGAGTGGCAGCAGAGACCTATTGCTGATTTTTATTTACCTTTGTTTTCTTCTTTCTGAGGCAGTAGGATGCTTTGAAGTGTCCCTTGTCTGAAGGAGATGTGGTTTCCAGATGCCTGTTTTCAGGCCTGTATGGTTTTCCTGGTTTTGCCCTTACCCTGTGGAGGATTCTCTGCATACGCAGTATACACATGTAAAGTGGTGTCAAAGCACTTGAATAACCCTTTTAAGCCGTTCAGCAAAGTACATCAATATTTGGTCAGAGGTAGATTGCGAGATGGTTTGAGCTGATCCATTTCGGAGGCAGTCATCCCTTCCATAGTGGCTTGACTGACTTACAACAAAAGCAGCCCTTTTTAGCACGCTTCTGAACCCTCATCCTGCATTGTAAGTTTGTTGACTATCCAGCTTATTGCCAAGTAAAACTTAGTCAGTGAGTATTACTTTTCAAGTTTGAGCCACTCTTACTTATGTGTGCAGGCTTGGTGTTGACAGAAGTACAAGTGGAATACCAAGCACCAATTACTGTGCTGTTTTTATTGTCATCACTCAAATATTTTTTTCCCCCCAGGTTCTTCAGAAACTGCTTGCCTTTGGGCTTGACAGTACTAATCCTGAGCTTTATCAAACAATAGCTGTCATCTCATATCTAATACAGAAGTGTCAAGGTGTGTGATGTATGAAGTGTCCCCACATATTTCCAAGAAGTCATCTTATGTGCTTCTGAAAAGGCAGCATGTGGTATGTGTTTGGTTAATATGTGGATGATGACATTGCCCAAAATTCTGACCAGTACAGTGTCCTGGTTTGTGGTGTGACTGGGAGGCCTAGACCTGAAGATGACCAGAGGGTGCTTAGGTTTCAGGGCACAAGTGTGGGCTTCTCAGACTGATTGTCTTAAATGTATTCTTGGTGTGTTAAATATTTGCAGTCACAGAACTAATTCTGATTTTTTTTTCTATGGAGAAGTGCCTGTAGGTCATCCCATTGTGTGTTTTGGATATCTATGTGTGGGCTTGTGCAGTGCCAACAAAGCCAAAACCCAAACTAACACCCCCACCTTCTGCCACTCTGCTCTGGTGAGACTTCACCTGGAGTACTGTGTCCACTTCTGGAGCCCCCAACACTAGAGAGACTATGGGCCTGCTGGAGTGGGTCCAGAGAAGGACAACAAAGATGATCAGATACCTGGAGCACCCTTCCTATGAAGACAGGCTGAAAGAATTTGGGCTGTTCAGCCTGGAGAAGAGAAGACTCTGGGGACATTCTCTCTACGTAACTACATTTCAGTATCTGAAGGGGACCTACAGGAAGGCTGGGTAAGGACTGTTTAGAAGGGCTTCCAGAGATAGGACATGGGGGAATGGTTTGAAACTGGAGCAGGGTAGATCTAGACTGGACATAAGGAAGAAGTTCTTTACAATGAGAGTGGTAAAATGCTGGAACAGGTTGCCCAGGGATGTGGTTGAGGTCCAGCCCCTTGGAGACACTCAAGATCAGACTCGATGTGGCCCTGGGCAGCCTGATCTAATGGGAATTGTCCCTGCTGACTGCAGGCAGAGTTGGACAAGATGACCTTGGAAGGTCCCTTCCAACCCCATGCAGTCTTTGAATATTTGAAATTAGCTGCAGGGGAGAAAGGGTTCTAAAGGAAGATCTTTAAATAAACAAGTCAATTTGGGATGCCTTTCCAAAGATGCAGGGGTTTATTTAAACGTACACCTTGGCTATTGCAGCTTTTGACATTTTTTTCAATTTCATTTTTCAAGTGGCATGCAACAGAAAAGAGATGCAGCCAAGCTGCAGAAACTCTACCAGCCAACCCACCAAAAAAAACCCTCCAACATTAAAAAAAAAATCTCCCCAAAGAAACAAAACCAAAAGAAAACCATCCCAAAAGTCCCTCCAAAAAAAGCAGAGTGTTTTCTCAGAGATGATCCACGTTTAACATATTTAACACAAGAACAAACAGCTTTACCTCTGCCTGTTCCCTTTTGTTTTGCTAACAGGACAACACAGAAGGTGCTGGAGATCTCCCTTTAGGGCCAGCATGAACACACACTAATGTGCATCTGTATTTCCTGCTCTAGTATTATTTTTCTAGAAGTCCTCATCTGTGAACATGGTTTATTACCTTGAGTATTTAAAAAAAATACAGCTGTACTGCAGCAAATGAAGGGTTTTCTGTTGCCTTATACATGTGGTAGTTGCAGATCCTCAAGATAATCTAATTAAATGTAACAACGGGAGTCAAAAGATAGTTTGCTTAGTGAGTTGACTTCAAGTATTTGAGCAGTTGGTTTGATGCTCATAATATCCTACTTAATGAAAACATGCAGAGATAATTTGTGCTTGCAAAAACTTGTTGAGATGTTCTTTAATAGGAAGGTTACCAGGATGAAACAACATAAAAGTGAGAAGTAACATTAGTTGGCAGAGATGGCTGTCCCTCTTACCAAGCTTCCCAAACAAAATGCTGCAGTAAGTTTCTTTTCTTGGATATCCGTGTCACTGCTATGGACATGTATTGATCTGTAAGCCTGTGTACCAAGGCAAGATCTCACACTGTTCCTTAAAACATAACCTGGATTGTTAACCAGACACTAAACTGAGTGATATTCCAAAGTACCTATTAAAATATTTGTCATTTGTGGGTTGGGAGTTTTGGGGGATTTTTGAGTTGGGTTTTTTAATTACTTGGGGTTTTTTATTGGGGATTTTTTGGGGGGTTTTGTTGTGGTGGTGGTGTTTCTTTTTTGGTTTATTTTGGGTTTGTGGTTTGTTTGGTTTTGGTGTGGTTTTGGTTTGGTTGCTGGTATGCTTTTTCTCCCCGCGCCCCCAAGAAATAATTCAAGCACCAATGTTTGAATTATCATCTCTCAATGTTGCATATGCTCACTGATTGGAAAAACACAGTCAGAACCCTTGCTCATATTGTTTATTGATGTTCTTTTTGAAAGTTTAGCATTCTGTGCTTTGAATACAGCAGTCTACAGTGGACTGTTTAATGGGTCTTTCAAAAACATCCTGAGGGGACTTTGTAAACATTTATACAAATGTGAGAAGTGATTTAATATGTTAAAAGATTTATTACAAGAGTAGAAATTAACTCATTTCTATGTGGCTTTTCTTTTTATGGTTCAAATACAGAGCCCTTCATATGCCGTGTTGGCATGACATTTGCAAAAATTGTTCTCAACTTTTCTGATATTGAATCATGTCTACAGGATCTGTAGATTTCACTGCCAGGTTTAGGTAAGCTCAGCATGCTCTATAAATGTACTTGGAGTGCTCTTTTCCTCTTCAAGGTAAATAAGAGCTTGAGAGGCTGGAAAAAAATAAGCAGTGCTAAAGCAGGAATCGGAAAAACTACTTGAATTGGCTGCTCCAGACAACAAGCAAATCAAACAATGTCCAAAGGAAGGAGGGTTGCTCAAGAAAGTTTGGGATAAGAGTGTTTATTTATATTACTGTAAGATTTGTGGGACTTGAACACATCTCTTACGAAGAAAGACTGTGAGCTGGGGCTGTTTAGTTTTGAGAAGAGAAAGCTGAGAGATGTTATCCACATCGATAAATACCTGAGAGGTGGATATCAAGATGAAGGTGCCGGTCTCTTGTCACTAGTGCACAGTGATAGTACAAGGAACAACAGGTACAAGCTAGAACACAGAAGGTTCCACTTCAACATGAGCAGTCACTTCTTTATGGTGAGGGTGACAGAGCATTAGAACAGGCTACCCGGAGAGACTGTGGAGTCTCCTTCTCTGGAGGAGATTCTCTGCTTTCAAAACCCATCTGCATGTGTTCCTATGCCCGAGGTGATCCTGCTTTGGCAGGGGGCTTGGACTCAATGATCTCTAGAGGTCCCTTCCAACCTTTAGCATTCTGTGATTTGATTCTGAAAGTGTTATGGTTTTGACTAAAAAATCCCCACCAACATAACGACAAAACAAAGCAACCAAGCAAACACAAAACAACCCACCAACCAAAACCCAAACAAAACCACCACAACTAACCCAACAAAAACAACAAACAAATGAAAAAACAGCAAAGCAAACAAAAACTAGGTGGAAATTATGGAAGATTTTCACATTACTATTGTTTTTGAAGTTATGCTGCCATGTTTTAGGATTTGCAGACTAAAAATATTTGTGTTCTCACACTAACCAATTTCAAAATTGAACTTTCTGGATGCCAATAACTTGCTCAAATAATTAAAATAATTGAGTAAAAATTCAGAAAGCCAGAACTGAAGATTCTACATCAGAAAGCTGTAGAAGGCTAGATGCAAGTATCCAGAAAAGACAGTGTACAGACCTGCAAGGGAAATCAGCTTTGTAAAGTGGTTTTTCAGCCTCAAGAAGTTGTTTTTCATAAGCAGGGCTAAAAATATATGTGCTAGATTTTATTTCCGTAATTATATGCATAGCATTTCTATTGTCAGGAGGAGGTGCAGGGCAGTTTCCCCCCCACACACATCTCCCATGTGCACCAGTATGTGGTATGTGTTCAATATCAGGAGAAAGGTCTGTATGGACGCCTGTCAGACACTGAACCATGGAACTATTTAAATGCTTGGCTCTGGGGGCTGAATTTTGATAAGATGGATTATTTTGTGTGCTTTGTGGTGGTGTAGGGTTGGAAATAAAAATAAGATCCAAGAACTATCACTGTGTGATGGACTTTCCCTTCCATCCATTTATCTGTTATGTAGGAGAAGTTTGTCTTTACCAAATGCTGTTGACACTTTTATCTGTACTTTCTGTTCCAGAGCAGTATTAATGATTGGACTGAAACCCAGTGGAGATAGATTAATGTGGAACAGATGGATGTACAGCTCACACGGTTTGCCAAGGCAGGTTCCATAGCTGTCTCTTTCTGCAATTTATCTGCCCTGGTGCCACCCCTTCCACACTCATCCTGCCCACTTTGACGTTTGAGTGGATTTGTTACTGATAACCAAACTGATTGTCCTGGAACATGTTTTGTTTTGGGGGATTTCCTTCAAAACCATTCTTGCGGATGAGTATCCAGTCCCTGTGGAGGTACATGATAAAACTGTGCTGTCAGCTCTCTCAGTTGAGGCAGTAAGTGGAAGAATAAAGAGGGTAGGGGTTTATGATGTGGCCCCACCAGATGACAGTTGTCATTCTTAGAGATGGGGAATTTGCAAAGGTTTATCTGCTCTGAGACAGCGCTCGAGGGTGCTGATAATTGTAGCGAAGATGCTAATTTCTAACAGCAGGGCACTGTTTATTTGAAGAATTTGCCATTTTTTGTGGACAGCAGCCCTGCAGAAGACAGTTCTAAGGGGACAAGAGAAGTATGAAGTGAAAGCAGCAACAAAGGTCCTCAGAATATTTGCAGTCTGTAGTTTATAGACAGTATAGTAGTTGAGTAGGGAAGGCAGAAAGTCTTGAACCTAACAGGCATAGCATTTCTTTACACATTTGCTTTATTCAAAAATAAATAAGTTTATTTACAGCTCAAATTAGTGGTGCTTTAAGAGAAGATTCAGAATTTAATGCAGATATCTTGGCTTGTATTGCTTCAGAATAATGGACTCCACTTGGCCAATTCTTATACTGGTGTTTGTTATGCTGTGATGGGATGGTAAAAGCAAGGAGAGGGCTGAGATAACTAACTGCGTTCTCCTCCTCCTTTTGCATCATTCCCTGTAGCACATGTGCTGCTCACTCCCCTTGAGCTGATCACTTGTGTCATGTTCATCGTGCTCTGATGTACCAACGAGTCTCCCTCACCCCTTGGAATGGTGGCATGAATGCATTAAGTTTATGGATGCTTTTATCTGCACTGAAATTATAAGAAAAGCAGACTTAGTTTACCACAGTCTTGATGATTTTAATGGCTCTGATCCAACTGGAATCATCCAATCACTGTGTAAATGCAGCATTAAAATGGTTCCTCAACTTTAAGTGCCATACTGGAATGTACATTTCCGAAGTCTTTGCTTTATCTGCCACATAAACCAATTACTCCTGCAAAATCTTCCCTTGTTTTGTGCTAACAGCAACTGTCCCACACATATGTGCATAAACCAGAGCAGAGCTTTCTGATAAACCTCCTAATTTTTTTCCTTGCAAGTTATCAACAGGGTGACTGTTAATGACAAGTAATTACTGCAATTATTTTAATCCTATTCCTTAGGAAATGTGGCCTTTAGATACAGTAGTTCATTCCAGACACGTCTATAGAGGCTTGGAGTTAAAAGGTGAAGAATCTGATGTCTTCACTAAGAGCAATGTTCAAGTTGCAAAAGCCTGCAGTCAGAGACAGTGGTCCCAGGTTATGAATGTGACAGGATTAAATGTTCAGCCAGAGACTGCTGATGGTATCTCATGCTCTGCACATAAATGCGGCAGTACTACCAGGCAGTTGGTAGAACCACTGCTGCCAGCTCTTCAGTGTGGAGAAGAGATTTTGGCTTCAGATAAAAGCACCTTATGGGTTGAGAAGTGAATTTGTCTTTGCTCAGACAAGTGGACCCAATTCTCTGAAGGCAGAGCTGGCTTGCTGAGCTACAGCATTCTTCCACACCTGGCTGTCACCCTGCTGAGCCTTAAAATAGCACTAAGCTTGAAAGATTCTCTTTCTTGTTTGAACAGGGGAGCACTTTGTGGTAATAATTTATATTAAATAGTTTAAGAAAACCAAGCAGTGTGGCTAGAAACTTTACTGGATAGCAAAAGAGAATGCTTCTGAATAGTAAACAGAAGAAATGACGGGCACAGGGAAAAGGAAGGTAAGAAAAGAGACCAGAAAGAGGAGAGGTATATTTTACACAATGGTTGATTATATAACTGGAAAACCAGAGAACTTTGTAGGAACCACAAAATAGACTATTTCAGTTTCTTAAAGGGAATTCCAGTGGTTTGGTTCCTAGGCTGAAAAAAATGGACCAGCTGTTGATTTTCAACATTTGAATTAAAGCATCTTTAACATTTTTTTTTTCTGTTCCTCCCCAAAAATAAAATTCCTTTTTCAGTCACTTTTAAAAGGAAGAAAACTGGAAACCAAGGAGAAGAAATACAAAAGAGCAAACCAAAATATTTCTATTCCAAGCATTCTTCACATCCAAGTTGTGGGGTTTATTTTTTGTGGGCTGTTTTGGTTGTTGTTGTTGGTTGGTTTGGTTTCTGTGTTTTTGAAACAGGACATTTGATATTACTTTTAATGCAGAAAGGTCCTAAGCAGGCCTACCAGAAAATGTTTGTTATTTTTCCTAACAGAAAAATGGGTGGGGGGGGGGGGAAATTGGCTGTGGTAAATCTTATCAAAGCCTTGATAAAAAATTTTGAAGTTAGGGATATCTTAAACAGACAAAAGCAGTAACAAAGTATAGTAAATGCCCACACCATCCCCCAAAATTTCTAGGGTGAAAATGTGTCTGTAACTTAAATGAACTTCAGTGGCAGCTGTGCAAATAAACCTGTCAGTATTACCATGTACAGTATGTCGCAGCAAAAGAACGTGCAGACTATGAGGTCTGTGGAGACAGGTTGGACTCGATGATCTTTGAGGTCTCTTCCAACCTTGGCGATACTGTGATACTGTGACTATCACTCTACAGACTGTTTCAGAACAAACAAAAAACCACAGTAACAACATCAATAAATATTGAATTTAGGCTGATTATATTCAAAGTCCAGTGCAAAGTATTTGGGGTTTATGTTTTACTTGAATTAATTTTGAATATCATTGACTGTTCTCTATTTCATGTGTCTCTTGCATGCTTTTTTGGCGTTAGCTTCATGAGTGGTGAAAGCATTGCATGAGTAACCTTTCTTCATGCTCATCTCCTGGAAGTCTGGGATGGTAATTGCTGCTAGGTCAAAACACAGTCATTTTGGTATTTTCTGTTTTCCACAGAATCATAGAATGGTTTGGGTTGTAAGGGACCATCGGGTCAGCACAGGAGGTTTCGTCTTGACAAGAGAAGACACTTCTCTATGATGAGGGTGATGGAGCACTGGAACAGGCTGCCCAGAGAGATTGTGCAGTCTGCGTCTCTGAAGACTTTTAAAACTTGCCTGGATGCATTCCTGTGTGGCCTGACAGAGGGGTTAAACTCGATCAACTTTTGAGGTCCCTTCCAGCCCCTAACGTTCTGTGATTCTGTGACATGCTTATGTCTGCTTTTCCTTATTGATTTACTTGCTTTACTGTCTACTGTCTTTTTGCTTTATAGGCCAGGCTTTTAGCAGCAGAAGATACCACCTTGACAGACCGTCCAGGACTCCAGCTTCATAAAGTAGGAGATGAAGACCAAAGTGCAGTTAAAAATGCCGTGAAAGAGTTGGGTACGGAAAAGGTGAGAAGTGCCCTTCTCTTTAGCAGAGTGGATTCTACACTCCAAGTGCTTATGCAGCTAGAATTTTATTTTTTGGTGTTTGGTGCTCTTTTTTTCAAATCAGTTCACTAAATAACTGTGACCGGTTTAGGCTGTGCCTTTAAGAAAGAGACACTTTCTGAACACTCTAGCTGAATGTTTTGATATTAGAATGAAAACAATGATATGCTAATCCAATTTCATTGGTGGAACCCGGCTGTAAATTTTTGTTTAGTCTTTCAGTCGGGGGCAGTCAGTCAGTAGTCGTCTTCTTCTTCCCCCTGTGCTGTGAGCTGGCTCGTTTCTCTCTACGATTCTTGCTAACCAGATAAGAAAACTAACTTTTTGCATTCGCTTTGAGCTGTAACAAAGTTTTCCCCTTTTAATTACCTTCCTTTCTCTTTCTCTCTCTAACCCTTTTGGGAAAAAGGGGAGGTAGGGAGGGAGAAGGGAGCGGCAGGCCGAACCCCGCTGGCCGCAGGGGGGTTGGGGAAAGGTTTTCCTGTATTACATACATTGCTGTATATTTCTGTATATATTGTAAATATTGTATATTTTTGTACATATTCATTGCGTTCCATATCTGCTTGTAAAATACAGCTTTCAACTGCTTCTCCGGCTGAGTTAGCTGTGGAATTCTCTTTGTGTGTGTGGGGGAACCTTCCTACTCCACCACAATAACACAATTCCTACAAAGAAATAGTTCTGTGAGCTGCAGCATGAAAACAGCTTGGCTGCTTAATGGATTTCTTAGTGAAGAGCATCCACATTGATTTTCTAAAGTTCAATGGGAACAAGCCCATGTTCCTCAATGCTCATCTTCTGATTTCCCCAGTTAGCAGGAATCAAAATGCTCTATAGAAGGCTGACAGCAAATTTCATAATACTCCAAGGTGTAGCTTTATTGTCTTTCATCCTCCTGCCAGGATAATGAAAGAAGATAGACTATATCAACAAAAACAAACAAACAAACAAAAATCTATACAAATCTTGAAATCAATCACATTTAATCAGTGTTATTATTTCAGTTTCCAATAAAACCTAATAAAGGAAAGGGGTGTTGTATCCCATAGAGCAGATAGGGATGTTGCTTGAAGGAGAGCAAGAATACACTCTCCTAGTAGTCCAAAGAATCACACTGTATTTGGGCCATATAATAACCAGTGTATGAAAGTTCCACCTTTTCACCCTATCTGTAATTCAAACTATAAGTAGTTTAAATTTAGTTTATAGACAACTAATTCTTATGCCTCTACATGCACACATACATGTACATAGTGTTTCAATGTAGATAGCACAATGTGACCACAGATACCAACACAAAGAAAAGTTTTGTGTAGCCCTGCACTTTCCAAATCCCCATCTTCTTGTTTACATGTTTTGCTCCCTTACTCTTCATTCTTCTCTCCCTGTATGTACAATCACCAACAATTAATTTGCTCAGTACTGTACACAAACAAACATGTTTGTCAGTGTAGAGGGTGGTTTTTAACAGGACACATGTTCCTTTATGGGTATTTTCATCATACTGAGGTGAATTACTGCCATGGCAAAGTGCCTTTGAAATAATAACCAGACACTGAGAACACCTTATCAATACTGCAACATACTCAAAAACAATCCTCATGTCTAATACAACCCATCTGCAATTATTTTGATTGAAATTCTTAAGGGGAGTAATTAAAGGCAATGAATTCTTTCACTTTGAGTGTAAAGCTTTCTTCAGGCTACAAGTGAAGCTCTGGGGTAGATTATTTGACCATCTGTTCAAATTGCAGGTTCCTCTTCCTTGCAATATCAAGAGCTGGAAACAGGTGACTGATCAGACCCATGAAAACTGGGATATCATCTGTCACTATTTTAGTCAAATTGAAGTCTTTTAGGGCTCACACAAGCACCTGAAAAAAAGGTGATAAAGCGCACACCTCCAAAGAGCATCAAATCATTCTCTTTTCAGTATTCTCTTTTTATTATAAGGCAAAACACCAGAAACAGTTCCTACTCTTATATGCTTTCAAGCGACCTTCAGGTCTGTTCTTGTCTCTTCATTTCAGTGAGCCTGCAACTACCAAACCTGGGTAGTCCCCAGTCTTAATGGCCCTGTGAAAATATTTTAGCTAGTCGTGTTAATACAGGAAATAAAACTAAGTGGCAATGCTTAAGAAGAAAATAATTGCTTTACAGAGTAAAATCACACCTTTGTATCTCTGGTTTGTGCTGTAGTTTTGCAGTGGTTTTAGGCCAGTAAATCTAGTAAAAGAAAACAAAACCAAAACCAAAACCAATAACCAAAAAATGGTGACTAATGTTCAGTATTCCATCACTTCATTCCATATTTTTAAATAACAAAATTTGCTCCACTACATATTACTGCATAGAGTGTAATTACACCACCAAGGCAGGCAAAAATTTGCTGCTAAGCATCCATAATTTGACCTGATAGCAATATTCTTCTGTTTCCAAAAGAAATGACTGGACAAAATATCAACATGTTTTGCAGCCAGCTCCAACATCAAAATCAAAGGAAAGGAGAAACAGATAGGTATTAGGCCTTAGAAACAGGTAGTGAAGGGCAGAGGAAAAGCCTGTGTTTTGCCTTAAGCTTGCCCAGTGTGAAGATAGTTAGCCAATGCAGAAGGCACAACTTTTCATTACACATTGGCCCTTCAGTCCCTTCTTCTTCTTCTTTTTTTTTTCCCTTCCCAGGGTTATCTAACATTCATCTCTTTCCCTCTCCAGTTTTCATAGGCTAGGATACTAATGGACCCAAAAGCATATTGATAGCCCTAAAAGCCCCAATGCTGGACCAATGTTTTCAGAGCTCTCTGAATGGCTGCATATTTCCTGCAGCAGTCCAGAATTTTAGTGAAAGGGATTTGACTTCTTCCATTTCCATTAAAAGAAAACCAAATGGGATAAAACCCAAACCAAGAACATTCTAGTTTTTGCTTCGAGCACTGGTATCATCATTGTTATTGAAATGGCAAACAACTGTAACTGTCATTTTTCTAACTTCAGGAAATTACTCCAGGACAAAGTAATGTCACCTCTGAGGAATCTCTTGTTCTAGTAAAGCAGACAATATTGCTATCCTTAAATGTTCAATGTTCAAATTCATTGTTTCTAGAAACATTGCATGAATGTGTCAGGAAAACTTTAGGACATTTAGACACAATTTAAAAATTAGGCAGGCATGAAAATAAAGCCACTTTGGCTTTTGTAATGGCCCTGCTTGCTAGAGGTTATGGCTTGAGGTTGAAAGGTGCACCATGTTCTCATTCCACTAACAAAACTGAGTATTAACGGTGTCTTGTGAAAAATCAAACAACTGGACACGAGTGAACAGCACACAGATAAGGAAGAAATTATAAACCTTCCAAATTTTGCAAGCTGCAGATTTTGAACTTAACCATTCTAAATCTGAACTCTTCTTAGTACAATAACAACATTGATTAGCAAAGCTTTAGCTGCATTTTCCAAACGATTCTCCAGTGTATTTGCTGGGAAAAGCTTAGGATTTATTCATTTTGGATGAATTGTTACGTTTCTTGGTCATAATAATTCCTACTTTAAGATCTTTTCTCCTTTCCAACTGATAGTTATAGCACTAATACAGATACTGCATGACAGCAGGATGAAGCTGTGATACACATTTTAATGCACAACTGGCACATTACAAACGTCCCAAGACGATACAAAAGGGCACTTTCTTCTAAATCCATATCTGACAACTTACTAGGAATAGGCAAGTAAAGTGCCTTAAAAAATAAAAGGTAAGACAATAGACAATTTTTTAAATCCCTATTATTATACAATCTCCAGCCACACTATTACGAAGTAAATGTTAATTAACACAAATCAAGCTCATAAGTCTAAAGAGACCCTCACCTGTTTAGAAAGCAGCTCCCTGCAGTGAGTGTACAAGGTAATAAGTTTCCTGGCTAGTAGACTTGCATCAATAAACCCTTCAGTGACCAACTGAATTTCAGAGATCAGTTCAATGTCAGGGACAGCCATGGCACAGGCTCTAAGGAAGAAAACAAACCCCATAATCCAAACACACATCTTAGTATTTAAACATAGCAAGAATAAGTCACTTAAATAATGACTGTTGTGTGCAAACATCTTTAAAAACAGAGCTTCAGAGAGTCACAATTACGAGTGTCAGTCAAAGCTAACAAGGACCTTACTTCAAAGTGAAAGGAGCTAATTAGGCACTGTTGATTGTTAGTATTCAGTAACATTGCTGTACACAAAGGAGGCAGCTGAGAAACAGGGCTTGTGAGACAGGTATCACCAAAACTCAGAGCAGGCACAGACTACAGGGTCCACACCCGCCATCAATGACCTTAGGACCCTGGCAGCAGCTGTACAGGGCCTGAAAGTCAAGTGCAACCCTCTGCTGTTGCTAAAAATCCCATCATTGTTCACAGGACTTTGATTTTTGGGAGGGATTTCATGCTTTTATGTGAAGTTATGGCAGCCTTTAGAGGTTTCAGTGTTTGTTTCTTTTTAAAATATGACTTTTAGCTCAAACTTTTAGAACAAGACCACAATCATTTTCATGATACAAATGAGAAAAATGTCCAATTTCGAAAGTAACACAAAGAAACAATGCAAAGGTTAAACATTTTCTTCATTAAAAATCACTACTTAAGTTATACAGTAGCAGAGAAGGCAGCTTGAATTTTGTGCTCAGGTCAGCTGAAAAAAACAATAACTAAAAGAAATCAGTAAGTTTGTCCCTCAGAGCACTTTTCTTACTAATGACAAATACAGAGATTTCTTTTGTTCCCCATTCGTATTTAAATGACAAAATTAAGACCAATGATTTACTTCAGCAATGTGTTGCTGAGAAAAATTTATATAGTCCAGAAAAAAACCAAAGATCCTTCTGTTAAACAGTTTTTAAGTAAACTATTCTGTATGAAGCATTCCTTCAATGCCCAGACAAGGGCTGCTGTAAGCATTGCAGTCAATTATTTAAAAACTGTATGCTTTTCTAACCCCTAGAGATTCTGCCTCTTCTACCAATACTCTTCTTGCAAATAGGACAACTGCTTGCACAAGAAATGCCAGACTAGTACTATCTAATACATCTTCTCTCCCTTGTGAGATCTTTATTAGGTGGCAAATATGTGGAGTTCATGCTTTACGAGTTACCTCCTACTTGTCCCTGTGCATTGTACAATGGATAAAAGCTATTAGAGGCATCACCTATAGGGCTGAATTCCTGAGTCCCAAATGCAGCAGCAGTTCATATTGTGATCCCAAAGCAGTTTTATTTTCTGTGACAACCAACGAAGGTAACTTCAGCTTCATGTAGCAAGTACATTTGGAAAATTAGAAAAACAACAACACCACCAAAACCCACAACAAAACCAGATAAAATCATAATCCAGTATCTGAAGGGGGCCTACGAGAAAGCTGGGGAGGGACTTCTTAGGACATCAGGTGGGGATAGGTCTAGGGGGAATGGAATGAAGCTGGAGGTGGGGAGATTCAGACTGGACGTGAGGAGGAAGTTCTTCACCATGAGAGTGGTGAAGCCCTGGAATGGGCTGTCCAGGGAGGTGGTTGAGGCCCCGTCCCTGAAGGTGTTTAAGACCAGTCTGGATGAGGCTCTGGCCAGCCTGATCTAGTGTGAGGTGTCCCTGCCCATGGCAGGGGGGTTGGAACTAGATGGTCCTTGTGGTACCTTCCAACCCTGACCGATTCTATGATTCTATAATAGAAAGAGCATCAAATAAAGCAATAATTAGAATTTATCTTTCATTCATATTCATATTGTTAATTTATATAATTTCATATACCTTGCTCTTTCCTGCACAAATAAAAAGGAAAAACAAAAAACAAAACAAAAGAAAAAAAACACCAGCAAAATTAAATCACACTCATTTCCCATCCTCTTGTACTCCACTGAAAGGTGAAATACCTAGCAGCAACAGGGAATGATCCCTCCTGCTCTCTTGTCATCTAGTTTACTGTGGAAGATGTGGCCACCAAGGCAGCTGATTGTCCACATGCAAGAAAGGGTGACAGCCACACCACACCAATGTGGGTGGATGGGGTCCCCATCACCCTCTCCTCCCATGTGCAAAGTTCTGACTTGAGGGGCTGCCCAATATAATTCCCTGGGTGCAAACCAATCCTGCTTTGCCTCGAAGAGTTCTTAGATGGCAATTCATTATAAGGCTGGGTAAAGCAACAGCTAAGTTGAGAAGTATTTAAAAAAACCTCCCACTAATGGGGAAGTGGGAGGCATCTGAGATTCTCCCTCCAGTGTGTATTGAGACCCAGCTATAGGGTCTTACTCAGCAACAATCTTTGCAGAGGCACATGAATTCAAATCCTAACCTCCTCCTTGTAAACAGATGTTACTTACTGCTTGTTACACGTGATTATAATTTAAGCTCAGAGAAGAAAACTAATTATTGCTGCTGTCCTATGCTGCTATTTGAAGCTGGATGTCTGATTGGCAAGATGTGTCTGAGCAACCAGCTTTCTAACTTTAGCACTTTTGTGTCTCTGCCGTGAAAACATGAAGGAGCACAGCGTTGGGAATTCCATGGCTAAAACAGAAATAAAACACACCAAAATCTCTTTGTACAGAAGAGCTTTTAATACAGAAGAGCACAGTATCTGTGTTTCAACTTGCTTACAGAAGCAACATTGATGCCCAGTTCTGCCCCAAGTTTATACCCTTTAGAAATCTGAGATTTACTGCTCAAGAGAAGCAGATCCCAGATAGCATGTCCATACTTGTGCTTCCCCAGACAGCCTGGCAACGCCTTGCAGCTTGCCCCATTGAACTTCAATATGCTGAGATATGAAACCACAGAATCTTTTGTTTCCCCCCTCAGGTCTTGATTAAATCAGTGAAAAGTGTTCATGCACGAACCAGGATTTCGAGTGACAACCCCTTTTTTATTTTAAGCAAGGCCTGCACCGCTTAAGTCCAAGACCATTACTACCTAGTTCAAAGCGCAGCTCCCACACTTTGTCAGAATAAACTGGCATCGTTTTACTGCCCAGAGAAACCCCTGCTGCAATTAACACACTCTAAAAAAAAGCACCATTTTGATACTCACTGAGTGCAGCATGCAGATTACAGCCAGATCTTTTCAATGTAAAACTTTCTTTCGTGTGCCATTAGTGTTCAGATATGACATCTTCTTTTAAGAAAAGAGACGGTCCTACAGTGCCCACAAGTGCATTAATTTTTTTGCTGTGCACTAAACTTTTCAGAGCTTCTCAGCAATCCCATATTCAATATCTAACCAGGTAAGAGTACATGGCTTTGCCTTCAGCTGGTAGTTACAGAATCATAGAATGGTTTGGGTTGGAAAGGACCTCCAAAGGTCATCTAGTCCAACCCCTCTGCAGTCAGCAGAGACATCCTCAACTAGATTAAGTTGCCCAGAGCCCTTGAATATCTCCAGGCATGGGGCCTCACCTACTACCCTGGGCAACCTGTTCCAGTGTTCCACTACCCTCATGGTAAAGAACTTCCTCCTAACATCCAATCTAAACCTACTCTTCTCTAGTTTGAAGCCATTTCTCCTTGTCCTGCCACTGAAGGCCTTTGTAAACAGTCTCTCCATCCTTTTGTAGGTCCCCTTCAGGTACTGGAAGGTCATTATTAGGTCTCCCTGGAGCCTCCTCTTCTCCAGGCTGAACACCCCCAACTCCCTCAGCCTGTCCTTGTAGCAGAGGTGCTCCAACCCCCTGATCATTTTCATGGACCTCCTCTGGACCTGCTCCATCAGGCCCATGTCCTTCCAGTATTGAGGGCTCCAGACCTGTACACAGTACAGTCTTACCAGAGCAAAGTGGCAGAACCACCTCTCTAGATCTGCTGGCCACAAGGTAAGGTTATGTTATGTTATGTTGTTATGTTATGTTATGTTATGTTATGTTATGTTATGTTATGTTATGTTATGTTATGTTATGTTATGTTGTTATGTTATGTTATGTTATGTTATGTTATGTTATGTTATGTTATGTTATGTTATGTTGTATTGTGGTGTGGTGTGGTGTGGTGTGGTGTGGTGTGTTATATTATGTTGTGTTATGTTGTGTTATACTATGAACACTTGCATGCCTACACTCATGGAATAGTGTAATAGGTTTTAAACAGTGTAACAGGTTTTAAAAGGTCATTTTACTACGTTAAGCCAGGTGTTACCACAAACCAGCAAATATTCTTGCACATGTTTAGGTATGTCTCATGTGTTCAAAGGTACCTTCACAATTGTAATTAGGTTTAAAACAAAAGGCAAGACATACATTTAAGCTCCCTTGTCATTACAGTGTGCAGGCAGGCACAACTTGAGTACTGCTTTTTATTTTATTTCTTTCTCATAGAAATTCTAAAGAAACAGATATTTCACTGCAAAACAAGGCTAGTAACATCAGGTGGTATATCTACTCTAAGTGTAGACTTGATATGCTAACATTTCCTGATTAGTTTTGGTACAGATCCAGATCCACACACTCTTCAGACAACACTGAATATATACACTAAGTTATGCATTAAATATTTCAGCTGCTTTATAAGTAATGGACATTAAAAGTCATTAAATATGCACACCTGCCTGCATAGAAATGCTCAAAGATATTGTCTTAATAACCTTGTAACATACACATGAGGTATGAGAGAACTCTGAACTTCTATGGAAATTTAACCTTTTATTCACTGAAACAGATAAAGCAGGCTCTGTTGGTAGTAACAGCCACTACCTGTCAGTCAAAGGTGTAATAACCAGCTGGCAGGGAGGCAGCATTTCCCAAGTATTCATAACAGGTCTGAAACTGAGCACAGCAAGTGCTAGCAAAACAATGTTTCTGGACATCATCCCATCTATGGTGTAGCTGTGACAACCAAGCAAAAGCTGGGGAACTGGTGACCTAAAAAGCTATTGCAGAGCCATTATGCCGAGTAGAGCTATTCAGATGAAAGCAATGTGACCATCACAAAGCCTCAGTTGTCAGCAGCAGATCTCACACCTCATTCCTAGCCACTTATGAATAATAACTACCACAACTGATTGTGAAGGATTAGACTCACCTTGAAGCACTTGTGCTTTTACACAGATGTAAGGGTAATAGAAGATCTTTTTAACAGAGCTGTTGCTGCAGAACACATTGCCACTTATTAAACCTCTCCTTACCAACATCTTAGACACCTTGATTGGATTTATGCCTCCCCTTTAAAGTCTCTTTCCTATTTCATATTTCCCTTTGGGGATTCTCTAGGTTGGAAAAGAAAACCAAAACTATTTAAAGTCTTTCCCAAAGAGAAAAAACACTCACACCAGAATCAAAACATCCAAAACACACCGGAGGTAAAAAAGGCTGAAGCAAAAACCAAACTGCAGAAGCTATCCTTTTAAGCTAGTAGTATCAGAATTAAACCTTTTGGTTTGACACAAATCAAACCGTCAGTTTTGGCCTCCTTACACCAATGCGTGTGTTTAGTATTTGTATGTGTGGCAGCTGCACGCTCTGTTCTTGTCACACCATCACAGCTGACGTTTGGCAGTATCTTTGCTTTTCCCTTTCATCTGATTTCAGAATTACCCTATTGAAATTCCATTCATTAAGATGTGATAACAATGCCCATGAGATAACAGAGATGGAAGCAAAAGGTGTATTTCTTTTTTTCAGCAGGTGCTAATAGCAGTTAATTTATTACAGGTCTGAAATTACTAGATATGACACTCTTCATATGAGATGACTTTCACACTGCACTTATTTTCCATGGATCAAACAGAAACAAGATACCCATAGCTGCTTCCTGTGGCTGTCCTTCAGGGCTGATGCCACTAGGCTCTTCCAGCCTACCAAATGGCCTCAAGCTATGACTAGGTAGGTTTAGACTGGACATTAGGAAAAACATTTTCACAGTAAGAGTGGTCAGGCATTGGAATGTGCTGGAGGTGGTTGAGTCACCAACCCTGGATGTATTTTAAAGGTCATTTGGATGTGGTGCTTGAGGATATGGTTTAAGGGTGAACTTTGTAGAGTAGGGTTCTGGGTTGGACTTGGTGATCCTGAGGGTCTTTTCCAACCTGAATGTTTCTGTAATTCTGTGATTTCAATAATCTGAAATATATCAGATTTGAGAATCAGTAAGTGCAACCTGGGCTGGTAGTGAAGCCCCCACTATTCTCTCTGTTGCTCTTCGTAGGCTATTATCACCTCCATGGTGTAGAGGTGTACTGTTTTGTGTACAGCTTCCTCAAGGTGTTGCAACCAAGACTATCTTTTGAAGAATAAAAACCCTAAACATGCATAAATTTATGCATGTAACATAAATTATACACTTTTTACTAACAATATAGGAAGCCCACCTCAGGAATCTTTAAAAAAGATTTTCTTTATGTCATCATTCTTTACAGACATGAAATGAGAACGAGGTTTCCAATTGCATTTTCCTCAGTTTTCTCTCTCCTGCTGCCTCTTCAGTAGGATCCTAATTACTGAGAGACCAGACATTGTTTTGTTTTGCATATGCACTTGAACACATGGGAATCCAGTCTTAGAGCTCCAGATATGAAAGTCTGGAGCTTTTCTGTTCACAGGCACACAGCAAACACAGACAATGCAGTCTTTGCTATGTCTCTGTGCGCTCAAACGTAGCTGTATCTTGGAGAAACTATCTCCAAGAGGCAAGCTGCATATATTTGACCATTCAGTCTGGGGCCTCCCTGCTGAGACAATCAATCATTAGAAGCACATGCAACATTGATTTTTATGCAATGTGAATGCTTATCCATTCAGCACTGTTCTGAGAACAATAAGTTATTGTCTCAGAAGCTGCTGATCTGCTCTTTCCGACCTACTGCTACCCAGTTAGCACACATACTGGCTGGCCAATTAGTAAATATGAGGTTGAAAAGCAGCTAAAACCCTGTTCAGCTGATAGGTGACATGAGAGGGAGCTGGAGGTCTGCAGAGGCGTGTGCTAGAGGATAAGAGAGGAAGGGATCTGAGAGTATAATAGAAGATGAAATAAAAGGGCAGAAGAGAGGAAGTATGAGAAATGCCACACTCAGCCGTAGGCTTAGTCAGTTCTGTGGATTTATGTACATTTTTGGTACCTTTGGTTTTTTTCCTACTGTACAATACAATACAATACAATACACCAGGTTGGAAGAGACCTTCAAGATCATCGCGTCCAACCCATCAAACAATCCAACCCACCCAACAACTAGACCATACAGCCAAGCACCCCATCAAGTCTTCTCCTGAACACCTCCTGTGAAGGTGACTCCACCACCTCCACGGGTAGCCGATTCCAATGGGCAATCACTCTCTCCGTGTAGAACTTCTTCCTAACATCCAGCCTAAACCTGCCCTGGCGCAGCCTGAGACTGTGTCCTCTTGTTCTGGTGCTGGATGCCTGGGAGAAGAGACCAACCTCTGCCTGGCTACAACCTCCCTTCAGGTAGTTGTAGAGAGCAATAAGGTCACCCCTCAGTCTCCTCTTCTCCAGGCTAAGCAACCCCAGCTCCCTCAGCCTTTCCTCATAGGGCTTGTGTTCCAAACCCCTCACCAGCTTTGTTGCCCTTCTCTGGACACGTTCCAGCAAGTCAACATCCTTCCTAAACTGAGGGGCCCAGAACTGGACACAGTACTCAAGGTGCGGCCTAACCAGTGCAGTGTACAGGGGCACAATGACCTCCCTGCTCCTGCTGGCCACACTGTTCCTGATGCAAGCCAGGATGCCATTGGCCTTCTTGGCTGCCTGGGCACACTGCAGGCTCATGTTCAGCCTACAATCAACCAGTACCCCCAGGTCCCTCTCTGCCTGGCCACTCTCCAGCCACTCTGACCCCAGCCTGTAGCACTGCCTGGGGTTGTTGTGGCCAATGTGCAGAATCCGGCACTTGGATGTGTTAAATCTCATGCCATTGGACTCTGCCCATCTGTCCAGCCTGTCGAGGTCCCTCTGCAAAGCCTCTCTGCCCTCCAGCAAATCAACTGCTGCCCCCAGCTTGGTGTCATCTGCAAATTTACTGATGATGGACTCAATGCCCTCATCCAGATCATCAATAAAGATGTTGAAGAGCATGGGGCCCAGTACTGATCCCTGGGGCACACCACTAGTGACAGGCCGCCAGCTGGATGTGGTGCCATTCACCATTACTCTCTGGGCTCGGCCCTCCAGCCAGTTCCTAACCCAACGCAGTGTGCTCCTGTCCAAGCCACGGGCTGCCAGCTTGGCCAGGAGTTTGCTGTGGGGAACGGTGTCAAAGGCCTTGCTGAGGTCCAGGTAGACCACATCCACAGGCCTCCCCACATCCACCAGGCGGGTCACCTGATCATAGAAGGAGATCAGGTTGGTCAGGCAGGACCTGCCCCTCCTAAATCCATGCTGGCTGGGCCTGAGCCCCTGGTCATCCTGTAAGTGCTGTGTGATCGCACTCGAGATGACCCATTCCATAATCTTGCCTGGCACTGAGGTCAGGCTGACAGGCCTATAATTCCCTGGCTCATCCAACCGGCCCTTCTTGTGGATGGGCACCACGTTAGCCAGCTTCCAGTCTTCTGGGACCTCTCCAGTGAGCCAGGACTGCTGAAAAATGATGGAAAGTGGCTTGGACAGCTCATCTGTCAGCAATCTCAGCACCCTAGGATGGATCCCATCCGGTCCCATGGCCTTGTGGGGGTCCAAGCGGCTCAGTAGATCTCTAACTTCCTCTTGGAGCAGTGGTAAACTATGCAGCTCTCTGGCTCCTTCTGCCAGCTCTGCAGGCCAGCTGTCTGGAAGACGTTCTGCCCTGCTAGTGAAGACTGAGGCAAAGAAGGTGTTAAGTACCTCTGCCTTTTCCTCATTCTTTGTTACAACGTTCCCCTCCGTGTCAACCAAGGAGTGGAGGTTGTCCTTGCCCTTCTTCTTGCTATTGATGTATTTATAGAAGGACTTTTTGTTATCCTTCACAGCAGAGGCCAGTCTAAGTTCTAAATGGGCTTTTGCCTCCCTAATTTTCTTCCTGCACAACCTAGCAACATCCCTAAACATTCTGTAGGTTGCCTCCCCTTTCTTCCAAAGATGATACACCCTCTTTTTTTCCCTAAGTTCTATTAAAAGTTCATTGCCCATCCAGGCTGGCCGTCTGCCCCGGCGGCTCATCTTCCGGCACACCGGCACAGCCTGTTCTTGCACCTTCAATAGTTCTTCCTTGAAGTAGGTCCAGCTCTCCTGGACCCCTTTGTTTTTAAGGGCTGATTCCCAAGGAACCTTCTGAATTAGTTCCTTGAGCAGCCTGAAGTCTGCCCTCCGGAAGTCCAGAGTGGAGGTCTTCTTGCTGCCCCTCTTGGCTTGGCTGCATACTGAAAACTCTATTATGTCGTGGTCACTGGTGCCTAAACACCCTCCGACCACCACATCACCCACCAGCCCTTCCCTGTTGGTGAAGAGGAGGTCAAGCATAGCCTTACCCCTGGTAGGCTCACGCAGCACCTGGGATAAGAAGCTGTCCTCCATGCACTCTAAGAACCTCCTAGACTGCCTCCTCTCTGCTGTGTTGAGATCCCAACAGATATCAGGCAGGTTGAAGTCACCCATGAGTACTTATACACTAAATTCTCTACAGTTCTTTTAAAAAATTGGGACAACTAGACAACTTATTGGATTATTTGTTAATTAGAGTCTTGGGCCACGATATAGTTTGAAATTTGAAAACAAAACAAACAAACAAATAACAGCCTAAGTTTTTAAAAAGCATTTGCTCAAAATGCACATTTCAAAGTAGCATTTAATGACACTGAAAACATCTGTTTAACCTACATGCTAAAGAGGGCAAAGAATTTCACATAACTCAGCATACCTGACCACTGCCTCCACACTCTTCATAGAACTGAATGTACTCCTTTCCTCTGCTCTACATTCCAAGGGCTGCATTTACAGGTTCCTCTGCATTTTCTTGGAATTTAAGATCATCAGCATTGCCAACAACTTTAAGAAGATGGACCACCTGCTCTCAAAATTACCAGACATAAGGAATCATTTACCTCAGATTTGTGCAAATCTTGCTACTTTAATGTGTGTCAGTAATAAAAGGCAAGAGTATCATGTTAATATTTGATATACACAGTAAGATTTTGTGGTTCATCAAAACACATTTGTAAGCAACTAACTGGCTAATACCAAGTCCTTGTACTAGTCATACAACTGTGTCTCTTACTCTCTTTGCTTACAGCACGCACTTACCAAGATGGGTCAAGGTACTCAGATGCACCGAATGCCCAGGATATTAGTCCCCGTTTCATGCTCAAGTTTTAGACAGTTAATAAAAAAATCTTAAAAAAACCTTTCCCCATAGTATTAGAGCATGTATGCCAGCAGAACAAATAAGAAGAGTGCTTCTGATTTCCCTGGTGGTGCAGATGGACAAGGCCATGCTAGCTGTCTGTTGCACAATCTCCACACAGAAGGCTTATGTGGGAAAAGCTGGGGTTAATTGTACTCTCAGCCTTCAGAAGAATCTGAAGGTCAAAGATAACTCAATATAAGACTGAGAAGTCTTGAAATCATTAGTAATTGTAAAACTGAGAAGTCTTGAAATGGTTATTAATTATCACTAGTGCTTATTTCACAAATTGTTATTTCAGGTCTAATGCCCTGAGTAACTGCACACCTCTTGAAGACCCTGAAGCCTGAAGATCACTGTCCACATGCAGCGTGCTCTATGCCTGGTAAGTTCAACAGAAGATTTGTTTTGTTGCTCATTTATATGGTGCAGAGCAAAGAGTGAATTAAATGAGTCAGCGAGAGTTATGTAAAGAAGTGATGAGACTCATCATGTTTGCAAAGGCTTGGTCTTCAGATCTCACATGCCCACCATCCTCCTGGGAAGTATCAGTTCTTCTGTTGCATGTCACATTGTGTGTGAAAAGGCTTTACTTGAGACACACCAATAGCACTAGCACTCAGAGAATTGATGGCCATGGCTGGATGGTCAGGGAGGCCAAGAATATCATCTGGCATGTCGATAACATAGTATCAAGCTTCTGAAATACATCAAAGTGCCTATGCTTTTATATAAATTGGTTTCAAAGGGTCACACAACCTAGCAGATTATTGTTCAAGGTAGGAAAACAAAATGATAGCCACAAAAACATTCCTGGTACAATGGTCAGCAGCTTGGTCAGTAGTAGCCTAACAGACACCATATATCTTCCAGTCTTACTTATCATCACTATACATAGCATGCCTTAAATTTGATCAATCCATGCAAGAAGAATAGATTTGGTGATTTCTTTGACCTTTTCCACTTCTAATTCCATCAATTGTGCAGTCCAAAAGTCCAAATAAATGCAAATTGCATGTGGCTAGATATCCAGCAAGAGAGATTTGGAATATTTCTCCTCAGAAGGATGGTTTAATTTCTCCTTGCTGAACACCTTGTATTCATCCTATCTGTAAGGAATACATTTGCTACCTTCTTTGCACAATGTGTTCCTATTTGTAAAGTGAATTAACGCTAAGAAACAAAGGTTCAATTCTATGGTATTATCTCCTCACACACTGGAAAACTTGGGATTTTTTTGTAGATAAAATGAAGTAAAATAATATGGAAGGAGATTTACCTGTTTTGGCTGTGTTCCTTTTGAAAGGATGTCTAGCAAGTCTGATAAAGAAACACAATAGAAGAGAGGAAAAGTGTTGTGCTTGATCTCTAAATATTCAGCCAGAATATTTAGATCTATATCTTGTTCACAAAAAGAAAGTCTGAAAAGAAGACAAATTTTAACAGTGTGCTTTTAATCAACCTAAAGCAAACAATGCCCAGCTAGTTAAGACAGAAATCAGGCCAAGCAGTAAAATACAAACCATTTTAAGTTTAAAATAAAAACAATTAATACAGCTGTAAGAAACAGATAAGGTGGCAAGCCTCATGTATTTCCTTTACCAGAAGCCAGCTTCTTTTTGCTCATTCAGATCAAAGAACCCAAGAGAACAGAATGGTGCCAGAAAAGTCCCTGAAAATGTAAATTTGGCTAAGCAGAGCCTCCCTGTCAATCTTGCAAAGAGTTCTGCCTTAGAAAGTATGAGTTAAGAATACAATTTCTTACTTGACAAGGAAGTTGTTTGCAGATAAAGAAAATAGAAAAAGAAAAATAAGGAGAAAAGGAAAAGGAAAAGAGGAAAAGGAAAAGAGGAAAAGGAAAAGGAAAAGGAAAAGGAAAAGGAAAAGGAAAAGGAAAAGGAAAAGGAAAAGGAAAAGGAAAAGGAAAAGGAAAAGGAAAAGGAAAAGGAAAAGGAAAAGGAAAAGGAAAGAAGAAGGGGAGTGAAATAAACACTTTCCTTAAGATGTACACATTTTCTTTTATGTATGAAAGATCACAAACATGGAAAAAACATTGGTATCGACACAAAGAGTACTAAAAATCAAAATATTCAATTAATTCCTATCTGGAGCAGAAAACTGCA
Source organism: Picus viridis (assembly GCA_033816785.1). Lineage (NCBI taxonomy): Eukaryota > Metazoa > Chordata > Aves > Piciformes > Picidae > Picus > Picus viridis. The sequence continues at coordinate 10,482,785 of CM066574.1, read as the reverse complement.
CTTAGCTATTATATTGGTATCTCTCATAACAAAACTTATATCTCAGACCTGGGTTTCTGTTGGTGTTTTGTCTGGATTTTTTGTTCTTGGGGTTTGTTTGGAGCTTTTCATTTGCTTGTTTGGCTTGGTTTGTTTGGTTTGGTTTTCTGTTGTTGTTTTAACTTCTTATTACAACTTTCTGCGAGGAGAAATGGGCTGTGACTCCAAATGTTGCAGTCTGTACAGGTAGGAAGAATGAAAGAAAGTGGGAAGTTCAAGCCATACCTTTAGGTATGGTGAAGAAGGACTTTTGCTGTACACAATTCTCCTGCTGTAAGTGTGAAAGAAGGAATCCTAGCTGCCGGGCTGTAGATGGCAAGAAAATTAATTTGATCCAAACCGAACATATTTTAAAGACCTTTGACATTTTTTATATCACACAATCCATAAATAATGAACCAATGCCTCCAAAGTAATTGTTCATATAAAAAGCAGCGGAAAATCCAATACATCAAACAGAAACAACATGACAAAAATATTCTCTTTGGAATGTACAAATGCCTGTACAAAAAGCAAACATGACCTGACAGCTCTCATTCACCAACTGGTCTGGAATTACAGTTTAGAAGACTTCATAATCATGCTGCAAATTTTGGCTGTGGCTCAAAGCTTCAAATTTTCATACACCTTTGACTTGGTTGTAGCCTCCAGAATATTTCTCTTTTTTTGTGTTTTCCATGTGAGTCACCAACTCCTGCACCTTGTTAAGGAGCAAGACATAAAACAGTGAAAAGGAAGTGACTACTCAAACCTGGCACATCTGCAGCTTGGAGAAATCAATGTGGTCTCATTCAGTGACATGCAAAGCTAATGTCTTAATGCCTTTCTGTTTTCTTCCCAGAACTATATGGTACTTTAAGCCAGGAATATTTTTGGTTTCTCACAAAGGTTTCAAACTTCACATCTTAAAAGTCCCTACTGCGTACAACTGTTGCTGCTTCTTTCTGTTCTGTTCCTTTCAGCTGTTTGTTTTGAAACAAAGACAAACCAAATTTTTTTAAAATCTCCATTAGAAAAAAAAAACCACAAACAATTAGGAAAAAAGTTGACCATGCCCACCAGGAATTTTAAACATAAGCATCTGAGAATTCTAAAATGCAGTAAAACTTGTTGCAAATGCATGGACAGAAAGAGAGTGCACTATACTGTGAGGTTCTGGGCATATATTGGTTTAGGCAGGGAATGGCTGCATTATTGATGAGTTCTCCTTTTTACAGTGTTTTTTTGAAAGATGGCACCTGCTTGGCCTAGTTCAGTTACACACCAACTTCTGAAAAAAATCCCCAAGAGTCTCTCTTCACCTCTGGGGAATCAGAACTCAAATTGCCAGCTGTCGAAGGCCTTGCGTTATTGAGTGTCCTCCTTTTAATTCACCTAGAGCACAAAGCAGTGTCTGTTGGATGGTGCTGCAAAAAAAAAAAAAAGGATTGATATTTTAGGCATGCCACCTCATACTCTAAAGTGATCTTTGATGGTTCTTTGGGGGTTTGGTTGTTTGTCTGTTTTCCCCTTTTTTGTTGGTGTTTTTGGTTGGTTGGTTTTGGTTTTGTGGTTGTGTTTTTCTTTGGGGTTTTTTGTGTGTTTTGGTTGGGTTGGGTTTTTTGTTTGTTTTGAGAGCTGTTAATTTTGTCTGCTCTTGTCTGTGGTGGTTGTGTGCATTTGTTTGGAGACAGCTTCATTAAAACAGAAACAAGACCAAAGCCCCTTTATCATCATCAGAGTATTGAGTGATTTATTTTGACGCCAGATGACAGAATTTTAAGTAAACAAACACACAAACAAGTAAATAAAACTCTGTTATCTTTAGGGCATTCTATTTTCTACACTCAAGTCTTTGCAGCAACCAGATGATCTTCAATGGCTGTGGCTTCATAAATTGACATGTGTCTATGGGGATAATCTGATGGAAGACAAAGTAATTAATTCATTTAATAAAATTATGCTAGACACCATGCACAAATATTTTGAGGTACATTGGTAGCTTGAAAGTATTTGGCCTAAAGCCAACAAGTAAAAGTTGGGTAGTGAAAGATCATATTTACTGAGCTGTAAGTACCAGCAGCACACTATTTTTTTACCCTTAGCCCCCAGGGTAAGCATATTCCTTAGTGGGGAAAATCAGGTGCCAGAGTAAGTGAAAAGGGGGAATGAAGAAGATTCACAGATGGTTATTCTTACTTTGACTGCAATATTTGACTGATGGAGGACTATATCTCTATTCCAGTGCTATTAATAACTTAAAGCACACACTTGAGCCTCCCCTAGAATGAAGAGGTAGCAACTGGTCTGTGGGCATGACTCTTCATGTCCTTCACTGGATATGTGGAAACAAGTTGTGGTTATGGTTTTCTGTTGTCTGATTCTGTGCTTCCAACCACAAAAAATTATGCTTCCATTTTCCTTTATTAGTTGTTCCTTCTGTTTTAGTTTTCTCTTCTTGACTAGTTAAATGTGAGTATTAAGTTTGTGTCTGTATGTGTTGTGTATATATGCATATATATTAAAAAAAAAAGAGTTAAGTTATTTTTTCAGAGCATTTTAAATGGCAGTTTCTTTTTGGGCTTCAGAGCATGTCAGTAAACAGCAACAGCATGTACTCCTTAAACTGTGAGCACTGTTGGTTATCCAAATAAAAGTATGTTATCAGAATTCAACTCTTAAAAGACTTAAGACACTGGAAGCTGCAAGACATAGGACTAGGGGGAATGGATCCAGGCGAGAGGAGGGTAGATTTAAATTAGACATACGGAAGAAGTTCTTCACCATAAGGGTGGTGAGACGCTGGAACAAGTTGCTCAGGGAGGTGGTGGAAGCCTCATCCCTGGATGTTTCTGAGGCCAGGCTGGATGTAGCTCTGGGCAACCTGATCTAGTGGAGGGTGTCCCTGCCCATGGCAGGGGGGTTGGAACTAGGTGATCCTTGGGGTCCCTTCCAACCCTGACAATTCTGTGATAAAAAATACATGGGTTTCATTTTGTTCTTTCTGCTGCACAGGAACAAGGGACAACACTCCCATACGGTTTTCAGAATTGAAGCACTGCAAATATAAGAAGCCAGGATACCAGTGTGCTCCGATGCCTTGATTCCCTCAATTCAGTTTGATTACACATGACTCTTGTTTCCTTAACCTGTCACACATAATGAAATATAGAACCTCTCAGTATTGTTCATTGTAGCAGACACGAGACAAAGAAGGCAAAACAATGTCACATATTACATAGTACTATTATGCATATGGTTTCCTCTGGAATTAATGTGTCTTGGTGCCAATACCAAAACTGAGTTAACTAGTGAGAACCACAATGCTGTTTCTACTTGCCCTTCAAAAATTCTCCACCTAAAAGCATACTGATTTTGCAGCAGAAACATGAACGAAAATGAACATATTAAGTGCTTGCACATTTTATTTTTAAACCAGAAAATAGGTTTTGTGACATTTAGAGCAGGAAAGGGAAAAGGGGTGGGGGGAGTATTTGATTTTATTTGACTAAAAATGGTAACTGGAAAATGTTAGCTTTGTTTATTAGTCCTTTTTTTCCCCATTTCTTTCTAATTTATATTTGCCAGGAAAGAAAAAAGAAAAGAAAAAAAGGAAAAGAAGTAAAAAGAGAGAGAATGAGGATAAGAATGGGGACACCTAAATGGAAAAATTTAAAATACTTGGGAGTGTTTAAATCTGGATTGAGGAGTGACTTCTTATCACAAAGAAATGATTGTTTCTTAATTGCAAGTAGTTTAGACAGAACAATTAACGATACAGACAGCTCCACTAGTAGTTTGGAGCCTGTTTGGATGGCTGGTGCAAATGCTTTGAGCCCATACTAGGGTGCATCAGTCACTACACTAATGGGTTGGTTTTTTCTCTTATGAGAACCCTTTTCATCTGCTGTGTTTGAGGCTTTTTTTAACTGTTACTTTTCTCTCTGTGTGGTAGACTGTGGAAGACCAAGTGTTGCTGCAGTCTCCACTCATCTATTGCCATTCTGCAAATCATCAGAGCAGAGCCCTGCTACAAGCCAGTGAGTGAAAACATGAGAACTACTGAAGAATATACTTGAGGATTTCTTAGAAAGCTACAATAAAATGCATGTTTCTATGAACCTAGTCTTATTTGAGGGTGCCATGCAGCATATGGAAGTGGAATATGAGGGATTTTTACAAGGGCTTGTAGTGACAGGACAAGGGGGGATGGCTTTAAGCTGGAAGAGGGTAAATTTGGACTAGATAGTAGGAAGAAATTCCTTACAGTGAGGTGAAGAGGTGCCCAGGGAAGTTGTGGATGCCTCTTCCCTAGAAGTATTCAATGTGCTAGGGTGGACAGGGCCTTGATTAACCTGGTCTAGTGAAAAGTGTCTCTGCCCATGGCAAGGGGTTGGAACTAGATGATCTTAAAGATTCCTTTGAACCCAAACCATACTAGGATTGTATGATTCTGTGAATACCTATAAAGGGAGTAAGCAATTAATTGTAATACTACCAATGTTGGCATGAAGTTGTTGCTTTTTATGTTCAGAGGTTGTGGCAGTGCAGACTCATAACACTTAATGAAAGACTTCTGCAAGGGCACCATGCTTCAACAGTCCTGCTAAATGTACTTTATTGTGGCAGTAGTAGATTGTGGCTCAGTATTAAAACTACCCTCCATTTTGTTTGTTAAACAAAGGTTCACCCTCTTTTACACTGCACAGAACTTAACACCACTTATTCTCTGAGGCTGGAAAGATAATCTGCCTTATCTTTTAATTAGTTAATGATGTAACAGGCTCTTATGAGAAAAAATATTTTTTAAAGGTAATATTTTGCTTTCAAGAAAGGAAAAATGCCTTTGAAATTAGATTAATTTTAAAAAAAAACCAGACAGACAAGTGATACCTTAAGTGTATACTAAATGACGCTACTGTATGGCAGACTTGAAATTGTTTTGTTGCCTAGCTTTGTACTTTTTAATATCTAAAGCAGTGTCATCAGATTTCTTTGATTTATCCATATACTTTCTTTTTTCTCTTTTTTTTTCCTCCCACATGTATTCTTATTTCCACTTCATCTCATTTGTTTTACTCCTGTTGGTCATTATCGTAGTATCCACAGTGGCCCAAAAATTCAGATCTGTTTCTGATGAACCACACATCTGCTTTGTCTTCCTGCATGACAGAAAACCAGCCAGTTTTCAGAAGACGAAGTGAAGATTTTGGTGAATAACTGAGGCACAGACTTCACTGCTGCTCCTTGTCACTGTTTGTAATCTTTCTTCAACATATATAGTTGTTCTGGTGGTGTATAATATCAGTGATTTCCAGAAGCAGACAGAGGCCCAGGCTGGCAGAGCTTTTAGTTTTGCTAAAGCAGTTTCTATTATTTGCCATGTCAAATCATTTAACATGAAACCTTTTTCTTCTCATTGAGTTGGACTAGGATTTCAGTGTCATCATTTTTCACTTTGCACATATTCAGGCAGGAGCTACATAAGAGAAGGCACTCTTGACAAGGGTCTCTATTGTACAAGTTTATCTCCAAGAGGATTAAAAAAGATCTCAAATTGCAAAGATAACCGTATGGATCTTTCCAAGGGACTGTAGATTCTGTTCTGTTGATTTAGAGGTTGATGTGATAATCATCAGAATTGCAGGCAGAAACCTTCTCAGGTATCATTAAATTTGCTTGAATATGTTGGTAAGCCATTATCTTCTTTCTGAAGTCTGGTGACCGAGAGTAGTATCCCAGTTAAGTAAACAAAGTGGCAGGGTGTTCTATCCTTACAATTCAGCAGGAAATTCTGTGTGAAATCAAATCCTGTGGATTACTCTTTTTTTTCCCTGCATCTTTTGTGTTTTGGAGATTTTTATGCATCCATTGTCAAATCATTAATAAGGCTGACAAAGTTCTACAGCAAGGTCAAAGAGAATTGGCTTCCAGTAATGTTTTGGTTGAACAGATTTCTGCTTCTTTATGAGATGCATCCAGATTAGACACATTACCCTTTTATACACAGAAGAAAAATCAAGCAAAAGGTCCAATGCACTGTCTCTAAGTTGGCTAACAAGGTTGTTCAAGTCTCTGTTATGTTATTGGTTGTTTCTTGTCTTTTTCATCATGTAGCTGAATGGTTATATCCTGGAAGGCCCCAGGAGTTATGCGCTTCTGATTGGAGTAGTTGATAGTGGTAAATAAAGCTTGTTGGTGCTGGCAGCATGCATCTGCTCCCTGGAGATTTTCCAAATCACACTGAAGAAAGACTACAAGATCCAGAACCTGAGGGTAAACTAATAGATATCACTGGAGTCTGTTGAGTTCACTGCTTCAAGGTTGTGTTGTTTTACTGTTTGATAAAATCACAGGTGAAACAATTTGCAGTAAAAACCCTTGTGGGCATTGTGATTTTCAGCTGTACCTCTTTAGCTCTGAAAAAATGAGTGATCAGAAATCAGTCTGATTATATGCTTCACAGAGTTTTGGTAGTTTCTCCACTTCTGAGGCAGCTACTTCACACATTACAAAGATGGGGGTAGAGTTTTGGTATTTAAAGTTAGCCATTTGTTGCACATTTTCACATGTCACATTCAGTGGAATAAAATCCACTGTGTGGGTGAAACACGGCAAGATGTTATCCTTCTTGCATGTGAATCAGTTAATCAAACTGGATAAGAAATACAGTTGAGTGACTCTGTCAGGTTTACAGGCTTCAGGAGCTTGCAAGACTGAGCCCTATCTATGTGAGCAAACAGTGAAGGCACGGATGCTTCCCTCCTCTTCACTCCATGCTGACAACAAGCAATGCTTCTGAATCACAGAATCATTTTGGACGAGAAAGACCTTTAAGAATCTCATGTACAAATAAATAACAAGCTGACTATGGCCAAACTTTGTGGATGGTGGTCCCCAAAAAGCCCTTCTGCTAGCCACACCACCACAGAATGTGCAGTCTCAGGCATCAGTTTTTGGAGGTACATGTGGTTCTGTTTTGGAAAAGTGCTGCACATTCTTCAGCCTCTTTCATGCTGTCTAACTTCTTGTGTACTCCTTCCATGGGAAAATAAGGTGCAGTATAAGATGTGGTCTCAAGTGGTCATTTCCCCCATGTAGTTTCCAAGTGGGGAAACTTCTAAGTCTCTGTTAACACGCCTGGGGATTTGCCTTCTCCCAGATTGTGTGGCACCTCTAGTCGTATCAGACAGCACTGACCTTACTCTGTATTTCAAATATGATTACACTTGATGCAGCTGACGTGGGCTGCATTTCTTTCTGGGACTCCATGCCACTGCTAGCACAATGGTCCCATGCCATGTATCTCTCTGGGCCACCCATGTGTGACAGCAAAAGTGACAATGCACCAGTGAACTACTCAGTTGTTTGGTTTGGGTTTTTTCGTGAAATGCTCTCAGTTGTGGTTTAAGGTTTAACAGGTGGAGCCCAACCCCAGTGGGAGTCACAAGGTCATGTTATTCCCTCCCTTTTCCTGCCTATCCTCTATTTAAGGGGGCAGGAAGTTCCAGCAAGCTCGCTCTCTTCTCTTTTGCCTTCCGGCCCGGTGGGTAGCTGTCTGCTGGCTGGTAGCGGCTGCCACGTGGTCAGGCCCACTCCCACACATTGTGGGGGAATCCATTGACATCCCAGATTGTGTTTGGTGTATGTCTGTATATATTCCTCCTCTCAATCTCTCTCTAAATCCCTTCTCCCTAAATCCCTTTTATTATTTGTTAAAATTATTTTACAGAATACAGAATTAACCAGGTTGGAAAAGACCTTCAAGATCATCAACATTCTTCCAACTCAGTGAAAGTCCTTTTGTTTACCCCTTCCTTTTCCCTGACGCAGGGATAATCTCAATTCTGGCCTGTGGGATTTTTGCCCTGAAAACCTTAAATGGTGACACTCTCCTAAATGAAATCACAGGGGAGAAAAAAACCAACTAAACAACCAAAAAAAAAAAACAAACCCACCCCAAATAACCAAAAAACCAAACTGACCCCAAAGTCTTATAGAAATAAGATATTTTCAAATGGATCTGACTCTTCAGTATTAATTCCCAGTTGTTACTGGTATGGCTATGGCTGTTCTTGATGGGGACTTTCATGGCTGTGGCTTCATTATCCCTTTTATTTACTATATTCAAGGAGGGATTTCCTTGATTAGTAGTCCATTTGGATCTTTACCACTAGGCCATGTCCAAATGCCAGTGTTCGATATGGAAAGCACAGACAAACTGCTTTTCTCTTTGGGTGCTCTGCAGCAAATTAGCAGTATGTAAATAAACTGGGGAAAAAAGCAAGGAGAAGTCAGCAATGTGTTGCCATCCACTAACATGTGTTACACACTTTTTCTGTATGGATGTTTTAACAGAATATGAGTGATTGCCTCCTTTCCTTACAGGTAGATCTTGCCAGTTTGTATATCAAAACTGGTGCCAAGAACATGCCCACAGTGTTTTTGCTGACAGATGCCCAGGTTCCAGATGAACACTTTCTTGTGCTGATTAATGACTTGTTAGCATCAGGTGATTAGACCAACACAGTTCTTGAAAGATCTTTTCCAATGACAAATGATCTGTGGTTTCATTGAACTTTAAAGAGATTATTTCTTTCAGGTATTTGCAGAGGGAGCTTTTAGAGAAGACAAATCAACCTATCCAACTTGGGCACTGAGCTTAACTTGTTTAAGAAAGCATTGCCCATTCAAGAGATAAGTTAAGTTGCTAAGGCTTGTCATCCATAAGTGCATTAAATGGGAATCTCTTTGACTTAATGCCATATTTATTCTCACATAATTTCATTGACTTCAAGCAATGTCTTTGTAGCTGTACAAGTATTTCTCCCATGTTTTGAAAGTTAGAGAAATTGGAGTCTGAATGTGCAAGAAAAATGGCAATAATGCCATAGAAGCATAGAATTGTTAGGGTTGGAAGGGACCGCATGGATCATCTAGTTGCAATCCCCCTGCTATGGGCATACTGTATAGTTGGAGAGCATCTTGAAGTTGTTGGTTTGGGTTTTTTTTTTTAATTATTTAATTTTTTCAGCCAGATTGGGAAATAATTTTCTAACAGCCTGTAAAAAATATAAACAAATCCATTATCCTGAGGGATACACAATTTATGAGAACTGGCTTGATGGCTGCACCCAAAGGGTGGCTGTCAGTGGGTCCATGTCCAAGCGGAGGCCAGTGACAAGTGGAGTCCCTTCAGGCATCAGTACTGGGACCAGCCTTGTTTAAGATCGTTGTTGGTGACATGGACAGTAGCATTGAGTGCACCTTCAGCAGGTTTGCTGGCAACACCAAGCTGTGTGGTGCAGCAGACATGCTGGAGGGAAGGGAGGCCATCTAGAGGGACCTTGACAGGCTGGAGAGGTGGGCCCATGACAACCTCATGATGTTCAACAAGACCAAGTGTAAGGTCCTGCATCTGGGTCAGGGCAATCCCAAGCACTGATATAGGCTGGGCGGGGACTGGCTTAAGAGTAGCCCTGAAGAAAAGGACTTGGGGGTGCTGGGGGATGAGAAGCTCAACATGAGACACCAGTGTGCACTTGCAGCCCAGAAAGCCAATCACACCCTAGGCTGCGTCAAGAGAAGCAGAGCCAGCAGGTCAAGGGAGGTGATTCTCCCCCTCTACTTCATTCTGGTGAGACCCCACCTGGAGTACTGCACCCAGTTCTGGAGTCCCTATTACAAGAAAGATATGGACATGTTGGAACATGTCCTGAGAAAGGCCACAAGGATGATAAGAGAGCTGGAGCACCTCTCCTGTGAGGACAGACTGAGAGAGTTTGGGCTATTCAATCTGGAGAAGAGAAGGCTCTGAGGAGAGCTTGTTGTGGCCTTCCAGTATCTTAAGGGGGCCTACAAGAAAGCTGGGGAGGGACTTTTTAGGGTGTCAGATAATGGCAGGACTAGGGGCAATGGAGAAAAAATAGAAATGGGTAGATTCAGATTGGATGTTAGGAAGAAGTTTTTCACCATGAGGGTGGTGAGACACTGGAACAGGTTGCCCAGGGAGCTGCTAGAAACCCCATCCCTGGAGGTCTTTATAGCCAGGCTCTGAGCTGCCTGATCTAGTGTGAGGTGTCCCTGCCCATGGCAGGGGGTTTGGAACTAGATGATCCTTGAGGCCCCTTCCAACCCTAACAATTCTATGATTCTATGAGTAGCATTCCTTCAGGGCAAATATTTTCTCTTCTAAAAACAATGTTGTTTATTTTTTTTCAAACAAAGAATTGTTCTTTTTAAGTGAAAAGGTGTGGGGAACAGGAGAAAACTGTTTTGTTACTTGATCTATCATAGTTGCACAGATCTAGTTATGCACCTAAAACCCCTGTTGTGTTAAATACTGTGTAGAAGATTATTTCTCAGGTTATGTTGTGTAACACTATCCCTTTGTCTTTTTGCAGGAAATGTTCCAGATCCCTTTAGTAATCAATATGTGGAGGGCATAGTTACAGGAGTTAAAACAGAAATGTGAGCCCTGGGCCTGATAGATACCAGAGAAAGCTGCTGGAGGTTCTTCTTGAGTAGAGTGTGGCTCCAGTTAAAAATAAGACTTATTTCAGAGCAAGAGGCAGTGCTCAGCTGGTCGAAAGAACAACATATTTCAGTTATCTCATAATCCAGCATATGTTGGCATACTTTTCTTCAAAGGCTTAAGAGCTGACACACGACACTAAATTTCAACAAGGATAAGTGCAGAGTCCTGCACCTGGGAAGCAATAATGAACTGCACCAGTACCAGGAGCTGGGAACTCTGCTTTTGGAATGGCATCTTAAGGTATTTGCACTTTATGCAGAAGTCAGTTTTTACACATCATCTGAAACGTGTATAGAGCTGATCAGAAAATGAGAAGCCTGAAAACCATCCACCCTTTAGAAAGAGAATGTTTTGAAAGGAATATGTACCCCATATTTTATGTATTAAACTGATCTGTTTTATTAGGGATGAGAAGAGCCTTCCCATGTCAGATTATTCCACAATAGTCTTCTGTGCAGGCTTTTTTTTCTCTCCTGAATTGTTTAATCTGAATTGTTTAATCACCTCTGATATAAAGACCATTCCAGTTTGGTTGTGGGATCTTTTTTTTCAAGTTCTTACACTGGAGGTCTGTGGTGACAGGTTGGACTTGATGATCTTTGAGGTCTCTTCCAACCTTGGTGATTCTGTGATAATATGCCACTTTCTCATTTGAGTTTCTTCTCGCTTTTTCCTACCTTGCTTTTGTTTTGCTGATGTTCCCTTTCATCTCTGATTTTGTTGCCATCACTTCTGTCCCTCCACAAATTTATTCTGTAACTTAAAGGCCAATGGTAACTTGTGCACGATCTAGTGTAACACACTCTGCATTGCTCTCACTTTTCCAGACTTCAGTGACATAGCAACAGTGGTGCTTACCTTCTGTACGTCTATTTCTAGTCGGTGCTCATTGTCTCTCTTTCATGACTACTGCATTTGTGTACATTTTTTTTCAGAAAGGGCAGGAAGGAAATATGACATCTAATGTCTCTCTACATTTTGGCTTTCCCCCTTTTCTTTCCCTTTGAGTTTTCTTTATTTCTCCAACAATTTCTTTTTTTGTTGGTGTTTCTGGGGGCTTTTTGAAAGCCAGCTTTCAAATGCCTTTTACCTTGCAACCATTTCACCAGTCCCCCACTGTGCAAATTAGCACTTTTGGAGGCAAGAATAGGAGATAACTATTCATGTTGCAGGGAAGCAAAGCAGAGACATTATAGTGCTGAAGGAGACATAAATTTCATGAGTTAACACACTGGCAAGTATCTGTATGGACTTTTAGTTAGTGCTGCGTGACCTATCACCTCTTCCTTTTCCTAGATTTGAAGACTAAAAGACTAATAAAATGTGAAAGAGAACAAAAGGGATAATAAAGACAGTTTCAGGTTGTTAAAGCTCAGTGAAGTGGTAGTGTAAAGAAAAAGAAGTTAACATCGTACACTGAGTCACTGTTCCCTTGGGCTCACCCATCATCTTATACCCTGCAGTTCTGTTTACAGTGAGGAATATTTAGAGAGAGAGACCTGAGGATTTCAAAAGCTTTCCTGATGAATGATGAAGTAAATTAAAAAGGAAGAATGCTGCTTAATCAAAGAAAGCCGATGGACAAACACTGTAAATGATAAAAGTGCTCACAGTGCTAGTGCGTGCCATAAGCTGAGAAGTTTTGAAGGCTTACAGTGATTTACTGGAGCTACAGAAGCTCTTCATTATTCCATACCTCTGTGCAGTAATCATTCTTTAAATCCTCTGCATGTTACCAAAATGTCTTAGAAAAGTAAAGGCTAGGGGAAGCAACTATTTCTCAGAAGGATGGATATGAGGCAAGGTCAGTCAGTCTTGCTGTCTCTTGAGCTCCATCTGATTTTATTCTTTTGATCATGGCAACCCTTTCACTTTTTCCCACAAGTGGAAACACCATGCTTAAATACCTTGCAGCCCACATGCCCCACACAAACATACCCTTAAAAGTGTTTTTCCCAGTAAACACACTCTTTACAGCATTGCATCTTCCACATTTTCTAAGATCTACATTTCCAACTAGTTCATCTCTGTTCCCTCAGCGCTCTTAAACAAGACCATGTATTCTAAAGGCATGCATATTATGTGGCTTTTCTTCTGAACTCATCTGGTACTCAGTCCCTGTGCAGCCAGTTTTCTTCCTGAGCTACTGATCTCTACCACAAATGCTTGCTCCTCCTTTCTGAAACAAGTTTCTTCACTGTGTGTTTTCATAATGTTTCAAAGTTTTATTGTCCCTCTGGCCATTGTGAAGCCCCAGCATTAAGAATGAAACTACTAACTTTTAGGGGAATGCCATTTCTTCAACTTCCTTCCAGTAAGAACATTTGGCTGGACTGCTTTATTCCCCACATCCTTATAACTGCCTTCTCCTTACATACTCTCACCAGTATTTAGCTGACTCTCTGTTTTCTACAGAGCTTAGCAGTACAATAGTTTCATGATTCGGCCAGAATTAATGTCAAACATAGGCAGAGGGCACATGCCCTGCATCACCACAGGCAATCTTTACCATATTACTGCTATTGCACTTGAATCATTGCCTTTCATTTCCAAACCTTCTTTCATCAGGGAATGTTAGACTTTTCCTTGTGGTCTTTTTTTGCCACTGATAGAGCATCACTTTTCACCTGTGAATCCAAGAGGAACTTGTGCAGCCCTCAGCTCAGCTTTTGGTTTTTCCTTTGAGAGTAAAAATACACATCTGTCAGCTTGACTGCTTTAATCCCAACCAAAAATAACCATCTTTGGGGGCTTTCTAGTTCTATTTTAAGCTAATATTAACTCCAGATGTGCCACCATGGAGGCAGGTAGGTCAGGGACAAGCACAGTTACTGCACCCTGCCCCAAATGAAAGCTGTTATTAGACAGCCAAGAAGTTATCAAGTTCTGTAGCACACAAAGCAGCTGCTTTTGCAGTTGGCAGGCTCTCAGAGTTCCTGTTTCTCTATGAAAAGCTTCAGGCTTTTCTCATTTGGATGTCAGCCATCTCTTCTTTAGTACTTAGAGATTATTTTTAAGGACACATCTATAATAGTAAATATAAGAGGTCTTTTTTTTTTTTGTGGTCCTGTGGACTAGTGGCATGACATAGCTGGCACACATATGGCTTAGGTTTTCCCTTTCTCTGCTCACAAAATTATGGTGGTACAGCTTCTTAGTCCTGCTGCAACACCACTCAGTTTCCCATGGGCAAATTTGTGCAAGCGTGCTAATGCTTAAACAGTATGGGTCCTGTCAGACCAGGAGCCAAGCATGTGTCAAGGTTCTTAATATTAAGGTAAACTTGTGTGTCCTGCTCTGTGTCCACTTGGTGAACCCAGAAAGCTTGCATGTCTGAGATAACCAGGAAGAGGTTAAACTGAAAAAATAAAGTGTAAGAGACATATCTGTAGTGAAACTGACATGTGAGTATGAAGCTCAGTCTACACTTAGCTCATACCCATATCTATACCATAGCAGTTGTTGTATCCCCTGATGACCTCTCTGCAGCCAAGAAGGGGGAAAAGGAGAGGAGAGCCATGGGCTGAAATGAAAAAGGATTCAATGGAACAACAAAAGTAGTATGAATAGTAATGCCAGTATAAAGTATACAAAGTTATACTTGGCCCAGTGAATGTACAGCACTCCCAATTAACAGGAAAGCAGTCCTAGGGAGCAGAATGTCATCAGTTTGCATGCCCCTTCAGGGGAGGAGAGAAACCAGAGGAAGAGGATGAGCTCCCATCCTCAGCAACCCCTGTGAGCCAGCTCAGGTCAGCTGCCCTGACTTTTGCCCCTCCCAGCTTGAGCTCCTGGCTGACTCCAAGCTGTGCATGGCCTGCATACCATGACTGAAAAACCAGGAAAAGCCCGAATGAGACATTTGAGAAAAGAGGGGGGATTGTTTTCTTAGGAGCAGTGAATGCTACATAGAAGTTGATACTAATTTCACATTATGCCACTTCTTTTATCTGCATTGATTGTCTTTATTACTCACTTGTGCATATCTTAAATATGTCAGATAAAAGACTCTTGCAGAGTCCCTCTCAATCCATATTTCTTTCAAAGAGAGGAATAAATCTATGTTGGGGAACTTCCTTACTTACTGTGTAAGATACTCTCACTGTAATATTTATACCTTCATTGTCTTGCAAGAAAGAAACCATTTTGTACACAGAATGTTTCCTATTCCCATTTTCCCCCCTCTGACAAATTAGACTGTCATCTATGGCCTGGGCAGAAGATAAATGTTTTCAAAATATGACCTCCTTGCTTAAGCACTCCTCTCCCTCATGTGAGTAAGCCCAGAGTGAGTGGCATAGGCATAGGATCATGCCAAAGACAGGTTTTGAATGCATCTCCAGAGAAGGAGACTCCAAAATATCTCTGGGAAGCCTGTTGTAGTGCTCTGTCACCCTCAAAGAAACAATTCTTCCTCATGTTTAGATGTAACTTCCTGTATTCCAAGTTTGTGCCTGTTTCCCTTTTCCTGTCACTGGGATACACTGAAAATAGTGTATCCCCATACTCTTGACAACTGCCCCTTTGATATTGGTAAGCACTGATGAGATGCCCTCTCAATCTTTTCTTCTCCAGGCTAAAAAGACCCAGGTCTCTCAGCTTTTCCTCCTAAGAGAGATGCTCCAGTCTCCTGATCATCTTTGTAGCCTTCTTCTGGACTGTTTCCAGTAGTTCTTTGTCTCTCTTGAACCATGGAGCCCAGAACTGGGCACAATACTCCAGATGCAGCCTCGCTAGGGCAGAGTAGAGGAGGAGGATAACTCTTCTTAATGCACTCCAAGATACCACTGACCTTCTTGACAACAAGGGCATGTTGCTGAACCATGGTTAACTTGTTGTCCACCAAGACTCCCACCAGACCCTCCTACATGCCTTCATTTGTCATGCTGGTCACCTCTTGTTCCGTGCTTGTTTGTGCTGGAAGTTAGGTGTTGAGAAACTTTGGTGTCCTGTGGTTAGCTACACCAGCTCCAGTAGTAGTGTGCTGGATAGGCATGAGATTAGCATAAAGATTGTAATCTTCTTCTATAGCATACTCCTTAACAGTTAAGGAAATTTTTTCAAGGGCTAGGAGTCTGCAGATGCATTCTGGGTATAACTTAGTAAATCTAGATTCTAGGGTGAAGTTGAAAGCAAGCAATCTTTAAAAGTCAGTATTCTCACCTATCTGCAGTTCATATAAACTAAGGAGCTCCTTATAGATAGGAGTGATTTAAAAGTACTGCTTCTAGCAAATCACAGAGGATAGAGAAAGAACCTTCTCCCCTGAAGTTCAGCATAAGATTTATATAAATAGGAGATAAAGAGTAATTATTCTACACAAACAAATATTTAACATTTGGGGAGGATAAAATATGACTTAGGGTACAAGACTAAGGAAAACATTAAATTTTGATTTGTGTTCAGCAAATGGTCCGTGGCTTTGATTTGGACTCTCCTTGCAGTTAAGTCAAAATATGAGCAATGTGATCAGCGTGGGAGGGTGTAGAAGATTTAACTTCTAGCAAGACTGTGTATGTTTTGCAGCTCTGGAGGTGTGATAGATCAGTTTGGCACTGCTGCGATAGCAAGGGCGCTTGTGAGAAGCATATCAAACCAGGGACAGAAATCTCTGGGCTTTCCACCACTGCTGCTACAGTAGCAGGGACAATACACAGATCTGGGAAGGTGGCTACTAGAGAAATATGAGAGGAGAAAATGAGGTGCTCCAAGCATTGACATTACACACCATGCATCTGATACCATAACTGAACACAGAAATATATCAGAAAATGAGATGGTGTGAGTGAGAGGGAAGGAGAATGTCTAATTGAAAGATACATGGTATAACAGAGATGAAACTTCAGGAAACCCACAGAGGTGTCATGGCCTTTGAGAATCATGAAACAGACCTGATTCTTCACATACCTTTCTCCTCTGATTCAAAGGGGGCGGGGGGGCATGGCAGAAGGGGGAAGAATATTTAGTCTGGAGAAGAGGAGGCTCAGAGGTGACCTTATTGCTGTGAACAACTACCTGAAGGGGGGTTGTAAATACGTAGGGGGTCGGTCTCTTCTCCCAGCCAACCAGCAAGAGAACAAGAGGACACAGTCTCAAGCTGCACAGGGGGAGGTTTAGGCTTGATCTTAGAAAAAAGTTCTTCACAGAAAGAGAGATTGGCCATTGGAAGGGGCTGCCCAGGGAGGTGGTGGGGTTGATGTCCCTGAAGGTATATAAGAAAAGACTGGATAAGGCACTTGGTGCCATGGTCTACTTGAATAGATAGGGTGGGGTGATCAGTTGGACTTGATGATCTTGGAGGTCTCTTCCAATGTGGTTGATCCTGAGATAAACTGTGATTTATTCTTGTGTCTTTTTGATTGTTTCTTCCATGACTTTTTCAGTGATCTTCAGACAGTTTTAATGTAGTTTGGCTAGAATGGATTTACACATGGACATTTCTGCTGTTTATTTCTTCATGCCGAACACACTGAAAGTAATGACCTTTTCTCTTGTACCTTAGACTGACTGGCTGATCAGCCTGCCATTGTAGCATCCCTGGGCAGCCTGGACTCTGTTGTGGTTTTGCATACTTAAATTCTGGCACAAACATTACTTTCTTGCAAATATGAGAACATGGCACTGTTGTTTATAACTCTTGCAGGAGTCAAAGGTCACATGTGATTTAAAAACAGTGGTTTCTCTTGCTGACACATTCTTAAATACTTCCTGGGGAAATGTACAAATCATGTGTGGTTAGATAAAAATTGAGGTTCATATGAGAAAGGTGTTACTCCTCTGTTTAACAATAAAGAACATCAGTAGGGTGACCAGGACAACTACAGCAATTCAAAACTCTCTTGTCACATGAAATGATCCTCTGCATCCCCTTCCAAGAGAGAGAAAGAAAATCTGATGTGAGATCCTGTATCTCTGGAAAGATGGTGAGCATCTTGGAAATTGAATAGGTACTAGTGAATATCCTCCATTTAGAAATACAAAGAGGTAAATGGACAAAAAAAAAAAACTGGAACATGCAGTTAGTTCACAGTGCAGTCAAAGCATGGGTTTGTGGGCTCTAATTTATTGAATATTTATGGTTCACTCAAAAGTAAAGGTTTCAGTTAATGCTCCTCCCTTTTATGTGGTACCTCAGTCTGCATCATTTCTCTTCTTGCCTGTCACAACATTATTGCTTCTGTTTGCCTTCCTTGCTCCTTCCTCTTGCCCTTTTCCATGTCTTTCCCTTTCTATTTTAAGACCGTTTCACATGTCTTCTGCCTTTCACCTCTTCTGCTTCTACTGTGGATCCCAACAGGAAGGACCACTTGTGCTTTTCCTGCTTTTGTACCTCACCATTCTGAAAATGGTGTCATTGACCTGAAGCCTTCAAGAACCTCAGAATCCCACTCAGTTTGTACAGCCATGAGAAAGATATTTTTTGTGAGATACAGCCTGACCAGTGCTTGTGACCAGGGACCATTTCCTAATTGATTTTGCAAAACAGAATGGGCATAATAAAAAAGGCCATGCCCTGTTATCCGGCATAAAATCCAAGCCTTAGAAAATGCACAAATGTCCCAGGAAATAGTTTCCCCTCAAGAGGATTTTCTGAATAATTGTAAACGATTTCTTGTTTTGTTCTACTGCAACTTACTCATCTTTGCTCATAACTAAAGGATAATTACAGAAATTTTTGTTGTGATGTACAGTGCAAAGGTGTATTGTTAAAAAAATATGATATATTGTGGCAAGTCTTTCCCATTTTAATATAATCTTCTTTCTATAGAAGATGCCATAGAAATTTCTTCCACTGTTAATATCCACTCATCACTATCTTTCTCTTCTCTGACTGCTTTGAAACCCAGTGAAGTACTGTCCCAGGTCAAACTCCTCCTTTTTTTCAGTCTTTTTTTCCCCTTGTTTTCTTACAATCTTTTGCTCTTCTTCCTTTTTCCTCCAGCTTTGTCTTAATAGATGATATCACTTCCTGATTACTACAGAGGCAGAATCACTTACCTAGCATGCAGGCCTGGGTTCTGCCCTGACTCTTGTGTCTGTTGGGGAAGTGATAAACTCTTCTCATACCATTTGTATGTCTTCTGTTGGAATTAACAATATTGATGCCATGTGGTTTGAGAAGCCCTATGCAGCAAAACAGGCTCATTTCATAAGAAGCATTTAGGAGAAACTCCAGTCGTGTCTTAGCCTCATGTCCGTCATTTTTCTAACTAACCAAAAGCAAATACAAGGGCCAAAACATGTGCCAACTACAGTTAGCAGGACCATAGATATAACTGAGAGACTTCCTTCCCAACTGTGAGTCACTTCAGGTAGGCCTGGTGACGTTAACAGCCAATCACAGATTTGTTTTCCTTTGAATATTTTAGGCTACTCCCATTTGGACATCTCTTTCCAGTCCCCCAGAAATTCATGCACAAACTAAGATCCCGTTCTCCTTTTCTTCCTGTTCTTTTAAAGGGGCTGCAATGTGTAGTAAAATGGCAGGAAGTGGCTTGAATAGATTTAGCCATTCAAGAACTGCATCTGTGTCACCATGACCAGCTGAATGTGTGCCTTCTGGCTGCCCACATGCCAGTCAGTGCCCTGTGGCTGCATTATTATTTATAGCTATCAAACCGAGCAACTGATACCAGCGTGGAGAGAGGGGAAGGAAGCTGCAAGTATGCTGTGTTTGTATGGTGGAAAGGGAGTAAAACCTGTTTGTCCAAGGTAGCTGACGAAGTTTAATAGCTGCCAAGTTTGGTTTGGAGCCTCAGCCGTGCACTGGTTGGCACCAGTGCTGGGCCATGGTTCATTGCATGCCTGTCTTTGATCGCCTCAGTTTGCTGTGTGATTCTTTTTCTCCCCTTTTTTACTCCCTTCTCTCCAGAGATCGTTCTGTGGTTATCTCCTGCCAGTGCCACCGTGCCATCACAAGCTGGGAAGTTCCCAGCCGTAGTTAACTGCACAGCTATTGATGGGGTTCATGAGTGGCCACAGAAGGCCCTGCTCTCCATCAGCAGGAGGCTTGTTGAGGAGGCTGAGGGGTCGAGGTACAGAGTTTCAACTTGCCAGTCTTCTAAGCAATCAATGGAGATCATTGAAAGATCAATAAATGAATAAGCTGAAAAAACCCCACAATGCTCTTTTTACTCATTCTTGCGTACTTGTTGCCTTTGGTGTTGTTCAAGTTCACCCCCGCCAAAACTAACAATTGCCTTTTATATCACTTAAAAAATACTTCTCACACTTTCCTCATTGCACTCTATAATATATTATTCTTGCTGGTCTTTTTACTTTTTTACCTTTCTGCTGTCTTACATGCAGTAGAAAGGTGACAAGAAAGTCAGTGAAGATTTTGAGTGAGTTTGGGGCTTAAAAGAGAGCGAAATGTATTTCCTGTTTGGTCTGCCAACACTGTACCAAGCGGGAATGGATACAAACTACAGCACAGGAGGTTCCACCTCAACATGGGGAGGCACTTCTTTACTGGGAGGGTTGTCGAGCACTGGAACAGGCTCCCCAGAGAGCTTGTGGAGTCTCCTTCTCTGAAGACTTTCCAGACCCATCTGGGTGCATTCTTGTGTGACCTGTGCTAGATTCTATGGTCCTGCTCTGGCAGGGGGTTGGACTCGGTGATGTCAGAGGTCCCTTCTAACCCCTGACATCCTGTGATAAGCTGATTTTTTTCCCCAGTGTGTCACTGCCCAGTTCCTTCAGCAGAGTTTAGAGAGCTTTCTAGCACAGGCAGAGAAGTGAGGGGAAGAGGCATGTAATTCATAGTGCCATCTTAGCAGAGTCCTTCAGTTCTAGGCTTTTTAGGATCTTACCAATACAGAATTTATCTGGTTCTTTTCAATACAGTTAAATATATTCACTAGTGTTGTAGCAAGCAAGGCTGAAATACTGTAGTGCATGGTCCAGGCTAACTGAAGAAGGGGTTTCCCAATGCTCAGCAGCTGAGCAGGTGAAAATTTCTCCTGTAACCACATGCCAAATGTATTTAGAGTTTTAGTATCTAGGCAATTACTCTCCTTTTTGTTCCTAATTGATCTGGAGTGTGACTTGGCTTTCAGAAAAAAAAAAAATAAATAAATTAATGAATTATGCATTAGTGAGTTTTCTCTCAGGAAGATGGATATTCTCATATTCTTGTAAGAGTTTTGACAAGCTGCCTCTGTTGTGCTGGT
Organism: Picus viridis; assembly: GCA_033816785.1. Lineage (NCBI taxonomy): Eukaryota > Metazoa > Chordata > Aves > Piciformes > Picidae > Picus > Picus viridis. Next base: position 10,462,058 of record CM066574.1, on the reverse strand, counting down.
GATGAGACTAACAGGTATTTGTTGGTGGAGTAATTTACACAGCTCTTGGAAAGATTTGCTTTCCTTCAGCAATTGCACAGTTACAGTAGTTTCATTCTGGACTGCTCTCATATTTGGGACCATTTATTTGTATGGAGGATTTTTACTGATGAAAACCGGAGGATTTTTACTGATGAAAACCTGAGGATTTAAGGAATGCCCAAGGAAGAGCCGTCTGGTTTTAGTCAGTGGTAGCACCAGTCCCCGGGAAATGTCTGATGCATATACAGCTTTTGCCCTCCATTCAGATTCATACAAAATAGGGGAAACCTTCAGAGATGCCCGGAGCTGCTTCCCAGGCGTGGGCACTTCCCCTCCCCGGGACATATGCGAGGGCGAGAGGCAGCGGCAGAACTGCCTCGGCGCCGGCTCCCGCCCGCGCTCCAGCGGCCTGCGGGTGCCTCCTGCAGGGCTGCGGGGGAAGGAGATGTTTACAGATCCTTGGGTTTCTGTTCTCCGCCAGCGCCTTCTGCTTTATTTCAGCAGCTCATAAGAGATTTAAAGTGTAATCAGGAGAGTTATTTGTTGCCTGGTGAGCTATGGGGGTGTGATGTCAAGTTGCACTAATTTTTAATGCGATACTAACTTACAGATCACCGTTTATTTGAAAGAAACTGATAGCATTATGTGAACAGAACTGATTTATACTTCAATTTTATTTTTTTTTTCAGATCCTTAACAAACTATATTTTTCTCCTTTGAAAAAACATCTAGTCATCAGAATTTAGGCTTCTAATATTGAAACTGTTAGGTGGAATTTTGAAGCTTTAAATAATAATAATTATTATTATATTTTTAATTTATTTTAATTTTTTTAATATTTGGGAAAGAATTCACTGATCCAAGCAGTTGTTGATTTTTCACACTGATTTCAGCTGCTCCTGGTAAATATCTTCCCTGCTCAGTGAAGTGAAGTAAACGGCAACTAACAAAATAACACAGCACTTCACTGACTGTGAGCTAAGGTTTCTGTGTCATCGGTGCGTGTAAAGCCGTTCTGGGTGCCTGAGTCATGTCTACATGTGCAATTGGTCAGAAGATCAACAGACAGCACAATGCAAAAAATTTTAGAAGGAGCCAGGTGAAGGATTTGAAAGTGATGGGAAAAAGGTGCTGAAAAAACAAAGAAACTATGACATTGTGGAAGGACAGAAGGGGTACTCAGACAAGAGAAGCCGAAAAGCAAAACAACTAGAAATGTAGGAGAGCTGTACAGCAAACAGTACAAGGAGGAGTAAAAGGGAGGTGAAGGAATAATGATCGCAGTGAGGTAATTAGTAAAGGGAGGGGACACAGTAAGAGTTGCAGAGTTGTATCAGGATATCAAAAGGATGAGAGGGGCTGGGTGGAAAAAGACCACCCTGAAGAAGAGGGAATCTTATCTGCAGTCTGCCATCTCCTCTCTGTTGAGGATTTATGGGAGGTGGTCTTCTCTTCCACTCTCATCTCAATGATGTGTTCATACATCATTTTGCTTATGGAGTTTTAGCTATTTCAGAAAGCCTTCTGTTTGCTCTTAGAGAAGTCTCGTTAGCCAGGACTCGTGTATGACTGGACTTCCGAGACATACTGTAATCATGCTGTCCCTTATGGTGAGCAGTGCAATGTCTATTACTGAGCAGTTATTTTAGCATAATTGACACTTGGGTCCTAGTTGTTGTTTTTCAGAGTTTCCAAAACTGCAGCAATAGCAATTAATAGATTTTGTTGTTGTTGTTCATCACTGTGTAACAGTGGTACAGATAACTTTTCATTAGGTTAACTTTGAGTCAAGCTAATGATTGATTTTTTCCCCCTCTTAAAAGTTCTGTACAAATATCACATCATCTCTATGTTGCTTTAACAAAATCTGGAAAAAATCTGGGTTTAAATAGTAAGAAAAAGCCATAATAAATGCACAGTGTTTGTGGGAGTTGAGAAGGAAGTCTTAGATTCTCCATCTCTTTATCTCCAAAGCAAGTGTAGGCAGTTTTCTGGAAATACAGTTTATTCAAGGAAAGAAGAGGGGCAGATTGAGCTCAGAAGGGAGATGGTGACCTGCAGCATCAGTATGTGTTATGAAGGATGCAGTGAATGTCCCATCAGCACTGTGTGAAAGTATCTGAAGAGAAAGACCAATTGAATCTCCCTAACTATGATGCCAGTTGAAAATAAGTCACCTCAACTCCTTTTCACTCAGAAGGAAGTTGGTCAATGTGTGGCTTAAAGACAAGAGACGATGAGTTCAGAGATATTTGGAGGGAAATGGAGAAGAATATCAGAAATGTAATCAATTTGCATGTCTTTGATTTCTTGGGAGAAAAGAAAGGAAAAGAGCCCTCTTCTGTTACAGTGCTCAAATTGCTGTACTGTATTTTAAAAGAGCACAAGAAAAGAACACTGTGCAACCTTTGTACCTCATTTGCTATAAAACACAATCTATAGTAATTTCAAATAGTGTCTCTGTCTCCAAATTCAATGTGACAACCCATGTCTCTTCCTTACTTTCAGCTGGTGTCACATACCATCACCGAGTACAGAAGAAAATAAACGGAATGGTTTAATCCATGCCTTTCAAAACAGCAGCAGCCTACATCTCTGCTATCTCCATGAAGTATTTTGCTGTTGTTTTTGTATGCTGCTTCCCCACTGCTTGGTGCTGAAGATTGCATGCTAAGAGTACCAAGGATAAATTCATTATGCTCTTAGTTTATCTTACTCCAAAATTTTTTAGAGCATATGGCAGGCAAAGAAGCAGCTTGAAGAAATGTTTCTGTCCTATCCCCTTGTCTCGTAAATTCCCCACTGCTTACCTACATACTCTTCCTAGTTACCTTTCCCTTCAGTCAGATGCTGGCTTGGGTTTGTTCTCAGTTTTGTTATCTGAGAGATGCATTTAGGTCCAGTGGCACTGATGTTTGTTTGCTTTTTGTTCAGCATGCTTCAGCTAAGTCAAGCTAACTGCAAAGAGTTAATATTTAGCAATTTGGTAATGACTATTTTAGGTCCTGAGGGAAATTAGAGGGAGGATGCAGGCAAAGCTCCTTTCTAAACTCAACTTGCAGCTTGCCTTGAGGTTTTTTAACATGTGTAAAAGTGCATCAGCCAAGGCCTAGACTAGAGAGACTGCATAAGAATGAACAGATTTCACCCTTGTATTTTCTTTCAGACTGCACATAGGCTCAGCTGTCTTTAAGACTACTGAATGGTTTTGATTTTTCTAGGCTAATTTTCGTTATTGGCTTCAAGCTACTTTGTGCTTTCTAGTGAAGTGCAGTTAAGCCAGATTTTGTTACTGTATCAGCTCTTTTTTGTTTGCCTTATTTTTTTAATAAAGAAGGCTAAATTAGCAATAATAATTTCCTTTGACTAGAGCCCTGAATGGGCATATATTGAAAAGTACAATGTAGTATTAAAAAAAAAAGAAAAAGAAAAAAAAAAAGAAGAAAAAAATACACCAAACCCAAAAAAAACCTCCTGGAGACAAATGAATGGCAGAATAAATAATTTATGCTAATGAAATTACTGCAATTAGTAGTTCCACAATGACCCTTTTAAAAGCCACAGATGTTAATGTCAGGAAGTGCTGTCACTGCTGACCTTATCATAAGAGAAAGTGACAAATTGAAAATGCAGGGAAGACCAATCCTCAAAGAGGTCTGTTGGGGAACGATTAGTGTTTTCTGAAAACCAGTGTGAATTACAACCAGCTGCTCTCTGGCTCGGCGTGTTTCCCATGCTGTGCCATTTTGTTAAGCTCGGTAACAATAGTTATTTTGCCCCATTGAGACAAGTTGTCTCGGGCCACTTCCAGCTCTACCGGAACCCACTTCTTCCCTCACTGATTTACAAATGAAACTGTTGTTAGAGGGCTTTTCAGGGCTGCTCAGTAGAGACCTCTCATAAGGATCATGGGCAAGGAGGTTGTCTTTTGCTAGGAAGAGCTGTACTGCAGGGTGCGTGTGTCACAAACAATGGGGGGGGGGAGGGGTGGGTAAAGAAAGGGGGCGGGGGGGGAAGGAGAAAAAAAGGCCAAAATACATTTCAGTTGGAAGCCAAGAGCTGCTCAAATCTGCATAAAATATCCATTCCTGCTGACTAGCCTTGCTTTTACAAACATTTTTATTTTAGATTAATTTATGCTAGCTTTGCCTCAACTAATGATGTTCTAATTTTCTTTTTTTCCCTTATTATTTTTGATTTGTAAAGCAATTTATTTCTGCTTTCCCTAAATGCGAACCGTTCCTTATTTAGTTCTTGGTTTAATTTCTGTTTTTGTAATGGTAGGTGAAATAAGCATTCCTCTAAACTAGCTTTTAAAAGTCACAAGAAAATAATGAGGTTTCTTACTGTGAAAAATGGCAAGTCTTTCTGCATCAACCTGATTGTAATATTAATGATGTAGGCTTAAAACATTTAACTGCATCAACAGCCACTCGTGAGCAATTTTCCCACAGTTCCCTAAGCATTATTGACAATGCTTTGGTAAATTATGTGTGACTTTCCCTAAGAGTCAGTGTAGCTCATTTAATTCATATTAATTGATTTTTAGGCTTCCCTTGATTAATTGAACCGGGTTTGTCTTGTACAGAATGCAATAAATAATCATTAAAATGAGGGAGATGTGACTCCACAAATTACAAAGTTTAAGCATGCTAGAAGTCATAGAGGACAAAATGGAAGTTAGAGCAATGGAGTTAAATGGGTTTTCTTACTGTTTCCCTGTTAATTTTGCATGCAGGACTCTTGCTTAGACATGTGTGTGTATCTAGTCTAGTAACTCAGGTAGATAGGGTCCTTTAAAACAAAACTCCATTGGGGAATGTCTTATTTCACCTTTATCCTGGAGAAGCATACTCTAATTCCAAGCAGTGTAGAAGTATCTTGCATTTCCTGCATCAGTTTTCAAAGGAATTAGAAAAAATACCTTTGAGCTTTAGTCCTGGAACTACCTCCCTTCTTGCTGTGAGGTGCATGAGACAGGCATTTTACCTTAGGTTAGAAATAACTAACAAAATTACCATCAGGAACTGTTTTAAATGCACCTATCCTGTTTGGGTTACCATACAGTATGTGAAAAGAGTTTTCCAGTCTGATAGCTGCATTTTCCTCCCTGGGACGAGAGAGAAATCCTATGCAGTGCTGTGTAGCCCACAGCACAGTCTTCTGGGACCACAGAACCGCTTTGAGGTTCTTTCTGCAACATGCTGAGACTTGCTTGGAGCTAGAGGTGTATTTTACGATTCAATGCCTTGGTGGAACACAGGGAAGAAGTATCAACAGTCACACCTCGGAGTGCCCATGAACTCCATTAAGTCATAACTACTTTTTGCATCAAAAAAGACTGGGGAAGGCTCATTTTGCTTTAATGTTTTGTACATGCTGACAGAATTATGTTAAGGGTAAAATGCAGAGTAGTTTTGTAAATGAGGCATCCTTAAAAACTTCGTCTTTTCTGACTTACATAGATACACTTACTTTTGGAAGTATTTCCTTGGTCCTGCACTTAACACTTCTTCTTACTCTTTGGATATATTCAGCTAATCATCCAGGATTCTATTTGTGATTTCACAGCTTATGCCCATACCAGTGTGACTATCCTGAGTGCTAAATAAAATTGTGATGAGACAATACAATTATACCACTCCAATGAGTTTTTCTGGAGTAAATCATGCTTTGTGAGACCCGCCTAAAGAAGAAAAGGAAAGAGATGCTGGGACACAAGGAGCACTTGGTGAATGGCATACAGACGCTGAAGACAGTATCTTTCCAGGCAAACTGAAAGTCACAACCTTTTCTTCCATTTTTCTAAACTAATTTTGGGTTTATTGCAACAACATTTCATTGGACTTATTAGCTGTGGGGCAGCATTTTTTTGTTTGTTTCATTGTAATTACCCCATTCTGGAAACCGAAGGGTTTTTTTGTTTGGGTTGGTCTGTTTTCATTCTTGCAGAAGCCTTTGAGCACTTTAGCTAGTTTTGGAAAGAAGAGAAAGGACAAAATCTGGAGGGGAGAGGAGCGTAGTGGGACCACAATAAAAGGACAAGAGGGAAACCAAGCACCACAGTAGAAGCCAAACCGTGGAGCAAGAGAAGGTACAGTTCTGAATATGGAAATTTTGTGCATGGCCAGCTGGGGGTAATGAAGGCAAGAGGAGCAAGTGTGGAGCCTTTCCATCAGGTGTTGTCACCTTCTTGTAGGACTAGTCCACACAGCTCCTAGTCAGTTTACAATTTATTTGTGGCTGGTGAGTCGACAAAGAGAATGGAGGGGTGCTTTGAAGCTTTCCTCTACTCTACCCACACGTGTTCCATAATCCCTTTTACACATGGTGAAAGCAAGCTGTAATCCAGCAATTTTCTTTATCAAAAATAAAACCTCTGTGTCTTTGTACAAAAGAAAACTGCAACTGAAATGCTTGGTTGCAGTCTTTGCATAACATTACATCTTGGTGCTACTGCATAACATTAATAATGGGAGCTAGCTGGCTTGTTCCCATTTTGCTAGTTGCAGACCTGCAAAAATAAATGGTCAACAGAAAAGGGTAACTGGTTTGTGTTTTTCTTTTCAAGTTTATTTTTAATAATGAATCCCATGCTAGTAAATTGTTAAAATGTTTTATTCTTTTAATTCAGATTTAACAATGACCAAGAGGTAATTTGACCATTTTAGGTGCTGCATGTTTTGTGAACAGAACCACAGCTCCTATCTAGTCCAGGTGCTTGAACACTGAGCCATTTTTATCCTGCCCTCTGGAGTTCTACACAAGAACATCAAATACTGTTTAGTGTTGGTTTGTGGTTTTTTTTTTTCAGAAAGAGAAGGACGTAAAGTCAACCCAAATAAACTGCAAAATACAGTGAATGAAGAGATTTGAGATGTTTAAGGTAGATTTTGTAGGGTTTGTAAGATTCCAGGAGCCAACCAAAGAAGAATAGCCCTTAAAACCTTCCAGATGATAAAAGTTTAACCCTTCTAATATTTGTCTTCCTCCTATCCAAAATCAGATGTTTGAAATTATTCCTTTTTGCACAGAAAGATATTGTCACTGGGTATATTGATATGGGCTTCTCACCTGGCAGGCAATATATTGTTATTTCAGCAAACTAACAGGTAGTCTTTGTTCATCAGTCTGGGAGTCTGTCTTAACCTTTCAGCAAACCTGGGACTTCAAGGCTCTGGGAAAACTGATTGAGGGGTCAGGGGCACAGGTAATTTTTTCATCAATACCCTTAGTTGCAGGAAGCAATACTGAAAGGAACAAGAAAGCAGGTGTAATTAACAAGTGGCTCAGAGGCTGGTGCCACCAACAGAATTTTGAGGTTTTTGATCTTGGGGAATTTTCTGTGGCACCAGGTCCACTAGCAACAGATGGAGTACATCCATCCCAGAGGGGGAGAAAAATCCTAGCACATGAGAATGGCCTATCCCCCAGAGGGAAAAGGGTTCTAGGAAGGGACTTGGCATGACTCTTTGACAGGGCTTCAAACTAGATTTGAAGGGGGAAGGGGCTGAAACCAATCCCCCCAGACAGGAGTCTGAGGGTGGTAAGCTGGAGTCAGAGGTGAAACCAGCAGCCCAGCTGAAGTGCATGTACACTAATGCACAAAGTATGGGCAACAAACAAGAGGAGCTGGAAGCCTCGTTACAGCAGGAAAGTTATGATGCAGTTGCCATCACAGAAACGTGGTGGGATGACTCACATGACTAGAACACTGTAATTGATGTCTACAGGCTCTTCAGGAGAGACAAGCATGGGAGAAAGAGTGGAGGGGTGGCTCTATACATCAAGGAGGGTCTAGACACCATGGAACTAGAGATTAAGGATGATCAAATTGAGTGCCTGTGGGTGAGAATTAGAGGGAAGGCAAACAAGGCTGACATCCTGGTTGCAGTCCGTTATAGACTACCCAACCAGGATGAAGAAGTTGATTAATTCTTCTATAGGCAGCTAGAGGCTATATCAGGATTGCCAGACCTTGTTCTAATGGGTGACTTTAACCTGCCTGATATCTGCTGGGAACTTAACACAGCAGAGAAGAGGCAGTCTAGAAGGTTCTTAGAGTGTGTGGAGGATAGCTTCTTACCCCAGTTGCTGAGTAAGCCTACAACAACCCCGTACAGTGCTACAGGCTGGGGTGAGAGTGGCTGGAGAGCAGCCAGGCAGAAAGGGACCTGGGTGTACTGGCTGACAGCCGGCTGAACATGAGCCAGCAGTGTGCTCAGGTGGCCAAGAAGGCCAATAGCATCCTGGCCTGTATCAGGAACAGTGTGGCCAGTAGGAGCAGGGAAGTAATTTTGCCCCTGTACTCAGCACTGGTTAGGCCGCACCTTGAGTACTGTGTCCAGTTCTGGGCCCCTCAGTTTAGGAAGGATGTTGACTTGCTGGAACACGTCCAGGGAAGGGCAACAAAGCTGGGAAGGGGTATGGAACACAAGCCCTATGAGGAGAGGCTGAGGGAGCTGGGGTTGCTTAGCCTGGAGAAGAGGAGGCTCAGAGGAGACCTTATTGCTCTCTACAACTACCTGAAGGGAAGTTGTAGCCAGGAGGAGGTTGGTCTCTTCTCTCAGGCAGCCAGCACCAGAACAAGAGGACACAGTCTCAAGCTGTGCCAGGGGAGGTTTAGACTGGATGTTAGGAAGAAGTTCTTCACAGAAAGAGTGATTGGCCATTGGAATGTGCTGCCCAGGGAGGTGGTGGAGTCCCCATCACTGGAAGTGTTTAAGAAGAGACTGGATGAGGCACTTGATGCCATGGTTTAGCTGATTGGAGAGTGTTGGGTGATAGGTTGGACTCAATGATCTCAAAGGTCTTTTCCAACCTGGTTAATTCTATTCTATATGTTTTCCAACAGAGAATGTGAGCCAAGAAAAGGCCATTGCAGATGCAGAGGAGCAAAAGGTCAGTCTAATTCCACCATTTAGTACTGTTGAGCTATATTTAGCACAAAATAAACCTTTTTAGGTGAACAGTTTTGAACAACTTCTCCTCCAGGGAGCATAAAATCTAAGGAATTATTATACTTACACATGTAACAGCATTTCACACCATGATTACCACTTGACCTTTCTTTATATTATGCCTTTTCCCAACCTTTTAGCTGTTTTAATGAGATGAAAGAACAATAAATACAGAGCTCATTCAAGCATTTAATGGATGTGGATCTTGAGAATCAGACCTATTTGTAATACAGTAAAGGTCAGAGAGTCATATCTGAGCACTTCAGATTTCTAAAGGCTTTGGAAATCTAGGTAAATTGAACAACTCAATTGGTACAGACCTTCATTCCAGTATCTTGCAATATTACAAGGGGCAAACCTTGAATTTTAAGATTATAATACCATTCCTAATAATATGTGTCATCAATGTTGAATCACCTTCTTTTTGCTCTCAGTTGAGCCTATTAACATTAGCTATCACCATCCATGCTGGAAGACAGAAGTTTACACGCCGTAGTCCTCACCACAGAATTAATAGAAATACATCATTTAATCTGGACTGTAATGTTTTTCATCTACTGTTACAAGCATGGGTTTTGAAATAAAACACTAGTAGTAGGGAATGTTGTGAACTGGAGCTCCTCTGCCTTCAAAGTCTGACAGATTTATTCACCTGTGGCATTTGGCTATGAAATCTCATGTACATTGTGTCATTTACCAATAATGTGGAGATCAGTATTGCAAGTCAGCTAAAAATTTGTTAATGCCTGACTTGGAGCTATGGAAGCTTCAAGTCTGGAAACCAGTCAACAGGAAAAACTATACTGCCTGAGCAATCCAAATGGTCTTTCCTGATCTTCTGTTTTAAGACACTGTTATTAGATGATACTTGATCCTTTTTAATGCCATTGTGTCTCATCCTGATTTTATTCAGGGGAAAAAAAGTGATTTTTGACACTGATATAAATGAAGTCTGCAACAGAATCTTTCTATTTCTCTGGATTATGTTAATTATGGACTTCAGCCTTTTGCCAGTCCATATCTTTAGGTTGAATATTAGAAGAAAGTTCACTGAAAAGGTTTTCAAACACTGGAACAGGCTCTCCCTGTTGAATCCCCACCCCCGGATGTGTTTAAATGATGCACAGATGTTGTGATGAGAGATGTGGTTTAGCATGTCACTTGGTAGTTAGATAAAGGTTGGACTCAATGATCTTAAAGGTCTTTTACAACCAACATGATTCTGTGATTTTATATAGGACTTTAAAATTGCTATGAAGTTTAAAGTCCAAGTAGTGCAATTAAACTTACACAAATTGTATCTGACAGCTCAACATCCTACCAGCAACTTTCCAGTGGTGTTTTTCCTGTATTGGTTCCATATGTTTCTGATGGATTTGGATGCTCAAAATGCACCCTTAACACAATTCTAATTACCTCATTGAGCAACTGGGCAAAACACACAGAGTGATTATTGTGGGATAATCACATCTTTGGGCCACTTTGTTTCAGGGATGAGGTTTAGCACATGACACTAATGATTAACATACTCCCCTGCTCATTGCTTTATTGCAGTTCAGAAATGTTTTCATTGGAAATGTCGTTTTGTGCTACATTAAAAGTATTTCCTAACCATTGGTTGTGTCTATAACTTTTGTGTGGTGTAACTAAATCTTAAAGGCATAGCCTAAAACCACCATACATTTGTTGCCAAAAAAAAAAAATAATCTGGAAATTAAAATGCATCTTCCAGCTAAGTAATTTGTGAAGACTCTTCATAACCAATTAAAATCTGTCACCCTGAATTTTCCTTCCCCCCCCTTTTCTGTTCTACAGATTTCAAGCTGGGGTTTACAAGGATTCTGAATTTTACAGCATAAAGCCAGTAAATACCTTGAAGCATTACTTAAGAAGAGGTGAAAAGTGGAAGTCACTTTAGGTCAGACTTGTCAGGAAAAGTGGAGTCAGTCTGGATGCCCCATAAATGTGACACAGCTACATATCTGTAGAGTAACCAATAAGGGTCTGACTTTGAATGTGACACTGCTAAGGTTTTAAAGTAGTGGGCAGTAACACTGCTGTCATTTTACTGGCTGTTTATGTTTCTGAATGATGCCAGCTAGAGTGGTTTACAGATAAAGATGCATTTGTCATTGCCTTTTAAACTGGGTTCTAACCCTTCAAAGAAAGAAAGCGTGCAGAGCATCATGTAGGTACATGGGTGACTGTGACACTAGCTGAGGATTAGAAGCACAGATGGATCCAGGCTGACCAACTTTTTCTGGTTTACCTCACTCAGCTGAAGTGCATTCTTTATTTATGTGGTATATTTGAGCCACTCTACTCATGGTCTGATTACTAAGTGCACACAGATTCCATCTTTTGTAACAATTTAGCCATCATTTAAGAGCTCTATATGGTAGAAGTTATTGATGTGAAAGTGGCTAAACTGCTGGAGCCAGTGATGAAAAGTTCCTTCACCTATTTGTGTGAGGAAGTAGATTTGAGAAATACTGTCCTAAGGTTTATGTGCATCCTGCTCTCTTTAATATTTTCTTCCTTTAAAAAAAAAGAGAAAAATCTCATGCCTTTGGGCAAGCAAAGAATAGCTAAGTATATAAAAACAAACCAACCAACCAGCCCACAGAACTATAATGCAATTTGTGAGAACTAAATTAGCTGGGGTTTTTCTAATGGAAAATACTGTGCCATGTTAGAAGCACACAGTACTGTAAATGTAATGCTTATTCACCTGGCTGCATCCTTAAAAACTTTAGCAGAAGGAGCATTTGGCTGTTCTAAGCTTTTTGCTTTAAGTTAATTTCATTTACAGAGAAAGATAGAAATAAAACCAAAACTGCAACTGTATGTGCAGTGTTTTAATTTAAACAAATATATTGTGGCTAAGGTGCAAACCAATAAACCTTGAGAGTTTAATCTTAAAAGCTCTATTGCAGGAGACAGGAGAAATGCTTGATTTCATTAGTAACTTGTCATTTCTAATGTTTGTAATGTAATTTGATGTTTTAGTCTTTGTTATTTCCACGGACAGTGTTTGTATGTGTCCTGTGTAACAAATGCTGGGAGCACTTTCCATGTGTGCAGTTGCAGAAACACATTTTGTAGGGACATTAAACTTTTATAGAGGGTTGTTACTGCCAATTCATAGTGCTTGATCCAAATATTAACATCTCAATCACTGTAATATTCTCCTTCTCTGTAATGAGTAGGACCTGACAGGAAATGATCCAAATATTAACATCTCAATCACTGTAATATTCTCCTTCTCTGTAATAAGTAGGACCTGACAGGAAATGAGCTTGTGAGATGAGCATGAGGTACAAGGATAAAGATGAAACAAATGGAACTTGGACCCAGACTATGTACCCTGAAAAATGATAGTTGTCCAAATTCAGTTCCAGGTGATACAGAACACCCTCCAGGGTTACTCTTCCAGATAAACTTGCACAAAGGAAGTCATAGTCAGTTTTTAAACAGATAATTAAAGCATTGCAGAAAGTTGTGGAGGCTCTCAAGTTTCACTTAAAACTATGTAAAGTGATGCTAGCTAATGTAAAGTCACTGATCTAAGCTACTGTTAAGCCCAAATAATCATTTGCTTGGATTAGTATCTGTTTAATTTCCAAACTTGAAATTAAGTAATTGTAGCATTTTCATACAGAATATTTCCTTCCCCCCCGTTCTCTCCCTTGTTGAGGCCTATGATTTCAGACTTGGAAATGAGGAATTAAAAGAAAAAGGCAAATTTAACAGAAGATTGAGACTTGGTTACCTATACCCCAAAAATGCTATGAATGTTTTACCAGTTAGGGAAGGCCTCGGTGCATCACTAGAGCTGGCCATGGTATTTTCTAACATATTCTGCACTTGGGTCACAACAACCCCAGGAATGCTACAGGCTTGGGGCAGTGGCTAGAAAGCTGCCTGGCAGGAAACAACCTGGGGATGCTGGTTGACAGGTGGCTGAACATGAGCCAGCAGTGTGCTCAGGTAGCCAAGATGGCAAACAACTTCCTATCCTGTATCTGAAATGGTGTGGCCAGAGGGAATAGGGAAGTGATAGTGTCTCTCTATTCAGCCCTGGTGAGACCTCACCTTAAATGCTTTGTTCAGTTTTGGGCCCTATGCTACAAGAAGGGCATTGAGATGCTGGAGTGTGTCCTGAGAAGGGCAACAAAGCTGGTGAAGGGTGTAAAGCACAAATCTTATGGGAAGCAACTGAGGGAAGTGGGGGTGTTTAGTCTGGAGAAAAGGAGGCTGAGGGGAGAGCCCATTGCTCTCTACAACTACCTGAAATGAGATTGTAATATACTGGGGGTTGGTCTTTTCTCCCCAGTTTCAGGTGATAGAACAAGAGGAAGTGGCCTCAAATTCTGCCAGGGGAGGTTTAGATTAGATATTAGGTAAAACTTCTTTCTTGCAAGAGTGGTTTAGGTTGCCCATGGAGGTGGCAGAGCCACCGTCTCTGAAAGTGTTCTGAAAAAACACATGGATGTGGCACTTTAGGACAAGGTTTAATGGCCATGGGGGTATTAGCTCAATGGTTGGATTTTTCAACTGAAACAATTCTGTAAAACTGAACCTTTTAAGTGGAAAAAGGATGGAATGAGGAAAAAAGTCATAGCTTTCAAAATCTTAGTGAAAAATCTCCACTTTCTCACCATCATGTAGCTCCTTTTTGGCTCTGAACACAGAAGTCCAGTGGCTGCCTTGTGGAAGTCCTAGCACTACAAAACTCAGATACCATTGAGGGCTCAGCCCACCAGCTCTTAGAACTGGGGATTCAGAGAATGGTTTGAGTCAGAAGTGACCTTTAAAGGCCACCTGGTCCAACTGCTCTGCAGCAAGCAGGGACATCTTCCACTAGGTCAGGTTTCTCAGAGCCCCATCCAACTTGACCTTGAAAGTTTCCATGGATGGGACAGTTTAAATAAGGTATGACCATGCCTTGTTTTTTTCTATGTACTTTTGGGGACAAAGTCAAGCCAACCTGAGAGCCACTGAGCCCTCAGAAAAGTCAAAGGGAGAATATTTCATGATACTGAAGTGAATTGTAAAATTGCAAAGAGCATTTGAGAGAGTAAATGCTTCAGACTTGGTGGGAACATAATATTTTTGCTTCATACTTCATAAAGTTTCTAAACCAGTAAGCTGGTGCAGGATTCTAGTTTTATACTTGTGGTGAGAGTAGGAGTTAGCTTTTGACTGTCTGAAATGATAGAGGATTGATGCACTGGAACTTCTTTCAGCTTGATGACTTCTTACAAGCTTTGATCAACTATAATAAGGAGCATATTCCTCAGAATTGCCTGAAAGTCATCAAGGAATATTACTGGAAAAACCTAGATTTCAACCCCAGTTATGTAAAAAAAAAAAAAAACCAACTCTTTACAGCAGCTGGTCTCTATGCCTGGATCATCAGTATAGTACAATTCACTGAGCTATACCCATCAGTTCCTCTCCTGACTAGCCCTGATGGGGGAAATTTCTGTTATTGACATTTGTTATTACTTTGATAAATTCAGCTTAGTGTTCTAGGGAGAATGTCACAGCAGCCACAGATAAATTGGGAAATACTCATTGCTTAACAGTATCCATGCATCTGTTTGGTTTTAGTAGAAAGTGGTTAAAAAACAAATGGGACTGTCCAGGACTTTTTGATTGTCATTGCGATGCAAGCTGGGAAATATTGTTCTCCAGATGTGCATGTTTCACTTGAAACATCAATTTGAGTCTGGCTGTCTGGATTGTAAAACAGAGATTATCACTTGCGAGTCCCTTGAGCACTTCGCAGCAGGATTCCTCCATTCATCCTAGGATTATAGCACGCTATCATTTAATTAGAAAATGGTAAAAAAACTAATCAATTCTAGTTGAAATCTACTCAAGCTGCCTGCCTGTCTGATTTCCACCTGTATTCTAAAGCCATGAAAGTGATACACATAAATTAATTTTAGCTGGAGAGTAGAGCCACTGAGGATGCATTCAGTTCCGCCTAAGATACCCTTATGTAAGCTCTAATCAAAGCCCCTGTAGTCATTAGGTCAATGATGAGATAATAATCTCCATGTGTCTCACTGCTGTGTAGAAAGATGGCTCTAAAGAAAATGTGTGTGATGAGAGACTGCTAAGATTATCTGAAAGTCTTTCACCAGGATTCATTTGTAACTTTTGCAATGAATATGAGACCAGTTTCTTGTGTAACGTACTGCATCTTTGTCGAGGTGTATGGTGAGGTACAGCCAAAGTGTTGTGTGTTGGCCCAGGCAAATTCTGAATTAGCAGCAGCTACAGAAAAAGTGGAAGCCATGAGAAAATAGCCTTTTCTATGTACTGCTTGATTAATGAACATTCTTTTCCAATATCTTGAACCCACCTGATTTTGTTTGTCTTATTTAGCTGATTTTATTTCTATTTGATTTTACAGCTTCCTGGTTCATGCATCTAAAATGTGCTTTCATTTGGGATTATCAATGTTTTCCTCACAAACTTACCAAAGAACATTCCATAGTTCGGGTGGTAGCACATGTAGGTGTTTATCAGAAATGACTGTGTAATGCTTCAGTTGCTTTCTCTGGTGTTAGAGCTTAGACTCAGGAAATTTGTAGCCTTTTAGTCACTTGGCAGGATGATCTCACTTCCATCTACTTCACTGCAACATGTAGATGGCCATCACCTTTGTGAGTCAGGGAGGGAAAGACAAGAATTTGATTCTGTGCTTAAAACATGGACCCAAGGCTGGGGGGCTGCCAGGAGCTTGCTCCTGTCACTCAGAAGGTATGATCATCAAATTTTCAATATCAGGCAATGATTATGAACACTGCAGCTCAGACTAATGCAACTGCTTGAATCCATAGTTTCCTAAGCAGCCCCTGCTCCCCCACCATCCCCTTGCTTCATCTTCCCAAAGCAGCCCCTGCTCCCCCACCATCCCCTTGCTTCATCTTCCCAAAGCAGCCCCTGCTCCCCCACCATCCCCTTGCTTCATCTTCCCAAAGCAGCCCCTGCTCCCCCACCATCCCCTTGCTTCATCTTCCCAAAGCAGCCCCTGCTCCCCCACCATCCCCTTGCTTCATCTTCCCAAAGCAGCCCCTGCTCCCCCACCATCCCCTTGCTTCATCTTCCCTAAGCAGCCCCTGCTCCCTCTACACCATCCTCCACCTGCCTAAACAGCTCCAGCTTCTGCTCCACCTCCACCACCACCACCATTTTCACACCCATCCCAGAGCCAGGGACGAGATCCTCAACCAGCCAAGATACCACACAGAGGAGCTCAGCCCCAGTAAGGAGCCCCAGCCAGCACCCATGAGTGATATTGGAGTAGTTGTCAAATCTCTTCCTACCTAACCGGGGGCCACCAGGCCCCGGCCTTTGTTGTCACCACCACCATCACCCAGTGTGCACCACAAGGACTCACCAGTGATGAGAGGAGGATCCTCCAGCCCAGACGGGCTCAGCTTGGGTCTTCTGCCTTTCCTGGTCGGGATTAAAAAGCAGAGTGGGTGGGGAGGGCAAAGTGGCCACACCTGGGGTGGGAGGAGACTCCAACAGAGCTCAGGTGCTCTGGGATTTGAGGGGGGGGGAAAAAGGGGAAAATGGGGCAGGTGGGGTGGAAGAGGGACAGATATGGTAGGAAAGGGGAGGTGGTAGTGAAAGAAGAGGATTTAAAAATAACTTTATTTCCCATCAGTCTTCCATAATGCACAACTGCAGTTCATGGTTTGCTTTGCCTCCATGCAAAAAGAACAAACCCATCAATACTTCATAAAATAAAGCACAATGGTGGCTATTACAATGAAACCTTTCCATAAGTATCATTTTGCTTGGTGGGAAAATCTCTGCTTTTCAGATCAAAATAACAAGTTTTAACAACAACAACAACAAAAAAGTTCTCCAAGAGTGAATTTTCTCCCTGGATACCAGCAGAAACCAGCAGGATGATGAAAGGACTGGAGCATGTGCCTTGTGAGGAGAGGCTGAGAGCCCTGGGGCTTTTTAGTCTGAAGAAGAGAAGACTGAGAGAGGATTTAATAAATGTTTGTAAATATCTGAGGGCTGGGGATCAAGAGGGAGGGAACAGGCTCTGCTCAGCTGCATCCTGTGATAGGACAAGGGGTAATGGATACAAACTACAGCACAGGAGGCCCCACTTCAATACAAGGAGGAACTTCTTCACTGTTAGGGTCACAGAGTACTGGAAGAGCCTCTCCAGAAAGATTGTGGAGTCTCCTTCTCTGGAGACTCTCAAGACCTGTCTGGATGAGTTCCTGTGTGACATGTGCTAGATTTTATGGTCCTGCTCTGGCAGGGGGTTGGACTCGATGATCTTTGGAGGTCCCTTCCAACCCCTAACATCCTGTGATCCTGTGATCCTTAAAGCCACCTAGGCATCATATACATGATTAGTAAACTGCAACGACAGTTGACATAAATAACTAGCTGTGATTTTCACAAGAAATGTGTGCCAAGTGTTTATATGAGAAATGACCTATTGGAATACAGGAATAACTTCCAGAGGGGGTTGGAATGTCATCTAAGTTTAGGCTTGTCATTAAATATATAAAAATCACATCAAAACTCCTTTTATTTTATTTTTTTTGAAAGACCTTCACACACATCTACACATGTGCACAAGTGGAACATTTGATTAGTCATTTACTGACAACTGTCTTCTGGGTTAATGGTTGAATCCAAGACCATGCTTAACGCCAACTATCTATTGAACTTTTGGGAGAGATTATTTGTTATTTATTAAGTATGGTAATTATTTAATGGAGCAACTGCAGCACAAAGCCTTCTTGAAGCAAAGACATCTTGTGGTACCTCGGGAGATAGAGAGTGGAAGGAGTTTCTCTGCTGAAAGCTGATTAGAATAGAATAGAATAGAATAGAATAGAATAGAATAGAATAGAATAGAATAGAATAGAATACAATAGAATACAATACAATACAATACAATACAATAAACCAGGTTGGAAGAGACCTTCAAGATCATCATGTAAGCCTATCATCCAACACCACCTAATCAACTAATTATTCTTACTTATTAAAAAAGGCTTCAAATGATTAGAAAGATATGACATTAATTAGGTTTAGAGAGCTTTGACTAGGCTTAAGACTTTTTTTCTCGGAAATACTTAGATCTGAAATCTCACAACAAAAGATATAGGGCAGTAGGGCTAAACAAATGTGTAGTGTGTGGATTATTCTAACTGTTTTATCTTAAGGTCACCATTTAAGAGGATGAAGAAGATGCACTTTTTATTGAAACCGTTAAAAATCTGTGAGATATGGCATCTGAGAGTTTTATGCTGTATTTCAGCAACTTCCTGGTTTTCTTTCTGCTATTGCAATATCCATTATTATCTTGTTCTGAAAGAAATGCAGATCTAGTGAGTAAACAAAGATAGCTTTTAGCACTGGTCTTCCTCCTCTGGCCCATCTTCCCCTGGTCCAAAACTCCCATCACCTGCTGCAGCATCTGTTCACCTCAACCTTAGCTTTACAATACAATAGAATACAATAGAATAAACCAGGTTGGAAGAGACCTTCAAGATCATCGTGTCCAACCCACCATCCAATCCAACCCACCAACCAATCCAACCCACCTAAACAACTAAACCATGGCACCAAGCACCCCATCAAGTCTCCTCCTGGACACCTCCAATGATGGTGACTCCACCACCTCCTTGGGCAGCCCATTCCAACGGGCAATCACTCTCTTTGTGACCTTCCGGTTCCCCATTCAGATTAAAGTGCATCTACCATAATTAAGTTTGTTTCTGCCCTAAAAGATAGCTTTACTGAAGAATCACTATTTTTGTTTCACATATCCATCTTGATGCACATTTATAAAGTGCAAATACTAACCTTTTGGCTAGTAATGGCCTTTCAATTATTTATTTTTTTAAAACTCTCTTTCATGCTCAGCAATCACCCCTGAAACTCGTGGCTTCTTTTGTTGTTTTAATCTGTTCTTCAGAGAAGAGCACTAATGCATCTGTTTCTCGTCTGGCAGTATCTCAAAGAACCTTTTCCTGTTCTAACCTCCAGCTTTGAATCTAGTCCTGTCTTTTTATATTTATTTACTTCCCCTTACATCTCCTTATGAATTTATATTTTTTTCTGGAAGTGGTTAGCAGCAGCTTTTCTCTCAGCTACACTCAGTTCCTAGAAGGAAGAATTCTGCACCACAGAAAAAAAGAAAGAAAAGTTACATTTCCCTCTGCTGTTATCTGTTTCCTGTGTTAGGCCATCAGTTATCACGCTGTCATTTAAGGTAAATATTTTCCCTAACCACTTTTCAAAATGCATGTTCAATGCATGTTCGACCACACTTCCTTTCACAAGGTGGGAGGATCCAGTTAAAACTGCTATTTTCACAGCTGATTTTTACCATTGATGGTAAACCTAATGAACTTTTATAAGGAGCTGTAGCTATAATTTTTGATTCTCCAGGAGGTATTTATTCGTAGCAGTAGTACACTCCAGAGCTTATGAAGTTGTTGAATGGACAACACCATAGCTGAAGAAATTCATTCTTCATAAATGCAAAATGCATATTGGAATGAAGAATTTGAACTTCTTATGAATAATTCTTCACTGTTGTTTATTCATTATTAACTTGGGAAGAAGTCTGATTGTGGATAGTTCAAAGAAAACTTTCAAGTTAGCACCATTTGGAGCTGGTAGTTGGACTGGACAATCTCAAGGTCCTTCTAGCCTATATGATCTCATGATTCTAAAAATAAAGCAGAGATTTGATTAATTCAGTTATATTTTACAAGATGATTGACTTCAGTGGAAGAATGAAAAGGAAATAGTTTTCTGTGCAGTGTGTATATTATGCATGCTAAAATGGCTCAGACTGGATCTTCGGAAGAAGATCTTCAGTATGAGGGTAGTGGGACTCCGGAATAGGCTGTCCAGGGAGATTGTGGATGCCTCCTCCTGGGAGTATTGGATGAGGCCTTAAGCAGCCAAGTCTCATTGAGAGGTATCCCTGCTCAGAGCAGGGTGGTTGGAGTAGATGATCTCTGAGATTCCTTCCAACCCAAGCCATTCTATGATGATTCTACAATTCCATGTATTTGTAGCACCTAAGAGAGCGTGATAAGAAAGAGTTGTAATAAAATACTAAAAAATGCTGCATACATTTCATGCAGGAAAAATTGCTTTTGATTTGTTTCTTGTAACTGAGCTGTAACTTAGTCCAAAACTTTAAAGATGCCAAAAAGGGATTAAATTTTTTATATAAAGAAACCATCCAAGGAAACACATCTCTCAACCATGCCCAGTTAATGCCCAGTTTTCTACCTATGAAATGTTAGAGGGTGAGGAGGAGCTGAGTCCATTATTAAGGTTCAGTAGGTGGAACAAACTCTGCAGACTGGTAGCTATGGAACAGGATCCTTCCCTGTCATTGCACTTTTGTTTTTTAGAAGAATTAGTACTCACTAATTCAATAGAATCCTGCACTTCTCTTGGGCTTAACTATAGTTACAGTGGCATTTCATAGAGCCTCTACTTAGCTCTCTGGGCTCAGCCTTTTTCTCCATCTAAACATGCACAACATAGTCAACAGTGAATAACTATTTTATCCCTATTCAATGATCCTGAATTGTGCTATTCAATCTTAAATTTAAAATCAGTTGGAGTTCCTCAGCTGGAACCTTGGAGCAATCCACAATTTAAACGACATAATGTTCAATGCGATGTCCCACGGGGAGGACTGTTATGTACAGCAGTAGCATTAAGCAGGATTAGCTGATGAAAAGATGGAAATTCAGAGCGAAACACTGACATTTTGCTGGCATCCATTTTTAAAGTCGTAATGAAATGCTGAACAAATATTCTCCAGTTGTCTTCCACTTTTTCAGAGAATTTTACATAGAGCAAAGTTTCCTCAGCTCCATTTGCAGTAACTTCTCAATCTTCTTCATTCAATATTTACATTCAATATTTTACAATGTGCACCCCTGGCCTATGAAACTTCTTCCAGCTGGCTCATATCAGGCCTGTTAAGGGTATGAATCACTGTGTAAGGAAATCTATGAAAAGGATGTAAAGAAAAGGCAAACTTATATTTTTTGTTCTGGGGGAAAAAATGAACAATGCAGGCATGTCTTAGTGACAAGTGTGTAGAGTTTATTTACCTTGGCTGCTGATTTTCTAAATAAACTTGAAGGCAGAGTATCAGTTATTAGTGATCTCTGCTTCCACCTTCACAGGTCTCCTGTGCTCCCTGACTCATAACTCAGTGTCTTTCTTTTGGCAGAGAGAGAAACAGAGCTGTATACATTTTTCTTATGGAAGTTTCTATGGCCAGCAGTTCTCAGTGATGATAATTGGTGAAGCTGTTAGTAATCACCAATATACCTTCATCCTGGACAGCTCAGTTAAAACAACCTCCTTTCACAATTCACAGTTTACAGAATGTGACTTTAAATGACAAACAGTGAGAGGATTATGTGCACCTTTAGTAAACACCAATTTAGGCAAGAGTGTTCATCTGCTTGAGAGTAGGAAGGCTCTACAGAGGGTTCTGGACAGGCTGGGTTTATGAGCTGAGGCCAATGGTATGAGATTCAACAAGGCCAAGTGTTGAATCCTTCACCTGGGCCACAACAGCGTCTTAAAGATGATACTCTGTGGGTAGTGATGCCCACTGATCTTTCTTGTGTGTTAAAGTTTTAATATATGAACAGACGCATTTGACCATCCAGTCAAAAAATTTTCATGTATTTACAGTAAATGAGAAGAAGAGCAGGTTAGGAAATAGAAAAATCACAGAATCACAGAATGCTAGGGTTTGGAAGGGACCCTGAAAGATCATCCAGTCCAACCCCCTGCCAGAGCAGGATCACCTCTACCAGATAACACAGCAATGCATCCAGGCAGGTTTTGAATATCTCCAGAGAGGGAGACTCCACAATCCCCTCACAGGAAAAATTATTTTTAAGTATTTTCAGTGACATTAAAGACTATTTCCATTCTTAACAAGACATCAGTTGTCTGCTAAAATATTTATGAAGATTATGATTTGACATTCACATGTGTTACAATAAGTAGGCCTATAATCTGCAAATAAAATAAAAAAAGTAAGGAAAGGTAGTATCTTTATTAGTGTTAAAGCTAAAAACTTGGACTAAGTTCATTCCTCTGGCAGGTATGGTGCAATGTGTATTATGTATCACTGCAATGATTGTGGTCAGCATATGAGAGCACTTAAACATAGTGAAAATACACTGTGTACCTGGAAAGAATTATACAAGGCCACAGTTCAATAAGTTTGCTACAGAGAGTAAGGGCACTCTACTGTGACTTGTGGAGCATGGTTCCCTGGTACTAAGTTTCTCCACAACAAGTGTTTATAGTTTAGAGTACTGGAGTGTAAAATGCAGTACGTAGTCCTGCTGAAGCTACAATTATACTTTATTTATGTTGCATCCTATGAAAGGATCACAAAAGGGAATGGTGTGTTTTGTAGTGACAACCTTCCTATTCAAAAGTCATGAAGTAGGAAGTACTCTGTTAATAAAAAAAAAGAAAGAAAATCCCCAGGGAGATGTTGGAGCAACCCTTACTGCTTGTTTCAGTGCAGAAGGATTTCTTCCCATCTTTACTACTTGAGCCTTTGATGGATGAGTGTACTTGAACTGTGGTCAGATCCATGTTACCATGGAGGCAAATTTGACATGTCTAGAAATAAGTGTCTTTTAAAAGCACTGTTTCTGTGTTAATTATTCTTAGGCTTTGCATGCTACACTGCTGACATTATACTAATCTCTCTGAGATGCCCTTACTGAGCAGAAGTCCTCATTAGTCTCTCACTTTAAGATCCATCACCATTAAAAATTGGATTGGCTGCCTCATTATTCCTAAGAAATCAAGTCAACCTTTTTTATTAAGCTTTAAGTTGCAGTTTCATCTTTCCACTTTCTTATTTTTAATTTATATATCCTTCTTAAATTTCCTGGTTGCACATCACCAATTCAAGCATTAAGCTGGCAGATGAGATCTAAATCTTTAATCCTGCAAACCCACCAGGCTTTTGTGGAGGTATGCACTCCCTGCTCCTTTTGAGGTTTTTCCATTAAACCTGAAATAGGAAAATTTTGTTTTAAGTGGAACTCACTGTTGTAAGTTCTGTTTGTTTAGCCTGGAGAAGAGGAGGCTCAGGGGAGACCTTATTGCTGTCTACAACCACCTGAAGGGAGGTTGTAGCCAGGTGGGGATTGGTCTCTTCTCCCAGGTAACCTGTGACAGAACAAGAGGATACAGTCTCAAGTTGTGCCAGGGAGGTTTAGTCTGGATTTTAGGAAAAAATTCTTCACAGAAAGAGATTTGCCATTAGAATGGGCTGGCCAGCGAGGTGGTGGAGTTAGCAGAAGAGACTGAATGAAGCACTTAGTGCCATGGTTTAGTTGATTAGACGGTGTTGGGTGATAGGTTGGACTTGAAGGTCTTTTCCAACCTGGTTAATTCTGTGATTCTGTGATACTCCAGAGAAACAAAACTATTTCAGACAACTCATCTGCTGCAGCCTCTGTTGTCCTGCTTTATCCTTTTTTCCAAATGATCTTTCAAGCCCCATTCTTGTCTTCAACTTTTGCCTCTCCTGTGTGTGAAAAGAGTACTTCACAAGATGTTAACTTCTTAGTTTTTATCACTCAGCCAGCTGACTTCTTATGTCACCCAGCTCATATACAAAATGAAAATTATAATGCTGTTGTTACTCCTTTTTTCTCTCTGCTTGCAATTTTAAATGCTTCAGAATGCATAGGACATGGTTACAGTGTCCTATGATCTTTTTTACTGAATTGAGCACAAGAAACCTGCACTTCTGTCTAGACCTTACAGATCTGGCCATTGCTATACAGGCCACTGTTATCAAGCAGAAACATTTCTCCTTCTATTATTATCTCCAAGTACCTGATCTCCACCATTTAATTGGATGTTTGGTAAAGGATTCTAATGATAGCTGTGTTCAAAACTGCTGTTAGTTAGCACATTCGTGTTCTGCCAGGAGCTGTTGAAAGAACATAGAGTAAAAGAAAACATTTCCTCTAAACTTTATATCCTTCAGACTCAAAGGTATTGTCTATAATTCCTTAAAATGCATAATTTTAAATTAAATATAGTTTAAAACATCAAAATACAAAAAAAAAACCCAAAACCCAACCAACCTTAAGCTATGATGTTTACTCATCCCTATTCTTAATAGATTCTGGATAGCAACCTGTGTAAACTCACAGCTTCAGTCAAGAAAGCAGCTGCAGAGAAAATCCAATATCAAGATGATGCAAAGTGAACTGAACAAACAACTACTGAGCTGGTCAACAAGTTGGTCATAGAATCATAGAAGGTCTGTGTTAGAAGGGACCTCCAAAGGTCATCCAGTCCAACCCCTCTGCAGTCATCAGGGACATCCTCAGCTAGATCAGGTTGCCCAGAGCCCTTTTGAGACTCACCTCGAATATCTCCAGGGATGGGGCCTCAACTACCACCCTGGGCAACCTGTTCCAGTGTTCCACTACTCTCATGGTAAAGATCTTGTTCCTAGCATCCAATCTGAATCTGCACTTCTCTAGTTTGAAGCCATTGCCTCAGGGTGCTTCTAGTGTAAGGTTGTAGATATTTGTTGAGCCTTGAGATGAAATTTAAATTTGTGTGGGGAAGGAAAGCTTGGGTGGGGCATAACAGGCAACAAGATGACCCTTGTTAGAAAACATTTATGTTAAAAATAAAACAAAATAAACCCAACCCTAAACTACAAATACACCCGTGCTTGAATCCTGAGAAATAAAATGTGCTGCACCACAAATGCACTTCCTAAAAATCCTGCATTGATGAGCAACTGGTATTGGCATGATGGCTAAAGAGAAGTCTCAATAACTAAGTGACCACATTTATACACAACTGTGAACACATTGTGACAGCCCGGGCTGCCTCTAGTTAATGAGCAGAAAGACTGAATAATCCCCCAGGTCAGGATGGAGTTGCCCTGCATCTGCCCCCGTTGCACTTTAGATTGCAGATAAGCAGAAGACACAAATGACTTATTTGCTGTTTGCTTTTGTTGTTTGTTTATTGTTAGGGTTTTGTTTTTTTCCCTTTTGCAGAAACTATTAATTTTTGAATAACATAAATACATCTCACTCTTAAAATTATGTATATTTCAGTGTGGTTATTAGCTTTATTTGCAGGCAAACATAACTTAAGCAAACATGTGCCTATTTAATGACCAGGAACCATTCAAGTCAGCCACAGCATTGCTGTGCAGTCTGTCCTAGGGCTTTACAGAAACTATGCTGTCTCAATTTATCCTCTAGAATCTTAGCCATTTTTTTTGACAAATCAGTGTGAATAACAGGAAATAAAAAGTACAAAGGATATTTACTCTACTACCTGAGATCCCAAAGCACTCTGAATAAATATTTGAAGTGGGATTTCATAAAAACCCTGTGACCTTTCACTCTAAGATGAGAGCGAGCACTTTTGTTTCTGAAAAAAATCCCTCAGCAGAGGCTGGCAACCAAGACTAAATCAGTTTGAGGGGAAAAAAAATTACTCTAAGAGTACAGAGTATAGAGTTAATCCAAACACATTGAGTGCACTTAAAACAGATTCATTTTTGGTATCAGATTCTGAAACTAGTATAAGTGTAAAATACGTAAATAATCTTTCCTTTGGTAGAAAATCAGTGAAACACATGCTGCTATTTGCATATGAAAACTTTTGTGTGCCCCAAAACACAATAGATGGTTACTGCTGGGCCTGACTCTGCAGACCTCCAAAGTCATTGGAAGCTCTACAGAAGTCAAGGGCATTTACCCATAGACAGCCTCCAAGTCTTTGATCTGAAGGTTTATACATAGTCAGAAGAAGATTTTTGCCAGTATTTGAAGTTTTATTAGTAATTTACTGTGTAAGTTAAGGGGAAGATATTTAAAAGGATTAATTGAGAACGTCAAGTCTTTTCCTCTGAGAATAAATTCTTTTTGACTAGAACAGGAGACAGTTAACTTCTGAAAAGCATCAAGACTGATGATTTTGTCTATATAGCATTGACCTGGAAGCTCAGCCATTCAGACTAATAAATCAGGCAATTTATATTTAATCATTAACTAACTCCCGAGCTGAACAGCTGTTCAAAATTAGAAATGGGTCACCCCGGCCAGGATGACATTACAGGCAATCTATAATGCATTAGAATAAAATTATAGTGATTTTTAACTGTCTGGAAATTTATTACACTGCATGTTCTAACTCTTAAACCCTTGTTAGCCAATGTCAGTAGTGATTTATGGTGCTTGGGTGGTATGGTAAAATTACTGCAGATTTAAATAGACAATCATTCTGTGTTTAGTAAATCCTCAAATTTCAAAGCTATTTTGGAGAATGAGGTGGGTGCTCTTCATTGTTTATGACTTACCAGTCAGTGACAATGAGAAAAGAGAACGGATAAATCAAAAAGCCCTCTTGTAAATTAATGGATTTATTGTCTTGTTGCCTTCCATTAATGGTTTAGAGAAGAATCCAATGAGTTCTGTAGGCAAAAATGGATGTCTAACAGACTTAGCAGAACCACTGCATTACAAAGATTGCTGGTAGAGCTTTCAACAGGAATAGTCCTTTACTTGCCATTTGTTGCTTGTCCTTTATGAATGTAACTGGTGTTTAGGAGGCCTTCACACTGAGTTTCTTAATTTACACCATGAAGGCTGGAAGGACCCTCATTAGATCACCTAGTCCATCTCCACTGCTCAGACTGGGCTGGTTAGACCAGATTGTTCAAGACCATGTGGTGAGACACTGGAACAGGTTGCCCAGGGAGGTGGTGGAAGCCTCATCCCTGGAGGTCTTTAAAGCCAGGCTGGATGTGGCTCTGAGCAACCTGATCTAGTGTGATGGATCCCTGCCCGTGGCAGGGAGATTTGAACTAGGTGATCCTTGAGGTCCCTTCCAACCCTAACATTTCTATGATTCTATGTCCAGTCAGGTTTCGAGTATTTCCTGGGATGGAAACTCCACAATCTCTCTGGGTGACTGTGACCGGTTTAGGCTGTGCCTTTAAGAAAGGGACACTTTCTGAACACTCTAGCCAAATGTTTTGATATTAGAATGAAAACAATGATATGCTAATTCAATTTCATTGGTGGGACCCGGTTGTAGTTTTTTTGTTTAGTCTTTCAGTCGGGGGAGTCAGTCAGTCGTCTTCTTCTTCCCCCTGTGCTGTGAGCTGGCTCGTTTCTCTCTACGATTCTTGCTAACCAGATAAGAGAAAACTAACTTTTGCATCCGCTTTGAGCTTTAACAAGTTTTCACCCTTTTAATTACCTTCCTTTCTCTCTCTCTTTCTAACCCTTTTGGGAAAAAGGGGAGGTAGGGAGGGAGAAGGGGGGAAAAGGCCGAACCCCCTGGCCGCAGGGGGGTTGGGGAAAGGTTTCCTGTTGCTGTATATTTCTGTATATATTGTAAATATTGTATATTTTTGTACATATTCATTGCATTCCATATCTGCTTGTAAAATACAGCTTTCATCTGCTTCTCCGGCTGAGTTAGCTGTGGAATTCTTTTCGTGTGTGGGGGGAACCTTCCTACTCCACCACAGTGACCTGTGTGTTTGACCACCCTCATCCTGCCAAAATTCTAAAGAATTACATCTTTTAACTCAGCAAAACATCTGTAGCTAGCAGGTTAAACAAGCCAGACAAATAAGAGGAAAACACTTGCAACTCTTCTGCCTTGCCCCTCCCTTGTAAGAAAAAGCATGAGAAAAAAGTAGAACTCACATCTTTGTTGAAATTGAAACAGCTTTTTCTTTTTTCCTCCTTTCTCCTATTATTTTTCTTTTCTTTCTTCTTCTTCCTCTATTTTTCCCCCATTAATATTCTCTTTTCCTTGCCTTTACTGAATCTTGCTGGTAATGATAGCACTTTGCACAAGACAGTAGTGCTGTACTGTACCTGGTGGTAGGATACCAGATGCTGCTAGTACTTCTGTGTGTCAGCCACACTATCTGATCTAGACAAAGGCACAGATTACTGTGAAAACCTGGTAAGGAAAGGGCATAGATTGCTTGATGAACTGCTCCATACATTTTTTTTCAGCTTCAAAGGCTTCAAATCACCACTAGAAAGTATGGAGTGTTTCCAGTGTTAGGAAGTGTATCTCTTTCTGACACAGTACCTTTCCTGATGTGCTTTTGTGCACTTCTGTTTTTTAACGTGGACATTAAACATCCTGTCACCTCCAAGTTGTTCAGAAAACAGCAGTTTCTCATTCTGCTTTGCAGACTGAAAACATATGTTGGAGCCAGCCTGTTGAAAAAATCAAAGCAGAAAAGAAAATTTTATGCAATGACATCTTATCAACAGCAGCATTTATGTCTTACTTTGGACTCCTCACAGAACAAGAACTGACGGAACATATCTGGACTCCTTTACTAAATTCACAAAACGGGAAGAATACTCTCCAGTGAGAGAGGTTTGTTGAAGTTACTGTCTTTCAAAAGTTCAAACTACTGACCTGTATTTAAAATTATTTGTTTTTCACTAGATAGGATAGGATAGGATAGGATAGGATAGGATAGGATAGGATAGGATGGAATAGAATAGAATAGAATAGAATAGAATAGAATAGAATAGAATAGAATAGAATAGAATAGAATAGAATAGAATAGAATAGAATAGAATAGAATAGAATAGACCAGGTTGGAAGAGACCTTTGAGATCATCGAGTCCAACCTATAATCCAACACTATCTAATCAACTAAACCATGGCACCAAGTGCCTCATCCGGTCTCTTCCTAAACACCTCCAGTGATGGTGACTCCACCACCTCCCTTGGGCATCTTCCTAACATCCAGCCTAAACTTCCCCGGCGCAGCTTGAGACTGTGTCCTCTTGTTCTGGTGCTGGTTGCCTGGGAGAAGAGACCAACCCCCACCTGGTTACAACCTCCCTTCAGGTAGCTGTAGACAGCAATAAGGTCTCCTCTGAGCCTCCTCTTCTCCAGGCTGAAGTGCTCTCTCTCTCACACACGCTTTCCTCAGTTTACAGGTGCATTTTGTGGGGAATGAGAGATAGAGGTTAAGTTGTCTTTGGCAAAGAAAATCCCTTTTCCAGTTCTATGCCAGATTTGTCCTTTGTGACCCCTGTGTAATAGCAGATGTTGTAAATTGCGATAAAGTAGTCTACTGAGACTTGTTCTGCTTGGCTTTTCACCTCTAGGAAGAGCATGTAGTTATGATCATCCTCATTTCTCTGTACACGGAGGTAACCATGATGGTACTCAGTAACTGCATGGAGGCTCTAACCCTTAACGTTGTCTCCAGCCTTCTGTGTGAAACTTTGGACTATTCTTTTCTTTCTTAATGCTGCAAATGCTCCTCACCTCTTCCTCCTTGTTTCCTGTTTCTCATGGGCCACAAATCACTGCATTATATAATGATAAATGAAGTTTATTCTCTGAAATATGTGACATGTGGAACTCCTACCCCATTTTAAACCACAAAGGTAAGGCACAGCGGGTGAGCGGAGTTGCCTGATGATGCTCTGGAAATAAAGTTAAAACCAAACCAAGCTTCCCAAGGTCAGCACTTGGAACTGTAGGGGCTTCTTTCTGTAGAGGTTTGCTTTGTGTGAGAGTTGAACAGTCGCTAATTTGCATGGAAACTTGTTTCACCTGGAAGATCTTCCTGGTCTTTTCCACCAAAAAAGTTGTCTTTCTCAAAAGCCTCCTCCTGCTTTGCAGCCTAATGCTGATAGGTAGGGAAAAAAACAAATGTCTGTATACTTTTCTCAATCATGGGACTCTGGGAATAAATATAATTTTTAACCCTTTTAAGAATCCCCTGAAAATAATTAAACATTTTTTTTTAAATAAAAACAATCCATACTGTAACTTTTTGCTTTTTAAGATGCTTTCGCTGAACAGCAGTGACATAAAATACCTCATCTGAGTTTTGCTTGTTTTCCTGCAGGTGGGGAAGAGAGGATAAAAGCAGAGAAAGGCATTTGGGAATTGATAAAAATAGATATTTATTAATAGTCCTCTTCAGCAGGAAGAAGTAGCTCTGTGCTGTGAAACATCAGCTTGGTGCAGATACAGGGACAACAGATTTATCTAGGCAGTTAAATATTTTTCTTGCATTGTGTGAAAATTTATATCAAAAATCCTGATAATCCCCCAGTGCTGGTGTTTTCTAAAAGGAAGTATTGCAGCTCATGGAAATTATTCTATTGCTTGCCTTACAGTCCAAAGACAAAACAAATCATATTCTCAGTCTTTCTGTTGTGTTTAGATAAATGTGTTGCACAGGAGATAAATAGGTCACATGCTTGCAGAGGGGAGTGTGTGCCTGTCTGCTAACACCGAAACTCAGATACCTCATTTCTCATGTGATAGCTCCAGACACCTGAGCACAGGGACTGTTCTGACTTCTCCCTCCCAGTGAAAGGGCTACAGCTCTGACAGCCACGTCAGCCCCACCTCAGAGGTCTGTAGTTGGGCATTCAAGTGGGAGATTCAAATCTGAATTGGGTAATGCAAGGCTGAGGTAATGTAGTTGCTGCTCTGGCACTGGAAGAGCTGGAGTGCTAGATAGTACAAGGGATGGTAACCTTATGTTCTGGCCTTTTGTGGGAGATGCCTGTGAAGCTTGTCTCTCATTCCTTTGCCCCCCTTTTCTCTAGATTTAAAATAAATGTCACATTTAGAATACATCATGAGACATATTCCCAAAGATCTAATTAAGATACCTTTAGATTCACATTTTCAGTGAGTGATTTTGAGTCTGTTCATTTGTTTTCTACTGCTTTTCATGAAAACCTCTGACATGATCGTTGAGTCTTCAGTGCAGTTGCCAACCTAAAGAATAATGTTGATTTGCACTTGCATGAGGGTAAACTTGGTAAACCTCCTTAAATGTTTCATCTGATGGCCTGAAATGCCATGTTACTGTCTGCTCAAATCTGAATTTATTTATAAGCTTGAAAGTGTTCCTCTCATCTATTCATGTTTAAAACAACACATCAGCAGCCCTATGGAGAAGGACTTAGGAGTCCCAGTGGACAAGAAGTTCTCCATGGGTCAGCAACATGCCCTTGTGGCCAAGAAGGCAAATGGTATCCTGGGGTGCATTAAAAATATTTTGCCCAGCAGATCAAGGGAGGTTCTCCTCCCCCTCTACTCTGCCCTGGTGAGGCCTCACCTGGAATATTGCATCCAGTTCTGGGCTCCTCAATTCAGGAGGGACAGGGATCTACTTGAGAGTCCAACAAAGGGCTACAAGGATGATGAAGGGAGTGGAGCACTGCCTTATGAGGAAAGGCTGAGAGCCCTGTGGCTGTTTAGCCTGGTGAGGAGAAGACTGAGAGGGGATCTAATAAATGTGTATAAATACATGAGGACTGAGAGTCAAGAAGGAAAGGGCAGCCTCTTCTCAGTCGTGCCCTGTGATAGTACAAGGGGCAATGGATGTAAACTACAGCACAGGAAGTTCCACCTCAACATGAGGAAGAACTTCTTTACTGTAAGGACTGCCCAGAGACCTTGTGGAGTCTCCTTCTCTGGAATCTTTCAAGACCTGTCTGGATGCATTCCTGTGAAACCTGCACTAGATTTTGTGGTCCTGCTCTGGCAGTGGGGTTGGACTCAATGATCTCCAGAGGTCCCTTCCAACCCCTAATATCCTGTGATCAACAAGCTAGATTTTTCATGTTGAAGAATATGGTGTTTAATATGATAAAAAATCAGAGACAACCCTGAAGCACTTCTGGATGGATCTTAAATCTTACTCAAATAGTGTTTAGAATGATTGCATAATTTCAGGTTGTTAAAAGAGAAAATGAAAGAAAGGTTAAATAAAAATGGTATCTAATTTTAGACAGATCACCCAAGCTTTTTCTCCCTTCTTCCATATGTCAGGCATTGGTGCCTGAACAGTAGATACAAGCCATACAATAATACAATACAATACACCACGCTGGAAGAGACCTTCAAGATCATTGTGTCCAACCTATCAACCAATCCAACCCACCTAAACAACTAGACCATGGCACCAAGCACCCCATCAAGTCTCCTCCTGAACACCTCCAATGATGGTGACTCCACCACCTCCTTGGGCAGTCCATTCCAATGGGCAATCACTCTCTGTATAGAACTTCTTCCTAACATCCAGTCTAAACCTCCCCTGGCACAGCTTGAGACTGTGTCCTCTTGTTCTCGTACTGGCTGCCTGGGAGAAGAGACCAACCTCAACCTGTCCACAACCTCCCTTCAGGTAGTTGTAGAGAGCAATAAGGTCACCCCGAGTCTCCTCTTCTCCAGGCTAAGCAACCCCAGCTCCTTCAGCCTTTCCTCATAGGGCTTGTGGTCCAAACCCCTCACCAACTTCGTTGCCCTTCTCTGGACACGTTCCAGCAACTCAACATCCTTCCTAAACTGAGGGGCCCAGAACTGGACACAGGACTCAAGGTGTGGCCTAACCAGTGCAGTGTACAGGGGCAGAATGACCTCCCTGCTCCTGCTGGCCACACTGTTCCTGATGCAGGCCAGGATGCCATCGGCCCTCTTGGCTGCTTGGGCACACTGCAGGCTCATGTTCAGCCTCCCATCAACCAGTTCCCCCAGGTCCCTCTCTGCCTGGCCGCTCAGACAACAGCTCAGATCTTTCATACATGGAGCTCCTTAAGATGCACCCTTGCCCTGCCCTGACCTCGAAATGATTCCTCTTTATTGCATTTTTCTATATTGGTATTTGAAATACTTCAGACTAAGACTGTATAAGTTTGCTTTTTAGAACTTGTAGAGAAGAAACTGCTGAAAATTAGAATTACACTGGTCTAAAAGAGATCAGAAATTGCACGATCTAACAAGTCTGTAAGGCATGATACAGAGGGACATAAAACGACAGAAAAAAGTTTTTGGGAAAGAATGAGGGTCACAGCAGTCTAGTTTTGCATTTACTTAGCAAAGGCATCCGTGTAGCACAATAGAACTGCACACACAGACATGAGCCCTAATACCTGAAGGTATTCACATATAGGTTCTGGTGATTTTCAGAGGCATTGCATAACCTAGCAATTTGTGGCTCTTTGAAGATGCAGCAGGTCTCCTTTGTGGTGCACTGGTAAGATATATGCTCCTTTATTACCAAATAAGCAGAATTTTCCTCATTCTGGATTAATCTCTGTTATTTGTTTGTTTTAGTAGTTGTCAGGTGCATTATATATTTTTTTTCCTAATAAAGAAAGACTAGAAAAGTATTAGTGATAGATATGGTGCAGTCCAGCAGTTGAAGTTCATTAATAATTGGAATGTTGCAGAGTATGAAGTAATGAATACTAATTACTCCTTTCATGTCTGACAGCACCCTGTGGACCAATACATCAGCTCAGACTTTAATTTGGTTCTAGTAATGGTTTCATCAATAGTACATTAATTCTGTGTTTGAAAAGATATACAGTTGAACCTGACCCACACAGTAGATACCACTGTCATAAAATGGCCACATACTGACAACAACTGGATAATTACAAATAATTAAATCCACTGAGCTTCAGACAATCCTAATTTTAAGTAAAATACATCTTATCATATCAATCGACAGGAAGCATAGCAAGGGAGATTTATCAACTTGTACTCCTTCCAAAGGAAATGTACTAGGCTGCATGTTAAAGAACTTGCTGATCTGTGAAGCAGCTTCATAAAAGTCTCTCTCCTATTCCTTGCCTACCAAAAGTGCTCTTGTGTTGAGCTCTTGAACATTCTGCAACACCAGCTTCTGGTACTGCTTCTGAACGAAGCCTGCAGAAGAAATTCTCTGTTTCAGAGAAATTCCAATATATGTATGCATTTTACATTTTCCTCAGAATGTGAGCCATTATCATAGAATCAACCGAATGGTAGGGGTTGGAAGGGACCTCTGAAGATCCTCCAGTCCAAACCCCCTGCTGAAGCAGGTAAGCTTTGGTCAGGCTGCAAAAAGCATGTCCAGGAGGGTTTTGAAAGTCTCCAGAGAAGAAGGCTCCAAAATTTCACTGGACAGCCTGTTCCAGTGCTCTGGCACCTTCACAGTAAAGAAGTTTCTCCTTAAGATCAAGTGAAACCGCCTGTGTTCTAGTTTGCACCTGTTGTCCCTTGTCATATCACTGGCCGCCACTGAACAGAGCCCAGCCCCACCCTCATGACCTCCATCCTTTAGATACTAATATGCATTGACAAGATCCCCTCTCAGTCTTCTCTTTTCCAGGATAAAGAGCCCCAGGTGAGTCCTCAGGGGCTGCAGCCAGGGGCTGCAAACTGGCCTAACTTGCACAGATAACATGATAAATGGGGAGGCATCAGGATCTGCTTCCTCAGCACTGTCCTGATGCTGAGCTGCGTAGGAGCTCGTGTGGGCCACTGCCACATCAGCAGTAAGATGCAAAAGCCAAGAAGTGAGTGGTGGAGAAGCTGCTCTCTACACCTTAGGAGGATGCTGATGGTTGCAAGAGATCTCCAGCCATGTTGTTTGCTGTGGTGGATGCTTTGTTTTGCTTGCTTCTTCCAAAGTCCTCAAGTTTTATATAGTGGACAATAAGAAACAGATACTTAGGGATGTTGCTGCTGGGACACTGCCCCTGGAGGTGTTCAAGAGGAGACTGGACGTGGCACTTGAAGCCATGGTTTAGTCAGTCAGGAGGTGTTGGCTGACAGGTTGGACTTGATGATCTCTGAGGTCTTTTCCAACCTTATTGATTCTATGACAGGTGTCTCAACCTTTCCTTATGAGAGAGGATCCCGTTTCTGGAGCAGTATAGAGTGAATTACAGGTACTTGTTATCTCTGAAGATAAGACTTCTTTCTTATGTGCTTTAGTGTATCTTTAGATGCCTAAGAGATTTTAAGTGTTCAGGTTTGGATGGTTTTTTAGTTGTAAGTTTGGAGCTAAACAAAATTTAGACTGTGACTTCATGTTCAAAGTGGCTTTAAAATGCTCAGATTTTTATTAAAATATTTTAGGATATTTGCTTTAAGATCTACAAGACATTTTATCTCTTTGCAAAGACCAAAAACCCTCCAAAAAAAAAAAGAACAAAAAAACCCAATTTTTAAAATATATCAGTTGTATTATATAGCTTTATGAACGGCATGGAAGGCACAGGAAAAGAAGCAAGTAAAATTTAGGTGCAACTTACTATCAGTGCATGCCAAAATCACAGTATCACAGTATCACAGTATCTCTAAGGTTGGAAGAGACCTCGAAGATCATCGAGTCCAACCTGTCACCACAGACCCCACGACTAGACCATGGCACCAAGTGCCATGTCCAGTCCCCTCTTGAACACCTCCAGGGACGGCGACTCCACCGCCTCCCTGGGCAGCCCATTCCAATGACGAATCACTCTCTCGGTGAAGAACTTTCTCCTCACCTCAAGCCTAAATCTCCCCTGTTGCAGCTTGAGACTGTGTCCCCTTGTTCTGGTGCTGGCTGCCAGGGAGAAGAGGCCAACCCCTTTCTGGCTACAACCACCTTTCAGGTAGTTGAAGAGAGCAATGAGGTCGCCCCTGAGCCTCCTCTTCTCCAGGCTAAACAACCCCAGCTCCCTCAGCCTCTCCTCATAGGGCTTGTGCTCGAGGCCTCTCCCCAGCCTTGTTGCCCTTCTCTGGACACGTTCAAGTGTCTCGATGTCCTTCTTAAACTGAGGGGCCCAGAACTGGACACAGTACTCAAGGGGTGGCCTAACCAAAGCAGAGTACAGGGGCACAATGACCTCCCTGCTCCTGCTGGCCACACTATTCCTAATGCAGGCCAGGATGCGGTTGGCCTTCTTGGCCACCTGGGCACACTGCTGGCTCATGTTCAGGCGGCTGTCGATCAGCACCCCCAGGTCCCTCTCTGTTTGGCAGCTCTCCAGCCACTCCGACCCCAGCCTGTAGCTCTGCATGGGGTTGTGGTGGCCAAATGATTCAAAATGCACACACTTGGGTTTTCTGGAGCAGGTATGTCAAGGCATAAAAGTAAACAGGGCCAGTTGTAGATGGCACTGAGTTTTGGTCTTCATCTGCTGTAAGAGCGATGGCAATAGTCACCATCATTGGGGGTGTTTAGGAGGAGACTTGATGGGGTGCTTGGTGCCATGGTTTTGTTGATTAGATGGTGTTGGATGATGGGTTGGACGCGATGATCTTGAAGGTCTCTTCCAGCCTGGTTTATTCTACTCTACTCAACGCTACGCTACGTTACACTATTTCCATTTCTGTTTCTATTTCTATTTCTATTTCCATTTCTATTTCTATTTCTATTTCTATTTCTATTTCTATTTCTATTTCTATTTCTATTTCTATTTCTATTTCTATTTCTATTTCTATTTCTATTTCTATTTCTATTTCTATTTCTATTTTATTCTATCCCTATTCTATTATTTCTATTTCTATTTCTATTTCTATTTCTATTTCTATTTCTATTCTATTCTATCCCTATTCTATTATTTCTATTTCTATTTCTATTTCTATTTCTATTTCTATTTCTATTTCTATTTCTATTCTATTCTATCCTTATTCTATTATTTCTATTTCTATTTCTATTTCTATTTCTATTCTACATAGTGAAAAACAAATAGTTTTAAATACGGGTCTGTAGTTTGAATTTTTGAAAGACAGTAACTTCAACAAACCTCTCTCACTGGAGAGTATTCTTCCCACTTTGTGACTTTAATAAAGGAGTCCAGAAATGGTCTCTTCCAACCTGGTCTATTCCATTCTATTCTATTCCATTCTATTTCTATTCTATTTGGTAGGCATAGGCTTTAGTGTTTTAATCTCTGTGTTTCCTATCCTGTCTCTCCAGCATCACTGGTCTGGAGATGACTGGGCATGAACATTAACTATAATAGATCAATGTCATTTTGACTCACAGGAGAGAAGACAAGGGAATGAATTTATTGTTCCTAAGGCTGCTATTTGCATTCATATAAGCTGTTACACCTGCTCGAATCCTTTGCACACTCACAAAGTAAAGTGGTAGTGATGTCTCTTCAGTTTCAAGATTAGGTTATTACAAGATGCTTTAAGATGTCTTGAAGTTTGATTTATGTGCACATGTGGCTTCTAGGAACAAGTTTCCATTCTTATGAGGCATGACTATTATATAATTCACTCAGTTTCTCCACAGAGAACCTATCCTTGCCTTGAACATCTCACCAGCTGTGAAACTTTAAGGCAGTGCTTTTCCCACTGAACTAGTTTGACCAACTTGCACAGTTTGCCTACTGAGATTGCCTGGTAACAGCTTTGTTCTGCACTTGTTTTCACCTGATTTATTCAACTTCATTC
This sequence comes from Picus viridis, assembly GCA_033816785.1. NCBI lineage: Eukaryota > Metazoa > Chordata > Aves > Piciformes > Picidae > Picus > Picus viridis. Next base: position 10,424,751 of record CM066574.1, on the reverse strand, counting down.
TCTATGTTACTTGTTGGAGTTTTCAAGTCGGCTCCAGCTTTTAATTTTAAGCAGCAGGAACTGAAAGAAGGCTCCTTTGGAAAATGCATTTATCCCTCTTTCTTCACACAGGAAAATACTGTTTCCCTTTTCTGTCCTGTCCAAGAATTTATCACTTCTTTTCATTCTTGCTGAGCTGTTCCAAAACAATTAGCTACAGGAAGCTGTCTTGCTGTCTGACATTTTAAGTTGTGACATGTTTTGTAGAACATCTGCCCTGAAAGTTACTCTTTTTTTTTTTTCTTCTGAGTTGCATGAAAGTATGGAGTTCTGTCTGTTCCTGGGTGGAACAGTGGATTACACCAAGCTGTGTGGTGCAGCAGACATGCTGGAGGGAAGGGAGGCCATCTAGAGGGATCTTGACAGGCTGGAGAGGTGGGCCCATGACAACCTCATGATGTTCAACAAGACCAAGTGTAAGGTCCTGCATCTGGGTCAGGGCAATCCCAAGCACTGATATAGGCTTGGCAGCAACTGGCTTGAGAGCAGCCCTGAAGAAAAGGATTTGGGGGTGCTGGGGGATGAGAAGCTCAACATGAGCCACCAGTGTGCACTTGCAGCCCAGAAAGCCAATCACATCCTGGGCTGCATCAAGAGAAGCAGAGACAGCAGGTCGAGGGAGGTCATTCTCCCTCTCTACTCCACTCTGGTGACATCCCATCTGGAGTACTGCATCCAGTTCTGGAGCCCCTCTTACAGGAAGGACCTGGATGTGCTGTAGCATGTCCAGAGAAGGGCCACAAGGATGATTAGAGGGCTGGAGCACCTCTCCTGTGAGGACAGACTGAGAGTTGGGGCTGATTAGTCTGGAGAAAAGAAGGCTCTGAGGAGACCTAATTGTGGCCTGCCAGTATCTTAAGGGGGCCTACAAGAAAGCTGGGGAGGGACTTTTGAGGGTGTCAGGTAATGATAGGACTAGGGGGAATAGAGAAAAACTAGAAATGGGTAGATTCAGATTGGATGTTAGGAAGAAGTTTTTCACACGAGGGTGGTGAGACACTGGAACAGGTTGCCCAGAGAGGTGGTGGAAGCCTCATCCCTGGAGGTTTTTAAGGCCAAGCTGGATGTAGCTCTGAGCAACCGGATGTAGCTCTGAGCAACCTGATGTAGTGTGAGGTATCCCTGTCCATGGCAGGGAGGTTGGAACTAGATGATCCTTGAGGTTCCTTCCAACCCTGATTCCATGATTAATTACGTCCATTCTATCTGCCTCTGCTGGTAGAATAAGAGATAGCGAAGAAAAATTTACCAGAGTATTACTCATCTTTAGTCATTTCTTCAGCAGCCATTTTTTTTTTTTTTAGATGTCTTCTATCTTGAACTTCCATAAACAGTGCCTCTATCTGCTACACTTCTTCAGAATCCAGAATTAACCTCTAAAAAGATATATTTAATTGGGAAGAAAAAGAAGAATGAAGCATTTCTGCCGGGTATCCCCACCTCTGCGTTTATCGTTGTTGCAATACTCCTTGAACCGTGTGAGAGCAATAACAAAACATTTATTTTTCCCAGATCTGTAATTAAGAGAAAACCTAGAACAGCTGCAGTAATAAAACCCACTGAGTCATTAGGTAGTTTTTGTCTTTCATAGATGATAACCACAGAAATTGGTAATTTATTGCTTCTGTGAATTGAGAACCCATAAAGTACGCACGTCCAGAACTCTAAAGCTTATTACATCACCGCACAGGCCTTCTAGTGCTGATTCTCTTAGCAAAGATTATTTTTCACTATCAAAGCAAACTGAAAAGGTTGTCTTTTGTTAGATCTCTGCTTGTCTCTTGTCTATTGTGTGTTTATTAAAAACAAAGAAAAATTGCTGGTTTATTGCCTCCAGCTGTAGTCAGTTTCAGAGTTTGAGGGGAGAGCAGCGTCTGAATTGCAATCTATGCTGTTGAACTGGAAGGTGAATTCATGCCTACCCTAGAAAGGTTGTATTACCTGAAGGACATGACTGTGTGGCGAAATTATTTCACTATTATATAAGCATAAACCAGGAAAACTCATGTCTAGTATTTTGGCAGGCAGTAGCATACAACGTTCACATGTGATGTTGGGTTTTGTGAGAGGCATGCATTTCCTAGCACTTATTTAGGAATTCACTTGCAGTATATCACAAGTGACTTTTCCTCCTGATCCTTGGAGAAATGCAGAAGTGCTTTCAGATATCGTTGCATTTACCCTATGTCTTCTGGCTAAGGGATGTCAGAAGCAGGTAAGGATGTTAAGGGCTGAAATATATGTGCCCAGCTCTGGCAATGCTCTGTGATATCCTAGAAACAAAGTAATGTTAAAATATCTACAGAAAATACTTGTTCATGTTATGATGTGACTTTTGTGATTGTATTTGAAGTGTTTTGTATCTATACTCTTGCAGTCACTTTGAAGACTGATTTGACAATCTTAAGAAGGACATTGAGACACTTGAAGGTGTCCAGAAAAGGGCAACAAGGCTGGGGAGAGGCCTCGAGCACAAGCCCTATGAGGAGAGGCTGAGGGAGCTGGGGTTGTTTAGCTTGGAGAAGAGGAGGCTCAGGGGAGACCTTATTGCTGTCTACAACTACCTGAAGGGTGATTGTAGCCAGGAGAGGGTTGGTCTCTTCTCTCAGGCAACCAGCACCAGAACAAGAGGACACAGTCTCAAGCTGTGTCAGGGGAAGTTTAGGCTCGAGGTGAAGAGGAAGTTCATCACTGAGAGAGTTGTTAGCCTTTGGAATGGGCTGCCCAGGGAGGTGGCGGGGTCACCATCCCTGGAGGTGTTCAAGAGGGGATTGGATGTGGCACTTGGTGCCATTGTTTAGTCATGAGGTCTGTGGTGACAGGTTGGACTTGAAGATCTTTGAGGTCTCTTCCAACCTTGGTGATTCTGTGATTCTGTGACTTAAATGTCAATCCAAATTTTGTGGAGTTTGTGTCTGCCTATGTTCCATCATCTAAATGTTCTACTGACGTTTCTTTTTAAACAGAATATTGTTACTCTTGTTTGGATATCCTTTCTTGGCAGAAAACATTCAAAGCCATTACTGTATAGAAAATACTATACTTGTGCTCATGTGTGACAGGTGAAGGCTGAAGGTTGGAATACTGTGTGTAGATGACACAAAGTTGTGGCACCAGCTCACACCAGCCCGACCCACAGCACCCATTATAGTATATAAGCAGTCTTTGCATTTGTTTTTATTGATGCTGTGCCATAGAAGCAGGAAGATGAACTTTGTATTGCCTCACTGCCAGGCTCCAAAATGTTACTTCAGGAGCAGTAGTGTTGTACGGGACAGGCTGACACCTCTCCTTGACTACAAGGGGTCAGAAAATTATACCTTCTGAGTAAGGGATCTTATTCAGTGAATGAGATCTGAACCTAATATTCATTCACCCAGTAAATATTAAATGTGGAACAAAACATTTAGCAGGTTGCCTTAAAAAAATGATTCTTGCTATTTCAGTCACCAGCCCTGCTGTCTCCTCTGGTCACAATCAGCTTGGTTTTTTTAGGATTTACTGCTAAGCTATATCAAAAGATGGAAAAGTGAACTATATTTAATGAAATAGGTAGTAGAAGCCCCATCCCTGGAGGTTTTTAAGGCCAGGCTGGATGTGGTTCTGAGCAACCTGATCTAGTGTAAGGGGTCCCTGCCCATGGCAGGGGGATTGGAACTTGATGATCCTTGTGGTCTCTTCCAACCCTAACAATTCTATGATTCTAAATGATTGCAAGAACTAACTGCCACCTCATTAAAGACTGTTTGAAACTAAGTTTATGGTAAGTAATGAAGCTAGGCATTTACCCCTAAGCCATAGACTCTTCGGTACATCAGTGAATAGGCCATCGGTGTCTGCTGTATATGCAAATGAAACTATGCTAATGAAGAAATGTCCTGTGCCTTCTTTATATAATTGTGTTGTGTTCAGTCATCCTCATTTTGGTTTTGAGCTGGCTGCATCTGAAGTTTGTTTTATATCCATTTCCTGTGCTGCCATATAATACAGTACCCACCTTTTGCAATCTAAGAGATTTGTTGGTTTGGTTTTGCTTTTAATTCAGTGAGATCCCTATTATGGTGCCTTTAATTCCTTCCCAGATATATCAAGATTGAAGACAAAGATTGAAGACAAAGAATCCAACAATCATTTCCATCTCATCCTTCATACTAAACTGGCTAGCGCTCACTACAAGCCAGAACTGCAGGCTCAGACCACCCTCATTAATTTCACTGTCACCAAGGGTGGCCTGGAAGACCAGCTGCTGGCTGGGGTTGTTAGAGCCAAAAGGCCAGATTGAGAAGAACATGAGGCAAAGACTATCTTTTGATCTGTCCATTGCCCCTTCTGAGATTTTAAGGCTAGCTTTAATGTGCCTGGTTGAATCTGCTGTACAGCAATTGTTAGTAACCCACATATTAGAAAGATTTTGCAAAGTGTAGAAAGTACAACTACTGATTTGCTCAAATCCATGCTCCCAGAGGGCTTGACCTCTGCTAGAAATTAAATTTATTGTGATTATATTCCCACACTTCTCTCTAGTGCTTGGTTTACTCAGGGCATTGCATTTAATTTACAGTGCAGGATTAAAGCCCTCTGCAGTGCTTCATCTACCAGTGATCTTGAGCCAATAACAGTGAATAAAATTTCATGCCAGTCTATAAGATGATATGATAACACTGTTAGGACTTGGGGCACTTGGTTAATAAATCATAAATTATTGCTGCAAAGATACAGTTCTATGGCTGCTGCAGCAATACCAATGTGTAGCAGCTTACAAAAAGAAATACTTTTATAGCTGGTTATGGAAGACTGAGCAGACTGTGATCTTGAAAAAATGGGGGCGGAGGGAAATACATAGGGGTGTGAAATGAATAATATGAACACTTCTTGTTTCTCTAGTGTGTCTTTCCCATTTCCTCAGGTAATTCATTAACCTCATCTGCAAAGATCTGCTACACTCCTTTGAGGTACCACAGCTTCATGCAGGGGCAAACTGGGTCAGAGAGCTTAATTACCCCTTGAAGAGTGAAAGCCATATACTTGGGAACACACTCTGAAAACAGCTGGGCATTTTCCACTGAGTCTGCATATTGTTCCATGTGGGGCTGTGTGCTTATGACACCTGTACCTAGGGCCTTTTGGTGCAAGGGTCAGATTCTGATAGAGAGCTTGGCATATGACTAGTGAAGCTATTTCATCATCAGAAGGTCAGCCCAGTAGAACAGGTTACCACCATGCTTTACCACATCACTTGCTGCCAAAGTGGGGTTTAACAGCCTTCTGATGGTTTTCTCAGCCTCCATGTAGATTACCACTTGCCATCTCTGGCAAGTCCAGAGTCCTCTGGTGTAACCTGAGGAGGAAGGAAGCTAAGGGAAAGATCAAGTTCTAGCCTATTTTGACCTTGACCTTCTTATTTAGGGTGTCCCAGACCTTAGTTCTAGTGTACTGGGACAGAACTGTCACTTTCAGAAATTCAGCTAAAACAACTGATGTAACTAAACAGAGTGATTGTGAGCTAAGCTTTCTAAAGCAGTATTTCTTGCTATATTTTTTTTTAAGTGCAGTGTTTTCATTCCCTCTTCTAGTCATCCCTGGGCAAGCAGCAGAACTGTTTTGAGACTGAGCTCAGGCAGCTAGAAGACAATATGCAGCTCAGCCTGTCAGCTGCCTAGGGCAGATTTTTAGACCACAGTGAACTTGTAGAGAAATCAAATCAACAAAACCAACTGTAGCAGAATTACAGCACAAGGTGGTAACAATTAAACTGTTTTTAATAGCATAAAGTTACCTGTAAAATGTGCATTACTAATTATTTTTACTGAAGCATTTCTATGACCTAAGAATAGTCAAATTCCTATCTGTCCAGCAAGGGCTTTCCACCCACATATTCACAGTTCCATATCTATGCTATGTAGTTGTCACATTAATTTTCTTTTTTTTTTTTTCTGACTGAAGTGCTTGAGTTAGTACTCAGAAATAAGTGTTAGCATGAAATATGAACAGATGTATTCATATATATGATTGCCATGCTTGGTGCAGAGAGGAGTCCTCTTCCTAATTGGAATGGAATGGAATGGAATGGAATGGAATGGAATGGAATGGAATAGAATAGAATAGAATAGAATAGAATAGAATAGAATAGAATAGAATAGAATAGAATAGAATAGAATAGAATAGAATAGAATAGAATAGAATAGAATAGAATAGAATAGAATAGAATTAACCAGGTTGGGAAAGACCTTTGAGATCATCAAGTCCAACCTATCACCCAACACCATCTAATCAACTAAACCATGGTACCAAATGCCTCATCCAGGCTCTTTTTAAACACCTCCAGTGATGGTGACTCTACCACCTCCCTGGGCAGCCCCTTCCAATGGCCAATCTCTTTCTGTGAAGAACTTCTTCTTAACATCCAGCCTAAACCTCCCCTGGTGCAGCTTGAGCTTGCTTACCTTAAATATTTGCTACTCTCTGAAACAAAGTCAGTTTTCTAGAGTATATCCATATTATTTTTGTGTATGACTAGAAATGTTTTGGCAATTGTGTGGAATAATCATGGCACATTAAAAAATAAATGAGGTAACTATCATACTATAGGTGGCTGAAGGCAAAGGAAATGAAGCTCACATTAATGTGACAAGAGCATTGCAGACCAGAGCCATAAGAGTGTTCATTTACTTGATTAGCAGCAGTCTGGGCAGCATCAACTCCATCACTGAAGGTAAACATTTATCTTGCTGATTTGGTTTCACTGTGCAAGGAATGGGTTTCTGCTTTCAGCAGTGATACTCAATATATCAGTTATTACTGGTAACAGATGTTTAGACTGGCAGGGCTATGTGTCTGAGAAAGGAGAGTACAATCCTGCTGAACCATACATGGTACATTCCCATGGGTCTCTGTCAGCTATCTCCATTCTCAAGGTGTTTCATGACTGCTTGCAAAGTTTATCTTCCTTATGCTAGGCTGTCCCCCAGGGTCAGCTAGGAAGATTTTTCACAGAATACATCCAGTCAGAAGGCACCTCAAAGATCATCCAGTCCAACCCTCAACCCAGCACTGAAGGGTCAACACTAAACTATGTCCATAAGCACCAGGTCCTACACACTGCTTAAACATTCCCAAGATGGGTGACTCCACCACTGTCCTGGGCAGACCATTCCAATGTTTGATATCCCTCTTTTTTTCCTAACATCCAGCCTGAATTTCCCCTGGGGCAGCTTGTAACCACTTTCTCTGGTCCTGTGACTTTACATCAAGGAGAAGAGGCTGCCCCTCCTTGCTCCAACCTTCCTTCAGGGTTTTGAGAGATTTTGTATAAAAAAATTCACTGTGACAAATCTACCAAATCATCCAATGCTATGAGGAAGGGAGATCATACACCACAAAATTACTAGCTTGCTTAACTGAGAGGTTCTTCCTGCTGAGAGAGAGAGAGGCAGAAGAGTACTGCTATTGGCAGCCCTCATCCTTGGCTTGCTGAAATTTTCCTCAAAAGCCTCTTGGCTGAAATACCTCACATTTTAGACTGCTTAGGCCAGCTCTTCTTAGAAGTCTTTTCATAGAAACCTACTTTTCACAATCTTTTTTTTTTCAGAAGCCATGGAATTTTTGGAAAGGGGAAGCTTGTTTTTTTTGCCTAAACAGCTTTGCAGATGAGGGAAAATTTTTAGATCAGGGGTACTAATGTGCACTGGTCTGCTGCTTCTTCACTAGAAGGCAATGCCTCTGTCCAAACCTGGTGGGTGTGCAGTTTCTCACACAGTGTGACTGCTGCTTCAGTATCAATAATAATTGCAGAAATTCCAAAGAATGCTCTTATGTAATTCTTCTGGTTTAAAATTCTGCAATGACTTCATGTAGCTATGCTGAGGATAAATAGCACAAGTTAGCTGCTGGTGGCTGGATCATTAGGATTGAAATTAATGTTGCATATAGAGTAAGAATTCAGTAAATAATCCATATCTCATTTAGACTGTAATTTTTCCTTCTAAATTCAGTATCTCTATGCCCTTGAAAATATCAGGACTGGGTGGCAGGTTTTGCCCTGATGAGCTTGCTCCAAAAGAATCACACAGAATCACCAAGGCTGGGAGAGACCTCAAAGATCATCAAGTCCAACCTGCCACCACAGAACTCATGACTAAACCATGGCACCAAGCGCCACATCCAATCCCCTCTTGAACACCTCCAGGGATGGTGACTCCACCACCTCCCTGGGCAGCCCATGCCAATGGCTAACAACTCTCTCAGTGAAGAACTTTCTCCTCACCTCGAGCCTAAACTTCCCCTGGCGCAGCTTGAGACTGTGTCCTCTTGTTCTGGTGCTGGTTGCCTAGGAGAAGAGACCAACGCCCTAAGTAGTAAGTAACAGAGGTGGGAATTAAACTAGAGAAAGCAGGAAAAAAGGAGGGAAGGAAAACTGGTGATGATTCTCTGCTTCATGGTGCAGATGGATTTATATACATGACCTAAGTTTGCAGCACTGTGTTGCTTAACTTTTGCCTTTTTTTTTTTGTAGTGGTGGTACTGGGAGGGATCATCAAGGATGGAAATGTGTACAGCAAATGAAAAATAACCTCAATCACAATTACAGAGAAGACAGAAACCAAAATAAGTATCACAATAAACTGATTTTTAGATAGAAAGAGGAAGGACTTTTAATAGAGAAAGAGATGTATTTATAGTGGAGAGATAATATATGGTATTAGGGCAAAGGTGTCTCTTTTTCCCATTATATGTGGTTAAAGTGACAAAACCATTAGGAAAACCTCTCACAGAACCTAAGGGATTTTCTTCAGTATACAATAATACAATACAATACACCAGGTTGAAAGAGACCTTCAAGATCATCGCGTCCAACCCATCAACCAATCCAACCCACCTAAACAACTAAACCATGGCACCAAGCACCCCATCAAGTCTCCTCCTGAACACCTCCAATGAAGGTTACTCCACCACCTCCGCGGGTAGCTGATTCCAATGGGCAATCACTCTCTCTGTATAGAACTTCTTCCTAACATCCAGCCTAAACCTGCCCTGGCGCAGCCTGAGACTGTGTCCTCTTGTTCTGGTACTGGCTGCCTGGGAGAAGAGACATGCAGCTCATGTGCCAGAATTGATTCAGTGTAAAACAACTCTCTCAAAACATCCACCAAGCTACTCAGGATCTGCAAATTTCCCAAAGCTTTATGGCAACTTGCAGCCTAAAGAGGTCTTGGAATGATAATAGAAACAGCTGTGCACTATATATTTTTTCTTCTCTCTATATTATGGGATATAAAAAGGACACATAGATATAATTAGATGGGTTTCAGAAATCTCTACTTTTGTGGTCAAGTTTGTCTAAGGGTAACTTTTGCATGCAAGACTTGTGTTTCTGTGTTTGGGTATGGTCCCATAAGCTAAAGAAAAGTAACTGCTCTTGTTGGGTAGGCCATCTTAAAATTTGGGTGAATTTGACCTTCAGTACATAAATATCACACACACACACACACACATATATATATATATATATACATAATGCAGCTATTTTATGTGGAAGGTTTTGACTAACCAGATAGGTTTGGTTTTCATGGTGTCTTTTTTGAACAGATAAATTTCATCTCTTGTGTGTAGGAAGGGTTTGAAAAAAAAAGCTGTCACATCCTCCAGTGAGCAATATTTAAGAATATCTTTCCATTTACAATAGATTTCAAATAAATATTTTAAAATAGCTTTAAAACAAGATGTAAATTCTCCTAACAGAGCTTCCAAAAATACAGCTGTGGGAATTCATGGCAATTTGAGCTTCCTATTCAGTAATACCTTGAGCAGTCAATACTGCAGAAGTGGCTCCACAGCAAGTGGGATGACCTTTTGCAGTTTTGTATGCTATCAAGATTCTTCTGAGAAGTAAAGAGAGAGAGCTCCTTGAATTGGATTTCCTTCTTCAATTCGAAGCTGAACACACTTACAAGAGTCCTGTTGGCTTCTTAACTGCTCAGCCATGGAGTGCCATTAGCGTAGGTTGGGAAAATTGCTTTTCAGTTCTAAGTCTATTTTGATGTTATTTCTGGAGGCATGCTACAGCTAGACAATTTCAGATAAAGTCATATATTCCACTGTAATTTTTAGTAGAACTGGTGATGCTTTCAAAGAGGAGTTGTCTTTGCTTTTTGAGTGTATTTTTCTTTAGTTATTAAGTATTGTACTTTGTAAGGAAATTCTGTTTCACCATAGTTTGTCTTGTCCCCTACAAATAAAATTTTTGCCCCCCCCAAGCTTGTTGTATCTTGATATTTAACAATAAGCAGACAGAATGGCAATACTGATCTAAGTAAACTCTTATCAGTACTATTATTTTCATATCTGTGTGTATATATACATATGTGTGTAGTTTAGTCTTTTAAGGTAAATCTTGAATCCCTTGAGTTTGGTGAAATATTTTTTTACATACCACTCAAAGTCTTAGTATTGGTCTTCCTGTTTCAGTCTTCATGCAGAAGGTACATTACCTGTATGTATATCTTTATCATGCTTCCAGGCTATGGCAGTGTGTTCAAGGATTAGATAAAGATATTTAAAGATCCATCAAGAGGTGAAAGAAGTGGATGGATTCAGTGGATAGACAGACATCCAGAAAATCAAAGGCTTTCTTGGGAATGGACACACAAAAGCTTTCTTCAGAAGCTAATCATACTAAGTGTTCTCTGTCTGGACAGAATGAGGTATGCTCTTAGGTATGAAATCTGACAGCAAGTCTTTCAGGGCAAGCGTGTCTGAGGGTAGCTTGTATGTGTCAGTGTAGAGAAAAATCAGACCTTAAAAGGAAAGCAAATAAATTATCAAACTGGCTGATCAGCCAGAAACTGAAACCAGTGACTGTGGTCCTTCCCAGCCTGTTCTGCTGGTGAAGAGTTTCTGAAGAGGTAGTGTGGTGTGACACGCATTCTGGCACTTTTGGAGAGCTAAGCTAAGACGGCATATAGGTACGATGAGGAGCTGTTGGTAGCTGCAAGTGTATTCTCAGAATTAGTTCTCATGGTATTAGAGCTGGTAGCTAGATGGCAAGATGGCAATTTTTCAGGTCTACCTTCTTTATAATTCTGTGATGTCAATAAAGATTCTGTTGTGGCTGCTTATGATCTTCTCACAGCTCTTTTCCTGTTTTATTGTGTCCATCTTTTGATTCCAAATGATGGTCTCATAGACCTGATCTTCCACACCCCATCATAACATCTTTCACTCATTTATGTGCCTTCTGAGAATGCAGGGTTTCTATCCAGCTGCCCTGGCTTTTAGTGACAACATTGTCTGCATGTATTGACTTGCTTGAATTCAGTTATTAAAGAGGTCTTTTTCATTCAGAAGTTGCTGTTTTCTGTCATGTGGCTCCTATCCCTCAGAGAAACAGGGATGATCATCTTCTGTCTTTGATTGCAACCTGCATCCCATTCTTCCCTTCAATTCTGTGTCAATGACTACCAGACCATCACTGTCAACCACTTAGGTCTGAGAATGATGCAGACTTGAAGCTTGTATCAGGAAATATTTCAGGTGTTTAGAGAATGGGGGGTTTATATGTATAGGAACTTTGTGGTGGAAAATCTTGGTTCAAGATATGTGGAAAGCACAAGGATGCACTTATTAAAATTTTATGAAGACAGCAGTCCAACCACTTTGGTGGTTTTATTCTGTCCCCAGGGGTAAACCCACTTGAACATATTGAGGCACTATGTAATCTATTATTTGCTTCAACTGTCTTCTCATTAAAGATAAAAAAATTGAGCTCAAGGTGAAATGGAGTATGCAGGGCTAGAAGAGTAGGTAAATAGGTACCTGGTTAGATGCTTGGGTATATGTCCCCATACACACATAAGTGTATGGGTGTATTTTTCCTAAACAGAACAAAGCCTTCTAGAATCATCTGCCACCAAGATGGAGTATTCATTACTATGGGGAAGTTGGGCACAGGTTTTTTTCAGCAGAAAATACAAGTTCTAAAGTTTCTTCCACCTCCACCATATTCATGGTAAATGGGGTGGATGAAAAGTGTGAGGCCATAAGCACTACAGTATGAAGAAATTTTTAGACTGAGCATTCCTCTGCTTGGCATAATGCAGGTTTCCTTTGTACTGTTTTCTACCTTTTGACTAAATGAGGGCCAGAGGGCAATTTTCTCCATGCTCATGTAATTTTGTGCCCCCTGTGACTAAATAATGGTCATTATACAAACTATATTCAATTGTATAGGGTTCTGTGGCTTTATACTTAGGATTACTATTCCCCACAGACAATAGTGGGAATACCAGGTTAATACAGCTGTGACCTCACAGCGCTCAATTTAAACTCAGGCCTCACAAGGTGAGAGGCTTGTGCATTTACCCACTGAACCAATCAGTTAAAAAACTGATGTGATATCTACCACATGTTGCTCCCTTTTTCAAAAGGGAATTGCTCTGTACCCCCTATAAGAGTTTCTAAAGCTCAGAAACAATGCTGAGCATCTATCAAAATGTCAAAAGGTTCATTATCTTAAAACCAAGGGAGCAGATTTCTGCAGGCTTTTTCTAATACCAGCAATAAGGCCGCTGTTGAGAGCTCGCAATTTTGCTTGTTGAAATTGTGAGGGTTTAGTGAAGTGCTTCAGAAGAAGTAATATGCATTGCACAAGTGATAGTGAAATTAATGGGGGCATTATCATTCTTTTTCCTTTCTACTCTGCTCATTTTCCTACCTCCTCCCCCTGTTGCTCACCCTTCCCCAGTTATTTCTTTTACAGGCAAAAAGGCTTGGGTTCACTACTGACTGGAAGATTTCATAACATCTCTCTAGAACAAAAGCAGGAGATGGTTGCAGAGGAGGCGCTTGAGACAATTGCCAGATGTGGCCATTGGGTTCTTTTCCCACAAGAGCCCCTCTCATGGTGGCTGTCTCCTCAGCTGGAGGGAAAATCCCAGAAAACAAGCAAAATAGGTAGTAGATTACAGCAGACATTTTAAAGACCTAATAATCTTGTTCCTTTTTGCTTTTAACTTGAACAGGATAAATGTTATATAAATAGTGTATATCATGTTTTGCTGAACGCTGTCCTTACCTTCCCAGGAGGAAAAGGAGAGCGAGAACAGAAAGCCTCTGGAGGGTAGGTAAGACTGCCCTCAGGTATGTGCTTCTCCCCCATAACTAAGAGCTCCTGTTCTGTTCAGTGGACCATAATGGAGACGTTAATGAAAAGGGTCTGACTGCCCCTTGGGAAGCTGCATAATGAGCCCTGGAGTGCTGCTCTTCTGAGATAGCAGCCACAGCTTTGGCCAGCAATGTAAGGCCTGAGAACCCCCTGTAGTGGACAGAAGGATCTGTGCCGGTGCCTGGCAAGCTGCAGTTCCCAGCACAATAAGGGAGTAGACAAGAGCACTGCAATTGTTAATACTACTGAAAGAAGGTGCTCTCCTCCCACCATTTCATAATAAATAGCCAATGGATTTTGGCAACAACCCTTTTGTCCTGAAGCCAAACAAGAAATGCAATATTACAGGCCTTGATGTTAAGGTCACGGGGACGGGGCGGTTCTCCTCATCTCTTAATTTTTTGCCTCAGCATCATTTTTCTGTCAACCAGGTTGCCTACAGCAAATGAGGAGATGGGCTAGACTCAGTGTTGGCTGCTGGCTGAACTGAAATCACTGTGGGATTAGTGAGGGGCCTTGGTGTGCTAGGTGCTGTGCAAACACACACAAACTGAAACCTTCATCACAATTAAACTGGAAGTCTTTAACCAGATTTCACACAAGTGAACTAGTCACACTAGTGTGAAAACACCCATTCTTTTCTGCTAGCCAGTATAGAAATGTTGTTGTGAAGGAAAAAGCTGAGCTGGTTTTTAGGGGAATTTCAGAGCTCTCAGCTGGGACAGGGTGAGAAAATGGAGACAGCAGAGGCCCTGAATCTGCAATACTGTGTCACTAAAGTGATGAGAATAAATGGGGAACATTCAAGAGGCTTTTGGTGTTATAGACCTGCTGCATTTTCAGTCCATAATGCCTGGTTTCTGAGGGAGGAGAGAGATGGCGATTTTGCTGTGATGATTTTTGATAGTGAAGGATCAAGGAAAGTCCAAAAGGAGACTACATGGCTGGATGAAACCCCATCTGGCACTGAACTAGCTAGAGCTAGTGGGATTTGGACAGGTTCAGCATTTGTCAAACTTCAGTCTTCTGGGTTTCACCCCCAAACCCCTTATAGGTTTGTTTCATAAAAAGTTCTGCAGCAAAAAAGATTAAGTATTTTACCATATATTTTGCTGGAGGATAGGGGATATAAAAATAGATGTTAAAAACTGATATTCTAACTGAACTGGGAAATGCTCCAGAGCTAGTAAAAACAATTGGCACAGCAATTAATAAACTGCCAGAAGGAAAACTGACTTTAAATTTTCTGGTAACAAGTTTAAACTCCTCTGTCACTCTTAATCAATCCTCAAACCAGGCATCTGATATATCAAATGGTTATTTTGTTGTTATATTAAGGTTTGAAGGTTTCCAGTGTATGGATGTAACCTGTAAAAAATTGCAGGCACGGCCAGGCTGCTATCATGTAATGTAATAAGAAAGTCTCCCTCTCTTTCTATTCCCCTATTCCTTTTTCCACATCAAGAGAAAGTTTGGGAATATCATCTCAGCAGGTCACATGATAAAGTGATGCAGCAGCCAGTATGACTGACATGTTGTATTCCTTGGCTGGTATGTGGAGCTGAGAAACCTCTTCTGCTGCACAGAGGTGGAAGGCAATCAGTACAATCAGACAGTTCTGGTACAGCACTGAAGAGACAGAGAGATGGGCTGCCCGGGGAGGTGGTGGAGTCGCCATCACTGGAGGTGTTTAGGAGGAGACTTGATGTGGTGCTTGGTGCCATGGTTTAGTTGATTAGATGGTGTTGGATGATGGGTTGGACTCGATGATCTCAAAGGTCTCTTCCAACTGGGTTTATTCTATTCTATTCTATTCTATTCTATTCTATTCTATTCTATTCTATTCTATTCTATTCTATTCTATTCTAGATGCACGACTGAGCTGCAATCTGAATTGAAATGCTGATAGTGTAACCAAAAAAAACAAATCCAAACAAACAAAAATAAATAAATTTTTTAAAAAGACAAAAAAAGTGGAATGTGGGCTGATGGAGGGGTGAAAACTGCTGTAGCCCAGCCACATCTATCCCTGTATTTCACCAATAGGTGCTTTGGAGGCAGACACTTTTCCATTATAATTCATGTCTCTTACACATTAGTGAGTTTCCACTGTCTTTGTATATTAAGAACCTTAAAAGCTATTAAGCTCTGAAGAGTTATGAAACATATTTTTTCAAGTAGCAGGATAGCTGTAAGCATTTGTTTGTTTAGCTCTACTGAAGTCTTGCTCCTGGTATGCACAGGATAGGTTTTATCTTAGGTCCTAGCTCTACAGAGAATTTAAGCAGTGTCCAGGTGCCTGCTGAGTTATGCTTATTTTTACATGTGGTACCAACCACACCCCCAGATCAATTAACCCTGTGTTTACAAAATTTTTGTTAGCTTCAGAATCAAGGCCTGAAACTTTAGAAGCTAATGGTGAAACCTCTGCCATTTCAGCACACTACCAAGGAATAGAAAACAGTCTTCACATTTATTCTTTGTCTTGTCAATTTATTTACTAATAATGTGATGCTTGGGTTCAACAACTGTTTTCTATTAAAAAAACACAATAACAATGTCTTAAGATAAAAAATTTGTTAATTTTCTCACAATAACCATATCTGCTGGGTTTTCACAGATTATTCATCTAGCAGGCAAGTGGCTAGAATCCTTGGGAAAATTCCCTAAGCAATACTGTTTGTATATACTATAATAATAATAATACAATACACCAGGTTGGAAGAGACCTTCAAGATCATCATGTCCAACCCATCAACCAATCCAACCCACCTAAACAACTAAACCATGGCACCAAGCACCCCATCAAGCCTCCTCCTGAACACCTCCAATGAAGGTGACTCCACCACCTCCACGGGTAGCTGATTCCAATGGACAATCACTCTCTCTGTATAGAACTTCTTCCTAACATCCAGCCTAAACCTGCCCTGGCGCAGCCTGAGACTGTGTCTTCTTGTTCTCGTACTGGCTGCCTGGGAGAAGAGACCAACCTCTGCCTGGCTACAACCTCCCTTCAGGTAGTTGTAGAGAGCAATAAGGTCTCCCCTCAGTCTCCTCTTCTCCAGGTTAAGCAACCCCAGCTCCCTCAGCCTTTCCTCATAGGGCTTGTGTTCCAAACCCCTCACCAACTTCGTTGCCCTTCTCTGGACACGTTCCAGCAACTCAACATCCTTCCTAAACTGAGGGGCCCAGAACTGGACACAGGACTCAAGGTGCAGCCTAACCAGTGCAGTGTACAGGGGCAGAATGACCTCCCTGCTCCTGCTGGCCACACTGTTCCTGATGCAGGCCAGGATGCCATTGGCCTTCTTGGCTGCCTGGGCACACTGAAGGCTCATGTTCAGCCTCCCATCAACCAGCACCCCCAGGTCCCTCTCTGCCTGGCTGCTCTCCAGCCACTCTGACCCCAGCCTGTAGCACTGCATGGGGTTGCTGTGGCCAATGTGCAGAACCCAGCACTTGGATGTGTTCAATCTCATGCCGTTGGATTCTGCCCATCTGTCCAGCCTGTCGAGGACCCTCTGCAAAGCCTCTCTTCCCTCCAGCAGATCAAGTCCTGCCCCCAGCTTGGTGTCATCCACAAATGTACTGATGATGGACTCATCCAGATCATCAATAAAGATGTTGAACAGGATGGGGCCCAGCACTGATCCCTGGGGCACACCACTAGTGACTGGCCCCCAGCTGGATGTGGCACCATTCACCATCACTCTCTGGGCTCGGCCCTCCAGCCAGTTCCTAACCCAACGCAGTGTGCTGCTGTCCAAGCCATGGGCTGCCAGCTTGGCCAGGAGTTTGCTGTGGGGACGGTGTCAAAGGCCTTGCTGAAGTCCAGGTAGACCACATCCACAGGCCTCCCCACATCCACCAGACAGGTCACCTGATCATAGAAGGAGATCAGGTTGGTCAGGCAGGACCTGCCCTTCCTAAATCCATGCTGGCTGGGCCTGATCCCTTGGCCATCCTGTAAGTGCTGTGTGGTTGCACTCAAGATGACCCGTTCCATAATCTTGCCTGGCACTGAGGTCAGGCTGACAGGCCTATAATTCCCTGGCTTGTCCAACCAGCCCTTCTTGTGGATGGGCACGAGGTTTGCCAGCTTCCAGTCTTCTGGGACCTCTAACAAAACAAAATGAAACAAACCAACAACAAAAACCTAACAAAAACAACAACAAAAGAAATAAACCAAAACACACACACACAAACCTGTCCATGCTCTGAAGTCAGAGTTCTTTCCTTCACTGGTATTCATGAACTTTACTCGCCTCTTTATTTGGTTTGACCATGTCCAGCGTAGGGAGGCTCTACAGAGGGACTTGGATAGATTGGATCCATGGCCACATTAATGGGATGAGCTTCAACAAGGCCAAATGCCAGGTCCTGCACTTGGGTCACAACAACCCCAAGCACGCTTGGGGAAGTGTGGCTGGAAAGCTCTCTGGCAGAAAGGGACCTGGGGATTCTAATCAACAAGCTGAATATGAGCAAGCAGTGTGCCCAGGTGGCCAAGAAAGCCAATGGCATCCTGGCTTGGAGTAGAAATTCTGTGTCCAGCAGGAGTAGGGAGGTGATTGTCCCCTTGTACTCAGCTCTGGTGAGGCCATGCCTCGAGTACTGTGTCCAGTTTTGGGCACCTCAATGCAAGAGAGATGTGGAGGTGCTGGAGCCAGTGCAGAGGAGGGCAACAAAGCTGGGGAAGGGCCTGGACAATAAATCTTATGAAGAGCAACTGAAGGAGCTGGGACTGTTTAGTTTGAAAAAGAGGAGGCTGAGGGGAAACCTCATTGCTCTCTACAGTTACCTGAAAGGACATTATGGAGAGGCTGGTGCTGGTCTCTTCTCACAGGAAATTAGTGACAGAACAAGTGGGAACAGCCTCAAGCTGCAGCAGGGTAGGCTTAGACTGGTCATTAGGGAACATTTTTTCACAGAAAGAGTGGCCAGGCACTGGAATGGGCTGCCCAAGGAGGTGGCTGAGTCACCATCCCTGGATGTATTTATAGGCTGGATGTGGTGCTTGGGGATATGGTTTAGCGGTGAACCGTGTAGAGTAGGGTTATTGGTTGGACTTGGTGACCCCAAGGGTCTTTTCCACACTGAACACTTCTGTGATTCTGCCACAGAGTGGATTTATGTACCCAGATGTTCAGTACCCTGTGTATGAATCTTGTAGTTAGTCATAAAGAAAGGAATTCACAAGCAAGGGTTACATGATGTGTTGTTGGTTTATCCTTCACTCTTTCCCTGAATGAGGTTTTGTGGAGCTGCTAGCTGAGTGGAAAGAAGCAGGAGGAGGGGAAAAGTGAGACTGTGGTGGATAGGGGTGTCACTGAATGTGTGTAGTCTCCTTCCCTCCAGGTTTATGGTTATCCCTGTCTGTTACCCTGAGGAACCTGCAGAGAGATCTTCAAGCTCACTGCAGGTTGTCTTCCCTGCAGTGGTGAAAGCACTGGAGTAGCAAGCTTATTTGTGTCAGCAAAGCAGACCATGATAAAAGCAACCATAACTGTACACTAGCCTTCCAGCAGAGTTTTAGCCTGTATTTGTTTGAGCACAGAACACATGAAGACAGAGCTTGGATGTGAAAAGGGCAAGAGCTGCTTTTAAAGGAACTCTGTTAACCAATGCCTAGGAGAAAAAGAGCCATGCACTGAAAAAGCCATGCCCAAGCTACCTTGGCTACAAATGGTTTGATTTTGATGGTGAAAGGTGATTTGGAAAGATTCTTGTAGGAATGGAAGAATGGTTGTGGGTTTGGAGCTAAATAGACAGGTATTAATGAAGCATATTTTCTTATATAATGTTTAATTTGTAACTACTCATAACAGTACTTCTTGTGTTAAGCTGAAAAAAAAACCCAAAGTTTTAAACAGAGGTAATTCGTAGGTGATTTTACCACAGTATTTTAAATGGAAAGCTGAACAAAATAGACAAAAATATGCATTGTTGTCTCACTTGAGGCTATGTGCAGTTAAAAAAATATGTATGTATGCATTTCAATAAGCTAATTTCTAACCTTCCTACTTTAGAAAACTGCATTATTTTTAGCCATGGCTGTTTGTGGCTTTCTACAGGTGCAAACATTCATTAATGCATTTCTGGTTAAGGCATTGTAATTGAAAATAAGAAAATCAAACTATGCTTAATCCAGGTGGAATGAATCTCATGTTCTGTGGTTATCTTCAGGATAGAGGTTTGTGTTGTATTTTTCATGGTTAAACTCCCTGCTTACTTCAGAGGGAGCTCGACTACATGACCTTCAGAGGTCCCTCCCAACCCAGACCATTCTATGATTCCAAGATTCTGACCTGAGGGAGTTTTGTCAGACACAAAATCCTTTAGCTTTGCTCAGATTTTGTGATCTATTGCTCAGTTCGGGATGACCCATTTCATCTTTTCACAGCCAAGAGCTTACCCTCCTGAAGTTCATTCCCCATATCTATGTTTCCACAAGTATCAAAAGTTTTGGGGTTTTTATGTCAGTTGCTTCTTAAACTAAAAAGTAGAATATAGAGAACTATCAGAGACCTAATTTCTGATGGTTTTATTGGAAAATGCCAAATAGTTTGCCTCAGTCTGGAGAGGAGGCTGAGGGGAGACCTCATTGGTCTTTACAACCACCTGAAGGGAAGGTGGAGCATGAGGGGGCAGCCTCTTCTCCTTGGTGACAAGTGACAGGACTAGAAGAAATGGTTATAAGCTGTGCCAGGGGAGGTTCAGGCTGGATGTTAGGAAACGCTTCTTCATTGAAAGCGTATTCAAGCAATGTGTGGACCTGGTGCTTAGGGACATGGTTTAATGCTGACCCTTCAGTGCTGGGTTGAGGGTTGGACTGGATGATCTTTGAGCTCTCTTCCAACTGGATGTATTCTGTGATTCTCAGTAATTGATAAAACCAGCTGAAACCCTGTGCAGAATCTCATCTTGCCAAGATTCTCTGATAAAACTATTACATCTTTTTAAAAGGCAAAAATGTATTATTAAACTCCAGTTTCAAACATGACCCTTGAGTGATTCTCTGAGTCATGTTTATAGAGTTCTGGTTAAAGTCTCTATTTTTGTTGGTTTCAGTAGCACAACAGTTCTCCTTTCCTGAGGGACATATAGAAATAAAATGGTAACCATTCACACCTCAGCATCTGGGAATTACTGCAAAACATACTGCCACTGATCACTAAGAAACCTTCTTCTCACTCTGTCCAACTCCAAGCTTGTGAGTGCTCCCTTCCGGCAGCTGGGGCAGGCACAGCCATTGATAATGCTGCTGGTTGTTAGCTGAATGAATATATTCCTTTTTTCTTTGACAGGATACCCTTGAAGTCTGCACCAGAGAAGGGGAATTTAAAAGCATCCTTTTTTTCTCTGTGCTATTTTCACACATGTGTTGCCAGGAGACTAAAGTTTGGCCCTCGGGGCTGGAATGGAAGACACCCATTCAGTGCTAGAGATCTCACCGCCTGCGTTGCTGCCCGCTGCAACTATTTAGAGATCTATACGAAGGTGAGAAGTAGCAGTCAGATAACCACACATCAAGGTCATTTCAACTCAATCAGCTGTTTCTACTGAATAAGGGGGACACCATTCTTTCTCTGAAGCTGTTATATAAGTAGCTGGAGTGAGATGATGCTGTTGCTGAGTATGAAAATAAATCAGATCACAGCCAAGGGGGTTGTGGGGTTTTTTTACAGGCAGCGGATGCTTGAACTTTGTAATATAGGTCAAACCAGTTCCACATCAGTAGCTAAGGGGGAAAAAAATGCCCTTCATTATGTTAACAAAAACAGTGGTTTACATGTGCATATATGCCAAATTCATTAGGCAGGTAATGAAGCATTTGCACAAATGTAATTACATACAGCAATTCTGACAGTTCATAACACTGCATTAATAATCACTACAATTAGTTCTGATGATGGAAGCAATTTACAGCACGTCACATGTATAAATAATGGTGAATTTCCTGCATGTGTCATTATTATGTATTAAGGATGCCACCTTGTTGTGACTTTCTCAGTAATGTTCCCCTTGAGTCAAAGTTAAGGGTAGATGAGTGATTTTATTTCGGAGCTACAGCCTATTTCACACTTGTATAGTTTAAATACTCAGTTGAGGTCATTTGCGTAAGTTCTGTATATGAAAAACCTAACTAAAAGTAGTAATTATTACTTACTGACCCATACAGGATAGTACTGAATGGATCCTCCCCTTTTAGTAATTTAAAGACATTTAAGAGATATTTATAAAGAGAAGGAAATGCCACCCCTTGAGAATATGGTTTTCTCCGTGTTTCCCACCTTGTGCTTACTCTTAGAAATTAATTTTCCTTTTTTTTTTTACCCCTACTGACCTTTATTTAGCTAATAGGACATGAAACTTGTTTTTCCTTTCTGTGGTACTTGGTGTCATAGTGAAATAATTGCTTAATTTTATAGTGATGATTTAATAATGCTTCCCATTTAGAAAACAAGTCTATAAAATCAGCTTATTCCAACCCTTAGTTTTCATTGCTAATAAATCTTGCTGTGTTAAGCTCTGTTCTTTTCAGACCACAATTCATAAGCCGGATAATTAATTTTTCTAATTAATGAGAGGGAGGACTAGAAGGGTCTGTAAGAGCAAGAATTATTCCTTCTCTCCTCTTGGTAATATTGCTTATTGGCCCTTCTCATTCTATTAGTGATTCATTACCCTGTGGCTTTACGAGCTTTTTTCTTTTAAATATAGATACTCAAGAGGGAGAAGAGATAATAGCTTTTAAAACATGACTTTCTAGGTGTATATATATATTTCTGTGTCATTTTTCTTTGTTCTATCTCAGTTGACTATTGGTTGGGGACAACTTTAAGACATTAAGGATTAATCAGAAAGCATGAACTGAGAAGCCTGAGCTGGCCCATCAGTTAGTGCAAATTGCCTTAACTCCATCATCACTTGCACCAGTATACGGTGCTTCCCTCTCGATATTTAATCTTCTTGCATTTCACTTTGGCTTAACCCAATTTTCCTGTTGCTAAGACAAACTCCACCATACTAATCTCTGGTAATTAAGTCTCCTTAGGTGAAGAGCAGGATGCCTGATCCTGTCGCACTGTCCCATACTCCATCTTCTGATCTCCATAGGCATGTTCATGGAATTGCTGTTTGGAGTTTTGGGGGATGTGGATTCCATCCTCACTAAATCCATTCATTCAGCAATGGCTCAGTCTTTTTTTGAGTGCAAAAGACCAGTTTTCTATAGAGTACAATGGCAATTATGCAAACCTGACAGCCCAAAATATTTCTAATGCAAACCCCTCAGTTTTCTCACACTAGAAAAAAAAAATATCCCTTTTATATCCCAAGCTTTGATTATCCCAGTACAATCAATGTCCTGGAAGTGTGCAGCTGAATGAGCTTGTACTGAGTTAGAATATTGATACACTCTTCTAAAAGACAAAGAAAAAAGCCACTTCTTGAGATAAATACATATGAAATTAGAAAAACAGGAAAATGCATTTCTGTTGCCAAGAAAGAGAAAAGCAGGTTTATTCTAACCACAAGAATGTTTCATTCTAAAGCCAAGTTGTTGACATTTTTCACAGGGACTCTGTGTTCAGGATTCTCATCACCAGCATGCAGCACTGCATATTATGTTCCACTGGCCTTTGCCTCTTTTTTTTTTTTTCTTTTTTCTTTCTTTCTTTTTCCCCCATTTTTTTCTTTTTCTCTTTTTCTTTCTTCTTTCACTTTGTTTCTTTCTTTTTTTCTCTTTCTTTTTTTCTCTTTCCTTCTTTTTTCCTCTTTCTTTTTCCTTTTTTCCTTTTTTTCCTTTTTCTTTTTTTCTCTTTATTTTTTCTTTTTCCTCTTTTTCCTTTCTTTTTTTCCTCTCCCTTTCTTTTCTTTCCCCCCACTTCTTCCCCCTTCATTTCTTTTCTTCCCCCCCCCCACCTTTCTTACCCCCTTACCCCACCCTTTCCTTTCTTGTACCAAGCAGGCTGAAATCGCTGCAGCTATTTAACATCTTCTGTTAGATCACATCATGCAGTATTTAAAGCCTATAATCAAGTTTTCACTTGAACTGTTTGGGAGGCAAATATTGGCCCCAAGATGGCAGAAGTTCCCATCTGGACAGGCTTCATCACAAACTGGCCTATTTTGCAAACCAAAGGGTAACAGAAAGAAGCTTCAAACTATGTAAAGGCAAATAAGAGAGACAGTAGTTCCTTGAATACACTGTGCTACCCCTGTAATTGTATGCTATAATAGTGGCATTTTGAGTAGAGTTCTACAATGGACACAATGCTTACGTGAGGTGGTAGTAATGGGATTAATATTAATTCAATTTTTACTGAAGTTCTTGAATACATCCCAAATTCAAATCATGTAGAATTTCAGTTAGGGAATGCTTCCTAGTGAGGAGATATAAAAGACTGCAATCAGATATAAGTTTTTTTCATTTCTCCTTCATGAAAGGCACAGTAGGTTAGCTTTCTGTCACTCATGAGGATTATGTTTTTAAAGACTGGTATGGGAAAATATGTGCACTTGTTAATGAGTTATGTTCTCTTATATCATGCAGTGCTTTGAAAATGCACTTTTCTCTTAAAAGCCTTTCATAAGGGATAAGGTAGAACACATGATATAAGGCTCAGATCATGCACTGTAGACCATTACTGAATTTTAGGCACAAACTCAGTATTTTTACTCAGATATTTATAGACCCCACTCACTGGATTAAAAAATAAATCAATCTGTGTTTCAATGTAGTTATTTGCTAAACAAATAAAACCAGCAATGCAAATATATAACCAGGAAGCTTTCTGAAAGGAAGGATCTGAATTTCTTTTGTTTCTCTTAATAGCATGTATTTTGAGCAGCATTGGTTTGCCCTTTAGAAAGCTGACTTGTTTTATTCAGTGATGCGTTCTATTCCCCCGCGTAGGTTCCATGGGAAGACCTGCATTACCTCTTTGGTGAGATCATGCACGGGTGGCCACACCACCAATGTCTGTATATATCTGCAAGAATTCATCAGGCCACCTTCCATGTATGCCTAAAACACCTGAAAATGTGCGTGACATGTCCAAGCTAGGAGAAAGCCACCTTTCTGAACTGGATCCTTGTAGGGAAGACCACAAGTATTCTCATCTATGCAGCCCCAGCTGTACTGAGGTCATGTCTGAATTTAGAATACAGAATTAACCAGGTTGGAAAAGACCTTTGAGATCATCAAGTCCAACCTATCACCCAACACCATCTAATCAACTACACCATGGCACTAAGTGCCTCATCCAGTCTTATTTTAAACACTTCCAGTGATGGAGACTCCACCACCTCCCTGGGCAACCCATTCCAATGGCCAGTCACTCTTCCTGTGAAAAATGTGTCTGTGTCTGGCTCTGGAGGAATATATTCTCTAACTTCTATTGAGTGCAATGATTCATCATGAGCAGATCTTTGTCTGCAAGGGTTTGTGACTTGGAATATTGCTTCTTTAATTACTTTTGCAGGCACACTTACTTGGCAACTTGAATTCAGTGTTTTGTAATGCTGCTTGTATAGCCAGCTTAATGACATTGGAGGATCGTACACTGAGGATTCCATTGCACTGATAAAACCATTCTCTTTTAAGGTGTCACCAGCTAGAAAGGTCTGGGTGGGCACAGCAAAGTGTCTTTTATGGAACTGCACTTTAACCAACACAACTGATAGACTCTCCAGTTGTAGCAGTCCACAATGGCACTGTCCATAAAACATATGTTTGCTGTTTGTATGCTTTCTTCTCTGGAACAATAATAGAATGCAAACATTACACACTTCCTTGCATGTCTAAAACAGGGAAAACACTTTTAAAGACTGTCATTTTCCACCACCCTCTCACACATCTGTTTCTGTAGGTTTACCAGACTATTAATAGCTGATATATATTAAATTATTCACATTCAGCTGTTGAGTTTTGGTCCTGGACAGCAGTGTATGCATCCAAGGCGCAAGATTGCCTAAGTGGCTTCTAATCAGAAACAAAGCTTAGAAGTTTTGAGGATATAAAAAAAGAGGAAACTAATGCTTTAATTTTAGTTCCAAAAAGCCTTGCATGGAAACTGCTTTCATCTATTTTCATATGCATATATATCTATTTTCACACACATATATTTACACAAAATCTTTAGGTATATATAGGGATGTGTGTGTGTGTGTGTATATATAATGTATGCATATATAATACAATGTGTGTATATATAAATGTTTTTAAAACCCAAACCAAGTGGAAGTTTCTCCTAAGCTGCTGACCTAGTAACTTCAGAGGACTGAATGTACACAATTTGCTAAAAAGAGCCAAGACAATTTTAAAGTGCCCTCTTCCAGACTTGTTATTTTTCATTGCCCAAATTAAAACCAACTTTAAACAGGGAGAAAAAGTAAACTACAATCAGCATGTTATGTGTGAGCAGGCTATCTGCCAAGCCTGGCTACCTTGCGGAAGGTGCACTTTTTCCCCTTGGCAGTGCCTTTCGGTTGTGTGTGAGATGAGTTTGCTGGTGTCTCTGCAGTCTCTAACGAGTGGGTTTTCATATGTCAAAGAGCCACAGTCAGATGAAGGCAATTGGAAGTAACTGCTCAGGAGAAGATGCCCAAGACTAAGTTGCCATGGAGATGGAAAGGCTAAACACCACTGTACTCCTGACCTCGGTGCAGGCTGATTTCTCCAAATGACAGCTGAGGTCACAGGGGTATGGTGGGAAGCTCATCCTGCCAGCTCCAGCCCTGCATCTAGCCTATGGGTAAGTAAAGAATTACTGATTCCAGTTTAGGCAGTCCATTAACCTTCACAAGCCTGAACTTTCATTCAAATAATTGTAAAATAAGTATAGGTGGTGAAACCTGAGCAGAATCACTGCTATTTGTCTGGCCTTTGCAAAGTTTAGGGACCCAACCCCGAGTGGGGATCCACTGGTATTTACCGTAAGCTTTTTGCCATAATTGGAAAATGTTAGAGCCCCAAATTACCAGAAACAGAAAATCATTCATTGACTGGCAGCCAAATGAACGCAAACAGAGTGGCACTGCCGTTCCTCAGTGCTGGTGCTTTGTTTGATGGGGAGGTAACCTTCTCTGTTACCTACTGGCATTACTTATGGGATCTTTTAGCTGTAAACTCATTCCATGAGGTGCATTAGAACAAAACACTACCCCTCAGCTTTGCTACACCTCATCTGGGATATGCCATCAGGATAGAGGGGCAGCGAGTTCCCACTTTGAACCGCAGTAACTCACAGCCTCCCTCTCCGTGCATGACTCCCAGGAATATAGTAAAGCCCAATTTAAGTGCCAGCAGAGAGAGACTGGTAAGCACAGATTGTCTGGCAGAATTGATCTTCTGCTGGAGGTGAACAACAAGGCTTTTTTTCAACAGCTCAGCACTGCTTCAAAGTGGCATCTTAAAACTCAGCTTACTGTGGGTGAGGTCAGCGGTGCAGGTTCAGGTGCAGCTAAATGTCTGATTGCAGAATGAAGATTACTTCAGGAGTGCTTACTGGTGTTATTTTGAGCAGCAGCTTGTTATTGACTGTTCTAAATGCCAAAGGCCACGAAATTTTATTGTGAATTTTGTGGAGTGGGCCCTGCATTAGGAAGAAATAGCTCCTGTGAAAAGTACCACTTAGAGCCTGAAATATTTTTCTGCAAAAAACAACTTGCAAGTATGGTTTAAATCCCAGCCACCTCCACAGCAATAAGCTCAGAGAAACTCTGAGTCCAGAGAAATCCTTATGGTGCAGGAGCCTGGGGAGCCTGGAAAATCTTTTTTTTTTCATTCTGTTCTGTCAGCAGTAGCAGGGCAGTCCACCAAGAATACATCTCACCAAAGTTCTTAGTCTCATCTTTGATAACCTGACAGGGGTAGGCCCTGCCTGTTCTGTAGGAATAGCACAGTTAATAGCATCTGGTTCAATGCTGAGCTCACCGAGAACTCATTTTTTTCTGCTCTGAAAATTAATCCCAGTGACTGTCTCAATGAGGCCAAAGCAGCAGCACAACATCCTGGGCAAGACTCCTACATTTGGTGACGTGTAGTCAAGTAGCTTGTTTTTAATTTTCTGTTCCAGGAGTTCCAGCTCCTGGGCTTTAACAGACAGGGAGAGGAGAAAAGTAGGGACATCACATAGAGAAATGCCAACTGCTTCTGTGGAAAGTGGACTGGGATCACTGTTTCTGACAAGCAAGGATTGTGAAGGATTGCTCACATACTGACATTTGCTATCCCATTCCCACACTTTGCTCACCCATCTCATCTGTCTCCCGCTGTGATCTCTTTAGGTTATTATGAGTGCAGACTGTGCTCCTAATTAACAATGCACTGAACAGAATTGTGTGGTGCCATGTGTATAAGGATGGGGAAGTTTAGATGAGTTGAGACTCCAGTCCTGCCCCTCCCATAGGTGTCCTGTGCGACTCTGTCCTGTGCATCTCAAACTTCTACCTGCAGAATGGTATCATAATCCCTGCTGGTCTGCTGAGGGGATGCAGAAATGCAGTACTTCAAATACACTTGCCTTGGTAGGGACTCCTGTAGCCTCATGAAAAGAAGCAGCAACATTATTTCAATACTGCAGAAAATGGAAGCATCAGAAAAGTGTTCAAACATTGACTGTGCTAAAATAGTGTGGCAATCAATGTAGCAGAAGGTAGAGATGTCATGTTCGTAGACTCCAGACACATCTCTGAAACTTTGTAAGTGCAGAGGAATGTTTGAGAAGGGGCCACAGCTTTATCAGTAACAATGATTCTTTTACTGAAGCTTGAAGGGAAACTGGCTGTGGCACCAGGTTTCTTGGACCCACCAAATTGGATTATGCAGGAGATCATAAATACATAGATGAAACACTTCCATTTTGAAAGCGGGGACTGCACCCCAAGGCTGAGGTGGGATACTTGATGAGGTCAGAGCATCTCTTCAAAACTCTATGGGAAATGAAACCCACAGATTCATTCACAGGAGAGGGATCAGGCCAGTCTGCAGAGGAAAAGGTCAAGTTCTCCATCTGGTGCATTGTCAGTGCTTGCGAATGACAGTGGAACATGTTAGTGTGCTGTATCTGCAAGAGACTTCATTTCTAGGAAGAAAAAGGTCTGTCAAACTAGCAAATATCAGCTGAGTGTTAATAGTAGTGAGGATAATGCACCAGCCTGTGCAATGTAGTGTGCCAGGGAGGAGTTTGGACCAGAGGAATTTGCACCAGAGAACACCTAACCTGTTTTGCAGATCATTTTGTTTTCACTTTGAATTGAATGTGGGATAGAAAATACAGCATGTATCTGTCTTGCTTTTTTTGTGTGGTTTTATAAACAAGTACCAGCAACACTCACTTACTATAAAAAGCTACAGCTGGTTGAGTCAGTGAGCTGTCTTTACCTCTGGGCTTTGTTCCCACCTCTTGCACGATAAATCTGCTTTGGGTAGCTTCATTGCTCCTTCCTGCTCGTGTTGAGCATGGGAAGTTCCCCCAGCCCACAGTCCTGGCTTCTTTCTGCTACAATCGTAGCACAGCCCAGCAGTGATGTGCAGTCCACAACGGGAAGAGCAGCCCAAGCACAGTGCTCTACCACTACTTCCCTTCCTGGGCCCCTGATCTGAGCAGAAGCCTTGGGGCTGCGTGAAGAGACTTCCCCTGCAAGTGGCAGCTGAGAAGGTTTTTAAGCTTTTTAGTTTTCTGGTAGCCTGAAGAGGTGATATCTGGGCAAGGAGGCTCTCTGACCATCTTAGCCTCAGCACCTCTCTTGTACCAAATCTGAGGTTTGGCAGAACAATACCATTAACACCTGTAAGACAGCAGGTGCTGGGTTGAAGGCACCAATTCTAATACATAGCCCATAAGCAAATTCACCTCAAACACTCAGATGTCTTAGTGCCACCAAACTCATTCCAGCAAAATGTAAAAGACTAGATTTAACTATGGAACAGCACTGCTGCTGTGCTTAGTAGATTAAATGAATAAAGGATGAGCAGTAGAGGAAAATGCAGTCAAGGAATCTCAGCTACTTATCAGTCTCTGCTGTCTTCTGCACATTTTCATCTGTATAGACAAGAGAAACTATGTCCAGATGCCCCCAAAACTGGCATACCGTGAGGCTAAGCCTTCAGCTCCTCATCCTTACCATGTCTGCCACTCCTGTTCTCCATCCCCCATCCCTTTCCTTGCTCCCTCTTTTTCTGGGTGCTCTTTTGTTTTTTTCTCTTATCGCTGTCAGATGATGGAGGTTTGGCAGGAGAGAGTATGACAGCTTTGCATGCAAGTAGCCAAATGCTTCACCTCCCAGGGGAAGGTTGTTTTTTTCACATTTTGTTCTGTCCACTTCAGGGAGTGTGGATGACTTTGTGGCCTTCATCGTTTAATTCTGCCCAAGCCAGGGCTGAAATGGAGACTGAGCTCCATGCACGCTATGATTTCAGTTCCTGCTTATCAGTACTGTTACAAACTGTTCTTCATTTTTGTTCTCCCTCAGCTCCAGATCAGGCTTGCAGGGAGGCAGAGAGGCTCTTTTAGAGGCAAGATACGTGTTTGTGCCTGTGCTGTGTTTTGCCCAGTGCCTGAGACAGTAAGGACTGTG
Source organism: Picus viridis (assembly GCA_033816785.1). Taxonomy (NCBI): domain Eukaryota; kingdom Metazoa; phylum Chordata; class Aves; order Piciformes; family Picidae; genus Picus; species Picus viridis. The sequence continues at coordinate 10,394,966 of CM066574.1, read as the reverse complement.
CCTGGTCAAAGGCGTGATGGAAGCAGTTGGGTACTACACAAACTTCTAGCCATGCTCGATTTAAAACCATCAGTCTCAGGGTACATCCTTTTAACAGCAATTATTCCAAGCCCAAGGACAAGGTGCTGATGGGCTTTGAGGGGTCCATGTTACTTGAAATATAAAGTTAAAAAGAAGCTGCTAAGTGTCAACTGGTTTGCAGTCATTTCTCTCAGCACTGCTGCCAAAGAAACAGCAATCGTGGGGGGATTTACTTTCCTAAGAAACTGGGAGGCTTATGTTCTACTTTCAAGTCTGATTTCTTCTCCAGGAGAAGACTTTTAATCACTCTGTATTGGCCTGCATAGGTTAAGAATGGCATGGATGATATTCTGAACATGCTTGAGGAGTTTAACATGACAGAAATCATGCAGAAGACTACTACTACCTGGAGCCCCTGTGCCCTTGTTTGCCTTCAAGAACGTGAGTGGATGAACTTTCTCCTGCCAGCAGCACCTCAGCCTGGAGGCAAGTGACTTAAAGAATCACAAAAACATAGAATCCAATCATTACCTAACTCTACTAAGTCTGGTGCTAAACTGTCTGTCAGCCCCACATCTCTGCCTCTTTGAAACATCTCCAGGGATGAGGATTCAAACAATTCCCTGGGAAGCCTATTCCAGTGGTTGAGAACCCTATCAGTGAAGAAGTTTAATATCCAGTCTAAACCTCCTCTGGTGCAACTCGTTTCCTGTTGTCCTATCATTTGTTATTAGGGAGAAGAGACTGACATCCATCTCACTACAACCTCCTTTCAGGGAGTTGTAGAACCTATTAACAGTACTGTTGCTCTTTTATATATTTTGGGGCATTTTGTGGGTATTTTTTTCAGAAAGTAAAGAATAAGCTGTTCTTCATGATGCCAGCATGCTTTTTATTTTCCTCCAAACAATGAGGAAGTTGATGTTTTCTCCTCAGATGGAAGTGCTGCAGTCTGTGCTCTTCTAGGATGCTGCGCCAAACACAAGGACTAAACTTGCATATCCACCCACACAGCCTTCCCCACTGGTAAGTACCCTGCAGTGATGGAGTTTAGCTACTAGGCAGTGAGCTGTCCCAGTGATCAAAACCCAAGGGCTTCACTCTAATTATTTTTTGTCCAGAATTTGTCATAATGCAAGTCAATTTCACTTTGAAGTGAGCTTTGCAGAAATGCTAACCAGTTTGCTAAAGCAACGGCTCCATCACCTCCTTTTGTCACTAGCATTAAGGGTGCTCAGCATCTTGTAGGATTCCTTTTCCCCTACCCTGCCAGCAGCAATATCCACTTGGAAGTGGTCAGATAGATAGAACAGGCTGAGGTATTGGAAATTCCTCTGATAATCCATGGTAGTGTATGCTGCAGTAAGCCACTACTGAGTCTCTGTCAGTGCTCCTGATCTATACTTTGCTCTGGCATATTGGAAGTTCAAATGCACCACTCAAGATAGTATGAAACAACTTGCATTTAAGAACTATAGTTACCACTTTTTGGCAATTTCTGAAGGTGGCTAATGGTGATGCTCAGGTTTCTCCCCAAGACAGCAACGCTTTACAGGATTGAGCATACTCACATTCTTTGCTGCCAGCAGCCTGTCTCATGCTGATTGCCTTCTACAACTGATTAGAGACATACCTACTGAAGTCCACTAAAACTCTTAACCTCATGCTCACATAGACATATGCTTTCTGGGTACTTCAGCCAACTTTCTCTGTAGACAAAATGATTCTTGAAGCCTGCATTTTGTTTTGTCTAAAAAAGTTATATGTATGTATATATATGTATGTATATATGTATATATAGGTTAAGGCAAAAGCTACTGCTGCTTCTCTTGTCAGCTTACTGATCTTCTCATCAGGAAGATTAGTGGTGCAGGAAACTTGCATCTGGATACAGGACCTTGTGCTGCCATCGGTGGTGTGACTTTCTGGCTTGTTCAATCTTATCTGAGAACTGACAAGCAGACAATTATTGCATTAGTTGTAATATGGTTTTAGGATGTCCATAAATGGAAATTGTATTCATCTTTTGAGCGTCAACTCCTCTCTCAACAACTTTCAGAGGACAAACAATGTACCTTGCTCTTTTGGGATTATTTGCCTGAAACTGAAGCAGCTAGTTTAGGAATGAGAGCTCAGGCCCACAGTCTGAACGAGATTTTAGTTTTAACTCACAAAAGCTGTCAAGTAAGTTACAGCTAATTAGAGGAAAGGTGAGTGACTCCAACAGGCAATTAGAGAAACATTATCATTACTCCTACTCTTCACCAGACCTGAATCTAATAAAAAGAAAGTAACTGACTCAGAGGGGAATCGCTACTACAGCAGGTAGGCCCCAAGGGGGAAAACCAGGGTGGAGACTGGAGCAATGCTGAGCAAGTCATCTGACTGTCATTTTTTCAAATGGCAGCCTGAACGTTTTGGAGGATTTGTTTTTAATGCATGTCACTCAAAGAGAGTTCTCCACCTGTTGGACTATTTGACCATTACCTAGTGGAGCACTAGGGCAAAATCTGAGCATCTGACTGTCACAGGCCAATTCAAAGTCCCAGCTGTAAGTAGTTTCCAGTCCCCGCTTTCAATACAAGGGCATGCTGATGAAACCACAAGTCCAGTCCATTCTATGTACTCTCCTCCACATTCATACAAGGACCTGACACACACCATACTAACAACAGCCAATGCTAAATCTCTATGTTCAAAAGTTAGCTATAACTATTTCGCAATATGCAACTCTTTAAATCCAAATTATTCTGGCCTTGCACTACAGAACACCATGTAAACCATGGTGAAAGTTTATGGCAGGTGCCAGGTGGGACATCCAGCTGGGGAGCATAGTGAAACCCAGCTCAAGGAACCGATGACAGCAATGCCAGTCATTTTCACAAGGGCTCTTCCAGCGGATCACAGAATCACCAAGGTTGGAAGAGACCTCAAAGACCATCAAGTCCAACCTGTCACCACAGGCCTCATGACTAAACCATGGCACCAAGTGCCACGTCTAATCTAAGAACATTTATGAATGTCCAGTATATAAAACCAGAAGCAGAGGGCAAACATGTTGGGACTTCAATCTGAAAAGCAATGAGAACGCAGCAATATGGATTCTGGCAGGAGCAGCTTTACTCTTGGCAGTTCAGTACTAAGTTTTCAGTGGCGTGTGCTGCTTTCTCAAATCTGTTTTGTAGTTAAAGCAGAAGGTGATAAATATTTTTCACAGTCAGATCTGCCTCACAAAATCAGACTCCTTTAGTACTTATGTGCTCTATGTTTGTATTTCCTCATCTGTCAGTGTTGTGTTCATGTGCTGCTCCACACAGTGAATATTGATCTGCAAGCATTCCTTCATTACACCGACTACAGGAAAGTAAATGGGAAACATCAGCATCTGGGTGTAGTTTAACTCACAAGATACTCCCCTTGATTATTCTTTATTCTCTCTACATACAAAAGAAACGTGTATCTTACAGGAATTTTAACAAACAAACTGCAATCCAAGCGCTGCATTTAAACAAAGTTGTCTGAAAGCTTTGCTGTACATATGAAAAAAACCCCACATCTAAATAGGAGCCCTTTGTAAAAAAATAAAACCTGAACTTTGTGACTGAAACCATTTAACCAGGCACGACTGCCAACTAAGAGAGTTGGGTCAAGCAGCAAGTGCATCACACAATCTGCTATAGTGAGAATTCTTTTTCTTCATTGGGATGATATTTAAAATTTTTATAAAACACTCTTCCATGTTTCAGTGACTAATTGCACTTTGGAATAAAAAACAATCACTCTCCCACTGGTAGGTTGCATCAGCTTTGGCTGGAATATAATGGCATTCAGATGAAAGTACCCTTCCCGTCTTTACATGAACCAGAGATGGAGGAATAGATTCAAAAAGCAAGGGCTGGGAAACTGAATCTTTGTGGCCCAGTTGTTACACAAGGAAGTTTTTGTTCCTTTAAAGGCAGGGTATGCTTTACAGGTAGTTGCCAAGCACTCTTTCTGCAAGCTTGCATAATTATATAAATACAAATATTGCTCAAATTGACCAAGTTCTCCATCATGTGGTCGTGTAGCTCCACTAAAAATTAACCACTGTAGGTTCAAGAGTGCCATTTCACTTAACGTATCGGTCTGTGCACGTAGATTTCTCTACCAAAACATTTTCCTGAGAGATCTTTTGCATAAGACCACAGTAATTAAAAAGTTCCCAATGCAGAATGCATATACTATATTCTACAACTCTATCTTACATAAAATATAGTAAATAACCTTTTGAAGTCAACCTTTATCAACATATGAACCAGTTGCAGGCACAGCTGGAGTTCTGTGTTCTCAATTGTCATCCGCCAGTTGTTTCTGTAAACTAGAAGACAGGTGAGAAAACAGTGTTAGTGCTTTTCAGGACACTCAGCTTTCCCAGAAACAGACAGTTTGGTTAACTTCCAAAACCAGCACTGCTATATGCTTCAGGCATTCACTATGGATTTCGAAATAGGCAAAACCATTTCAGTTTCTTAAACAAAATGGTGTTTTTTTTCAGACACAGACAATATGATTCACTATAATAAAGCTGATTTCAGACTAGGAGAAATCTGAATTCCAATAGACTTCTTTTCAAAGAATCACAAAAATCACAGAAACATTCAGGTTGGAAAAGACCCTTGGGATCACCAAGTCAAACCGATAACCCTACTCTACAAGGTTCACCCCTGAACCAATATCCCAGACTTTTGCATAGGCCAGGATGTGCCCCAAAGGACAGAGGTCAAGTATTATCTAAAGAGCTACAAGTGTAGAAAGGAATGAGCACAGGACACAGCCCTTACCTTTCCAGGTACTCCTTAACATTGTCATAGCCGTAGAACTTGGCCAAGTGGATGAGCATGCCTGTGGCACAGCGCCCGTCCCGCCGGCGGCAGTAGCTGCAGTTGCACACCCCACGACAAGGAGGACAGATCCAGGCCTGCAAAGATAAAATGTTGCAGGGGGAGGGGATGGGGAATGTAAAGGCAAGCCATGATTAAGGTGCTATTTACCTTCCCATTGCTCATACGCAAGTAACAGCTTCTCTACTGCCCAACTGTTCACAGCAAGGTTTGAAAAGCCTGTATCAGCCAGCCAACTAACCTTGTTAACCCCTTCATTTAGCACAACAATGGGTGGATTGTAACCCAAGCCTAGCACCTTCCACTTGAATTCCAACAAGATCAGCATGCGGCATAAGAATACTACAGAGCTTCTCGTGGCAAGAAGCTTTTTACACCATGCCACCAATACTCATCACAGCTTACTAACAAAACCATCTGTTACGCTTTCTTTCCAAGGCCTTGCAACCATACTCACTGGATCAAGCAGTGCTGATTTCACATCTTCTCCATATCGGTTTCGAAGACATGGGCCACAAAACTGCCCCCTTACTCCTCCACAGCCCTGCTTGCGACAGATTGTCTTTGTATCAATCGTTTTTTGTCGACACTGGTGGCAAGTACTACCCTAAAGTCGGGAAGAGGAGAAACGTGTACGCATAAAGGGTCTCTTCAATGTTCATTGCTGAGCCTTCCTAATGAATCTGCTGATGATAGCCAAGCACAAACATCAAACCCAAATTCAGCAATGAAAATCTCAGTGAGAATTGTTATTTCCATTATTATGATACATCATGAAGTCATCTAGAGATGCTAGGGATTTTAAAGACAATGCGCAGCCTCAGCAGCACAGGGAGTCTCAAACTGCATGAAGCTCATGCTGCAGTTCTGCTCCTTTCCTCTATCTAAAGAAAAAGCTAAAACTATTGAGAGAATGACCTTGTGACTCATCTCTGCAAATACAATGAAGCATGAAATACATAGGAAGCTGATCATCTAAGATCTTAATGATAATTAATAATAGCCAAATCCAGTGAAGGAAAAGAAGGAGGAGCCCCATCAAGAGCTCTGGAAACTACCCAACTTTTACAGACATGTCATTTCTAGAGGGTACAAGGAGCAGCAGGCATCCCTGTTATTTAATGGTATAACCACTACATTTATATTAAGCGAAAATAAGAGATTAAAGGGATGTCAACTCTTTGCAGTGATGAGTCATAGGTACAGCAAATTCCACCCAGTATCTCTATGGCAAGAAAGCACTTCCCTGCAAAGGCAAAAGGTGGCGGGGCCTTCCAACCAGCACAGGCAAGCCTACAGAAGCCTGGCAATGCTTTCAAAGTCATGCTTGTGTAATATAATAAAGCTGAGCTCCAGACCCTCAGGAAAGCAACAGCTTCTAGCAACCACCAGTGAACTACTAAGAGACTGTCCATTTCACACCCTAAAGTATACAGCAGCCACTTACTAGAACTTTGTCATAGATTTTGTCTTTAACAGTGATTGCAATGTTGTCCAAGTCCTCCTCAGTGATATCCTCTACTGGACGCTGAGTTGAATATTTTGATGATCGCCTCCTTTTGCGCACTCCACAATTCTCCTGCTAAAAAACTCATCTCAACATGTTTTGTCTGGTGTCATCAAGACTCTGTCACCACATTTAATGACAACTTCTTTCACTTATATATGCAGTCTAGAGGGGGCAGACTATAGGCTCATGGACCACTACAAGAATAAAGAGTTTCCCAATCATCATGTCCTCTTTCTCTCCCTCTCCTCCCTAATCTTTTGCCTACTCCATTTATTCTCTTTAGATTTTCTTCCTTCCCATCGTTCTTCATTCCCATGTTCTTCTGTTACCCCCTTTTCTTTGCACTCACTGCCCACCTCCACTGCAACTCTGTAAACTCCTTTTCTTTCCTCTCAAAATAAGGAACTACGACCATCTGCCTTCCCATGCTTTGCTCCTTTAATCTCCCAGCATAATCTCCAATAGCTTTCTCCAATAACAATCTCTAATGTCCTGCAAAAAAGTTCTATTGAAGTTTTAGGTTAGTCCTGCCATTTTATTATTTGGAACAGTCCTCCACCCACTGCTAAGTGCTCTTTCTTTCATTCCAAATATCATTCTCTTTGACCGCTAGTCATATACAGGTCTCATCTGATCCTTAGCCTTCCCCCAACCCCACTCTTAGCATATGATTTGTCCTTCAGCTCTATTCTCTTGAAAGTATGAGGTTCTCATTAAGTGCTACTCCACTTTTTTTAATAGCCACGTTCTCTCTCTATAGCACTTCAACTATGCCCTACACTCCTAGAAGCAGAATTGGGAACCAGCCTGTGCAGATGTAAACTTAAAAGAGTCTTTGCCATAAAGGCCATACAGTAAACATAACCAAGGCAAGTGATCACCATAAGCTTAGAGAAAAAAGAAAAGAAAAAAAATTAGAAAAAAAAATGGGGAAGAATAAAACCTGCAGTTTTTGAATGGCTACCCAACATGCCAGCAGTTCATAGTTGTGGATTCCCTTCATTCATTCTCAGTTCTGCTGCATAACTCCTATTTTATCTCTGCTATTTCCAGAAGGCATTTTGCTAATTTTTTTCTGAGTTGAAAGATTGAGATCTGCTTTGTCATAACCACCAGCCCCACTGCCTTGCTGCTTGAAAGCCTTCTACACTGTAGGTTCTAGTCATTTTCAGATAATGAATAAATTATAGACCCTAAGTAAACTGCCTTATGTTTGGTCAACACAGGTCACAAATAGAGCCCAGTTAATGAGTCAAAGATGAGGCAGGAAGGCATGAAGATAACTTCTTCTGTAGCTAATCCCAACCAAAGGCTGCCATTAACTTTCCGTGGGATGTGATGTCTGCTCTAAGTGGTGGCCAGAAATTCATATGTTTCTTAAACCCTGACTAACTGGAGATAGCAAAGTCTGACAAATACCACACTCAGTCTCTTCTTCAAGAGGTTTTGTTGTCTATAGCTCTGCAGGTGCTCTGCAAATTTGGCAGCTGACACGGTGAATTTTTCCAAGGCGAAGTTTTCTGGTGGACGAGCATTTCTGGTTGGGTTCATGCGGCGTGTTATCTGGCCTTCAGAAAACGTCCTCCTTGGGATTTTCTTCTGTTTCTAGACAGAGAAGATTCCAGAAACTGTACTTTCAATTATGTTTGCATATTAAACACCAGCAATGATCTGCAAATGTCTGTACTACACTTGCACTATCATAAACTACCGTTCTTCTCTCACTCTGTATCTGTTAAGCCAAATCTTACCAATTTTTGCCATTCATAAGCATTCTCCCCACCTTTTGCTTCTTTTAGAACACCACACCTTCAGTCAACTTTTACTCCAATGAACATCAACGAACAAAATTGTCCATGTGGCATATTAAGGTAGAAGCTAGCTCTCATGTCTCTTTAGTAGTTAAATGTACAGATTTTCCCCCAATTTGAATACATCTTCAAGGAATAATCCAAATTCTAAGTTATTTTATTTTATATTTCTTAAACTGAAAGGACAGTCAAGCTGCACCAGGGAAAGTTTAGGCTGGATGTTAGGGTTATCAAACACTGGAATTGTCTGCCCAGGGCAGTGGTAGAGTCACTGTCCCTGGAGGTGTTCAAGCAGTGTGTGGACCTGGCACTTGGGAGACATGGTTTAGTGCTGACTCTTCAGTGCTGGGTCGAGGGTTGGACTGGATGATCTTTGAGGTCTCTTCCAACCAGATGTATTAACAAGATTCTTCTCCTACTTCCACATTCCTCAGACCTGGAAATTGCTAGGAGGTGGAAGACACCCTCTTCATATTGTCACACCTGCCAATTACTGTGTGACAGAATTCTTGCAGCAGAAGTCCTGCATGAATGCCTACCATAAAGCAGTCATTGAATCTGACAATACAGGCAAGATGCAAGAAGAAAGTCTGCTTGCTATCATACACTTGAGCTATTTCCTTTGAAAGAAGTGAAAGGCACATTACAAGGAGGGAGAAGACAAAACCCAAGCAGATAATGTCTAGAGCACTCTTGATTTCCTCCCCCTTCCTGAAGTACAGATACAAAATACAAGTAGCAGACTTATGCAGGTACTCAAAGGATGTTTAAGTTTCTGTAGCACTTAACTAGAGCTACCGAGATTCCAGTCTTTCAAAGAATGTATAATTTGGCTTTACCTTTTCACCTGACAACCACCACACTAGCACTTCTGCCTGGGCTTTCCAATGAAAGCCCTTCAATTTTCCCCCAAATCTCTTCGGTTTGTAATACATGTGGAAAAACATCACCCTATAGAGAGCCTCTGCTTGCAGGCAAGAAAAGTCAGTTGAAATAACTACAGTATCATTCTAAATTTATGTTGAAGTGGCTAAATTTCATCAGCAGACCTCTACTGGGAAGTATGGATTTTAAAAGCCTGCAAGAGGAAAGCAGCTCCTCTGCCTTACTCCCACATACACACACCTTTGCTGAACATCTCAACTATTTTCTGAGGCAAAAATGATAAAGAGGCTCACGAACAACCCCCAGTACTTACTGACAAATAGAAAATCTATACAAATAAAGTGACCAAAACCAAAGAAAACCAGAACAAACTTGGTGAAAGCATTTCATCAGGGAAGACATTCATCCCAAGTCTAGCAAAAACTGCTGTCACCTCTAGCCAGTACCAGAGACTTACCGAAGGAGTTGAGGTTGGTGTTTTCACTGGGAATAGGTCAGGTATGGAATTCAGTTCTGCCAGCAGCTGGGCAAGCTGAAATCAACAGTGATGCCATATTGAAAACTCACTGCAGACTCGCAAACAAGTAACAGCTATCATCCACTTTTCATAGGCACTCCAAATTATATCTAAACACATGAACTTTCAGTGCATGAAATCTCTCTGGAGGCACTTTACTGAAGTGAGGCTCATAAAGGAGGTTTGTTTACCACTGATTGAGCAAAGCATGCAGGCAGTACTAACTTCACAGCTCCCAGTACGGAATTAGCTAGAATTACATCCAGTCTTGTCAAAACAGCACCAAAGGAGTGCATTATAACATGGGTACATATCTGTGTCCAACAATGAGAGCTTCACTGTTAATTTGATAGGAGAAAAAGAGGACAGGGTGCCCTTGTCACTGTAAGATGTCCCCTGTGGGCTCCTCTATTGAATGACACCTGTGCTTTTTGCCAGGAAACTAAGAGTGTCCTCTTCAGTGATATGCAGCAGGAGCACTTTACTCAACATTTTTCAGTAACCAAAAAAAACCCAACCAAAAAACCCACCAAATAACATCCCAAACAACTGACCTGCTCTGGAAGGTCAGGAAGAGGCTATCTTCTGAAAAGCCAGCAATAAGTGAGGACAAGCCAGGATGCCAGCTGTTCCTGAGACTGCCATAGCAATCAGGAGAGTAAAAGCTGGATGCAGCGTTTCTCAGTGAATACTTTGGTGTGGCATTTATTAAGAGCTATTTTATGCCATTATTGTACCACAACGAGGACGTTGGTGAGTTTTGCAATGATTGAATTAGAAGGAAGAGTGGAAGGTAAGAAAGGTGGAAGAGCAGCAAGACCAGCACAAAGAGCAGTGAGGATACAGCAGGTTACAGACACAAAACTAAAGCAGGTTTTTATGTGGGAGCTGCAGGCCTACACACCCAAGCACGTGACCCCCAGGACTGCTTGGAAGCTGCAACAGGAGGAGTCACCGAAGAGCCAGCATCAACTCAGATTTGCATGGCAGCATGTCAGTTAAAGAGTTGGTGGCATTTTGGACAGTAGAGGAAAAAGTGATAGAGAACAATCAGTGCCTCTTTTCCACACCTACACAGTTGCATTTTGCTGCACAACCACTGAAAGAGTGTAACTGTAAACGTCACAGCCCCACAACCGAAAAAATACATCTATCATCCTCAGTGCTTTTCAGTGGCTTTGCAATCAGTAACAGCAGCAGATCTATCAGAGACGAATGAAAAACAGAAACGCTATCATGCAAATGACACCAAGAACCATCTGAAGGGATCAGCTGGTTTCCTGATATGCTCTGAATACAAGACAGCAAGCTGGGCATCTCCAACTTTGTTCACAACCACATGCAAAACGCTTAGTTCAACTCTGGTTTTAAATGTGACCAAGATAGTCCTACCTGAGGCTATTTTAGAGGTGAATGTATGAGTGCTGATAGTCCTCTAGGGCTTTTCCCCAGTAGTTAAAAAAAGAAATCAAACCACCTTGAGATTTTCCCAAAGTCCCAGCAGGGCACCAGGGCAGACCCCACAATTCAGGTGTGCTGAAGCCAGGTATTCAGATGTAAATGTCAGAGAACAAAGCCCTGCTCCTAAGTCTTACCATGGCTTTATTTTCTTTAATATTCATAGCTCTCTTAAGCAGAGCACTGGAGTTTTCATCCTGTGTTTCTTTAATGTCTTCTTCAGACTCTGAAGCAGAGCCCTCTAGTTTGTCCCACCGCTTGCAGCTTATTTCTTTTGAACAAGGTGTGAGAGGTTCACTGTCCTTTAGAGGAAAGTCAGAAAAAGCCTTTTCAGGCACTTTTTTCTCAGACGACTTTCTGGTGGGAAACTGCAAGGCAACACGAAGGCCAAAGCTTCTTCTCTTAGGGGAAACTTTCCTCTTTGCCTCTTCCTCCTCTTCTTCCTCACTACCCAATAAATTATTGCATTCTTCATCATTCAAGTCCGACTCCACCACCTAGGGGCAGAAGAATCCCATGTTACACATTGGCTGTGAGACAAGGAAGGTCATTTTTAAGTCATTAATTCTAGGCAGCAGTCTCACCACAGAAGGCACTGTCTTAAATTCACCTGAAGATTCTTAACAGTTCACAGCACACAACCTCTCCTTGTGCACAAAATCTACATATTAACATTGTCTGGGATAATATTGTCTAATATGTCTGGGGTACGGACATGACTGTCTTCACATGAACAACCCTGCCCAGCAGTCAGTCTACAAGCAGAGGAAGTTCTCATTTCTAGTATGTGATGTTAGGTTAGATAAAACATTTTTTTCCTCTTTGAAGATAAACCACATTTTCATTCAGCATGAAGAAAGAACATCACCATGTACCGGAAAAACTCCTACTAGAACAGGAGGTTTACACAGAAGAGACAGGAGAAAAAAGAAGCCAACATATACATTCATGCATAGGTGACTGCCATTACCAGAACTCCTTTCTTGCTCACATCCACCTCATTTGAAGTGAAGCCTTCAAACACTTCTGTTTCAGAGTCAGCGTCTTCAGTGAAAATCTTCTGCAGTTCTTCAGATTGCAATCTGGATTGCAATCGAACCCCTGTAAAAATACCAGCCAGTAGCTGTAAAACAGTCAGATACAGAGGAGCCACAGTGTCACAATAAACCAGCTTCCGCAGTTCAAGCAGCTACCAACTCAATGGCATATCCTGTGAAAGCATTTTGCAGGCAAAGCCTGACAAGAGGAAAAAGCAGAAAGCATTCAGAGTTTCAGCACTGACTTATTTTAACTTAGCAGGTGGGGTTTTATCCCTCATTTTGAGCACATTAGGACTTCAACTGGGTTGCTTCCTGTGGAGGAAAACTTTCTTCTTTGCCTCTTCATCCTCTTTTTCACTACTACCCAATAAAAATGAACTACCAGGTTTGTTATGTGTAAATTATTGTGTTGTTTCGTATGTTTTCTTCTGGATGTAAAAATCCAAGCCCTGAGTTGAAGAAAATACAAACCCCATCTCCAGTAAGAAAGAGCTCTCCTTTCTTCACTCGTCAGTAGAAGCAGCATGCCTCTCTGGGTTGGCTGCTGCAGTACTCAAAGCTCCTAGAGATGGAGCCTGCTCCTCCTCTCGCTATTACACCATCACTGAAGTGGCAGACACCAACACAAAACCACAGAGCTCTGAAAACCCTAACATCCCTCCAACCTTTCAACTCTCAACTCTCGCTGTTATAATGGTGCAGTTCATCAGTCAAACAAGTTCTAGAGACAGGTCCTAAACTTCTGCCTGCAGACTAGGAAGTAAAATGTCAGCCCAGGAAAAGCTCTCATTAAAACACTCTTCACAATGTGCACACTACATACCAATTAAACACAATGCTTTTGCTAAATCAGAAATATATTCCCACGCTTCCAGTCACAATTAATAGAAGACCATCAGTCAAGTTGTCCCTGCCAGTCTCCTGAAAGACTTGCTCATGGCAGCCCATGGTCACACTACACTTGCCTCTTGAAAGTCAACCACGATCCCTTAAGTTTGTTTTTCCAATTTTCCTTTGCTATTTCTTCCCCCCACACCCACACAAGATACAAAAAAATGACCTTTCATATGATGTACTTGCTAAGCATCTTTATTCTTCCTTTCAATTCCCTCCTTTCCCTGACTTTAATTACACACTTCTTTACATTAATACCTGGTAAAATCCGGATACAATAGAGGAGTGCAAAAATTTAGAGGGGAAGGAGGGAGGAGCCACTGCATATGCTATTTCTTTACACTTAAACATCTCCTACAAATTATTATGGGTAATTGGAATGAGTTTTCTCCACGCAAAATTACTTTATTCTTTTGTTGATAGCTGCAGCGCAGCTGCTTGAGAAAGGAACAAGCACAATGGGGAAGTTACTTTAAAGTTAAATAGCATTTCTTGGAGGAAAACTGAAGTTTTTATGCATTCTGTGTTTTCATTAAATTCTACAATGAAGGTTAGGGGAGGAAAAATAAGCTGTTTGTTAGCTGAAGTGACCAAAAATAACACACTTAGAGCTATGCTCTTACACCTCTGAAGAATGGTCTACATGAGGTAAAAAATACCCATCAGGGAAAACTCAGCGCGAGTGCAGATTGTGGCAGTGGAAGTGCTGAAAGCCCCGAGGGGAAGGCAACACACAGAGGTCACTACTTGTTAATGTATTTGTACGTCAGCATCCAAGGGAACACCTGATGCACCAACATCCCATTCACTATCCTGGGGAGCTGCCTTGCGTCCTCTCCCAACAATTGCAGAATCTTTCTGAACTTCCCATTGTTTTGCTCTTCACACCAAAACCTTTTTATTTGCTGCAGAACAAGTATCACAGTATCACCAAGGTTGGAAGAGACCTCAAAGATCATCAAGTCCAACCTGTCACCACAGACCTCATGACTAGACCATGGCACCAAGCGCCACATCCAATCCCCTCTTCAACACCTCCAGGGATGGTGACTCCACCACCTCCCTGGGCAGCACATTCCAATGGCTAATGACTCTCTCAGTGAAGAACTTTCTCCTCACCTCGAGCCTAAACTTCCCCTGGTGCAGCTTAAGACTGTGTCCTCTTGTTCTGGTGCTGGTTGCTTGAGAGAAGATACCAACTCCCTCCTGGCTACAACCACCCTTCAGGTAGTTGTAGAGAGCAAGTACCTATGGGCTTTCTCACAGACCATAGTGTTTAGCATCATAAATGGATGGAACTCAGGATTAAAAAAAATTAGGGTGGTTGTCCTTTAGTGGTAAGGCAGTTAACACTGATGAAGATTTTCAATAAATTTCAGGGAATAATTAAAATCATTTCAGGGAAACTGACATGAGGATGGCTGCAGTGCCAGCTATAAATCTGGAACAAGACCCCCTGGAATTCCCACTGACATGCATATTTTGCTGTGTTTTAGTCATCCTCTTTCTTCATAGACTGTTGCTCTAACCCCAAACAGCTTCTGCACTCTCCTGAGGCCATTTTGCCTTCAAAGGCTCAGAAATGTAAGACTCTAGTACATAGGAACAGACGTTCTGTCAGTTTCCTTTGCTAACACTTGTCGTCTTTCCTATCATAGCATTGTTTTGGTTAGAAAAGACCTCTGAGAACATCAAGTTCAACCACTGCGATGTCATACTGTCTTCAGCACCTGATGGACTAGGAAAAGAAAAAAATAAAATGAAAAAAAAAAAAAAAAAAAAAAAAAAAAAAAAAAAGAGGCATTTCAGCATTTCCAGTTTTGTTACTAATGGAACAGAGGAATGGGTTATCCAGGGAGGTGGTTGAGGCCCCGTCCCTGGAGGTGTTTAAGACCAGGCTGGATGAGGCTCTGGCCAGCCTGATCTAGTGTAGGGTGTCCCTGCCCATGGCAGGGGTTGGAACTAGATGATCCTTGTGGTCCCTTCCTGACTGAATCTTTCTGAGAGCAGAGGTGGCAAAGGTATCTTTTAGTACATGCTAGTCCATATCTAAAGAATATATAAGCCTCTAAAAGACTAAAACATACATTTTCTGGCAGCCAAGACAGAACACCTGTTCTCTTCCTTTCTTGTGAATTCAGCTACCAAATCAGAGAAAATTATGCTGATCCAAGCTACTTCACAATTAAGAGAGCAGAGAATCGGCAAATCTCACAATTCCAGCAGGTCTGCAGATGCTTTATGTGGGTCAGCACCATTAAAACATGATTTTAGTGCAGAAAGAGCCTTGAGATAAATACCTTGAAGTCTGCATGCTCATAAATGCCCAACTATTATCATGCACTTCCACTGTCTTATGTATCCCGAGTACACCAGCCCAAGATGGTTATTCCTTCCTGTTTGCTGCACTTATTTACTTGACTTAAACACATTTTCCTTTTTGTATTTTAAAGAGTTTTTAGAAGCAATCATTAAACCCTAAAAAAATATTAAATTTCTTTACATTTATTTTTAATAGGAGGTCTGCAGATTATGAGTTTTGCTGCGAATTCTAGCTCACACAGCCCTGACACAGGCTCACTGCACCACCCAAAGTGTGTAACTGGGCCATGGCAATCCATTCCTACCTTTTTTTCTGACTCCAAGGAATCAAAATTAGCACAGCTGTCCTCTGGCAACAACCTTTGTCTAGAAGCATCATCTTGGAATCCCAGAAAATCTTCGTTGTCACTGGGAGCGTTAAAAACGTCAGCCACATCCTTGGGTATCTGCTTCTGATTCAAAACAAGACAGAAGATAGAAATCAGACACACCAACTTAATAGGAAAATTCAAACTGGGAACAGTACAACTTGCTTTCTGTACTCCTGTGTAAGTACAAAATACACTACGTGCAAAGTGTACCTCATTCAGCTAAACTCCAGGAAAATTCAGTACAGACTGTTTTAATCCCCAAATACAGAGTCCAGATTTGGGGCCAGGGAGGGAACCTGATATGCAGGATGTTAAACTCCACAGAAAAGCACTTTTCAGACACAAAAATATGCACGTGCCTCATCTTTGCAAGCACGTGCTCAAGGCACCCTTCATCCCCAGCGAAACCCACCACCGCTCCTACTCTTACAGAGGACCACAGCTCAGAGGTGAGGAGCACACCTTCATATGTAACACAATGCTACACAAGTACAAAGAAACCTTACCACTCATTGTAGGTTAAGGGAAATTAAGAGTTAATTGGTATAACCATAAAGAGAAGTCCTCCAAAGGACAGAAAGTCCCAGAGGGATGGGCAGTTTGTCCCAGGATATTGTAATCTGTTATTCTATTCCATTTCCCTGTATCTCACTGTTAAGGGAGGTGTACAGCCAATATCTCTCCTCTCTCCACCTCGTGAAGAGCACACGCCTGATCTTACAGTCTGTGGGCAGTGAATTTCTGGCTACACCACAGGGCCGGTAGAAGCCAGCAGTAGGCCTGAGTCTAGTGGGGGTAGTTTGGCTGCTCTTGGGCCTGTGGAGGATGAGGGGGTTCCTGGTGAAGAACTGAGCCTAATTTGTGAATGTATTCCTTCTACCTGAGAATCTTTTGTATATCTTTGCAAACCGAATTTCCATTTAAACACCAAATCAGTGTGGAGCATTTTTATCTTACTCCATGGGGAGGAGTTAAATATCTTTTCTGTCCTTTTGCTCTGGGCAGCTCATGGCTCAAAACTTGGACACCACTATATGTTAACAACACCATCATCTGTTTCAGCAGGCACTTAGCTAACTCCAAAAATAAACCAATACAACTTGTTCTCCTTCATCAGCACCACCACAGTTTTTTCCACAGCATCTGGTACGAAACTGAAAGTCCATTTCTTGTTTGCTAGAAACCCATAACATAGCTCACCAGGAAGAAGCACTAACAGAGGCAGGCAGGAGCACTTCAGGTGACCCAAGCCACAACTTTAGAGTTCATTAAGTCCAGTTTCAGCATGGAAGGAGACTCATACCACCACATCCAACCATTCCTCCTAGCCAAGTACTTCATCAATCATTTCAGATAAGCTTCTCCACATAGCGGGCCAAGAAGGAAGCCTTCGGACAGTTCCTACCCAGCTGCTTCAGGGTATGATGCGTGGAAGGATGAGATGAATAGACACAGCCTTAAAGACCAAAGCATAAAGCATTTGCCGAGTTTCAGAAGAGGGTTTTATGAATCTCAGGATCATTTATAAAACCATTCTGCCATTCACAGAAATGCTTGAGAAGTGACCATATTGCTCACCAGCACTTGGACATTCACTGTCTACTTCCCAAGGACCACATGTGCACCTTGGATACACTGCTCTTCCTTGAAGCAAGCTTCTCTGCTGTTCACTGTGTGCTAAAGCCATTCCTCTATTTCTCTCTCTCTCACTTCTCTAATTAACTCTCAGGAACCTGAGATCAACAGCTGCCTGGTGATGGATGGCAGTTCCTCATCCAAAGGTCTCAAGTCCTGAGTATTCAAGTGAACATCTCCAAGACGAACTCTAGAATCAAGAACGGGCTGCCCTTGTCCACTGTCACAGACAACCAAGACTGCTCACATGTGCCTCATGCAATGATTTTGCAGACTAATCCGTTTTCATTAGTTTATTTGTGCCAAGGCAGATAGTCCAAAGGTCCACACTTGGACCCCTCGGGGTATTTCTTTGCATCCTACAACGATCAGAACCCACCTCTGCTGCTGTGACAGAATTCACTCAGTACAGAGCACTGTTAAAAATTAAGGAAGCATTATGCATTCTAATGGGGAAACACACAAGGAGCTGTGAGTCTCGCTGCTGCGAATAAACTGCTTCCAGGAGCTGCTGCATTAGTTCTTGTGCTGTTGTACAACTGAGTTAGCCACTGCTGTGATTACTGCATGCCTAACTAGCTTCTTCACCTACTACTTCTCCATCTGCATCAGAGCAGCCATTATGGGGGTGTAATTATTGATTTTGAACAAAGTAAAACAAAACAAACCAAAGTTATTTCCCAGTAGATCCTTTTGTATCTTTATGCATTCCCAAACACTAATGTAGTGATTTAAGCAACTTACTGCAGAACTCCTAAGATTCTTAGTCTGTGACTAAGCCTGACTATGATGAAGCCTATTTGGTTATTGATAAGCCCCCATTTCACTGAAAGGGCTTAGACAGTAACAGACAACACTTGACACACACAAGGTGGACATACTCCAGGAGTTTTAAAAAAAGCAACCTCACAACTAAGCTTGCTTATCACTAGGATTTCTGCACCCAAAACCCCAAATTTGTACACCTGAAATCACAAGGAATGTTTATTCCCACCAGAAGTCCATTGCCATAATCCAGACATATCAAAGATGACCTTGCTCCAAACACCTCTGCCATGGTGGGTTGGCTCACTGTTATTTATTGTGCTGTCCTGGAAGCCAGAGACATTTCCAATTTTAACTTTCAATTAAAATGCATTCAGACACTGATTATATAATCAGCATCAGAGCTTTGCACTTTAGTTGTCAACAACATAGTGTATAGCAAGAACAACAACACACAGTGGTCCAAACACAAATATCAAAGTATTAATCTATACTAAGTACTTGAAAGATGCAGGCACTTCAAAAGAGGAGCTTTCTGACACTACACCCTAAAAAAGGCACTAAGAGAGGTGATGAACATTTCAGCTTTGCTCAGAGGAAATATTTCAGCATGTAGAACCACAGGTTCAAACAAAGAGTCTGTTGCGATGCTGCAGATGTGAGACGCTGTCTTTTAAAGATACCAATATACAAGGCTGGGGTCAGAGTGGCTGGAGAGCAGCCTGGCAGAGAGGGACCTGGGGATACCAGTTGAGAGTAGGCTGAACATGAGCCTGCAGTGTGCCCAAGTGGCCAATAGCATCCTGGCCTGGATCAGGAACAGTGTGGCCAGCAGGAGCAGGGCGGTCATTGTGCCCCTGTACTCAGCATTGGTTAGGCCACACCTTGAGTCCTGCGTCCAGTTCTGGGCCCCTCAGTTTACGAAAGATGTTGACTTGCTGGAACATGTCCAGAGAAGGGCAACAAAGCTGGGGAGGGGTTTGGAGCACAAGCCCTATGAGGAGAGGCTGAGGGAGCTGGGGTTGCTTAGCCTGGAGGAGGCTCAGAGGAGACCTTATTGCTCTCTACAACTACCTGAAGGGAGGTTGTAGACAGGTGGGGGTTTGTCTCTTCTCCTGGGCAGCCAGCACCAGAACAAGAGGACACAGTCTCAAGCTACACCAGGGGTGTTTTAGGCTGGATGTTAGGAAGAAGTTCTATACAGAAAGAGTGACTGGCCATTGGAATGGGCTGCCCAGGGAGGTGGTGGAGTCACCACCACTGCAGGTGTTTAAGAAGAGACTGGATGGGGTGCTTAGTGTCATGGTTTAGTTGATTTGATGGTGTTGGGTGATAGGTTGGACTTGATGATCTCAAAGGTCTTTTCTGACCTGATTAATTCTAATTCAAAGATACAACAAGCTAAGTACCAAAAATCTAGAAGCTGGGAATAATTCACAACTGCTGAAAAGCCAACAGTCTTACTTCTAGCAGGAAATTTTATACCTATTGAGCTCAGCTATTTTTGCACAGAAAATATACTTGTTTAAAACACCCACAAGGTGATTCGCAAAAGCAGCAGAAAATATTCCCCAGCACAAACAACACACAATCCAATAAACATCAGAATAACCAACCCTAACTGGCTTTCAAGCAAAAGGTCAAAGTTCAAGGCATCCCCACCTCTAAATTTGACAAAATACCACCAGTATACTCAGGACTGCTCCTGGACTTAGGGCTTCATGGAGAAGTTACCCTTCCCACAGAACTGGGAACAGGTATCTCATGTGTGCCTGCAGGGTCTAGCAGATCTGTCACCAAGGACCACCAGTGACAGAGGGAAAAGGAGGCCATGAGGGATGCCAGATCTATTTTGGCAATGCTCCAGCACTCACCACACAAGTAATGGGATAAGCAAGGTACCTGAGGTCCCCACCAGTCAAAACATCATTTTTCCAGGTGCCATCCCCCTGAATTCCACCTGCCAAGTTAGGCAAGCAGAAAAAGAAGAGCCTGGGGTAAGATGTTTTACTTTATACATCAACAGGAAAAATTCTCACATCTCAAGTGAAAAAACGCAGCTTTTTCCTGGTATCAAAGCTAAACCTGATGCAGCTTACCCTTCTGCAAGGCAGTTCCCTGGCAGGCCGTGAGGAGAGAACACTTGCTCGTCGCTTCAGTGGGGCACATCAGTAACTTTGAGGCCAGTCAGCCATATTTTTTTTTTTTTTTTGAGAATTACACCTATCACTTCCACTGCCAGTTGTCACACTAGTGCATTCTTCTCTGACAACAATGTATCAAGAGAACATACTGTGTGAGAAAGCAGATCTAGATGTAATTCTGTATTTTTACTCCTACCACGACAAAAAAAAAAGACGAGCTGGGCTGTGTTGCCCTCATTCAAGTTTGCACAATGTATGAATATCCCTGCCTGGAAACGGAGGACAAGATAATTTTGGTAACATTCAAACTTGTTTCTTATTCATTTCAGTTCAAACTGAAATAAACACAGTTTAATCTCCAATGCATACTCTCACAAACCAAAAATCATGCAAAGTCTCATCTTCAACTTATGCTGGAAAATCTCTTGGCTTCTCTTGGACTCATTATGCAAGGCAAGCCACACCAGCCAGGGAACTACAAGCACTTTATTTGGCTCACAGCCCCAACATAACCCAACAAGGAAGCACTCCAAGGATGAAAATTATGGGCAGCACTACAAGAACAGAGGCACCCAACCAGAACACAATAGGTGCCAAACCAAAAACCCAAAGCTATTTACAATTTTTCCACTGGAATCATGGCAAAAAGATTTGCATGCAAAGCTTAATTTTTAACATCATTCAAACATGTGAAAGTCATGAAAGGCAGAGAGAGGCAAAGCCACGTATAAGAGTGTGGAACAATCACACAACAAGACAGACCATCATCAGGACAGTCAACACCACCCTAACAGCCTGAAGCTCAAGGGCAACAAAGAAATCTACAAAACCAAGGAAGACCCCAGAAGATCACCGCAATTTCTCAACAGCAAGACAGCACAAAACCCCAAGATTTTCTGGATGGCACAAGTGGCAGCACGGTGAAAGGCAAATGAGAGTTTGGATAGAAAAGAAGGAATGACTGATAAAATGAGCAGTCAACACAGTTTTACAATCTGCGCAGAGACACTCTGATTCCACCAAAAGTGAGCAAGAATTGCGCCTGTAAATCTGCCACAGCAACTCCTGGGCCTTTCAGGGTGGCTCCTCCAAGGCCCCTGAGAAAAGTTATAGTAATTTTCACCCCAGCCAACCTACTGCCAAAACCAAGTACTTCACAAAACTTCAGTAAATTCAGCTGCTTTCAGAAGAGTGTGGTTGCTACATTGCTTTATTTAAACGGATAATTAAATAAGCCAAACCCCATCAAGCTATTTTGTCCTAAAATAAAAAATGTCCAACTGTCATAATCACACGGCACGTCACTTAAAATGATACTTTCCCCAGGCAACATCTACCTGGAAACTATCCTCCAATTTTCAAAAACACTAATAATGTGAGTTCCAGCACACCGGCATATGAATGCAGTCCAAACACACTGTCAACTGTTACTGTCTCTTGTCATCTCGCTGATCCAAACAGTAGGAACAGCTATTTCTGAAGTAATTCGGCATAATTCAAGAGCATCCCTTTCATGTGTGCTGGGGTCTAATAACTTCCCAAGCCCTGATGTTCCAAAGAAAACACTTTTGTACAACACCTCAGGCATGCAATGCAACCCCTCTTCACATCTGGACTGCCAGCATCCAGGCTTTTTGGGTGCTAAAGCTTTGTCAGCCAGCATCACCCTCAACAAGCTCTGTGTACTTAAACTGATATGCAACCTGTTAAATTAGAGCCTGGGCTGGGAAATGGAACTGCAGGTCTTGCTGACTTGCTTGTCAGCTGCATTCAATGGGGGCACACACTCACAAGCTTATTTGCCAGTCAGCAGGCAACCTTTGCCATCATATCCTTCTGGCTAAGCTAGGATTGAACCCACTGCTCACTAGAGTGTCACAAAGAGAACCAAGAACCAGCAGAAGGCCTTGCTCTGCCAAAACCAAGCTCACATGAGAACAAGCACTGGGAACAGACTGTATCCTCCTCCCCTTTGCTAAGACTTTAAAGAAACATGATGTGCACCCTTTTAGCTGTGCAATAGAAAGGTGATTAGCAGGTAGTTAAGAACATCTCCTTATAGCACTAGAGAAGTGCCACTCACTTCTACTGAACTGTGTCAATCAGATTTCTCTTAAATTGTTTTATAGTGCCCTTATCCCTTCCTGGAGGGCCTGAGGCCACGCAGAAGTGGAAGGTTAACCAAGTCTCCTGCTCTAGCAGCAGGCCTGGACTAGATGATCTTCAGATGTCCTTTCCAAACCCTACCATTCTGTGATTCCTGAGAGGACAGAGGGTCTAACAAACATTCTGGTGTTCCTCCTGTTCCACAGAAACCTATGTAACTCTCTAACATTCCATCAGCAAGAGCTGACCGAGATGCTGACTTTCTCCAACCTCTTGCCACCAAGAACACTCACCATACCACCTCTCAAGCCTTGAATCATAAAAGCAGCCCGATGCCTCTGGCTTGGATGTGCGCTGACCAAAGCACACATCCAGCCTAAACCTCCAGCCTTAAAAATTCTCACATACATTCAGACGTCTCAAGTACCTGTTTGTGGCATTTCAACGCGAGGACAGAAATGAAAAGAAATAAATTAGCTGTTTCAACAGTGACATCCCCAAGCCTACAAAGACCAAATCATTAACAAAGCCCCTCCCCAATAAGATCCACGCAGCCCATCAGCCTTCACTGGAGACGCTGCTGAGTTCCCCGGGGCAGCCCCAAAAGCCGTTCCCATCCCTCCCCCGTTGCGCTGAAAACCCGGAGCCGCCGCGCCACGTGGAGGGCGGCCCGGTGGGGCCACGGGCCGCCACACTGGCCGGGATCGTTTGTACCGGAGGTGGGGACGGTGGGGGTTCGGGAGAGTTGCCTGCCGCTGTTGGCGGCGCCGGGATCGGCGGGCAGCTCTTCCGACCCCCGCGCCGCTGCTGGGGTCCCCGCGGGGAGCGGACAAAGGCCGCTGGGAAGGCGGAAAGCAGGCGGGCCGGTGCCTTTCCATCACCGCCCGGCCTGCCTTGCTTGCCCGCCCGCTTCGCGCAGCCAGCGGGTTGCCTCACCTTGAGGCGGCTCGCCACCGGGCTAGCCGCTGATGCTGCTGCCGCCGCCCCCGTCGCCGCCGCCGCGCCGCCGCGCCACACCATGGCGCAACTTGCCGCCCGCGTTTCTGAGGGAGGAGGAGGAGGAAGGAGGAGCCGGGGGCCGTGGCGGGGTGGAGCCGTTCTGCGGCGGCGGGAAAGGCGGGATGGGGCGCGGAGAGCCTGGGTGGCCTGCCTGGCAATGGGTAACGACGGTTCGGAAGCATCGGCAGAGCTCTGGGTCCTCGGGCGAGTGAAGCGGGTGCTGCCCTGTTGGCGCCGAGAAGCTACGGTGCTCCCCTACGCGCTCCTCACACAGCAGCGGCTGTTGGTCTGGATGGAGCTGGCCCGCCTGGCGAGTCATGAAATCGTAGGCTCATCTCGTTGGAAAGGACATCTACGATCATCAAGCCCAACCATTACCGAACTATTCCAAGTCTACTGCTAAACCATGTACTTTAACGCCACGTCTTAAAAACAGCTCTAGGGATGGGGATTCAAACACCTCTCTGGAAAGCCTATTCCAGTGTTTAAAACTCCTTCAAAGGAGAACTTTCTTCTGATATCCAATCTAAACCTCCCCTGGTGCAATTGAGGCCATTTTCTCTTGTCCTATAACTTACTACTAGGGAGAAGAGACCGACCCCCACGTCGTTACAAACATCTTCTTTCAGGTAGTTGTAGAAAGTGTTGAGGTCTCCTCTCACCCTTCTTTTCTCCAGACGAAACAACCCTGGTTCCCTCAGTCACTTCTCAGAAAACCTGCTCTACAGAGGCTTTGCCAGCTTCACTGCCCTTCTCTGGGCTCGAATATGCTTTCATCCTCCAAACGATTTAAAACATTTATTTAGGTGGTACAGGTGTAAAGTGAAAGCTCTCTGAAAAACTCTTTAAAAAGGAAAGCAAAACAAAAACAGAACAACGGAGATTATGTGACTTTAAATGCTTGTTTTAGCATTCCTCATCTTCTTGAGCCAGTTGCCCTTCACTGTGCAAGTGAAGTCTAAAGGTGAAAGCAATGGGAAGGAGAGCTGCTTTTTTTCACCAGGTAATCAAAAGTTCAAATTTCAGGATATCACCGGTGGTGGAAAGTTAAGTCAAATTAGAGACATTGAATTGGAAAAATGGGAATATACCAATTTTGAAAGCACTTTTCCTGCAAGCAATTTCTGATTTTATTGTATTCTTCATCCTTCAGCTAACAGGAAAATAAATGCACACAAATACAGGAAAACTTTTTCTACTGTCCTCTGAATAAACCTGTATTCATCAATTAAGAGGTTTCATTTTTCATAGAAATATAGAATGGCTTAGGTTGTAAGAGACCTCAGAGATCATCTACTCCAAACTCCCCACCATGGGCAGGGATGCCTCTCAACTAGACTCAGTTGCTCAAGGCCTCAACCAACCTGGCCTTGAACACCCTGAGGGAGGAGGCATCCACAGCTTCCCTGGGCAGCCTATTCCAGAGTCTGACCACCCTCATACTGAAGAACTTCTTGCTAAGATCCAGTCTAAACCTGCTCTACCTTTTCCCATTTTTGCATCTGAGCATTTCTCCCTTGATGGACCTGAGAAGCATCCTTGGTTCTGGCAGTAATTCAGGCATGTGACTCCTGTGATGGGGCTGTTGCCACCTCTTCATCATCCATTGGACTCTGTAGATGGCTCCCAGGTCAAAAGCCCTCTCTGGTTTGGCAGATATTAGGAAGAAACTTTTTACTGTGAGGGTGACGAGGCACTGGAACTGATTTCCCAAAGAGGTTGCCGATGCGCAGTCTACAGAAGCAGCATTCAAGGCTGGGTTGGATGGGGCTCTGAGCAGCCTGATCTAGTAGGTGTCCCTGCCTATAACAAGTGCCTTTGCAGTTTATGCATTGATATAAGCTAATCAGATGAACCAATTATATTCCTCTGTACCTTGCCTTCAAACCCAGCTGTGAATTACCATGCTAAAAATAAACTTGGATTGTTTTTAATACTTTCTGGATGCCATCAAATTAAAAGTTGTATGTACATTTTAATACAGGGCAGAAGACCAAAATGCAGTCTGCCTACTAACAATGTGTTGCCAAGCTTGAGTGGGTATTTTAAATACTGTACTGCAAATACTGACTTTTAAAACAAAGTTAAAAGTAGCATTGGTGTAGGAAAGTGAAGGGCAGATGACAAATAGTCATCTTCTGCCCCCTCTGAACAGCCACCCTAAAATGTGGAAGAAAAGCCTCTCTGTGCACCATGGTATCTGATCCTCAGTGTAATGTGTGGTGGACTACCTATTTAAGTACTTCCAAGCCTCTATATTCCAGCCATATGGAGAGTATTTGTTAGGAGGGAATGTGAGGAAAGTAGTTGCATGCAAACAACCACTCAGCCAAAGCAGGCCATTTAAATACTGGTTTACATTGCAACATCCACAGAGGATCCACCTGTGGTTATCCTTCAGGATGCAGAAACAAGAAGCTTTGTGGATGAGGTGGGGAGGAGGGTATTCAGGAGAAGACAAAATGCTGGCATTATGTATAATATCAGTAAAATTGAAATGCTGGCTTCTGAAAACATGAAAGAATAAAGATCTCTTGTGCAGTAAGTTCCTGAAAGACATGTATTTTTCTGGTCCACTGCTGACCCTGCATTTGGTTCTTTCACTTGTTCCCAACAGTTTACGTTATGAAGCACTTGTTTTATTGAAAGCTGTCAAGCTGCTGTCTTGGACTGGGGACAACGATTTGAAATAACTATGCTGATTCTCCTGTGCTAAATTAGAGTGAATAAAATTGCCTACTGTTACAACAGAGATGTGCTGCTATTATGCTGTTACAAATACATTATGAACCACCTGATGATATCTTCTGCTATTTCATGTAATTTTTTGCTTTGTTTCTCTTTTTTTTTTTCTGTTAAGTTTCACTCCATTTTGTACTTTCACATTCTCCTTCTGAGTGTTTTCACACCCTTCATCTCAACTATTGCTCTTTATGTTGCTCTGTTTGAAGTGGGGACTTAAAATTTCTTTAGTTTAATTTGCTAGCAGCTGTGCCTAAAAATATTTATCAGTGAGGATTTTCCATCACTGAACTCCTGCCCATTTTCTTTCCCTCTTTTCATATTGCATCAGTTTGTTTTACCAACCCCCAACAGCCTTCATGTTACTGACTTGTCAGTAGGATCTCACCAGATGCTCAGAGGAGGTTCAGCTGAATTTCAAGTACTCTTCAACTTCCACCTTCTGTATTAAGCCTGAATTATTTTGCAACAACTGTGGCCAGAATAGTTTCTGACCTTGCTCATCATCCAATGAGAGCATTGCTGACAGCATCTGAGTTCAGGACTTCTGACTTCTAAACTATATGATGAAATTCATTACAATAAATTCTGTTGTGGGCTCAGCATGACCATTTTAGTCAGACTATAATTTTCTGGACAGAACAAATGAGTACTGAAGGAATTATGAGCTGCCTAGGTATAGGAAATCCATCACTTTATGGGGACCACCTTGTTGATGCACAATAGAATCACTGGAGCGGCCTAGTAAACAGAAAGTGTATTTGACACTACTTTTGAGTGAACAAATAGCACTGTAGATTGTAATTCTGGATTCTAATGCTGTGAATTTATGGAGATGGATAAACATTAAAATCAGTCCTTGCCCCTGAGCTACTTTCACTGCTTCTTCCAACAGTCTCTAATTTGGGGGCCATTGTTATCACAACCAGGGGCTTTGCTCCCATCTTCCTGCCACCACATTTCTCTAAGACCTGTCAAGCATTTTAAGTAGCACACACTTTCCCACACCTTCTCAATGAATGCTGACATACCTAACGTAAAAGGATTACTTTCTGCTGAGAGGAATTGTAATCCTCTTTTCCTGCTCTGCAAATCCTCTAGTAAGTGAAAAAGAAAGGCCAAGATCTGTTCTGCTGTGCAGGGCAAATCACCATCTCAGAAGGTATAGAAGAAAACAACGAAACTGAGATTTACTTGTGGTCACGCTTGTCCAGAAGCTGTGTCCCTGACTATTAACTCATTGGCATCTTCCATCACTATTTTTGGTGCTTTGATATTTTCTGTTATATTTTCTAATAGCTATGTGAATACAACACTCAATTGCTACATGAATGGCATTCAGGACAAAACACTTCTCTCAAAGGTAGCTACAAAGAGCTACAGATACGAAATTGCCTTAAATTCCACCCAGTTTTCAATATTACCTGTTCTGTTAACATGAATAAGAGAAACATACCTTTAATTTATAGACAAAAAGTAGTGGTTTTTCAAGGTCAATTTGGAGTGTTTTGAAAAGCCAGCACTGAAGGGGTGGTGCAGGTTTGCACTCTGAGGATGGAGTGTCAGTGGTATCCAACATGACAACAAAAGAAAAAATGTTCCTGCTACCTTGATTACCACCCACCCATCTCAAAACCTTTCCTCACACATGGTGGTTGTTCCATTACCCTTATCAGACCTCAAGTACTCACAGGATGGAGGAACTCCAGCTTCCAGCTACCTCACAGGAGGTATTTTCCTTTCCAGTACTCTACTGCTGCAGCAAAACATCTACACTGAATGTATGAGAACATCTTTGGCATCCTTTTCTGATCTAATTCTACAAGTCTCAGGTCAAAGTAAGCAGCCATCACAGTATCACAGTATTACCAAGGTTGGAAGAGACCTCAAAGATCATCGAGTCCAACCTGTAACCACAAACCTCACGACTAGACCATGGCACCAAGTGCCACATCCAGTCCTCTCTTGAATGCCTCCAGGGACGGCGACTCAACCACCTCCCCGGGCAGCCCATTCCAATGACGAATCACTCTCTCAGTGAAGAACTTTCTCCTCACCTCCAGGCATATCCTTTGCTATTTCATCCTAAAATGTCTTGTTGATATTTGAAGGTGTCATGTGTTTTTATTAATTCTTAGCTATATTTCAGCCCACTCTGATCAATGGCTGCTTCCAAACTGCCTGTCAAGGGGCTGCGCTAGTTTTCAGCTTATTCATCCTTGGGTAAATTCTGCAGCAACAGCAGAGGTAGACCAATTCAGTCAGATATAGAAAATGCTCTTTGCTCCCCTACCTTCCCAACTGTTCATCTGGGCAAAATGAATCTTATTCTTTCGGAGAAATTAGCTTTGGATTTTCTCTTCAGAGAAAGTATTGGTTTGTATCCTATGAACTAGGATCATTTGACCTTTCTCCTCCTGCTTTCCATGGATCAGAATAATAATAAAAAAAAAGCTAGGAACATATGCCAATGTCCTAATTAATCCATCTTCTCTACATGTTTCACTTCCCAATTCTTTATCCTACGTCACTCTCTTAATTTCTTTCTGAGGCTGATTTGTCAGTTCCTGCTGCAGGTTGTCACTATTAGCAAATTCCAAACTCCCCAAAATTTGCCTAGCATTAATCTCCTCAAATATTCTGCTGTGTCTCTAGACTTTACATGTCCACTTTGGCATCTGAAGCTGGGAGAACAGTCTGCTCTGATTTTTCATACCCAACAAATTTCTTTGCATCCAAGCTCTTGTCTGAAGGTCATCCTTCATGGCTTCTTGGGGTGCTTCAGGCTGTTATTTTCACTGCTTTTGGCAAGTTCACATTCAATTTCAAATATATTACTCAATGTTTGGGTTTTGCAAGTACTTCTACCTGATGTAAGAGTTTCTTCAACTCAGTCACATCTTGACTAATGGGTTTTTCTCCTGGGCTCCTGGATCTCCTTTAGGAATCACCTACATGATAAAAGCAATGAGTTGAAAGCACAGAGAATCACAGCCTCTTTCAGTTAGAAGAAAATGAAGGTATGTCCTAGGTATTTGGTGCATTCCAGTTTAATTATGTTATGCCCAACAACCCTTTTCTGCAATGAAACAGGAAAAAGAACTTTAAAAATTGCTTATTTTAGTTTGACCATCCCAGTCTAACCCATTCAGTTGTCTGCCCAGAAGCAGAGTTCCCTTTCTGTCTTTTGGCTTTTCTTCAGGCCATGTGTCCTCGCTGCTTTCTAGTTATGAAATCACTTGACATCTCAGCCCAGTGTTTGTATTCAAATTCCTGGGAAAGCCTCCCTTCTTTCCTCTGAGATAATTTTTGCACTGGCATTTCATATGGCCAGCGCTTTGGCAGGTGGCCTCCATTGTGTTAGCTGGTTTAATCCATAAAAGGCTTAATCACTTCTTTTACATAGCACGCCTAGACTCCGGCGAGTGGACTCATCAGCTACAATCCGTATTAGACACACTTATTAGCAGCTAACGGCGTGTTTCAGCATCACATATGGTGTCACTTGCCATGGGGGTTTGCCTGTGAATATGCCATCTCTACCCTAGTGAGGAGAATACAGTGAAAGGGCAAAGAAAGAAATGTCCAGGTAGTTTAAAGGTGGCAGTGTCTTCCTTCTGCAATCTGCCCCATTCCTTCTCCTGACCTGCTTTGGAAGATCACAGAGGGAAATTATCTGAAGTAGGCAAGCTGCAATCTAATATTATGCATGGCACTTGCACATTAAATAATACATAATAAACAGGTATATCATTGATGCCTAGAGCCACAAGGGCAGAGGAAACAAAGTGTAAAGGCTGTAAGATAGAAGCATCATGTTTGCCTTCATGTGAGACAGAGCATGGTGCCACCTGGATTGTCCCCAAAATCCAAACTTTGTAGTCTCAGTGCTTTCCACTGCTACTGACCTGAAAGTGGAGTTAACTTATTACCAGGAGTTGCTAACAGTGAGTCATTTGCTAAATCTTTGCAGCAGGAGGAAAAGGAGCCAAGACAACGTGCCAGAGTGGATTGGACAAAGCACAAACTGGAGCTTGAAAATGAGGCCACAGCAGCACTGATCTGGAGGCAAAGAGACCTGGAAGATGGAAGCACAGAACCAGAGAATAGGCTCCTGCAGCCTTTGCCTCCTCTTCTACCAGCCAGTGGGATATCTAAAGGGGATTCAATCTTAGTCTTGTGGCCATGCTATCACTTTTCTGTGATAGCTATGTTGTCAGCCAGCTGGAAACTCATGCTTGAGGCTGCACTGCCTCAAGCATGAGGCAGTGTGAGGTGAGAGGTTCCCAGGAGCCCCAGCTTCCCCGGCTAGCAGGAGAGAAAAGTAACCAGTGACTGACAATCTGCACTACTACACAATGGGCCATGGCACCATTGTCCCAGGTCCCAAATGGCTTAGGTAATGCATTTGCTTTTGCCAGTTTGCCTGAGCTTTATTTCCCAGCAGCTGGGCCATGCCTCAATAGATGCCTCTGCATGACAGAAAGTCTCTTAGAAAAGTTATTTATTACTGGCTCATTTTAATTCTAACAACTGAGACTAAGGTAACTGTACTCAGCTTTCCCTATGCCACCTCAATTAACTTACACAGAGCACAAAAGTGGAACTTATGCTAAGGTACCATCTATCTGTAGCCCAGTGTGGTGTTCAGTTCAGTTCTCCCCACACACACAAGGCTTCTGGGAACAGCCTTGTTTCCTCAGTTCTCCTGAATGTAGTCTAAATTCATGAGGTGCATTCACAGCTTACTGGCACTGGTCTAGAAAAGGAGAGTTGCTAATGCCTTCCCCTTATTCTTCCACAGGCTAGACAGGATTGTTGAGTGACATTCTGCCAGCATCACACATTTGCTCGGGGCATTATAAAACCTCCACCTGGATGTCTGCAATCAACAAATTCAAGCTGATCATCATGCTTGAAAGAATTAGATGGTAGAAGACTACCAGCATGCAAAGAAGCTGTGTCTCAGGTGTTATTTCTTGGCACTTGGAAGGTGCTGGTGGATAAGTGTTCATAGGCTTCTCTTAACCCTCTGCCAACATCTGTACAGCATCTGAGCGAAGTTCTTTCCCACTGGCATACTCCAAAGTGAAGTAGGCTCCCATGTGCCCCCAGTGGCCCTGCTGCAGCTCACTGAAAACCAGCAATTATTTTGGGAACACTGTTGTTCTTTTGCCACCTGTAAATGAACCAAAGCAATAAATCTTTCCAGCAAGCATCTGTAACTATGGGTTTAGTGGGTGACTGACTCACCACTTCCAAACCAGTTAGCCAGGGATCTGTAACAACCTGGCCATCTTCTACTTCTAACCATTTCCACTCAACTCTGTTAGAACTGTGTGGGGCAAAACAGGCTCCAGAAGTACCATCTACTCATGCAAAATGTCTAGGCTCATTGCTGGGTACCCCATGTATTGCTGAGGGTGCAATCTGTGACTGCAGTGTGATGGTCTCTCTCATCAGTGAGGAGAGTTGCCTATGTCTCCAATTCAGCAAGGAATCGCACATCCTCCCTTGGGAAGGGTTATCTCGAGCCACAGCCCTATTACTGAAGGGAACAGGACTCATGCCAGTGCTCAGCATTTGGTAAACAAGACTGCCTGGGCTGGATCTACTTTTGTCACTGACTGGAGCACAGATTGCAAACACCAGTGCAATTAGCTTATTTGAATGAACTTTTTTCCTGCTGTCTATCTGCCCTTCAGCTTCTAGATGAGCAGATAAACCTCACAAGATATAGGAAAAATGCAAGTTTGGGGACGAAGGTGTGCAATTCCCTGTTTTTATAATCAACTGGGTCATACTCCCTCTTCTAATATGCTGATTGAACTCCACCATAAAAGGATTTTCAACACTGTCTTCATGGAATAGTTTCAAAATCTCCTATCTTTCATGGGAACGAATACCTGCCTCCCAGGAACATGCCAGAGAATTTTATCCTTTGAATTTAAAAGTTTCACAGATCAAGAGAATTTATGGTCAACCACAGGAAACCTGGAAAATGTTGTTTACTATGCAAGTTAATTTAAATCCTGCCCATAGAGCTCTAGCTGCCCCCAGCGATCACTTAAATCACTTTAAAGTGAAATCAAAATACTCTTACAAAGCCACATCTAAGTTCTTCGTTATTCTAACAGTCTTTCAGGAAAAAGTTTTGAAAGGGATTAAAAGCACTGAGTGCAAGAAGTCCAAACCTCTGCAAGAGTCTCCAGGGTAACTAATTAGTAGCTGGTGCTGAGTGATAGGGCTTGCTTCTGTCCCTCAGTCTAAAGATACATAGATACAATGATCAGTAAGTGGGAGTGAGAGGAATAGTCACAGATTCAAGAAATGTCCTGATTGTATTTGTGGTCCCAAACCACCGTGATTTCCTTTTGGGGGCAAAGAGAGGATGCGTGGTGCAAGGGGATTTTCTTGATACACCTGTCTCATTGCATCTGACTTTCTTTTAATCCTGAATACTGGGCACCTGTCCTGGAGCACAAATGCTGTTCACCCTGCTGACTTCTTTACTGGTGCCTTTTTTGGTCAAAACAAGTTGAAAAGATTGATGAGGGAAATCCATGTCCCCCACAAGCAGAGAGAAATTTATACACACTGAAGGCAAACAAACCTTTGGTTCCAGGACTTCCTGTGATGTTGTAGCATCCTCTCTTCATTGTGTCTTCTGTTGAGCAGTTGTCACCCACAGTTTGAAAGACTAATACATCCTACTCTCCAGAGGAGATGCAATAAAGCATGCAGTAAGAACAAGGAAACTGCAGATTCAAGATGTGTGACATCACATATGCTCTCAAACCACCAACTTTCCCTTCATAGGAACTGAGAATGGATGCATAGGATAGAGGAAGCCTTTTGATACTGCCAATCTTTTTCCAACATTAATAACACTCAGTTCTCCTCAGAGACCCCTCTGCCATATACACATATTATACTGAATGCAGCTTTGAGCAACTTATAAGGCAGCAGGTACTAGCTGAGTGTAACACAGAGAAGCACAGACAGGGAAGATAACAGCTTGAGGGAAATTGAAACAGAAGCAGAAATCCAAAGGGAATGGTTATATATCCTTGGTGTTTGGCTCATGCTTGGCCTACATGTTAGAGCATTACATACATATATCAGGTTAGTGAGAGAGCTCCTCGCAGCAAGGACAATAATTCCAACATGTTTAAACAGAGTCTACCAAGATAATGCCTCAAGGAAACTGACAACACAGTTAAAAACCATATATGCAGGTTGATTGACAGTCCATGGAGAGACAGATCACTGTGTTTAGATTTCTTCGGGGAAGCTCTTGTTACGAAAGTGGCAAATCAGTCACCAAATCCACTAAATCACTCAGGAGAGAAGATGAACCCTTTGCTGACATGCCACAGCAAACTGCAATGACAGCCTGAAGTTTTTCCGTAGGGAAACATGCCATGAAGAGGCCTGGCTGATCTCCAGGGCAGGCTCTGCACCTACTCTGCTCAAAGAAAATGAGGAGCCAGGTGATGGCTGAAGAACAAACACTTCTGCCGCCTTTGTGGAATCCAAACATTTGGCTCACGTCAAATATTTATTCTCAAATATTACCTTCCTTGGAAACAGGCAGAAACACAAAGAAGAGATACAGAAAATAAAAGAATGGGGTCAGGTTTGCATGAGCATTAGCTCCTTGCCTTTTCCTCCTTTCCTTACGCAGCTTCGGTCCAGTTCCAGCCTGGCTTGCATTCCTCTGTGTGGCCAGCAGGGCACTACTCTCTTTCTTGGCAGGATGTGAAGCAAGTGGGGTCTGGCCTAGCCTAGCTGTTTTTTTCCCTTGCTCTCTACACTGGTCACCTCCTCCCCTAAAGTAACTCATCATTCCAGTGCCCCTTTTTCTTTCATCTCTCTTACTTCTCTTGGTGGCATTTCTTTCATCATCAGGAGAGTAACCAACACAGCTGAACTGGGAAAATGGGACTTTGGCAGGCTGAGAAGCTGAGTTCTCACAGGCCAGCAAAGTGGAGGTGGTGACAGCCACAGCAGGAGTAATACATCTCTTAAAAATGGCTTGGTACCAGCAAAACTGTGATTTGAGGAAACTCACGTTTGTCAGATTTGTCTGCTGGGTTGTCCTGCCTTACAGGAGAGCCCATCAAGAGGGAAGATTCCTTCAAGATAACTGAAAGCTGAGGCAGCCATCAGGAGTGCATTTATTTTTCCTCTCATCATTGCAGTGCTAAGGTGCACTTACAGCAGAGCTCATTAAGCAGCAAGGGCACAAGGTGATCCTTAACGGCAAAGCTATATCATGGCTGCCGGAGACCTTTGGCACAGCCCAAAGAAACATGAGTTCCAGCTCTGCTGGAGCAGAGCCAGGTTGTGTGTGTGCAATCTGCGGAATGTAGGGAAGCAAAAGGTGTGTTTAGCAGGACATTGAATGCATCAGGAGGCATGAAGATTTACACTGGCCTAAACACAAACATGTTGCTAAAAGTAACATTCTGCTAGTACTATGACAGAGATCCTTCAAGACTATCTCACTGGCCATCTCTTGGCCTCACACACTCTAGCCACCATTTCCATTTTGAGCCTCCTGTCTGGTTTTGAGTGAGTTTCACTAGCTTGTTGAAGAGCGCTGCTTCTTTTCAGGAAGCATAATATTTTGTGTTCTTTTGATAACCCAGAAGAAGGGGAGGCACAGTACAGTCACCATCACCAGCTGTTGCATCTGCCAAGAGATGACTGTTCTGCCAGCTTCTCCCAGCTAGATAGGAGGACTGCCTTCAAAGTTCTTACTAGCATGCCATATCTCCATTGTTATTCCCAAACAAAACTTTTCCTATGATAAAATGAACCAGTCACCCCAAATCCAGTTCTGTACCTGTACTGGGTTATAGAGAAGTGTGAGCAAAATGTATTTGCTTGCTCAGTCTAGCAGGGAACTACCTCGATCCAAACAAATAAACCACATTTTGTGAAAAGCCTTTTGCTTCCTGTAGAATGCTGCATTGTTTGCCATCATTGTTTGGCAAACAGGAAAGAGCTTATCTCTCCTTCCCAGAAACTAGTGCAGCTATAGAGCTCCAGAAACTTGTCAGTCTTTGCTAAGAAAAAAATATTGGTTTGACAGCCCTTGCCAAGAAATTATCTGAACCATCAGAAAGAGAGAAATTGTAAAAATTAGTTCACCATTCTTTCCTGATTTTTGGTGTTTAGCTCCAAGTCAAGGATCTAATCAGGTGCATTTTCAAAGGCAAACTACAGTAACCTTTAGCATGAGAGCATTCCAATATTAGATATTTTCTTGGTTAGCTGCAAAATTAGCATTTAGCCCACCAGTGGAAGAGGTACTGTATTTTTGTGTGATTAATTTATAATTAAAATTTAAGCAAGTATGTCTGGCTTCTAGCAGATAGAAGCAAAGCCACAGCTTTGACCCTAGTTACAGTTTTGTTTAACCCCCTCCAGAGAAACATAGTTACTGTGCATTAATATACAGCCTTTCACCACCAGACCTGTTAGCGTACATTAGGGGCTAATAATAATAATTAGACTGTCAAACAATTCAAACTGCGGAACAATACAAGCTCCCCTGAAACACGAAGCACTATAGGTAATGAAACCTACTTTTCTTTATACAGGCAGCTCAAACCTCCTTTTGAGCAATCTGATGTTAAATAAATAATGGACCTGATTGCCCCCTCCTCCAGAAGAGACCATAGGAGGGAGCAGAGTGGGAAGAAATTCAGGAAGTTTTGCCTTCTGTAAACCGTGTCTAAGCTTTTCCCTGAAAGGGAAGTTGCTCATTTCATAGGCTGGCCTCTCTTGCCATGCCTGTGAATGAGGGTGTAAAAAGACCCTTCACTTGAAGGAGGTTTTATTGAGGGTCCCAGGCTGGCCAGGCCAGGATAAGTGAGGTCTTCTTAGCATGGCCCTTGTGCTTGTGGTTCACTGGACATGCAGAAAGGACAAGCTTGAAGCAAAGCAGCACTACTGCAGCAGTATCTTTTCTGGTAGATGTCTTAATTCTGAGCATATGCTCCTGCAGAGTTAGACCTATAAGCAGAAGACATAGGATGCAGTGTGGCACTGGCTTGCAGGTGAGTGCTTTGAGAAGCTTTGTTGGTAGCTCTGCATTTTCCCGCTTCGGTCCAGAAGCTGTTTCCTCATAGGTGAGACCCTGCAGTAGCTACAGTCCATGCCAGCTCCTATAAGCTGCTGCAGCCTATAAGATGACTCTGCCCTGGGCCCAGGCAGGAGCACATGCAAGCACAAAGGGTTGTGAGGATGGCAACCTCCAGCAGCAATACAGAAATAAGCAGGTAGAAACAGTAATGTCTTAAGCTGATTCTTTTGCCTTGGACAGCACTATGTGATTGAGGGCACCACAGAGAGCAGAGGCAGCAGAGAAAACTGAGGATATCATGGGGCAGGAGATAAGAATCATAGAATGCATTGGTTTGGAAGGTAGCCTCAAAGGTCATCTTATCCAATCCCCCCAGCAGTGACCAGGGACATCTAGATCAGGTTGTTTAGGGCCCCATCAAATCTGGCTTTGAATGTCTTTAATGCAAACCTGATCTCCTAGGTCAAAGCCACATCTGGGAGGTGCAGCACAACTCCCAATTTTCCACAGACATTCCTTTACCTTTTCCCTCTGAAACCTCCCTTTCAGGTACACGCGGGTAAACGTGCCCTCACCACACAGGGCAAATTTTCCTGGCGCCTGCTTTCAGATTTTGCTTCACCGCTTCGAGCTTCAGACTCACCTGAAAAAAGCCTCCTAGGGAGGAGGAAGCAGACCAGGTGGATTTCCCGTGGCGGATTTCCCGCTGCCCGCTGCATCCCGCAGAGCCCCCGGGCCCGCTCCCAGCGGGCTGCGGGCGGTTGGGCGCTGCAACGATGCCATCTCCTGGAAGACACCTGAAGAGCAGGGTCTGGCTCTGTCCCGTGTTCTGCAGGTGCGTGGTGGGCTGGTGACTCTCCTCGCCGCCTCCATCGCACTCCACGTGTGGAGAACCGGCCTGCGGCAGGCCGGGATTGAACAGGATCGGTGGGTGACGGGGGAGCGTCCTGGGTCTTGCTGATGCTACAAACGGCAGCGAGCAGGGGGGACACGGGAAATGTCCCAGAGGTGAGCTGGCTGGGTTCATCAGCCTTAAACTGTACTGAAACCTTGGATCTGAGATGCTCAGCTGGAAGGACTGCACAGTTAAGCTCCTCTGCTCTTCTTTAACTACCTGGGACTAGCTAGAGCAGATCCAGTGAAGCTGAGGCGAGCTAGGCCCAGAGCAGGCTGCTGGTGGCTAATTTGTCACACCAGAAATCTGGCTAAGCCATACCAGCTGAGGCTGAGAGCTTTGGTTAAGGAGATCACCTGGTCTCTGGTCCCTGAGTTCCTTTTTCCCCTCTCTGAATTACCTGTGTTGCCATGGCAATCAATGCTGCTGCAAGTCCTTAAGGAATGGTCAAAGCAGGCAAGATTTCATTCTGTCCTTCCTAGCACTAAGTAACAATGATTACTATTAAGGCAAAGAAATAATGAGGATCAAAAACATTCCTAAAAAAAACCATTTTCCCCTAGAAAACCGAAGAGACCTATTACTTCATTCTGTCTACCCCCACAGAACTCCGAGAAATGGTGAGCAACAATTTGTCCTTTAGCACACTATACAGTACCCTGTGGGCCCAAATTCTCCTCCTACTTGTATTGGTATAAATCAAGAAGCCAGTGGAGTTACACAGGTATAAAACTAGCATTGTCAGTTCCCGGGTTTCTAAATATTACTCAACTCTACTGCTGGTTCCTCTTTGTTTGCCTGTTAGAAACAACTGTTAAAATGGCACATGCATTTTTCCATGGCACACCGTATCATGCAATGCCATGCTTTTATTGGCTTTGATCTTTCTTTTTACTTTTATTATTTCTCTGAAGAACTGCAGGATTATTACCTCAATCTAGCCAGCTGGCCTGCTGGGGTTCCCTTTGCTACATCAGGGGTTTCTATTCTTTCTGATCCTCTTTTTACGGATAATCCTTCTCTACCTTCTAATGACACTTGGCTAAGGAGTGTATTTTGTTATTACTACCTGTTGTTTAGAAATTCATTTTATTTGGTGTAGGTGTTGCTAATTGTTTGCTAATGAAAGCCTAACTGCAATCAATGTGGGTCAGGATTATGTTGGTCTTTGTGGCAGTTAACCCTATCCATTCTGATTTCAATTTCTCCACGAACTTTTCAGTTTTTAAATATCAAACCTAATTCTGTTTTTGAAGTCACAAGGTAAGAGGTTCTGTGCACTTCCAGGTAGCACAGGGAACATTTATCTCCCATGAGTGCTTTGGAAAAGGTGGAAGTTATCATTTTGTAATCCACAAATGTTTGTGATGTCTAAGGAGAGCCCTGGAACAAAATGTGTGGCACAAATCTACAGCTTAGGACAAGAAATGGAGCTCATTCTGTTTAACAGAGATGTGGGTAATCTCAAGGCAGGAAAGACTGTATAACTGTATACTCTTAAAGAGTCAGTATTCTTTTGTATTACACATGCTCTTTGGATGCAATATGTATCCCCTTTACATAGAGAGAATGAATAATAAGACCTGCTTTGAAGAATTTACAGTTTAAAAAGACAAAGGCAGATCAACAGTACTAGAAAGACAAAGAGCAACAGCTGTGCAATATAATAAAAATACAAAGCAGGCTGGTTACTATTCCTTCCTTCTGCTTCGTTTCACTCCCTTAACCTGACCTTATATCTCACCAGTTGCCTTACAGGCATCTTAACAAGAGGAATACAATACAATACAATACAATACAATACAATACAATACACCAGGTTGGAAGAGACCTTCAAGATCATCGTGTCCAATCCATTAACCGATCCAACCCACCTAAACAACTAAACCATGGCAACAAGCACCCCACCAAGTCTTCTCCTGAGCACCTCCAATGAAGGTGACTCCACCACCTCCACGGGTAGCCAATTCCAACGGACAATAATAATGGGTTCAGGCAGGTGATGCCCCACCTCACACGCTGCCCAAACCACAGGTTTTCTGAATATCGAGGTGTGAGCTGAGACTGGGGCTTTTAGGAGGAAAGTGTGATGCAGGACACATCTCCTTGGTCAGAGATGCTCAAGAATTAGCTCTCCCTGTCCTGTCTCTGTCCGTACCTTGAAAGCTGGAGTTCTGCCTCCACTTCCAAACTTGGAAAAAAGGCTGAAGTGCTAGCAGTATACAGAGGAAACCACCTGTGCCACCATTCTCTCTTTCTTAGGAAGGGAGAAGGGGAAGCAGTTGAAAGCTAACACGGGTCCAGGTGCACATCAGTGCCAGTTTGGGGGAAGCAACAGCAGAAGCCCTGGCCCTTCAGCCTGGAAAACTCAGGAGAGTCTTGCTGATGAAGGGATTCATAAATCTGACTTCTGACTCTGCTGAGGACAATTGCAGCTCATCTGAGGCTACATATCATCCCACTCCAAGGATCCAAGGTGCTTTTTTGAATTAATTTCACCTTAAATTATATTTGTTTTTGAGAAACTGAGCCTGAATATTTTTGTGTGCTGAAGTATCTCTGACAGTCAGCTCAGACAATCCTTAACTTCATGCTTCAAGCAAGGAAGAAATTAATGTTGAAAAAAGAAAGGGAGGAAAGGGTCATATCTTAAAGGTCTATGTAGCTTTTGTTTGCTTGCTTCAATAGCAATGCTGAATACTAATGTGATTTTATTCTGTTTCATCAGAGTCTAGACCTTTCTGAGTTTCTGTGACAGCCAAGGCATTATGGTGCATTACCAGGATGTTATTCAGCTGACGTCCCCATAATAAAAATATAAATGTCTTTATTATTTTTTCCAGTCACCGTTGCCAGTTCTGCAGGGTGCCAGACAACCATGCTACTGTGTGTGACTGATGGCACCTGGCCAGTCCTGTGGAACCATATTATTCATTTGCTCATTTAGGCTCAAAGCAAAAACAGGTTGGCATTAGCTTTTCAAAGCTGGCTTCAGCAAAGACTCCTTTCTTTGAGCAACCAGTGAACAGAAGCGGGGGGGGAAAGAAGGGTAGGAGGACTGGGGCAAACCAGAAAGAAAACTGAGCAGCCCAGAGAGCATCTTATCATGCTCAGGTTAATTTTCTGGTACCTCTCTGGGAAAGTGAGTGTGAAAAATCAAATAAGCTTAATAATACAACAGAGCTGAGCCAGTGCTGTGGCAGGTCGGGTGAGGCTCTTTATTCTTTTCTATACAGCTCATGCTTTTTTAGCTCAGGTGGAGACAGAGCATCAGCACAGGTCCAGGACCAGTTGAGCTGCATGCCCTCTAACTCTCCCCAGGCGAAAGGCTATCCCCAGAAGCAGGACTGCAGAGTGGTGACAGCTACATGGCTCCAGCCCAGCCACTCCTGAGGCTGTGCTGAGCCACCCTGCCAGGCTCAAGCACTGGCAAAGCTTCTTACCTTGGGCTTGATGCCACACAACTGCAGGTGACTACTCGCTTCAGCATTTGAGCGGCAATCTCAGACATAAGCTAACGGGTCTGGTTGGACCTAGGCTCATTTTCCCTAGAGTCATCATAGGTATCTCTGCATCTATGAGTCAACTAAAAGGATTTTAAAGTGTAGCACAGGATAGACTTGTTAGCCTGAATAAAACCCATGTGGAGTCAGAAGTGCTTTTAAAATATGGGTGCAAGCTTTCTCTCCTTTCCTCACCAAGATCTCAGTTTTCTGCCCACTTGTCTCTTCATTACTGGGAGCAGATTCTTCTCTTGCCTTCAGATCAGCTCATCTCAGCACAGTTTCAGGGTAAGCTTTGGAAACCAGACAGTGTTCGCTGCTGCTGGCATGCCCTGAGACCAGACAAACATCCTGTTTCAGCCTAACTGCTTCTAAGAGCAGAGGGCTTCAAAGGGCTTGTGGGTTTTTTTTCTTGCAGCTCAGGCCTCTTCACTGAGCTCAGCTGCCGCCAGAGCATGTCTGACAGACACCTGGAGCTGTGGAAGCTCAGTGAAGGGTAACCAGCTCATCTTTGATGCAGACAGGTGTTGGGGGACAAAGGAAAGGCAGCTCAGTGTAACAGGAGGGAGAAAATGCTAGTGTAGATAGCTAGAGCCAGAAAGCCAGCCTAGGGCTTGGGTTTTGGTTTTGTCTTTAAAAATCACTGAAACAGCAAAATCTGTAGGTAGGAGTTTAGTTCATGCCTGGCTCGAACATACTTCTATATCATTGAAAAGCTGTTTGCTTGGATGATAATTTTGGCACATGAAACGTCTCCTTCCTCGCACCAGCAAAGCTGCAGATAATTTGGTTACCTCATCTCACCAGCTGTACTTTTATGTTCATATGCTAGCGTTCTTGCATTAGAAATGAGCTGCTCATCTTTACCAAGGCAGGATCTTGGACCTAGTTTGAAGGTATGATATGGTCTGCAAGATGGAACATAAACTCTTCAAATCACATCACATTACCTCCTATTTTCTTTCAGCTCGACAGTTTTGTAATGTCCTTTGTCACAGTAAAAGTTGCTGTTGTAGCAGAATTTGGGTTGATATCCTTCTAGCTCAAAGAATATGACCACAATATTTTTCTTTGGATGTTCTCAAAGTTAATTTGTCTGGATTTTACCTGAGTCCTTTTTGTTTCATGACTGGTGGTCCAGAGCAGATTGTGCCATACTCTACCTATTCTGCTATAAGTAAATTCACATCTGCAGCTTCCCCAAGTCCACAAATGTCCAAAGAGGAATAATCCACTTCTTTGAGTATGAGTTAGGCACATAATCAGTGAAATCCATGAAGCTTCAGCCCATTCACAGGATCACAGGATGTTAGGGGTTGGAAGGGACCTCTGGAGAGCATCAAGTCCAATCCCTCTGCCAGAGCAGGACCATAGAATCTAGTGTAGGAACACATCCAGAAGTGCCTTGAAAGACTGCAGAGAAGGAGACTCCACAACCTCTTTGGGAAGCCTGTTCCAGTGCTCTGTGACCCTTAGAGTAAAGTTCCTCCTCATGTTATGGTGGAACTTCCTGTGCTATAGTTTACATCCATTACCCCTGTGTCCTGTCACAGGGCACAAATGAGAAGAAGCTGTCCCTTCCTTCCTGACACCCAGCCTTCAGGTATTTGTGTACATCGATTAAATCCCCTCTCAGTCTTCTCCCCAGACTGAGCAGCCCCAGGGCTCTCAGCCTTTCCTCATAGGATAGTGCTCCAGTCCCTTCATCATCCTTGTAGCCCTCTGTTGGACTCTCTCAGGTAGATCCCTGTCCCTCCTGAACTGGGGAGCCCAAAATGTTCCAGGTGGGACCTCACCAGGGCAGAGTAGAGGGGAGGAGGACCTCCCTCAATCTGCTGGACACACTCTTCTTAATGCACCCCAGGATACCATTGACCTTCTTGGCCACAAGGGCATTGCTCTCCCACGCAGAACTTGTTGTCTACTAGGATTCCCAGGTCCTTCTCCACAAGAGATCACCTCCTAACCTGTACTGGTGCTGTTTATTGTTCCTTCCCAGATGAAGGACTCTGCACTTATCCATGCCAAAACTCATTTGGTTCCTCTCTGCCCAGCTCCCAGTCTGTCCAGGTCTCACTGAATGGCTGCACAGCCTTCTGGTATCTCAGCCAAGCCTCCCAGTTTGGTATTGTCTGCAAACTTGCAGGCTCTGTCTGTCTGTCCCTTCATCAATGTCATTGATAAAGATGTTGAACAGAACCAGACCCCTCAATGGTTCCTGGGGGACTCCCCTAGTCACGGCTCTCCAGCTGGACTTGGCACCATTGAATCATAGAATCATAGAATCATAGAATCAGTCAGGGTTGGAAGGGACCACAAGGATCATCTGGTTCCAACCCCCTGCCATGGGCAGGGACACCCTACACTAGATCACGCTGGCCAGAGCCTCGTCCAGCCTGGTCTTAAACACCTCCAGGGACTGGGCCTCAACCACCTCCCTGGACAACCCATTCCAGGGCTTCACCACTCTCATGGTAAAGAACTTCTTCCTCACATCCAGCCTGAATCTCCCCATTTCCAGCTTCATTCCATTCCCCCTAGTCCTATCACTACCTGAGATCCTGAGAAGTCCCTCCCCAGCCTTCCTGTAGGCCCCCTTCAGATACTGGAAAGCCACAATGAGGTCACCTCGGAGCCTTCTCTTCTCCAGACTGAACAGCCCCAACTCCTTCAGTCTGTCCTCATAGGAGAGGTGCTCCAGCCCTCTGATCATCCTCGTGGCCCTTCTCTGGACACGCTCCAGCACGTCCACATCTCTCCTGT
The DNA here is from genome assembly GCA_033816785.1 of Picus viridis. Classification (NCBI taxonomy): domain Eukaryota; kingdom Metazoa; phylum Chordata; class Aves; order Piciformes; family Picidae; genus Picus; species Picus viridis. The sequence continues at coordinate 10,351,609 of CM066574.1, read as the reverse complement.
AATATGGGCTCCAGAACTGGACGCAGTACTCCAGGTGGGGTCTCACCAGAGCTGAGTAGAGGGGGAGAAGCACCTCCCTTGACCTGCTGGTCACACTTCTCCTGATGCAGCCCAGGATCTGATTGGCTTTCCAGGCTGCAAGCGCACATTGAGAGCTCATGTCGAGCTTCTCGTCCACCAGCACCCCCATTGACCACCACTCTTCGCACTCTACCTTGCAACCAGTTCCTAATCCATCTCACTGTTTGTTCTTCTACCCCACTCTTCCTGAGCTTGTTCATGAAGGTGTTTTGGGAGACAGCGTCAAAAGCCTTACTAAGGTCAAGGTAGACTACATCCACTGCATCTACCCATTCACTTATGTCATCATAGAAGGCTATCAGATTAGTCAAGCATGAAATTGTGCTAGGGGAGGTGTAGGTTAGACATTACAAAAAAATTTTTCACTGAAAGAGTGAGGTGGTGGAGTCAGAGTCACTGTCCCTGAAGGTGCTCAAGAAATGTGTGTACATCATACTTTGGGACATGGTTTAATGGCCATGGTGGTCTTAGGTTGATGGTTGGACTCAGTGATCTTAGAGGTCTTTTTCCAACCAAAATAATTGTGTGATTCTAAGTAGTGCTATTCTGGGCATTGCTGTGTCTCAAGGCTATCTGGAGCAGGAAGCACAGCTGTGGGAGAAACTGTCACCTTAGCAGCCATTTCATTAAACCTGTTTGAAGACTGACACATGCAGCACTCTCTTGATTGCACATCCACCACATAAAGGTGAAATTCAGTATGGGTCTCAGTGGGTTTTTTTGCACCATGGGTGCAAAATCAAGCATTCAGAGAATGAAGCTGGAGATGCATTCATAGAATGTGATTTTCAGCAGCTTTGGCTAGGCATACAGAGGCATCAAAACCTGACAGCAGAGGTGCGAGAAATAAAATGCAGCTAATTTAGGATATAATTTTTGATCACATAGCTGGCTTTCCTACATTAACACAAAGGTTTCAGAAAGGGGAGATTGTGTTTCCCATAATAGCAATTTTTTTGCTATAAAATGCTTTTTTTTATCCTTCTCTACTTCTGGACTAAATGAATGGTGTGGAGACACACGACTGGCTTGGTGAAATTGGCCACTTAGCAACACTAGGACCAGATGCCCATGCAACAGAGTGCCAAAGTAGAGTGCTGGCATCCTCCATGGCTTGGACAAATGTCTGGATCTAATGACTCCATGGCAGCCCTGTCTGCAGAAACTTCAGGGGCATGATCACAGCCCACAGAGAGCTGCACCCAGCAGCAAAGCCTCAGGTGGCAAATTTGGGTCACTATGGTCTATCATCCAACTGTTATTCTGGGAAAGCACTGGAGGCTTCTTGCAAGTGTTCTGGCAAAAATCATAGTTTTCATGTGCTTGCCTGCACTGTTTCACTAATGGTGACAATAAGAAAAAAAATCCAAAAGAAGCAGCATGCCTACAGTCATACTAGTGGCAGCAGAGAAGATGCATGGTGTGACTTGTGCCTGTCCCTTTAATTCTTATTTAGTTTTTGTGTGGATTTCAGTGTTTACTCAGTAAGAGAAAACCCCTTCATGTAGCAGCTTAATAGCTTAATGTGGTTGCACTGCAAATCACTTATTTAAACAACACACCAAAAAAAGTAGACTTCCAGCCCTCCTTTCTGGGGAGAAAAGATTGAAGCTGTGACTAAATTAAAGACACATTTCTCAAGCAAAACTTGAATTCAGAGCTACACTTAGTGTTCAGAAAAATTATCATGTTGCTAAGAGTAATACTCAGCAGCCAGCCAAGCAAATCCTCTGCATGGATGCTCTAGTTATCTCCTTAATGTTCACAGGCACATCTATTCTATAGTGATTGAAGTTACTTGAATCTGTGAATAAACAATGATCTGATAATGAATCTTTGTCACTGAATCCCCAGGCTGATGTGAATCATAATCCACCTGAAAAGACACAGCCTGCGTGGTTGCACAAATTTTACATCAGCATAGTTTTCCAACATGTGTTGGTTAAGGAGTCAAAGCAGCAGTGTGACCTTTCATCTTTCCTTCCTGCTAGGTGAGAGGAAGAAAGATGAATTTCATGATTCAAGCAGCTGGCTGGCACTGAGAAGGGTGGGACTGAATTTCCAGCATCTGCTGGAAAGATTTTCCTGTCTGTTGGTAAGCAAATCCCTGTGGGGATGTCTGTGTAGGAAATTCTTCCCTATTCTTCCCTCATCTCAAGAATAAGGTCAGTACTTCTGGTTTCTTAGACTGTGTGAGGAGATATAGCTGCATGGTGATTTGTACTTGGGAACACCATCAAAGCTATGGGCAACCAATACCTGGCTGCAAAAAGCAGGAATCAGAACTGGGGGGGGGCGTGAAAGTGAGATCAGCAACTGTATCTGGAGCTGCCTACCATGTGGAAAAGATGCTGGATCTTTAAAGTCAGGCCTCAAACATATGGGGAAAGCTGTGAACACGTACATTGCTGGAAGCTGTCATTGTCTGCCACTTACTAAACTGTGAGGAGGAACGTAAATTGCAGCTGAGAAGAGTTACAATGGCTGATTATAATACAGAGCAAAGTATTTCTAGCAACAAAGGCCCTGAACATATTAATTCATTCAGCTCATTGCATTGTGTGCAAGTCTTGCTTACTCTTCTTGTCATGCACTGGAGTTAAAATTTACAATCTTATTGATGTGAGAAGATATTTTTGTATATACTACTTTGTCAGCCATTTTGCTTCCTAATAATTAATCAAGTCCCCAAAGCAGTACCATGTCGGGGCGTGAAGATTTATTTGTGTTATTAAGCTATTCTAGCAGAGCATTTTTGTGTGGTAACAGCTCTGTTACAATATGGCCCACTTGTTTTATGACAAGTTACAATTTTCTTGTAATGTTAGCTGCAATTCATCTCAATAATTATGCTAAATTAAGTGCTCATGCACATATAGAAATAAACATTACATACATGAAAATACAGAGAGAAACATAATTTAATCTCTTTCAAACTAAATGGAGTGGGGATTGCTTAGCAGTCCTTAAGTCACTCATCTAAACCTGCTGAAGAGCCCCAGGGTTTTTAGGTTTCTGGGACAGGGGAACACCATGGGTCTGGGAAGGACTTTGTGGGTCACTGATTTCTGCCACCTTTTAGCAAACCTGCAGCCCTTCCTGCTTTTGGGTGGGTTTGAGGTCTGCCCTTATCCAGGTCTGTCTGTGTGGTGCCTGCAGCCACTGCAAGGGCTTCCCCAGAAGCTCACTAATCACATGGTGGTCTCCTTGGCCTTCAAATCCAGAAGCTGGGACATGTTATGGTCATGACTCTGCCTGGGGAGATTGCCTCTACACCTCTGGAGAGGCAGGCCTGGAGAGAGCCCCATGCTGCAGCCCTGGGGTTGCTGTGACTCCTGTTCTGTTCAGGAAGCTGAGCACTTAGATTGGGGCTTGTGAGAACTAATCAGAAAATCAGTAGTTGTGTTAGGGACTGACCTCAGCTTCTTGGTAGATTCCACATCTTCAGCCACATGTCCATCCTCAGCTAGTTTCCATTCAATAGTGAAAGCTCCTGGGGAAGGCTGCTGGTTCTACATAGGTAAGAAGAGATATCAACACAGGTGCTATATGTTTGTCCTGCCTATGTGTCTTTTTTTTTCATGGTACAGAAACTTGATTACAGAGGGAAGACAATGTTCTGCTTACTTTTAGCTAGCAGTTCTGAACAGACTCAAGGACTGTGGTTTTGCCCATCATGTTCAAAGGCTGAAAAACAAAAGTATTTTGTTCTCAATGCCATGATCTGTGCACTCTATAGGAGAAAAAGGGGCTCGCAGGGCTACCCCAGGCAATGGACCTTGTGTGGAGTTTGCAATTAGGAATTAGAATCATAGAATCAATAAGATTGGAAGATACCTCAAAGATCATCAAGTCCAACCTGTCACCCAACACCTCATGACTACTAAACCATGCCACCAAGTGCAAGTGCCACCTCCAATCCCTTTTTGAACACCTCCAGGGATGGTGACTCCACCACCTCCCTGGGCAGCACATTTCAACGGCTAACAACTCTCTCTGTGAAGAACTTCCTCCTCACCTTGAGACTAAACTTCCCCTGGTGCAGCTTGAGACTGTGTCCTCTTGTTCTGGTGCTGGTTGCCTGGAAGAAGAGACCAACTCCCTCCTGGCTACAACCACCCTTGATGTAGTTATAGACCGCAATAAGGTCTCCCCTGAGCCTCCTCTTCTCCAAGCTAAACAATCCCAGCTCCCTCAGCCTCTCATCATAGGGCTTGTGCTCAAGGCCTCTCACCAGCCTTATTGCCCTTCTCTAGACAATGTCTTTCTTAAATTGAGGGGCCCAGAACTGGGGACACTACTCAAGGTGTTTGCTTTCCTGGAAGCCAAAACGCACCCTCAGATACAAAGCACCCTGTGTTGCACAATGAACTATATAAACACATTTGCATTAATGTATAAAACATGTACTGGGGTTTTTTCACTGTTTTTCTTTTTTCCTGAATTTGAATGAAGGAGCCATTGCTGGAGCAATGATACATTTGATGATACATTTTATCATCTAAAAACGAAAAGGCCATCAAAGATAAAGCCTTGGATCACATCAGGGCCATAAATGGCCATGGTGCTTGAGATTCCTCCAGCTTGTGAGCCTGAATCAGGGCTGTTTTACCTGATTTATTCATAATCACCTACCAGAAAGAGACCACCAAGTGTTTCACATACAGGAATTATTCTTTCCTACCTGAGTTTTGCTGTAAATCCTGCAACAGCATCTTCCAGAAGCAGACAGTTGCTTGGATCCAGTTCTGTGCACAGAAATCTTTGCCTATGCTCTGTTGTCATGAGCATTAATTTAACTGGGTTGAGAGTCAGACTGAATCAACACCTTACCCAGAGCACAATTCTACTAAATTCAGTGTGCTTTTAATTCCCATTCAAAAGTTTTAGATGTATGAGGAGTTTGGCTGATACCAGTTGAGGCAATGGCTTAATGTACTTCTTAATGTACTTTGTTTATTTCTTCCACCCACTTCCCTCAACTTTTTTTCTGGCTGTTTACCCACATAAAGGCATAATCTTAATTATGGCTGAATTAGGGGGCAGGATGGAATCCTGCAGGCTATGATACAGCATGTGATATAAAGCAGCAAACAACCAAGCATGCTGCACACTGTGACTGCAATCACAGTGCTCAGCTGTAGAGCGTAGGTGAATTGGCTTTGCCGTCCCCACGTCTGTTCCTGCAGCATCCCTGATTTCTCTCCTGCACTGCAGAGTTTGGAAGCTCTTCCCAAGATGAGTGACTTGTATCAGGAAACTCAGCAAACACAGATCCCGCTGAAAGGTCATTCTCCCTGATGACTGTACTGAGGGAGAGCAGGTTTAGACTGGGTCTCAGGAAGAGGTTCTTCAGTATGAAGGTGGTGAAACTCTGGAATAGGCTGCCCTGGGGAGGTTGTGGATGTCTCCTCCCTGAGGGTATTCAAGGCCAGGTTGGATGAGGTCTTGAGCAGCTGAGTCTAGTTGAGAGACAACCCTGCCCAAGCAGGAAGGTTGGAGTAGATGATCTCCATGTTCCCTTCCAACCTAACCCACTCTATGTTTTGAATCGATCGTGTTTTGATTTGCAGCAAACTAAATTATTTGCTTTTGAAGCTAACTAAATCTATAGTAAAAGGCAGAACTAAAGAACCTCCAATTCTTTAAAATTTCCCGTTAGTGCTAACACCCTCCTGAAATACTCCACGCTTCCTAAGTGCAGCTTGGGTGTTGGAAAGTATATCAACACCCAGAAATCTGCATTTCCTTGAGAAGTTCAGCATGCATTTCAAATGTGAACCAAACCAAACAAAACTGTTAGGCCATGAGCCTTTGCTGAGGAAGCAGTTGTGGATTATTGTCATCTTTGGAGGCCATGTGCAATCTCTCTTTCTCCAAACCATAAACGACCCACTGAGCTGTACACCAGGAGCTTAATCACCTATACTGTTATGCTTCACCAATCCGGAATACAGCACATTGATTATTTCCAATGCATTTGGAAGTGGTGATTGCTCAGTGCACATGAGGTACTGGTTTGCTCTTTTTCGTTGCAAATTTCCTCATTTCTTCAAGCTTTGTGCAGTTATTTTCATCCCCAGTGCTTGCTGATGCCCATTGTGGTGAAATGCCAGAAATGGATATCCAAATGCTTTTTCAAATACTGTAATTGACTTACATTCACATCCAATGCATTTGGTGTGCCATCTGTTACAACACATATAGTGTTTGATGTATCAATATCAATTTCAGGTGATCATTTGCACAATTGGTTCTCACCTGTTGCTGCCCTCAGAAGTTTTAGCAACTTTACTAATTCTTCTTTCAACTGAGTGCAACTTCTGGATGTTTTCATCTAGTCAGACAGAAGACAACTCAGTCTGAAGTTATTTCCTGGGTCATTTTTAATTCATCATTCATACCTGATTCTTCATATTCCTGCTGCATCACATAAATTTGACACATTATCCAGCTTCATCTTTGGCATCAAAGTCTTGCTGGCAAGAACTTTGCACAAAACACATTGCTTCTTTTATGTAATTGCTGTGAGATACAGTTTTTCCATGGAAAGCCATGCAGTCTGCCAGTTGATAATATCCTGAAGCAGCATTGTTGCTACTGCACACCTCCACCACAGAGGAAGTGTAATGATAGATTAGATAGATAGATATATTAGATAGATAGGTAGATAGATAGATAGATAGATAGATAGATAGATAGATAGATAGATACATACATACATACATACATACATACATACATAAGCTAGCATGTCTATGTGAGATTGATATGTAACTATAACTATGTGGGTAAACTAAATTTATTGTGTACAACAGAGTAATTAATTTGCTTTTCTTCTTCCACTTTGGCATTGACATGAAGGTTAATAACAGAGGAACCCAGCATTTACACTGAAAGTCTGTCTTGGTCCAGAGAGGGAAAGAGACTCCATTCTTTTTGAATATTCCCCTGTTATGAAATTAGAGCCACAAACGAGGCCAAAATATCAACAGCGAGGTTATTCATTAACAGAAAAAAGTAGACAGAACAGAAGAAGGGAGAGAGAGAGGGGAAAAATAGAAAGAGATGGAGAGGGAGAAGAGGAAAAGAGAAAAGGAATTGTGTTACCACACTGCTTTGGATTGGGGGAGATGTCATCCTTGTTGGCTGTGCTGTCCTCTGCTGGAGGAGGGGAGCAAGAGATCCCAAAGTCCAAGTCCAGGTCCTTCTCTGAGCAGCCTCCAAGATGTGGTGTCAGTCTCCATGAGTTATAGCAGACAGAACTTAGGACACAGAGAGAGGGTTCCTCCTGGTCTGCTGCCTCCAGACTACATGGTGATGTCTTTTCTCCCGTGTCTGTCCTTTTCTCTCCTTGTATTTTGTTCTTCTCCAATTTTCTTCTCCTGAGCAAGCATTGTTCAGATCTTTTATACAGTTTTTTAGTCACAGGTTTTATTAGGTATGTGTCCAGGTGGTGAATCCATTGTCCTTCTCACCATCCTCCCTTTCTGGGGTAGCTGATGGGTAGGGATGATCTCGTCTATGCACATTCCAGAGAGTCGTTATCCCAGTGGCATCCCATTACACATTTCTGCTGTCTGGGAGCAAAGATTTTCATCTTTGTTGATTTGCATTGAGAGAGACAAGATGTAGTCTCTTACAAGCTCTCACTAACAAAATTCACATTTTCCACCTGACTTCACATACTTTTAGCAACACCTGCATAATATTCTTTTTGCATTTAGAACCCAAAACTCCTCAGAGAAGAAATGAGTATTGTTGTTCTTTCCACAAGCAGTTCCACACAACAAGGCACTAAATGGACCCCTGGAAGGCTGGTGGCAGAGCTATGTGCAGAAGTGAGGTTCCTGAGCCTCAGCTGTACTCACTGGGACACCTTACTCTCTGCAAGGCCTGCAGTTCATTCTGATCTGCATCAGGGAATAAAATATTCTGGTCTTCTCTAAAAGGCCCTGCTTTAAATCTGGAGTAGCTTCACAGATGTAAAGGCTTTCTGTGAGTGCAGGGCCTGAGCAAGAGCCAAAGGCACTCTGGTATCAAAGCCAATATTGACACCACACAAGGCAGCTACATTAGGGCAGAATAAGGACTTTTTCTCTGATAATTGTTGACTTTATCTTAAGGAGGAGGTGGGAGATTTTTTTCTTTCAACAGATTCTTAAAGGTGAGAATTGAGACAACTACAGAAGAAGTTCATGTTAAATCAGCTAGCTCTGACTAATAAACAAGAACAAAGGAGTTTAATGACTGCTTAGCTCCTTGCAAGGTTCACTTTCCTACTAGGCTGACTCACAGCAGCTATCCACCAGGAATAGTGCTGCCTTGGGGACCATTACAATGAAACCGTGGGATTTCTACAAACAGCTTACTCTGTGGGAAAATCCTCCTCTTGGAAGTGCTATTCTTTCTTGGAGCCTTGTTTGACTTTTCATTGCCACAGCAGGGGGAACCCTGTCTCCCTCTCAATTCCTTCACTAAAACTCTGCCTGTGAAAATGGAGAGAATGTGGCTCATAGGAGGCCATGGATGCTATCACTCTGCAGCACAGAAAGGGTTCCTGTACTGACCAAGCTTTCTTTTCTGCCACTATACCAATTTATTTTTCACCATGGTGGATGTATAAGCTGACTGTTGGAGACATTGAGGAGGGAAGAAAGGTAAACTGAGGACACAGTCTCGAGCTGCACCAGGGGAGGTTTAGGCTGGATGCTAGGAAGAAATTCTTCACAGAAAGAGTGATTGGCCATTAGAATGGGCTGCCCAGGGAGGTGGTGAAATCAGCATCACTGGAAATGTTTAAAATAAGACTGGATGAGGCACAAAATATTTATGTATATTTACAATTTAGAAACAAGACAAGAATCCCTGGACAAAACCAGGGGGTACCAACAGCTTCTTCCTCTTCCCTCTCCCCCTCCCTCCACTCCTTCCCCCTGTACATGGGACAAGAGAAAGAGCAAAGAGTAGTTTGTTAGTACTTAGCCACAAGAAGAATGCATTGAAGGTCAACAACAGCTAAGCAAGAGCCAGCTAGTATCTGCCAGAGCAAAGGAAGTTGAAAAGAGACAGAAAATTAGCTTACAAATCTAACTCTATGCTATTTTTCAGACCAATGGGATTATTTAGACCTTATCATTATTTTCTAATGGTAATTTATTTACATTCCATCACTTTCTGCTCAAGATCTGTGGGAAATTTTCCTAGGCACAGCCTAAAACAGCCACACCAAACTAGTAAGAGACACTATGACCTCTACAGCTGTGTTGACTACCCTCATCCTCCAGATGGTGCTGTATGGACATCTCAGCCTCAAAAGTGGGATGCTCTGTCGCCTCTTAGCATCTTGGTCACAAAGAGTTTGTGCTGCACAGCTCCTCCTGGTCACTTAATGACCAGGCTGCATGATTAAGGATTTTCATATGTTAACATAGAATCATACAATCATAGAATGGTTTGGGTTGGAAGGGACCTAGTTCCAGTCCCCTTGCCCATCCACTATACCAGGCTGCTCAAAGCCCCATCCAGCCTACCCTTGATCACTTCCAGGAATGGAATAGAATGGAATAGAATAGAATAGAATAGAATAGAATAGAATAGAATAGAATAGAATAGAATAGACCAGACCAGACCAGACCAGGTTGGAAGAGACCTTTGCGATCATCGAGTCCAACCTATCATCCAACATTATCTAAACCATGGCACCAAGTGCCCCATCCAGTCTCTTCCTAAACACCTCCAGTGATGGTGACTCCACCACCTCCCTGGGCAGCACATTCCAATGGCAAATCACTCTTTCTATGAAGAATTTCTTCCTAACATCCAACCTAACCTCCCCCGGTGCAGCTTGAGACTGTGTCCTCTTGTTCTGTTGGTGGTTGCCTGGGAGAAGAGACCAACCCCCTCCTGGCTATGAAGGGGCATCCACAGCCTCTCTGAATAACCTTACAGAGCTATGAAGAGCTTCAGCGATAGTGGCCTTTACTCAGTGTCTAATGGATTCAGCTAGACTTCCTGAGCTACCCAGTGGGGTAAATCCATATGGCTATAGAATATAGAAATAATGTGTGCAATGACTTCCTATTGTATAATATTTTCAGTGCTTATGACGTTTATTCAAATACTCTTTTGTTTTTTTCCCCAAAGATTTCAATTTACAAGGCTACAGAATATGGAATGGATGCAAAATACGTTAATGCTTTTAGCTGAAGACAAAAGAGGCTTATGAAAAACAAAGTATGGCAGGAAGCTCTGACAGCCATGCAATTTGAGCATTGTAGAGGAGTGCCAGCAGCAGCAGCACCAGTATTGTTTTTTTGGTGTGGTGGTGGGGGTTGTTGTTGGTGGTTTTGTTTGGTTGGGTTTGGTGTTGTTTTGGTAGTGGTGGTGGTGTTTTTGTTTGTTTGGTGAGTTTTGTTGTTGTTGTTGTTGTTTTGTTTGGTTTGTTGGTCCCCATGCTGGCTTGCAGTGTTAATCTCCATACCACTTTTCCTGAATTCAAGTAAATAAAAGAAAAACAAGGCACTGGATGTACACACGGGTTTTACTTGATTCTTAGTCTGAATGCAAGAGGAGGATGGGTCATGGAGTGATATATAATGTATACTGAATGTTGTTCTGAAGCATTTTTTGCTACTGCATGCTGACAGAGCAAACCAATGCCATTCATTCACTGCTCCTTGGTTAGGAAAGCAAAAAAGAACAAACAAATTAAAAACCATATTGAAAGGAAACTTGCTTTCCCACCAGACAGCCCAGGTTTGCTGAATGCTAACCTTATTTTCATTTTGATAATCAGAGTGTGGCTTTTCACTGCTTTATTCACAGCAACTGAAATTAAGACAAGTTGTTGTTTCCCTCTTAAGTTTGTTACCAAGGCAAATGCATTTTTCCCCCATTTATATATCTTCCTGTCCTATTTTGCGTGAACTTCAGAATCTAATTAATTTTTATCAGTTTAATTTTTATTACTTCCTTTGACACTGCTTCTGAAAGTTAAATTTTTGACAACTAGTAATGTCTTTTAAAAGCAGAAGAACTAAAGGTAATTAAAATGGTAAACCCTTGGTAAAAAAATGTTGACTGCAGCAGTTGCTACAACATCAGTTGTAAAACTGTTCTACGCATAACCACTTCCTTTCGCTGCCTGCCCCAGTACCACACCCAGGAGGATGGAGACATGGGATAATGGGAAGAGATTAATTTGTGAGTACTCTTGGCTTATAGAAAGCAAAACAGCCATAGCTATTTACCTGTCACATGAACAAAATTTGATCAAGAGATTATCCTCATTAAGACTTCTGGCTATTTTTTGTGTCTGTGTGGAGTTATACGGCACACCAGGTGCTTGATTTTGAAGCTGGTGTATCTGGGAAGCCAGAGCTTGAGCATTGGAGCTAAGCAAATAGGTCCTCACATGTTGGTCATAAATTTTAATTATATAGATATGGACTTTGAAGGCTAAACCAGAGGCTAACACAGAAGCAGATAGGGAAAAAAACATCCTGATTTGAGTAGTGGACAGTTGGACAGTTCCAGCTGAACTAAGGACAAACCAGAAATATTTTGAGATCTGTTGAGTGTTTTGTACCATCAGACTTGAAAGATGGTGACAGTGCACTGATCTATTTTGAATTAAATTCAGATTAATTTCTGAATGAGTTTTGAAACAAGAACATTAAAATTTTTTATCTTAAACTTCTATTTTTTTTTTTACTTGTTGAGTTTGCAGAGAGGTTTGGTTGCTTCCAACCAGAATTTTGGTGACTGTAAAAAGTGGTAGAGGAGATCTCATGAGGGTTTTGAAGGTGTCCTGTAAATCCTGCAATGTTTCTTTGGCTTAGTCTGCTCCTTTTTCTAAAGAAACCTTTTAAAATTAACTCTGCCACTAGAGAGATTTTCAATTCAATGGGTAAATAAACCAAGTTATGCACAGGCAGCTGTCAGTGTGAGTTTGTTGCTGACAATTAGGATGCAGAGACCGCACCTCACCATCTGAATACGTGAAGCTCGCAAATGCAACCCAAGCCAGCTTCTATTAAATGTTTTACAATGCTTACAGTTATAGCAGTTGGGTTAAACAGCTGTTAGTTATTTAGATATTATAGTATTCACCTAACAGAACTGAGGAATGCCTGTCTATAAGATAGACTTTCAGCATTAGTGCCGTTTCTTCATTACGTTTAGACAACTGAACAGTTTTAGGAGCCATTTCTGACCACAACACTGCATTTCTTTTCCTCTCTCAACTCCTTGCTAGTGAGATGCTGCTCCACTGCCGCAGACACAACCAGCCACAAGTGTATGTGATAGGCTGTGTGGAACTTCTTAAAGCCAGAAGCGTAAATTTGCAAGGAAGGCAAACCCCTCAGGTCCTCCAAATAAAACCAAGCGTACAAGAATAAGAGACTCTCCTTCATTAATATTTCTGCTCTGACTTCCATCACTATTATTTAAGATCATTGAGTCCTACCATTAACCTAGTACTGCCAGCTCCACCACTAAACTGCTCACACCACACCTACACATCTTTTAAATACTTCCAGGGATGATGATTCAACCACTTCCCTGGGCAGCCTGTTCCAATGCTTAAAAACCCTTTAGGTAAAGAAAGATTTTCTTAATATTCAACCTAAACCTCCTCTGGTACAACCTGGGGACATTTCCTCTTGTCTTGCTGTGTGCTACTTGTGATCTCTTTTCTGAAAGTTGCAGCACCTTCACACTGAAGAACAAATTGGTGGATTGGAAGTCAGAGTACATAGGCCTAATGATCAGAACTGAACATAACAGAGAATCCTGTAAGTCTTCAAACAAGTGAAATATGGATCCATAATATTGACTGAAAAAAATCAGCTCAAATTTTATAATACCATGATTAATATGAGGGGAAATTAACTTCCTCAGGTATTTTTCCCTACAGGGGGTTCCTGTTTCCAGCAGGAAAACAATTCAGCAGGATCTCCTCCCAGGTAGGTGCAACTAGGCAAATCCTGGAGAGCTGGCATCTACCAGGGGCTTGGGGAGCATGGGAGACAGGGTACAGGACAAAAAACTGGTGGACTAAGACCATTTCCATACCAGCATCAGAAAGAATCCTTCCCTGCTGATAAACCAGGGAATATGTTTAATGAAGTAGAGGCCACAATCTGACAGGAGTGTTGGAACTGGGTGGAGAGGTATCAACAGATCGCAGGCAGAGTTGGCAGGCACAGTGGCTGGCCATTAACCAGGAGAAATAGACTGGAGATGAGCATTGGCCATGGCCAGCTGGTGAGAACAGAAAGGGAGCACAAGGAAGTAGTAAAATCACAAGCTCAGGCAGGACAGAGTTTGCTGTAGAAACCCAAGGTAGTTTGAAGTAATAAACATTAAAAAAACTCCAACCCAACCCTGCCATGTAAGACGGCAAGACACAGAAACTCCTTCATCCTCTAAGTCCTGTCAGCAAGTGCAGAGAAACAAAAGTTTCTCCAAGAACAAAGGCCAGACATGAGACCAGAGAGAAAACCCAAAATGCTTTACAGAAGGGCTGCGGGCCTGAATTTTCCCTGGTTTGCATTTTGTCATCATTTGCCAAAAGCGAGTTTGGAGTTCTGCTGAGCAAATAGCGCAGGCAGCAGCATCAACAGCCACGCATTGAAGAAATTATTGCTTTTTTTTTTTTTCCCTTTTCAATAGTAAGTTCCAGTCCCTCCTTCCAACATGGTTTGTGGTTTGTTTTTTTTTCCTCTGTAGCCTGCTACCAAAATTGCTTCAAGTGAATAATTAAAAACTTCAGATTTCCCAGTGTTTTTGAGCAATGTAAATCTCTGCTGAAGCTGGCAGAAGCCTTGCCTGGCTAGGAGTGAGGATACTTCAGATCTGTGATTTTTTTGGAAGAGAAAACTAACTCTTCTCTGGGAACGATGTTCTCTTGGCTTGTGGGATTTTATTGTTTAACTTTATAAACCATGCCTCTTGTTGATTCCTGTTATTTGACTGAAGGAATCTGCATGCTCTGATCTGGCTTTTTTTTTTTCTTTTTTGTTTTTTAACCAGTTTCAAGGGATGGGGTGGCAGGGTGTGTGTGTGTGTGTGTATGCATAAAACAAAATGGATTATGAATTTGAAAATTGCCAATTATGTTGCATCACACAGCTCAGAGCACTGGCACAATGATGAACCACAATCCAGAATTTTCAGCTTAAATGGCTTTACATTCAAGCAAGCAAATTAACCATAAAATAAAAGGGGGTGGGGGGTGTTTTACAAAATATCCCAAGAAAGAATAAACTGCAGATAATAAGCACCAATCTGGTGTTGAATGCAGCCCAAGACACCAATTGTTTTAAGTCACGACAAAGACAGCTGAATGCTCATCTTGTGGATATAGCGCATGGATGATTGCTTGCCATGAGTATCTTCTCTCACAAATAACAGTTTTTTTGCTCTTAATTTTCTGCTAAATTGGAAGCTAACTGCTTCCCACATTGTCGTCGGAGCACCTGCAGCTGTGCTGGGTTTCTGCGCACCATTTCTTTTAGGTAAAACAGCACTCCACTTCCTTGAGCTCATCATTATGTTTATGTCTTCCTTTCATTGCGCTGCCGCACTAATGATTCAGGCAGGCTGGTCAGTCATTAAGTGACAAGCAAATGATACCATATGCAACGTGTGACTAATCGGTCTGAACAAATGAAATCACAGACTTGCTTCTCCCATCATTCACTTCACAAACAGTAGCAATGTGGTGCACAGCAGGTAGTTCACTTAAAAACCAGCCTTGTAAAACAAATTTCCTGCAGCCGCTTAAGTGCGCGGTGATGGAGTCGATGCTTTCCCTAGCAGACGGTGCCCAGGGGAGCCGAGGATGGTTTGGGTGAAGGAAAGTAGGGAGGAGGAGAAATGCTTGGGACATACATTACGGTAATTAAAGGTTTAGTTACCTTATTGGTTTGGGTATTGTGTTTGTATGGATCACAGAAATGACTACTGGATTACCAAAACCAGCCATACATAACATACACAATGCTTACAGAGTCACAGTACACAGCTCTTTAGTTAAAGTGCCCCAAGGACACTTATTTCATGCAGATCTACCTAAAATAACTCTAGGAGCTATAGTAGGAAGACACACGTATGTGAAAGTAGAACTTAAATACTTCTTTTTTCTGTGCCCAAAATGACTTTTAGTGATTTTAATTAGTTGGTGGGGTTTTGGTTTGGTTTCGTTTGGTTTGCTTTGCTTTGTTTTTAAGGCTGAGAGAAGAAAAGACTAAAAGGGGATTTAATCAATGTCTACAAGTATCTGAGGGCTGGGTGTCAGGAAGCAAGGGACAGCTTCTCTCTTGTGCCCTGTGACAGGACAAGGGACAATGGATATAAAATACAGCACAGGAGGTTCCACCTCAACATGAGGAGGAACTTCTTTACTGTGAGGGTCACAGAACACTGGAACAGACTCCCTAGAGAGGTTGTGGAGTCTCGTTCTCTGGAGACTTTCAAGACCCATCTGGATGCATTCCTGTGTGACCTGCACCAGAACAAGAGGACACAGTCTCAAGGTGCACCAAGGAAAGTTTAGGCTTGAGGTGAGGAGGAAGTTCTTCACTGAGTGAGTCATTTGTCATTGGAATGGGCTGCCCAGGGAGGTGGTGGAGTCACTGTCCCTGGAGGTGTTCAAGATGGGATTGGACGTGGCACTTGGTGCCATGGTCTAGTCATGAGGTCTGTGGTGACAGGTTGGACTTGATGATCTTTGAGGTCTCTTCCAACCTTGGAGACACTGTGATACTGTGATAGATTCTATTGTCCTGCTCTGGCAGGGGGTTTGACTCGATCTCCGGAGGTCCCTTCCAACCCCTAACATCCTGTGAACCTATAAAGTATTTAATACTTGCCAGTCACTCCCAGTGAAGTCAAAGGTACAAAAAGAACTTCATCTGCCATCACTAAAATTTTGCTAATGTTAAATGGATGTCCTGAGTAGCTAAAGCCACTTCCTGAGTGGCTAGTTGAACTGTTTTACTTATTGCATGGCTATATGCCAGCTCAGATTTACATGATGTTCGTGTCTCTTTGAGAAAGCAACAAAAAGCACTTCCAAGCTTATGATATTAGCTTCTTTAGCATGGGTCCTCTCTTCTGAAAGAAGACATTCTTTCAGCCCTTTACTCAAAATTATTTTTCAGAGCTGGAAAAAACAAACCAAAACAAATTAACAAAAGCAAAACAAAACTAAACCAAAACCAAACCCCGTAAGAATAAAAAGCTCTCAAATCAACCTAGTTTGGGGGATTATTTTTTTTTTAGGTGGATAAATAAAGAAAATCCAAAAGCATGGTAAAAGGCAGAAAATAGATACATTCACTTAACCTACATCAAAATTATGAGATGTTGCAATCATAGTTAATGAGGAGACACAAGAAGAACTCCTTCAGTTGCTTGTGTAGCAGTGTTAGGAGTCTAGATAAGAAAGAACTGGACTTATTCATCTCCCACCATAAATATCACCCCACAGCTTTTTCTCAAATGTGAATGTAAAAGCCAATTCTTAACAAGGATCAAGGGGGATTCTCTTCTGACCTATATCAAAGTAGCTTTGTGGGTTTCTGAGTCATTGACTAGAGGCAGAGGAATGTGGCAACTTACAAATCAATCGTCTGACACATAAAAACCAGGTGGTACTTTATGCATATCATAGTGGATGACCACCTTCCACAACATCCTTCTGTGGCAAAGGTAGTACAAAGCTGTGCTCATGGAGACAGAGCAGTTGGAGTGGTTTGCAAAACAGGCACAAGCAGGGAATCTGGATCTGTATTAATAAATCTGGAAATAAAATACGCAGCATGTCTTTACTGAATGGGGATCTGCCCCAGCAGAACACTCACTTGGGGTAAAAGCTTGGAGTCCTCATGGGCAGTGAAAATGTGCAGGTCTTCCCAGCATGCTACCACTGGCAGAAGTCTAACGTGATCTGTGTGTATACCAAGAAAAGGCTGTTACATAGCTGGAGCCAAGTTGTATTCTGTTGTGTTTGGTTTTGTCACTGAAACAGTACCCGCAGTTCTTTTACAATTCAAGACCCACAGTAATGCATTCGTAATGGCCAAACAAATGCCTTGCTGTCAGATCTGCTGGAGAGCACCAGCTACATATTCAAAGAGCAAACCAGAGAAAACCTGAATGTGTTGCTTAACACAACTTGGAAGCACCTACAGGTGAATGACAAGAACAGCCAAAACAGATCAGAGCAAGCATCAGTTCGGATAAACAGCACCAGACATGTATGCCAGAAAAAGAGGGTATGAGGACAGAGCAAATTTATTTCTCTCTAAAATCTCCTATCCCTAGAACATTTTTCATTCAGGGACTTTTCTGGGCCTCATGTTGTTCCCATGCATTTAACAATCACCCACGGATTTCTCACTGACGAGTGAGCCAAATGCCCTTTAGAAAAGTGGTAATAAAGTAGCAGAGACAATATTAAGATCTAAAAGCTGGAAGCAGAAGCTCCACACATTTAGAGCCTGGACTTTGCAGCTGGAATAACTAGCAACTGGAATGGTGCAATGAGGGTTGTGGACCGCTAACAAAACTTACATCAATTCCCCTAATTATTTGGTGCAAAAAAACCCCAGATAAAATCAACACAAATTCCAGACAATGACCCTTTAATCCATTAATTTTACAGTTGTGAGATACCTTGCTACTGTTCTGCAGAAAAGTGAAACACTCCACCTTCAGTGGCATAAATGATTGCATGCCTACAAGTAGAAAAGGTTCTTTTGTTGATAACACATTGTGGCTCACTGTATCATCGTAACCCCAGTAATCTCAACATGAGCTGAAGACATACTGATCTGATCTTGGTCTTCTTTATTAATGTCAACTCTAGTACTACAGTTCCCACATGGTATTTTGGTAGTGCTACAGCTTGCAAAGATGCCTTCCAGGATTCAAACATTTCTGCAACAGGTGTTTGGATTTTTTTTTCCCACCAGGGCTGTTGTTCATTGTTTAATAGTCACTCTGCCTGTTTCTACTACATTTTATCCTTAGCATGCCATAATCCAAAAGCTTCTGGCGTAGGATGTCTCACTCTGGTCCTTTTTCTTGAGAGAAAATAAAGGTGTTAACATCTCAATTGCAAGAACTCCGGGATTTGAGAGGGGGCCACATGCCATTCAGTATAAGCCAGTGCTTATTTGAGTATGTGTTAACTCAGGCATCTATTGATACCTAGCATAGATTCACAGAGTGTGCCAGGACGTTGCAGGACACATTCATAACGTTCCCTTGCCAGATTGTGCAGCTCTGAAAAATCTGGGTTTTTTTTTTTATCTTTTAGAGAGTAGAGCTAAAGAAAAGAGAATGGTAAAATGGGACAGCAAAGGTAAAAATAATAACAACAAACAAACAAAAAAATCTTCCTAGCTATTGCAAACTAGAAATAAACACTGATATTTCCCAGTGATTTTCATTTCTTTCTCTTTTTTTTTTTCCCCTATTAAATACTGCCCAAAAAAAAAAAAAAAAAAAATTACAAAGGAAGATGCCCCCCATGGGTTTCTGTCAGATACTCTCTTATTTGTGTATAGTTTTTGTGGTTTAATTGCTCCCTTTGTTGTTTTTCCCCCCCCCCCCTTTGGCGCTTTGGTTAAAGAACAAACCTCCAGATTGCTTCGTGATCTTTGTATCTATGCAGATTAGATCTGGAAATTAAGGAAACTTGCATCAGCCACATAATTAAGTGCATAAAGAGATCTGACACACTCTCTCAGTCTTTTATCACTAACAAACACATATAATATGAAACATTTGAATCACAGAATTGTTAGGGTTGGGAGGGACCTCAAGGATCATCCAGTTCCAACTCCCCTGCCATGGGCAGGGACACTTCACACTACATCAGGTCGCTCAGAGCTACATCCAGCCTGGCCTTAAAAACCTCCAGGGATTGGCGGGGGGTGGCGGGGTGGGGGGAGAGGGTGGTGGTGTTAGGCTTTAAAGAAGTATTTTCTGGGAAAGATCTACCAACATCAAGTTCTGTAGGTAAGTAATAAATTGCAGTTTTAGTAGAAAAGCTTTTGGCCTTTCCAGTCCCACCACTCCTGTCCATTAGGCATTACTCCTTTCCACCTACCTTAATGACATGTAGCTAATTTCACTTACGGGATGAGCATCCCTGGAGTGCGCGGTGTAAAACTGAGGTTATCAGCAAGAAGGCTGAGAAGGAAAGGAGCACACTGTACACCTTGGACTGGGAATATCATGTCACTTGTTCCTGTTATGAAGCCTTACAGTCCCCACAGAGGTTTTTAAGGAAGATTTGAATGCAGAGATGCTGTGGTAGTTTGTCATAGAGTTACTAATGCACTAAATGACTGAGAGGGAAAGTCACAGGTTACTTATTTACCTGTGTTAATGTGTGCTGTCTGTCTATGCAAGGAGGTTGAAGAATAAAAGTTAGCCTAACCAACACAGAAGATATCCTCCTCTCGGCATCCTTCTCTTACGGTAAGTTCACAAAAGTGCTTGGATGAAAAGATGTCTTCCTCCAAAACATTGTAAACAGCACTTCTTAGCAATGCTAGGAAGGATCTTACCAAAATATCCCCAAATTGTCAGTGGAAACCTCAGTTATTCTTTTCTGAATGCCCACTTTGATCACAAACTGTGTGTGATACAACTTGGGATGCACTTTAATGTGAGTCTCTCTATCCAGCACAGCCCATCTTCATTTAGTTTTCTCACCATGCATCATGCTCTGCTCACACTCTGGTTTGGGACTATTTCATCAAAAAGATACTGAAAAGCTGCTTTTATATATATATATATACCAGAGCTCTGAAGGGAAGGCTGTCTGTGTGAATGCAGCTCAACCAGCTGGCACAGCCCCAGTTCCCACCGAAGGAGCCCCTGAGCCCAGGTACCTCACAGGGGAGACAACAAAATGGAAAAGCAGAAATATTTTAGCACAGACTCAAATCCCAGGAAGACCCTGTCACTGTCTGATGTACAGCTTGCAGTTCTTCCACTCCCTCCCCACACCAGGTGCCACACTGTCATATTTCTAAGCCACTAATAAAAAGCTCAGTGCTATACCCAAGAGACAGGCTTTCAGCCGAGGTAAGAAAGGGAAGAGCTCCACAAATGCATTTCCATGAGGGTTACATGGAGCTTGATCATTTCAGCCTTCATGTGCAGCAGCACATGGAATTTTAAAGGCTCCAAACATAATTCTAAAAATGAATAAAAATTAATTTCTAAGTAGATGTGTATTTATTGTCTCTCCTAGATGCTGCCTCCTGGTTTGCACTTCCACTGGGAACATCCTGAGGCCTGAAGTGCATGTGGGGTCCTTTGAATCTGTGGTGGATTGGAAGGCAGATCCTCCCTTACCTCCCCCAGGGCAGAAAAATGAGACTCAGGCAAATGGACTGCAGAAGTGATGGAAAGTTTAAATGGAAAAGCAGTGAATGGTTTACAGAAAGCTACAAGCACAGTGACAAAAGAGATCCCAAAGCATACAGAGTCCCTCACAGCACGCCCAGAAGCATCCCAGCATTCCCTTTCTCCCTACCTGAGGGTACACCCAAAACCTCCAGGGTTCTTTCCTCCCCCCCCTCTACTGTTAGGCTAATATCAGCTGGCCAGATCTGAGATTGCCCTTCCCCCTTCTCCTCTTGGCATTAGGCCTAGCCAGGCCTAAGAGGCCTTGAGATAACTCCCCTTCCATTACCAGATAGGGAACATCTCCCACAGGAGCAGTGAGGGAAGAAAGAGGAAGTGTGAGACCTTGCATATGGATTTATAGGGAGCAGGACATTGTGGGCATGAAATATGCAGCTTCCTGTGTCCACCCACTGGGCTGGACACCCAGGGCGCCAGAGGTGCACCCTACATGGCAGCAGCAGGAGGCACCCAGACCAAACTGCCACAGAGTCTTAAAGACAACTTTGGATGCACGTACAAAAAAGTGTAAGCTTCTGGATGGCTGTCTGGAGGAAGACTCTAACCCAGATGCCACTATTTTTCATTGTCATCAGCCTTTTGCAGAACACCTGTTTCCCTTAAGCTTCCTCTGCCTTACCCACATCTCACGTTCTCAAGCCACCAATTTACTCACCTGTTTCCTTCAGTCAGTATGCCACCAGCAGTTCTGCAAGGACTCTTCACATGCAACTGTACCCTCAGGTTCCCCAAGCCGTTTTAGCCTGGCATTCTAAAGAAAGAAGGCTGATACAATCAGATATTTGATTTACTGTTCAGTCCCCCAATTTTAGCCCACGAGTTCTCCAGCCAACTGCAACTGAACCTGGCATATAGACTTATTACACATTTATCATGCATTTTCTGAAAAGTTGCAGGGAAATGAAAGACTCAAGTTAATGTCTTGCCTTTTCCCCTGAAAAACAGTTCACTGAGGTCCACCCAGTTGTCCACTGGGTTTGTCCTAGCCAACCTGGCCAGCACATACTCCCCTAGGGATGAGTCATGATGGACGTAGCCTGATGGCTATCAGCAAAAATCTGAGGGTCCTGAGGCATGGAAGAGGCTGGTGGGGGGAGAACTGGGGTCAAGGACAGAGGAGAGGGAGGTTGAGAATAAGGTAAGGGATGGGGGGAAGAAGGCAGCTCTCTTGTGGTGGATGTGATAGGATTGAAAGTATAAAAATTAACATAGAAATTGCCAGTTTAATTAACTGAAAAGCAGGTTTCGTTAATTTCACTGCTCACGGAACAATGAGTTTAACAAAGACAATGGTATTTGGCATCTCACTTGGTCTAGAATGGTAGGTTGAGGGGAAACAAAAATAAGTTCATTTTACTCCCCAAAATTGTATTTTGCTAATGCAAACTTGACTTCAGCCGGTTGGGCAGCATTAAAATGGGCAGCCACATTTATTAAGGAAATTCTGTCCTCATAGAGAAACTGCAGGCAAAAGGTAGCACTGCCAGTCACATAGGTATTTTGCTAAAATGGAACTCCTGGAAGCAGAAGCAAGAAAATCATATGAAAAGTTGGTATGATATGAAAGATCAGAGCTGGTGGTGATGAAGATACACTCCCAGAGAACACCCTGAAATCACTTTGTGCAAGGGAGGTGTAAGAGGCACCGTCACACAGATGGGCAAAGAGAAGAAAAACCAGTAAGAGGAACCCAAACTCCCTTTCCCTGTTGCCCTCCTTCCCCAAAGCCAGAGGAAAGGCATCCAGGGGGCTGCCGTTACAGCTTGGTTCAATGAGATTAGCAGAGCTCCAACGAGTGATTCAGAGCTGAGAGCACTCTCTGGATTTGCCACTGCTCCCAAAGACAGCTAATCCCAGGAATTTTGACTTTCTTCTTGACTAGTAGATAACCTAATTTGTAGATGTGTGCTGTGGAACAAACCAGCCCCTGGCACTTTACAAACAAACAAACAAATGAAAAACCACCCCCAAACAAACCCAAAACAAACCCACAAACACCCAAAGCTGAGTTGGGTATGGAAAATAAACAAGTGGTTCAAATTTCAGTGTTGTCCACAAACATTGCCCTGCCAAGTTGTGTAGAAATGGGCAGAAGGTTTGACATGCAATTCCAAAAGGAAAATTGCCTCCAAAAAAATAGAGGTGGTGGCAAAAATACCTCTTTGTTTACTCTTCCTTATAAAAGAGACAAGATTTTTTAAAATCCTTGCTTTCCCCTTTCCCCCCTAAAAAATACCCTCTGGGTTTTTGGTTTTTTCCCCCTCTCCTGACATCCTTTAATTAATGCTTTTTTTTTTAGGTGACACTGCACACCATAGATTGTGTAGCTGGCGGATGCCTACCCCTGCAGGGCAATGAGGCACCCCGCGGAGCACCAACAAAAAGCCCCAGCTTGGAAGGACTGAGCTCCTATGAATAGCTTGCCCCTTCTTTATTAAGAGATGTGCAAGTGCCTGTGAGTGCTCCATTAGGAGAGGGAGGAGATACCCTTCTAGGTGTAAATATAGCGTGTCTCAAGGAAATTGCAGAACGTGATAGATGCTGCTTAGCCCCCAAAGGGCTTTTATTCTTGTCTACAAGGCAGTGTGCAACGTCATTAATGTTTCTCAACGAGGGCAAGCACCACACCAAAACAAAACGAACCCAAGGGGCTGGAGAAGCCTTCATGCTGCTCCCTGGGGCCAAGAAGGTGTGGGACCTGCTGCCTAGGATATTGTCCGCCCTCAGGGTTGGCCTAGTATGGGACACCAGAAACCTCCAAGGCAATGAACCGGTGGAGGGTGAGCTGTGTAAGTCAGGAAATGGGAAGAGGCTAAGATTCAAAAACTAAATTTTTGCATTGAAAGTGTAAAATCCTAAAAGCACTGAAATACAAATGTGTCACTGATGTCAACAGAGACTCGGCCAGCAACTTAACTCACCTACTCAAATTTATATGGGTTTGTACATAAAGCTAATACCATATTAAATTTTGGATACAACCACCACAGTAACTTTCTCCTGACATTGCATATGGTATGTCAGACTTGGCAAACCATTCCACCTTTCTTCTCAGTTTTCCTTCAGCTTAATCCTCATTGTACCTGGTACCCTCAAGTGAGGGCAAGTCACAGAGACAGAGGTAAAATCAGACTCATGTCACCTGATGAGTGAAGCAATGGTTGTTTACATATGGCACAACAGAACAGAGTCTTTAAGAATTCTAGCACATCCAAATAAAAACAGTAAATAATCTACATTTCAGTTGTGCAAGTCTGTCACAGCTGCAGAGGGATTATCTGGAATGTAAACAAGAAAAATATCTCTCAACCAGCACTGCTATAGTCACAGAATCACAGAACCAACCACGGTGGAAAAGACGTCAGGGATCACCAAGTCCAACCTAATACCTAACACCTCGTGACAATTAAACCATGGCTCCAAGTGCCACATCCAATCCTTTTTTGAACACCTCCAGGGATGGTGACTCCACCACCTCCCTGGGCAGCATATTTCAATGGCCAATTACTCTTTCTGTGAAGAACTTTCTCCTCATCTCGAGCCTAAACTTCCCCCTGGCACAACTTGAGACTGTGTCCTCTTGTTCTGCCACTGGTCTGTCAAGTTATACCCCCAAAAAATTCCTGAAGATATATGATGTGGAGCAGAGCTTGAGTTCTTCATTTTACTCTTTAAAATAAGTAAGTACCGACTTCAGTACCTGAAGGGGGCCTACAAAAAAAGCCAGGAAGAGACTTTTACTAGGGCTTGTAGTAATAGGACAAGAGAGAATGGATTGAAGATTGAGGAGGGTAGATTTATACTGGGTATTAGGAAGAAATTCTTTGCAGTGATGGTGGTGAGACACTAGAACATGTTGCCCAGGGAAGCTGTGGATGCCCCCTCCCTGGAAGCGTTCAAGGCCAGGTTGGACAGGGCCTTGAGCAACCTGGTCTAGTGTAAGGTGTCCCTGCCTATGGCAGGCGGGTTGGCACTAGTTGATCTTTAAGATGTTAAGAGAGCAGAGCTACCCCCTGCCAGTCTGCCACCTACCCAGCCTGTGTGGTGGAACAGCTGCATGGTAAGGGTTGTATACACAGAATTGTATATCCTGTGGTTCCATTATACAGCCAGCCCGTACGGTATCCTGGAGTATATTCACCTTGACACGTAGCTGTAGGCAGCTGGAAAAATGCATCAAACATAAAGGAATCTGGGTGATTTTCCACTCTCAATGGAGCTCTACATGACCTTTTCAGTAACCCATCAAAGTGGTTAAGTGGTTGAGGAGGACTTGCATGGTGCCAGAAAGCAGAGGCCATAGAGGATTATTTCAGGATGCAGTACAACAGCTTTCAGGGTCACCTGCGGTAAAGATGCTGTTCCGAGGCAATAACTCAGCATCTCCAGTGTTTCTCTGGTCTGAGGCACAGAAGTTGGACTTCCAGCTCTGTCATCCCCTAGAAGAGTGGTTTGAGACACACCAGCTAAAATTCATGCCAGTGAAAATTCTGGATGCTTAAAGTTAGGATTTGTCTCTCAGATCAGCGCTGGCTGTCACACTGGCCACCTAGGCAGGGAGCTGGGAGCTCCAGACACTGGGAATCACAGCCCCAGAGCAGTGTGGTTGCTGACCACATGCAGATCAGGAGGCAGAGAGCTAAGGCACATTTTCTGTGCCTTCACACCAAGCAGCTTTCAGGCACCCTGCTAAAGAGCAAGTGTCACTGCCACCCCAAATCCCCCACAGCAACTGTACTCCATTTTTCAGATTAATCAACCTGATCCGACAGTGCCAGTGCTCTCCATCTTGCACCTGCACCATAAGAATACAGCAGACAAAATGGATCTGAACTGTGTTTCCTCCTCAGCAGGAAGATCAGAGTCCTATCTGTAACCTCCTTGCAGCTTGCCTGACCCAAGTGGGCTGCTCCTCAGCCACTTCCTTTCATGACAGAAGGAAGATTTGACTTTGTACCCTAAGTCCAGGGAGCTGAGGAGTTCTGAAGGCTTGACCTGGTGTCCACAGGAGTTGTTTTCACCTCTGGAGTCGAGTCACTGAACAAATACGGAAAGGGCTCAGAGCACAGGGACCAAACCCCAGGCTCCCCTTGCTGCTCCCCACACAGCCAAGAGCCTTATCACGATGCAGAGTCTGGCTCCCTCTTGTGCTCTTTCCTTCCAACATATTAATTTTGGAAATCAGATGCAGTGGAGTATTTGTAACAGGTGGTCTACCAGTGCCTCTAACCCATGGCTAGGACCCTCCCTCTTGCTGCTGTGAACTTGAAGCCATCTGGGTAATAAACTCAGCTTCTTGATCTTCTGGGCAGGAGTTAAAAAAGTGGGATAGGACTGCCAAAAGGCTTTCCAGATTTAGTCATTTTGCAGAAGGCTGTCAGCCTGGGATGTATTTGCAGAGCCTGGTAGGGAAGCCACTTCTCTTCAGAGATGCCTGCTTCAGCTCTGTGCCAGCACAGATGTTAGAAGTTTCCCAGGGCAGAAGCTGAAATGATGAGACCTGACATTCCTGGTGTCTTACAGAAGGTGTCATTGTTGCACTGTTCTGTTTGACCAGTTCGTTTCCTGCGTTCAGTATGCTTCCAGCCACTTCAGAAAGTGAGGCTTTTTTCTTTCTCAGTCATGGCTACCCCATATTAAGCTCAAGATTTAATATTTTCTCTCACAGAATTCAACTATACATATAGACAAATATCACAGGCTTCTTCTCCACTTTGTTTCCTTGTAGAGAAGATTTATTAAAGTGTGTGTAATCTCACAGAATCTAACCCTAAATGTCACATAACAAGAGGAAATCTCTCCTTTAACCAGATGTCAATCAAAAGCATGCTGGAAAGAGTGTGGCACTCATTATAGCATGCTACCTGCACCCTTTTGCCTCGTCCAACATTCCTGTGCTCAGGAATGCTTTGATCACTGCACAGGCACTGGTTGTGCAGAGGCTCTTGAGAACAAATGTGGTCCTAGAAACATGTCTAGCAGCCATCAGGAAGCTGCTGGCTACCCCTCTTCAGAGACAGCACACCACTTATCATCACAGACACTCTCCATATCGTGCCTCTCTGAAAAACACCCTACTTCTTGCTCAAAGAAGCAGAGCAGGAAATTGTTAACATATAAGAATAACAAAAGCCCAAACCAGCTTCTTTTGTGGTGGCTGAGGAATAGCCCAGGATGTCAAATGACCACATCTTGCTGTGATCTTACACACTTTAATCGTCACAACCCAGCGTCATTGTTGCCACTGGCATTGCTATATTTGATGTTATATCTTTGTCCCAGAACTTTAGCTTCAAACAAACTGAGATTAGATGGTGTCACTTCTCAAAAGCAAATGCTGACATAAGCACTCACCTAATGTACAAATTAATTTGGAATCTCCATGTGCTCTCAGCAACGCAAATGTGAAGCTAGGCCCTAGAAACAAGAGGAGAATGAGGCAAGGACCACTTTGAAGAGAAATAGGACATTCCATGCCAAGACCCTGCTGCTGGGGGGAAGAAAAGAGAGGTCTGATCCAGTTCCCCACCAGAATTAAAATGATTCTTTCCTTATTTGCAGACATGTTAAGAAACCAGTAAATACTGATCCACATGCTTTCCAGATGTGGAACTTGTCAGAGATCTCCCAGGGATGGGACATACATGCCTGTGCCTATGGACAGCATGTCTCTATATTTTATGGCTCTCTCCCATACAGTAGGGGCCTGAGTAATGAACAGGTATCATCCATTTTTGGGACTGCTCTTGCCAAGCTGAAAGCAGCTAAAATGCATTACCACCTTCCAGCTAGTGGGAACCTCCACATACGTAGTCTTCTCCCAATCACAGGAGCCCCTAGGTGGCACCGAGAGACTTCTTCCATTTCCCAGTAGTGAGCAGAGATGGGATTTTTTTCCTGCCTGCTTCCTTTATGTACAAAAAAAAAAAAACCCAAACCAAACTCACCACCCAAACCTCAGTTCACATTACTTCAGCTCACTTCCACATTTTGTATCTGAAATATGGGAACTTGAATGAAAACTTGATCTGATTATTTCCCGTCTCCTTACTGATGAAAATACAAGCCGGTATGTGTTTGTCATAAAGAACGCTTGCACTACTATCTGCTTTGTGTAACAGCAGCTCTGCCTCTGATTGGTGCCATCTTGATACATTCAAATTGTCTTGGTTGGCCAAACAAGAGTTATGACCCCTGTGCCTCCTTCCTTTTGGATGTCCAAAGTCCCTTTGCTTATACTACTTAAGACAGGTTCAGAAAAGCTGCTGTAAGTATTGGTCATTACATCACAAATAAACCAGGAAAGGAACAGGTTCAGCTTCTGTTGCCCTGAGCTGCTCTCTTTTCCATGCTAGGTCTAAAAACAAGCAAGCAAACAAAAATTACATCACCACCCCCGGTTAAATACCTAAAATGACCTTGGCCAAGCCTACCTGCTTCTCATTTTCTGAAGTTTCTTTGTCTGTGAAACAGAGAGAGCAACTCCTCCTTGCCTCCTGGTGACTTTAACCAGTTAGCATTTTCTGTGTGCCTTCACATCCCTCTAGCGTGGCACTACATGAACAAGTTCTCTTGAAATTTCTTTCAAGGGCTGTTCATAAGCACCTTTCTTCCCAAGTCCAGGGAGGAGCAAGTGCTCACAGTGCCTATCACCACCCCAGACAAATCAGTGGCTGTCACTGTGACCATAGATGCAATATCACAGTGACTATTCTCTGGGGAGATCTGTAATGAACTGCATCTATTAGGCCCAGTATTAGGATAAAGTATAATTAGCAAGCTGTGTGCATATCTCAAATATGAGTTTCATTAAGCAGAGGATATTTGCCTTTCCCACATTCATGATCTGGCTTGGAGTGCAGATTCATCAATGCAGAGGTGGGAATGATTGATTGAGGCTCTTTCTAGTCCCAACTCACAGCTGAAGTCAGCTCATCAAGAAGGCTCTTTGCTAAAGCACAGAGTACTTCCAGCTTAGTTATTTGGAGCCTTTTGTTGAGCATGCAGCTTATCATACAGTTACAGCTTAAACAAATATTTGACTCACATATGCATCAGAGTTGTGAAGATGCATCTGACAAATTCACAGTCCTCCTACTCACCAAGTCCCGCTAATATTTGACTACTTTTGACTTTCCCCAGAGTCCCAGCAGCCTGCAGCTGTCCCTGCCCAACAGCATACATGTTCAGTTTGAGTTTTGCTTATTTTAGCAGCCACTGGCTTGTCAGACAGCAATTTATAACACAATGGATTCCCAAATACTCCCCATCTTATCTATTTACAGCTTCCCTGTGACACCGCATGGCAGCTCCAGCTGGCTGGTCCCAGCTGTGCTCATGTGGGTGCTACAGATGTGGGGAATTCAGGGTGGTTTGCCCAGGGTCAAGAGGACCTGACCCATGATGGTGCAGGGAAAGAGAACCAGCCTCAAAACAACTTTCCCAGGCGTAGTGCGATACCCTGCACGTGCTCCAGGGTACACACGCCAGAGCACAGGCACAACCTTCCCTCAACCCCTGGTGACAGCAACACTGAAGAGCTCTAAACTCAGAAGCAACCCAGTTTCCTTTCATACTGCAATTCATTTGCAGCACATCGTATTTGGAATCAAAGCCCAGCCCTGCTACACACAGCAGTTAAACTTGCACAACTCTCCTTATCAAAGGTTGGCTGAACGTAACTGCAATGTATCACCAGCAGCACGTGTAGCACAGCACCTTCCAGAGGCAACCAGCTCCTCAGGCTCACAAAACTGCTCCTTTGATTAAGTAGTGACTTCAGCCTCACACCATTAAACCAGTAGGCAGGAGATCTGCTTGCTCTTGTCAAACACACTCAGACAAGTCTGCAGTGTGTTTGGAGAAGCTGCCCCAGATCAAATGCTCACACTGCAGTCAACAGCTTTAGATGAGATGCTGACTCTGGGGACTGCTGACAGCAGTCTTTATTCCCATTAGCATCTGTCCTAAGTGAATGTGCACTCTCATCATAAAGCCTGAAAACTAAATCCATGGGGAAATGTGCACAAAAAGGCTGAACAGATAATCCCATCAGTCCACTTAAATGGCAATCTGAGCCAAAAATCTAATAAACCGGGGTCAGGGGACCACACAGATGACAGAGGAGCTTCTCACTGCTGTATTGTGTGCTGCAGTCCCTTGAGGTCCACAGGCAGTTTGGATGCGATAAGCTGGGTCTCCAGGCACTGGATTTCACCACTAGATGTCAATGGTGTCTGATCTTTAGAAAGCGAGGACATTGCCAAGAGCAGTTTAGCCGCTGGAAAAGTTTGGTCTAGTTGGCAGCAGCTTTTGCTGCAACCAACTCGAGCCAACCAAGCCCTTTGCTTGGTCAGATCGGTGATGTGCTCATTGCAGAGATACACCACCCCCCAGCCCACCCCCCACAAGAATCCTGCCTGGCTTTAGTAACTCATTACTAAAGAAAGCCAAGCAGTTTCTACTTGTTTCTGAGAAATTATACTGAGCTTTGCCATGTTATTGTTTCCAATGTCCTCTGAAAACCTTAACACTTAGCCAAAGCCTTTTCTCTCTCATATAAAGCCAGAACAAGTTCCCTGGAGTAATTCATATTGCTCAGAAGTCTAAAACGAGTTAGCAAACAGCACAAAATTAAATTTGCTTCCCTAAACTACATTGCATTCTTCAGCAGAAACTCATATTTAAAAGTGAAGTGAATTACCTCACTTAGAATGAAATCAATCTCATTAAATAAGCACTAAACAAGGGTGTCAATGCATTTTAGATGTGAATTTTCTTCAGATTTGCATGCTGTTTCCCCCTAACAGTCCTCTGTCTCTGCTACGTTGGATCTGTTCATACCCAGTCCTGTCTTAAGCCTCTCTGCTAGCTCCTACAATCACAATATTATCTACTCAGCCTTAAAATTGGCCCCCAGTCAGAAATATGCTCTAAAGCTGGAGCACATAGCTGTAGCCTTGAGGCAAGGTCAATGCTAGCAGCAAACATCAGCCACAACACTTTTGATCCTTGTGTGACAGGGCACCTAATACACAGTACCTCTGCCTGGTTCTCTTCTGTTGCTGCATCATGAGCACAAGTGCTGTCTGTACCTCTCTCAAGGGGCACCTTGCCACTTAGGGTCAATAGCTGAGTTCTACCAGTGCCATTTGTCCCTGTTAAATAATGCTCCCATCTAACTGAATTTGCTGCAGAGGCAGCTTCACACTCAGCAAGGTAAATGGTAAGAATTTCCTTTCCTTTCCTTTAAGTTGTTTTTGCATTTTTTATTGTTGCTGTTGTACTACCTTCTAATTACTGCAGCTTACAAAGAGGCTGCTTGCCATCACTAATCATTTGTTCTTTATAACCTTACCGGGAACAGTCATTCTGAACCAGCTCTTCTTGCCACCGTGCACAGAAAAGAACCTGCACTGGTGACAGCAACAGCAAGACTAAGACAAAAAGCTGCAAGTTTTAGAAGCCCTGACAACTTTCTGCAATAATCTGTTCAAAAGACCAAGCAGCCTATAACCTATCTCCTCACACAAGCCACCTTTAAAGACAAACCAACTCAAGGCAGGTTATCCCAGTGACTGTCCTTCAGTGTGGCTTAGCTCATCTGGTTCTGCATATCTTGCACACATACTTCTCTAAACTTGCACCAATAATATACATTTTCATGCTAAAAAGGGTAAACCAAGTTTGGGATTCCAATCAAGTTTTATTTCGAACTATGCTGATTCACTATTTCTTAGCACCCCCAGGACTACCCTCACTCCTTACTACAGAGATAAGAGCTGAAAACGAGAGGAACTAATAGCACCAGAAATGTGAAGAGCACTGAAACCAGCCCACAAAGGTCTGTTAGAGAACAGCCCTTCGTACACAGAAACCCAGCACTAGTCACCAATCTTGGTGCTTCTGCAATTAAGTGGCAGTAGAGATCTCCTGGGAGATAACAAGGTGCAAGTGCTTACCACTGCAATGGACAGTGACAATTAAAATTGTGCAGATGCGATCACTGCCCTTTTTTCACATCTTAAAGGCTCTGACACTAGGCTGCTACTCCAACTCACTTTTGCTAGGCTTCCTGGACTCTTCAGCTGCTGTAGAATCGTAGAATGGTGCAGGCTAGAAGGGATATCCAAAGGTCATCCAGTTCAACCTCCCCTCAGTCAGCAGGGGTATCCCCAACTAGACCAGGATGCCCAGGGCCTCATCGAGCCTTACCTTGAATATCTCCAGGAAGGAACCTCCTTCCTGGGCAACCTGTTCCAGTGTTCCACCACTCTTCCTGATATCCAATCTAAATCTGCCCTTCTCTAGTTTGAAGCCATTGCCCTATTTCCAAGGGTCTTGTGAAATCCAGTGACTTTCTCCCAGACAAGAGTAAATGCAGAAAAGAAGTCTTCTCTCATTGCTTCAAAAATTATTCCTTTGATCCACTTCTGGAGGCCTCCAGATTTTAACTGCACTGCATGGCTCTTTCAACTCTGACACAGACACAAGTATTTCACAGTATGCACATGTAGTACCATCACACAACTGTTCAGTGTGAACTGATGGTCACTGTAGGTCCAGAGGCACTTAAGAGTCAGAGGAAGACTTACCTTCTTTGGGTTTTGCTGTATAGTTTGGCTGCCACCCCCATGGCAGAAGGTACCAGGACTGATGGATTCTCTGTGTGGCATGAAAGCCCACTGGGATTTGAAACACAGCAAATATTCAGGAGGTTTGCTTTACAGGTCAAGTAGGTTTTTCCCCCCCTCTACTGCATAAGGTAGAGCAGTTGTCCACATACAGGCAAGTCCCACTCTGCACAGAGGGCAGTGCTGACCCCAGATCAAACTTCCCCCACCGGCTGCCTCTTGCCCTCACACAGCCACTGCAGGGAAGGCTCATCACAGGCCTCAATAATCACTCTGGTTAAAATTCAGGGAATCCATTAAGCAACTTCAATTGAAGGAAGGCCTTTACCAATAAAGCTCTCTTTTTTTTTTTTTTTTTCCCCTCCTCTTCTTTTTTCCTTTCTTGCAAGGAATGATGGAGCTCTTGCCTGAATAGTTCAGCAAGATTCTCTGAAGGGATATCTGGAGTGCAGCAGCCTCTTCTTGTGCCTCTTGCAGCACACTGGAACTGTGAGGCATCTATCCTCAGCTCTACACCTTCCCATTTACCAATCATCTTGGAGATGTCATCACTCTAGCTTATTGTAACCATCTCTCAGCAAGCCTGATGGATAGCAGGAAAGCCCTTCAGTGCAAACATAGCTGCTTGCATGCAGCCACATGAGGCTTGAACTAATCCATCGGAATAACTGCAACAGGTTCAGAGATACTCCCCAGCTACCCTTCTGAGCTATGCTGTGGAGAGCCAGGATCTCCAATACAGGAACACTGATGAACAGCTAGGAACATCAACTCTTTAGCTTGCACAACTGGACCTGAAAAGGAGATCTGGCTGTGAAATATCTTTATACATAGCTACAGAGATGTGTCAGGAATTTGGGATTGCAGTGTTTTAAGTATTCCAGTTAGAATTCTCCCTACCTGTATACTACTGCCACAAACACCTTGCAGATCAGGCTTAAGATCATGTAAAGTGCAGGTATTTAGAGGATCAAGTACTGCCCGTTTGTAAAACACTTTGAATGGACATCATGTGGTTCAGACCAGCTGCAATTTCTGTGTGAAATAGCCAGGTTTGGCTTAGTCCTTCCCAGGCTTTGATGATGCAAACCTGGGCAGACAGGACCAACGTCAGCTGCATTACTGAGCACTCGCAGCCCATAATGGGTTCAGGGTTCCCTGCTGCAGACCCCTGAGGGAGAGGAAACCACACTGGCAGGAGTGCCTGATTATGTGGGAAAGCATTAGCTGTCCTCAGGAAGAGGGTCACATGCTGATAAGCAGGCTCTGGAGGATATGAAAACAGATCTACTCCTCCCCTCTCCCACAGGGACTTCTCATGGTGGCTCCAGGCCCCTCTTAGATTGCGCCATGATAATACGCAGCTGAGACCCCATTAACATCATCCCAGCTTCTGAAACACTGGAACCAGCGAGTGCTACTGACCACAGACAGATGAGCAGCTCTAAATGGGATCAGGTTCCTCTACATGACTCTGCATCCACCTCTCAAACACAGTGAGGGTTTGCATAACTGAGTAAGTGAAAGTACAACATTACAGTTGGGAACAATAAGCACATGTGATAGGCATGAAGGTACAGAGACCAGACATCATTAAAGGTAGTTTTTATATTTTTAAAAGCAATATTAAAAAACACTGGAAAATGCAAGATAAATGTAACAGTTGCTTCTACAAGTTTTAATCTTGTATTGCTTGGCCATTTTGACATATAAATTATTGCTTACTAGCTCTCATAAATACACAACACAATAATATGTACAGAGGCAGACAAGCATGAAATATAAAGACATCTGCAACATTGATTCTGGTAAACCAGATTATTTCATACATACCAGGTCTCATAATGGTGGATAACTACTAGCTGTAGTCCCTGAGAAGCTAGGTAAATACCTTGATTTGGGGGTTTCTATTTTATTACTTTTAATGCAAGCTGACAGCATTATGGCACTCAGAGAGAACAGAACAGGCAGGTGTTCTTACCTCGGCGCATTGACTTCATCCCAATAGTTAAAGTATACAAGATGACAATAAATAGACTATGCAAATAAATATTACTCTGCCAAAATGTTCAGTATTTACATCTGTCTTGGTAATTTTACAGCAGCACGGCTTGTCATTGCTAATAACATTTTTGTTTCGCCACTGTCGAGCAAATGCAATTTATTTCTGTCCAAGATGGGGCTAGAGTCAAAAAGCTGGGTCACAGAAACACCTAAGCTGGATGCAACAAAATCCCACATCAGAAAGGTACAGTGACCCAGCTTCTCCCCGCCTCCCTTTTTTCCCCACCTCCTGTCTAGTTACCCCTCCCAGCTGCTAAAGAAAATATGCAGAGTATTTAACCCTGGGTGCAACTGTGGTGAACTGAACGTAGAAGATCCATTGATTGTATCCTATTTAACATAACTGCACTATTGAAGGACTTTTTTTTTTTTTTTATTTTCTAAAAAAAGAAAACAAAACACACAATATGGCCAGTGCTGGACCCTGGCAGAGGCTGTATAGTGCCTCCCTTACACAGGGTTTACTTCTAGTTCTCCCAAACCACCAAGCCTTCAAGCTGCTTGCCAGTCTGCAGCCCAGCTGTGCAATACTTCATCTATAGAGCAAAGACTCTGAAGGGTGGTTTCTGTTTTGTTTTAAATAGAGATACTAGCGACAGATTTGTGCTATTTGCCCTTCCTTTATGGTAACAGCTGTAAGGTCTATATTTTCAGTGGGAAACTGATCACTCACATTGGCCTCTGAGAGCAGAAATTTACATCCAAGTTACACAGGCCACTATGCAAGCGAAGTTGTAACATTTGGAACAGTAGTCTAATCAGCTACAGCACAGACGAGGATGTTAAGGCTGCCTATGTACCTTCAAACTGGTTTGATGCTAACTGCTAGGGGTAGACAACACCTCATGTTAGTATAAGGTTACAGTGGTGCAGATAGCTAAGACCTGGGTGGCTTTAAGCCTACTAGTACAAGTTAACCCATTCATTCACTTCAACCATTGTGAACCGGAAGAGTGAGAAGCCTTCATGGTGGCTCTAGCATGATTTCAAATCAAAGCCGGTGCACAGGCTTCTTTCCACCCACCCCCCCATCATTCTTTTTTCCTTTTGTTTCCTTGCCTTTTATTCTTCTCTGGCACTGCTACTGCTTCAGCAGCATCAACTATCAAAACTGTCAGAGCCAAATGCAGCAAAGTGAGGAACAGCCCTACTGTCTCACCCTGAATACCTTCTAATTCTCTCTCTCCCACACATGACAAAAGAACAACTTCTGGAGTAGTGTCGTACCCCATGAGCTAAAGCACGCAGGCTGGTCTAAAAACAGGTTCCTAAAAATAATGCCACAGCAAAAAAGATTTCGCAAGGGGGCGCTCAAAACCCAGCAAACCGCAAGGAAAGGCCGCTAGGCTGAAAGTCGGGGAGTGCTGCAGCCAGAGGATGAACTGCAATAACACAAGCAGGAAATTTCCTCTGGTTTGTATTCTTACAGTGCAGAAAGGAACCCACCGCAGCTAGTATCCTCATCTGAACAGTTTTGGTCTGTTTGCACAAAAGAGTTATTTACAATATGTGCAGTCACATCTACAGAAGAACATAGGAAATTTTTACTCCATGGCCAGCAAGAGTTGTGTTTGTTGGTTTGTTTTTTTGTTTCCCCCCCCCCTTTTTTACTGGGTAAAAAGATTTGTTTTCTTGAAAAAAGGAAAAAAGAAAGAAAAATAAAATACTAAAATCATAGAATATTTGAGAATAACAAAGTACAAGCAAATACATTTCTGAAACATCTGTCTCCTTTACAATAGATCTATACAGTATTTCACAGATGGGAAAACCAAATGCATTCTACAGAATCCCCCACAGACTACTTGGTTAAAGCTGCTTCCCCCCCCCCCCCCCCCCCCCCGCCCTTTTAAATCCATTTAAACCAGAGATAACACAATGATGAAGCATGCTACTTCAGGATTTCCACAGTTCAGTTAAGGAGCGTTTCCTTGGAAGTCTCTCTCACGGGAAAAACACACAATGAAGACGGGCAAGCAAAGCAATGTGTCTTCCCTGCTCTGTAAAGGGACTGTAACTCTTGAGTTGGTGTACAAACGTGCCAGACAGAGCAGCACGCTGTACACTGCCTGTGGCATGCACCAGATTATTTCAGGACAACTTCCCAGCACTGAAAACCAAAGCTATGGTGACAGCGATGCTTAGATGTAGGTCAGCTGTAGACATGACTTTAAAAATGCTGCCTCCGTACATGCCCAGAAGTAGTACTTTTCGTTACATGAAAATTGGCTAGGCAGAGGTGTGAGACAGAAGCAGTAAAGGGACTGTGATGCTCACAGCCTGGTGGGTATGCAGGTAATTACACTGGTGCCCCGTAAGGTGCATCCTTTTTCTCTTTAGCAACTAGGAGTGCGTGCAAGTTAGGTGAGATTTTACCTGCTGAAAGAGTACTTCCAGGAGGTGGGTTAGCAATGGAGGTGGATCTAGGCATTGCCTCTAAATAGACACCAAGGAGGCTGTAATCCAAGAACAACACAAAGGTCCTGCTGTAGTAATTTATACCAGGTTAACTGCAAGAGGTGGTACTGGGATAACTGAAAAGGAAGAAAGTAACACATTTTCACTGTCCAAACAATTGTGTCCATAAGTGGATTGGCTCTTACAGCATGTTCTAGAAAGCAGATTAAGGGGCCACAACAGCATGAATTGCTTACTGCTGATCTCCACATCACGATGCACTCGAGTTTCATTTGGAGAGCTGTCTTTTTATACTCCCATTTTCAGTTGTTCACACTTACAGCAAATAAGATCCTCCAGTGGACTCAGGGGAGCTGCGCAGATCACGAAGTATTTTTGGCAACGATGCTTTGGCAGCCTTGAATTAGTGAGGTACGTGCTGTGGCAAACAGAGAGTCAATCCCTTTGCGGCATGTTGCTTGCTGAAATGTTTTGCTGTTGTGACATGACAATTCCCTTCATTCTAATACTGGCAGAATCAGCATTGAAAACTACACTGGACCAAACAATACTTTCACAGAAACCAAGCTCCTGAGCTCAACGGCTGTGGCTCCGCTCCCTCCCATCCTGGTGACCAGCGGGGATGGCACCAAGCTTGCCCTGCAACTCTGCAAGCAGCTCCTCTGCTGGCTCTTGCCCGATTTTCCTGTGCACGTTGTGTGAGCTACTGATAAAACTCAGTAAACTGTTCTTATATAGGGAAGCAACATGCTTGGCATAAACATTCACTTAATTCAAAGTGCTGCAGTTACAAGGTTATGTAAAGCTGTGCATGCTCACACTCGCGGCTCTATCCTGTGAGAAAGCTCAAACAGAGCTTGCTGGTTGTCGATGACATGCAGGTGATGGACGTATGGCTTCAGCTCATGATGTTCTTTTGAAGGAACTTCATTGCCTGCAAAACAGGAAAAAAAGGACGGATCAGAAAGATGTGTTCTCCCTGCTAATCTGTCCTGAGTGTCAAAGTCCCTGGTGTGCCAACCTGTCAGGTGCTAGACAGTCAAAGACAGACAAGCAGTGATACAAAGGATTTCTATTTAAGTGCAGTGCACGAGTTAACAGCTAGACACAGAAAACAGAAGAAAGTAGTAAGTAATACCAGGCAGCCAGCATGAACAAAGGAGGGACACGGGATGACAAGAAGCTGACTCTTTCCCAAGTGGAAAATTTACTCACACTGGCAGTACAGGCAGTCCATCCTTTCCCTATAAGGGTGGTTCAAGGCTTCCTTTGTGCATCTTTGTCAGCACAATGGGACCTTGAGCAGGGGTGGGCAACCCAGTCTTTAACTTTTAAACAACCTCAACACAAGTACACAAGACAGCAGGCACCAGATAATTTCTTTCAGAGCAGGTGAAAGGTGACAGTGTAGCAGACAGATGCAAAACGTCTTCAAAGCTAGTCTGACAGTCCCTCACGTTTTGATCTGCTATGCTTTTGATTTCTGATCTAGTAACAGAGACAGGAGTCATGCTGTCATTTCATGGGAGTTTACCCAGCAAAAGGAATTAGCTGTGTAACAGACAAACTGAAGGGTGGTTGAACAGCAGATGTTTTTCTGTTGCAAGCTTTATGCCCAACAGTGGTTTGTGGGAACTCACCGCCTGTGAAACTCTTCAGCACAGCTGGTGACCAGCAGAAGTGGAAAAGGAAAAGCTAAGCCCGTGGCCATAAGAGCCATCAGACAGGCAGAGAAAGCAATGAGATACATTTCCTACACGTTGCTGACTGCTGACAAACAAGCAAAGGTTAGAGAGCTCCGCTCTAGACCATGTCCTCAAGGAATTTTTAATAACATTACCATAAATTAAAAAAAGAAAACCCCTCTAAATTCCCTGAGCCAATCAGCTTAACTTGCACACTCCCTCCCTCTCCTTTGTTTCAGTATCATCCTTTTCTCCACACTACAGCTACACAATCAGCTTTCCAGGAACAGATCATCCCACTTGTTTCTAAGGAGCGCTGTGTGATGCCACGTAGGTAACACAGGACCCCAGGGCAGCCAGTTCCACGTGTGGCTGTTAGTGGGGCTCCCAGGCAGCTATTTTTAGGAGCTCTCTCTGAGCAGCTAACTTGAGAAATGTGGGAGAGAGCAGAACTACATGATAAATTTGTGTCAGGACACAGAGATGACCTTTTTGTTCTCAGAGAAAAGGATCCCAGCAGCTGTGCTGAACATACTGAAAAACATTTGTGTTTCTCATTAATACCTGAAATGGCAAAAGCTTGAATTACTTGGTTTTCTCAGGCTGGTTTGCCTGATTTTGGAAATACTGCTATTTGTTTGCAGGATTTAGGATATAAAAATATTATTTCCATTAAAAAGCCATTTCAGTTTTGCTTGGAACCTAACCAGTTTCTAAGCCAGACTTTGGCTTGCAAGCTTAATGCACATAATACAGTTCATAAACAACGACACCCCTTGCTCAGTTTTGTTTGAATTCTTTCCTATAGTGAGATGCCTGCTGCTCTTAGGCCAGCCTGGGAATTGATGCAGTAGAAAGACCCACATTCCTGAGAGCAAAATAAGCCCACTAGAAAAGGAAACTGTCCATAAAGTCTCAATAAATATTCAGTGAATTCATTTCATGCCTAAATGAATTTGGGGTGGGGGGATGGGGGGGTGGGAATGCCTACAGAGATGCCTCTACAAGCTGCTTTTTAAAAGCCTGCTTTACAGTAAACCAAGTCTGTGGTAAAATAAATTAACAATCACCTACTTCAAACTAGCAGATTATATGATAAGTCTCACGTATTAACCTTGGACTTATGTTGCAACACTTACAAAAACACTTGGGGGGGGAAAAAACAAGGGGGCAAAAATGAGATGAAAGATTTGAAGAGAAGCTGAAAAAAAAAATAAGAAAGAAAAAGAAGAAAAGAAAAAGGAAACGGAAAAGGGGGAAATATAAAAAGAAAGTAATAAAATTACTTCATTAAAAGGAGCCAGTGTTCTGTTTTATAGAACCAGTCAGGGTTGGAAGGGACCACAAGGATCATCTAGTTCCAACCCCCTGCCATGGGCAGGGACACCCCACACTAGATCAGGCTGGCCAGAGCCTCATCCAGACTGGTCTTAAACACCTCCGGTGACGGGGCCTCAACCACCTCCCTGGACAACCCATTCCAGGGCTTCACCACTCTCATGGTGAAGAACTTTCTCCTCACATCCAGCCTGAATCTCCCCACCTCCAGCTTCATTCCATTCCCCCTAGTCCTATCACTACCTGATATCCTAAGACAAGGCCAAGCATTTTAACTTACAGAGGCGTGATTTGGATTAATCAATTCCTCCTTCAGTATCTGGTTTAACAGAATGAAAGCAAAAGCCACAACTTTCTTCCTCTCTCCCTTACGTATCTCAAAATAACACAAGAACCTTAATACTGGGCAGCCTTTGTTTAAAAAATAAAGACTGTCCATACAGGTGGTAATTCTACAGAACAAGCGTTCAGCAAAGCTCTGAACAGTACCTATCATTCTCCAAGGTGCATGTGGTTATACACAACGTTATTAGACATACTGGCAGCTGCTGAAAATTCAGCTGGAAGAAAAGAAATGGTGCAAAGTCATTTTTTTCCCCAAGGCTGCAGCCCAGCTCTGAACTTCTCTTTGGAAAACAGGTTTTAGCAGTCTTACTTGTTTACGGAGTTTGGTTTAGACACTAATCATTTCCAAAAGTGTCCCTGTTCTGTGCTTAACCTCTCCACAGAGAAGGAGAAACACTGAGAATGAGGAGAAACCTTGTTTTTCCTCAATATACAACAAAGCAAGCTGGGGTCTTCTGCCATGGTCCCTTAGGGTTGGACTCTCTGGTGGCTAATAAGGTGGAAACACAGAAAATAAACTCTTTTGTGTGGATGAGGCACTTGTGCCTTGTTTCCCACCAGTATATATCTTCCAGTATCTAAAGCAGACAGACCTCCATTTGCAGGCTTTCCCTAGCAAGGGTACTAACACAACTCAGCTAAGTTTTGTGAAACCCACAGGATCTTAGTACCTTCACAATTTCTACCATTTCATGAAATGTCCCTAAGAACCTAAACTAAGCAAACAATTGTTTTTGGTGAAAAGCTGTAGTGACGAATGCCATCTTTTTTCAGCTGCTGGAAGGCAAGACAGCTGTGAATCCATTACCAAAACACAGACTAGCAGGAGACTGAGGTAACCCATTTATAGCTGGGAAAGCGAGAAAAGGCAGCATATATTAGAGGCCTCCCTCCATTATTAACTGCAAGCTGGTGCAGATCTTGCACAGTATTTTGAGGTGGTGATCATTATTGCAGGAAAATAGTTCATAAAAAATTGGGAAGCTGTTTCTACAAACATTTTGCAAAGTAAAACTTCATCCAACCGTGCTTTCTGCTAGGCTGACCTCCCAACGATGGCACCCCCTCTTGCCAATTAGCTAAAGAGCTGCCAATCACATTTTGCTGCTGTAGTAAACCTGAGCAAATTGTGTGAAAAGCAGAACAGAGCTCCCCCTCCTCAAGGCTGTACAAAGGTGAAATAAAAGTAGCAAGTTCTTGGCTACTCACCAAACTGGTTATTTCTGCAATGTCTCAATGACCGAACAGTATCTGCAATCATGTGCTGCAAAGACAAGGTACAAAATGTCAGTACAAAAGTCTGAGACAGATTCTGTCACTAGAAAAACCTGAAAAAAGAGATCTCCTTGTCCTACACTGCATAGGAAAAAAAAAAAGCAACTGCAGTAAGGTAGAGAAGTAATCAGGAGAGAGGCTTCAGTCTTTGTCTATGATGAAATATGGTTAGTTTAGAAGGTCCTTACTGGTATCACACAGATTAAATCACAACTCCCCAAGGAAAGTGGCAATGAAAAGTAGCCAAAAAAAGCGCCTTTATTTATTTATTGTTATTAGAGAGAAAGCCTACATCAGGGAAGTCCCTTAGACTGGGTGAGTGCTTCTTGGTTCAATCCCCAGCTTTAGTGCATTATCCAGGGCATGCAGTAGCCTGCAACTTCTTTCTGTCTCCATGTGTTATTGTATTCATTTTGACTGAGCTGGAATTAATTCTCCTCAAAGCATTCTTCTAGTGCTATGGTTTTCAGCAGTAGTTGATAACACAGCAGTGTTTTGGCTACTGTTGATTAAGTATCCAGGCTGTGTCTTTCCAACATTTCCCTGCCCCAAGAGCACACTAAGGGGTGGCAAGATCTTGGGAGGGGACATGGCTGAGCCAGCTGAGACAGACTGTCCCAAGGAGTATTCCATGCCATATGACATCAGCTCAGACATAAGAATAAAGTGAAAGAAGGAAGTGGGAGAATTCATCCATGGCATCTATCCTCCTAAGGAACCACCAAGCTTAGAAAGCCCTGACCATTGTACTGCTGATGGGATGTAGAGACAAACATCTCTCTCTGCTTCTGCTTCCCTGCAGTGTATTGCTTCTTTTTTTTTGCTTATTATTATTGTTAGATTGCTTCTATCTTATTACAGGCTTTTGTTGTATTTTCCCCCTCTCCCTTGGCCAGGGCCAAACCACCACAGTTATCCAAACAGCCCCTTTGTGGCATGGCCTACACCTTAATGCAGACTTGTATAAAGCCCAGTGCAATCAGGCACCAGTATCAGCTAAATAGTTTTCTGCAGTATGATAACCAACATAAAAGAAAAAAGAAAGAAAAACAAAAATCAGCCCACAGCCTAAATTCCACAGACCAAGCACCCTGACATCTCTGAAGAAGGTTGTACTATAGGCAGACTATTTTAAGAGAAGCAGGTGCCAACAGGGATGTTGGATGTTCACAGCTCAGGTCTTCAACCTAGGAAAAGTGAAACTGCCCACTGTAAATCAGCAGCATTGCCCATGAAGTTCATGAGGCATTAGTTTTCTATTTGACTGCTGCTGTGGCAACTCCTCATCAAATCTAGTAATTAATTTAAGCAAATTGTAGTTCGCAAGAATGATATAATAGCTTGTGCAAACAGCTGATGCTTTTCTTGCATCTCCTTCAAAAGTATTCAGAAGTGAGGAGGATTCACTGACTTGAGCTGAGTACATATAAGATCAGAATGATGCAGAACAGCTCATCTCTCAACACCCTGGGAGTGGCTTACAAGGCTCCTCCACAGAAAAGCTTATCACAAGAGCATGTTTAATGGAATCTTCATGTTCCTTTCATCAAAATAATTTTTCCTGTTACCCGCTGTGCTTCACTTGCCATGAAATAACGCAATCTCTTGTGCTGATGTCCTTGCACTGATTATAATGAGGTCCTAATGAGATGATTTTGTGATCAATAGTGAGAGTACTGGGAGAGCTACAACTTCCACCAGTGCTACTGCTATGAAGTTTTCAGGATGATGCCCTTTGACTGTGTGGGGGTGAGGTGTCTCTTACTTGTAAAAGCCAAACACATTCTTTGCTGCAGTGTGGGGGTCCACCCTAAGACTGGCTTCTGAAGGTGATGCTCCAGCAACAGAACCTCTTTGTGTAACACTCTCTTAAAACAGAATCCCAAGTCTCCTGACTTTAGTAGCCTAATTAGGCATTTCTGCCTGTTTCAGTGCTCTGGGATCCAATTGTAATACAGAAAATCTGCAAAGCAAATGCTATTTCCTGGCTATTCAAACAGGTGCTTGCATCACATTCATATGCCAAGTAACAAGTATTTCACAGAATCACACAGAATCCCCAGGGTTGGAAGGGACCTCAAAGATCATCAAGTCCAACCTGTCACCACAGACCCCATGACTAAACCATGGCACCAAGTGCCATGTCCAATCCCCTCTTGAACACCTCCGGGGTGGTGACTCCACCACCTCCCTGGACAGCACATTCCAATGGCGAATGACTCTCTCAGCGAAGAACTTTCTCCTCACCTCAAGCCTAAACTTCCCCTGGCACAGCTTGAGACTGAGTCCTCTTGTTCTGGTGCTGGTTGCCTGGGAAAAGAGACCAACCCCTTCCTGCCTACAACCACCCTTCTTGTGGCCTTTTGGACTACTGGTTACTTAGAATCACTCCTTTAACCAAGAACAGCAAAAACTCAGGCTTAGGAGCTGCACAGATATTTGGAGGGTGGGGACCGAGAGCCTTCAGCTGTGTACTTGCTGCGTTCTAGGTAAGAAGGTGCTACCTAAAACACTAATGGCCATTGACCTACACTAGAGTTTGCTGAAGTGTGGCTAAAACATGTCATTGATAAGGTACAGATGATGGCTTACTAAGGAAAAAGCCCTGACAAAGGCACATTTCAGTGAAGCAGCTCAGTAAATACTATGGAAATACCTTGAAATGCAAACAGTATAAGACCATATTTTCATTTATTCCTTTAGATTTAGTTGAAGAAGCAGGCACAGCACTAAATAACAAGTTAACACTATTCTAGACTAGAGTTTACTCCACATACAGTTAAATAGACCACCACAATCCC
Source organism: Picus viridis (assembly GCA_033816785.1). Taxonomy (NCBI): domain Eukaryota; kingdom Metazoa; phylum Chordata; class Aves; order Piciformes; family Picidae; genus Picus; species Picus viridis. The sequence continues at coordinate 10,307,509 of CM066574.1, read as the reverse complement.
TTTGAATTTTGTCAAAACTGGGTAAGATTCCTGAGACAAAAGATGGTTTCCTTTTCTTCTCTTTGCAAGTCTCCTTCCTTATATATTGAATTAACTTTGTCTTCACTGCAGTCCTGTCATGTCAAATCAAGTTCAGTCACGGTAGGATTGTTGAGGCCATGATGGGCAAAGAATATGAAAGAAGTAGGGATAGCAGGGAGAGAGAATATCCCTAATTAAACCAGCTGATACTGTTGGGAAAAACAACAGCTGAGACTGACAAGTCCTCCTCCAGGTGATGTGTTTAATGCAGAAATTAAGTATTTCACAATACTGCTCCAAAGGGAGACATAAGAATCTACCTTTGCTTTGAAATTCATAAGTAGAAATTCTATGCATTTATGACAGTAAGTTCCTTCCCCACAGCAGTAATCTGCTATGGTAGAATAATTCTTTTCTTCTTTTTCTGCAACAGCAAATTTGCAGGTGAGGTTCAGTGGCTTGATCCAAGCCAACCAGAAGTCAATGTCAATCTTAATTTTTTTCAGTAGAGGCCAGAAAGGGCTCAACACAGTACAGAACATGAAGAAAGACATTCTTCCTTGGGACAAAGCCCTTGTAATTAGAAAAGAAATATGAACTGATGTATATGTGATCATGTGTGATGCATTGACTGAGTACCTTAGTATTCAACCGAGCCAGTGCAATATGCATACTGCGTGAGGATCCCCTCACTCAGGTTTAAATCTCTTCCAAGCCCCCCACTTCCTAAATCTGCACTATTGCCTGCATTCATATGTACACAGGGCTCTTCTAGATAGCACATTCCTGAGAGTGTGATCTGACTAATAATTTGCAGGAAGTGTCAATTTTAAACCACCCTCACGCCACCACCATCACCTCAGACGCTTCCCCCCTGCCATTTAAAATGACCATTAGCCATTTGCATGTAAAAGGTGAAATCCTGGCTCACTGATGTCAATTAGCTAAGATCCCACTGCCTCTGGAGGCAAGATGGTGACAGAAAGGATAGAGACTCTTAAACCAGAAGCCCAGCATACATTAAACATATACATGACTAAATAACAACAACAAAAAAAAAAAAAGATGGTCTGGCTAAGACTGGAAGAAGAATCAGATGCTACATATTCACTGTATAAATACATGAGCCAGTGGGGGGATTTTAGTAACAATTATTGTGCATCAAGGGCTATTTTAATTTACATGTTAATTGGATGTACTTCCAAGAGGCAGTGAAGAAGAACATGCTAATGAGTTTTATGCAAACACCTAAAGGTCAAACAGTTAATGGACTTGAGACAAGGAAACCTTTCATTAAATGCAAATCAGTGTTCTTGTAAACTCTGCAACAACAAGACCCATAGACCCAGCCAGCACCCATGGGTGATATTGGAGTAGTCATCAAATCCTTTCCTACCTAACCGGGGGCCACCAGGCCCCCGGCCTTTGTTGTCACCACCACCATCACCCAGTGTGCACCACAAGGACTCACCAGTGATGAGAGGAGGATCCCTCAGCCCAGATGGGCTCAGCTTGGGGCTTCTGCCTTTCCTGGGAGGGGATTAAAAAGGGGAGTGGGTGGGGAGGGCAAGTGGCCACACCTGGGGTGGGAGGAGACCCCCAACAGAGCCCAGGTGCTCTGGGATTTGATAAATCTTCCATAATGCACAACTGCAGTTCATGGGTTGCTTTGCCTCCATGCAAAAAGACCAAACCCATCAATACTTCATAAAATAAAGCACAATGGTGGCTATTACAATGAAACCTTTCCATAAGTATCATTTTGCTTGGTGGGAAAATCTCTGCTTTTCAGATCAAAATAACAAGTTTTAACAACAACAAAGTTCTCCAAGAGTGAATTTTCTCCCTGGATACCAGCAGAAAACCAGCAGGATGATGAAGGGACTGGAGCATGTGCCCTGTGAGGAGAGGCTGAGAGCCCTGGGGCTTTTTAGGTCTGGAGAAGAGACGTCTGAGAGGGGATTTAATATATGTTTATAAATATCTGAGGGCTGGGGGCCAAGAGGGAGGGGACAGGCTCTGCTCAGTTGCACCCTGGGATAGGACAAGAGGTAACAGATATAAACTAAAGCACAGGAGGTTCCACCTCAATATGAGGAGGAACTTCTTCACTGTGAGGGTCACAGAGTACCGGAATAGGCTCCCCAGAGAGCTTGTGGAGTCTCCTTCTCTGGAGACTTCCAAGACCCATCTGGATGCATTCCTGTGTGACCTGTGCTAGAATCTATGGCCCTGCTCTGGCAGGGGGGTTGGACTCGAAGATGTCCAGAGGTCCCTTCTAGCCCCTAACGTACTGTGATCCCATGAACAACAGAAAAAAGGTGCAGAAATCAAACAGAAAACATAAGAAGAGCTCAGCTTCAAAAGTCCATGTCTACATCTGCTTGAAAGTTGAAAGACAACATACATTATGGCAAGATGTGGAAATGAGTTCAACATCTGGCTCATGGTGGCACATTCATTCTCAAACAAGCATAAACACGTGGAGAAAAATAGTTGGGAACAATCCACCAGGCACAGCCATCTGGCACAGTCCCACAGCACATCTAGAGCAACTGGGGTGTACCTTTCGGTTTCTTGATCAAATATTCCAGGTAAACAACAAAAAATTTAAACCCCTGAAGTTTCTACACTCAGAGGTATAAACCACAACAACCCCATGCAGAGCTACAGGCTGGGGTCGGAGTGGCTGGAGAGCGGCCGGACAGAGAGGGACCTGGGGCTGCTGATTGACAGCCGCCTGAACATGAGCCAGCAGTGTGCCCAGGCAGCCAAGAAGGCCAACGGCATCCTGGACTGCATTAGGAATAGTGTGGCCAGCAGGAGCAGGGAGGTCATTGTGCCCCTGTACTCTGCTTTGGTTAGGCCACACCTTGAGTCCTGTGTCCAGTTCTGGGCCCCTCAATTTAAGGAGGACATTGAGACACTTGAACGTGTCCAGAGAAGGGCAATGAGGCTGGTGAGAGGCCTCAAGCACAAGCCCTATGAGGAGAGGCTGAGGGAGCTGGGGTTGTTTAGCCTGGAGAAGAGGAGGCTCAGGGGCGACCTCATTGCTCTCTACAACTACCTGAAGGGTGGTTGTAGCCAGGAAGGGGTTGACCTCTTCTCCCTAGCAACCACCACCAGAACAAGGGGACACAGTCTCAAGCTGCAACAGGGGAAGTTTAGGCTCGAGGTGAGGAGAAAGTTCTTCACCAAGAGAGTGATTTGTCATTGGAATGGGCTGCCTGGGGAGGTGGTTGAGTCGCCATCCCCGGAGGCGTTCAAGAGGGGACTGGATGTGGCACTTGGTGCCATGGTCTAGTCATGAGGTTTGTGGTTACAGGTTGGACTCGATGATCTTCGAGGTCTCTTCCAACTTTGGTAATACTGTGTGATACTGTGTGATCTGTGGCTTTCTGTGCTATGAAAATGTTATCAGTGAAGAAATGAAACATGCAAATTAGATAAATGAGGCCTCCATCAGTAATACCATGCCAGAGTAGCTGTCAGTAAATGTGGCAAAAGATACAAGGTCAGTAAGTGCCCTTCTATATAAAGTTAGTCCAGTGGTATTTATAGTGAGTTTAATTCACATTCCAGGCATTATTTGTTTCATTATTTAACCCAGATCAAAAATGAAAGATCTCTGGAATCAGTGACGAGTCATAAACAAGAGGACCCTTCTCTTTAGTGCCATGAGGGAAAAAAAGGGAACAATTCAGAGAAAGTTGAAGCAGGAGAACGTAACTGAAGAGGAACATTCCACAAGGTGGTGCAGATGAATAGATCTCACTAGAAAGTGAAAAAAAGGATGGGCTGTGTGGCACCACCCATCACAGGTTTAGCCATTTTACACAGAAGTGAGGATCAAAGCAATGAGAAGAGAGAGGAGCAGAGGAAAGGGGCAAGGGAGGATGTTTAATCCTGCTTGTTCTTTTTCTATCCCTGTTTGTTTCTTCCTGATTCAGCCAGAAGAAAACCTTGCAATCTCACAAGATAAGAAAGGGAAAGGGAAGATGAGAATGTGAATCTCTTTGAAAATCAGGAAGGACAAAATTAGCTTACCAGCTTTTCAAAATTAACAAGGTTATCCAGAAAAGTTTTATTTCCTTCATGAATGAATGTTACATCTGGAAAAAAAAATAATAAATTCTTTTACCTGGCTTTGTTGTTTAATACAAAGCAATAAAATGACTAAATAGCAACCAAAAGAACAATGAGGACAAAGTACCCCATTAAGGATTGACACAATACCTTTTCACAGCAGAACAAAAGCCTGGTATAATGATGACATGCAGAAATTATTAGATAACAACACTATGCACACATTGTAACAAGAGGATTTTCAAGTGGGAGCACAGACTTATTAAACCTGGCCTGTGTTACTCCTGGGGTGTGTACCACAGAGAGGATGGCTGGGAGCAGGCAGAGGCATCCAGAGGAATGACCCAGCCTGGCATGCCGGCTCGCCACACTCTGCAACGCTAATCTAGCCTTGCTGCCTATGGCTGGGCCTGGGCCGGGGCTGGCTGGTCCCTGGGGATGCATCCAGCACCTCTCCCTCCCTGGGCAGCATCTTAAAAAGGAGAGCAGGCACATTACACCTCCTCTCCTGGGCTGCTTTATGGTACCCCAGGAAAGGGAGAGGGAAAGGACACAGGTATTACTTGTCTCTGTATCAGTGCAATTAAAAAGCATTGGTCACATCTAATACAGAAATTCCACTGCAAGTAGAAATTTCCATGCAGCTTTTTGAGTCAATGACAGCAATACATGTATCTCTGAAAGTGGAAGGAACAGAATTTTGCTTTGCAGCCAACAACTAATAGTCTAGATAAATTCAGCAGAGCAGAAAATTGCATCTGAGCTAAGTTGTAAGGGTACATCACAATACTTTATTACACATTTGAAAAATCTGCCTGATTTTCAAAAGCTGTGTCTGTGTGCTGTAAGAGAGCCCCTCATCTGAATTTCATTAACTTTAAAAGGACAGTCTCAAGTTATTTTTTATAATTAAAGGTTATTAACGACTTCCATAATATTTTTTTTTCCTTGAAACTTCTTCAGTTCCTCTTGTGTTGAAGCATGGTCATTTGCTAAGTGACTAATGATTTCTGCACTATCAATGTTATGCTATTGGTCTTGGAAAGAATGTTAATACAAACATGCTTGACCTGGAATAAAGTCCTGTTTACTGTGGGAATACTTTGGGAATTACCAGCCTTGGCAATATGTCCTTATAGATAACTGTACTGAAGAAAATTGCTGTATGCACCTGTAAAGTCTCCTTGCTGTCTCCAACAGAGACACGAATCCTGCTTGGGTACATGTTCTTACAGGTTATATTGTAATGCTGTGCAAACATCATTGCTACAAGCTATTTGTTTGTGTTTGCTGCCTGTTTTCTGCAGGCAAAATGTACTCGAGAATACTGTAAAAATACTGATTTTGAAGCCTTGATAATTGTATCCATCTGAATTAATCCTTTGATGTGTGCAAAGCAGGGAAGTGCCTGATGGCTCCTCAACTGTCACTGACTGATCTGGAGAGCTGCCTTCAAACATTTTAAACTCACAGCAGCAGGTTGGAATAAACAGCCTAAAGAGAACCCTTTTGGAATACAGGCATAAACAAATGAATTTGCCATGTTCAAAGATAAGGCAATTAATAATTGATGACTCCAAGACAACAGAATTCTTGAAATATCTGCCACTTAATTAGCTGCCCTGTTCACTGCATTAAGCAAGCAGTTGTGTTTTAATAGTTTATTTAAAAAGCAATAGCTTTAATGCTAAGATTTTATTTGTCTCTTTCAGACCTATGGGAGACTTGAAAATCCTCTCTTGGGACAGGCAGATGGGTTAGGTTTTGCCTTCAGGGTGACACCAGGTAGATTCATCGTGTCAAGGCAGGGCAAGCATCTCAAAACAGGCATCTCAGCCCAGTAGCATGGCCAGGATCACTTACGTGGATGCAACTCAGTGCAGCTGGGCAGCCCTATTCAGGGCTTTACAAGGTCTCACTTCCCTGTTGAAGAGGATGTGGCCGAAACAATAGCATGCTGCTCCAGCCATGCCTGACAGGAAGACACTGAAGTTTGGAGGCCTGGGTGAACATTGCCATCCTATCTCCATCTTAAAATCAGTTGTTTATTATCCAGACCAAGTGCTATCTTACAGATACCACTTCACCTGCCACACTTTTCTCATAAAGCAACCAGAAGGAAAAATCACCTTCCATTTATTTTCATTAATCACAACAAAGGAGAGCAGTCGGGTTCTAACATTACCTTTCAGAAGTAAGGGCATGAAGGGGATCTTTGGAGATTTCATTTTCTTGAATGCATCTCTGTAAGCTTTGTGATTCAGAGAAGGGTCCTACAAAACCATTTGGGTAATAGAGAGAAAAATCAATAGGCTATAAAAAGAGCAATTCTAAATCCATTACGAGCTTATGATCTGAACATGATTTAGATATAAAAGGTTTCTTCAGGAAGCAAGGTAGATAAAGGTTCTCTAAGCTAGGTGACTGACTAAACTGAACAGGAAACATAAACAGCGAAAGAACAAAAGCAATTCTGTTCCTACAGATGAAGCAGTGCTGAAATGGGAGTAAATTGCAGAATAGGTTCGCTTGGACTGCTCTGTAATTTCCCCACAAATTTCTATTAGCAAAATCTCTTCATCTTACTGCCTAGCAAAAAATGTATCGCGGAATGTATTGATTTTTTTCCCTTTAAAACAAACAAACAAACAAAGACAAACATGAAAACAAGCAACCAAAAAATCCTACAAAACCTGCTCTCAGATGAATGGAGCATATTGGAGATTTTCAAAGAAAATAAGAGAGTCTGTTTCTCAGTGGCATTGTGTAAGCAATTAAAAAAAGTCATCTCAGTTTCCCATATAAATGAATGGGTTTTGTACACCAGCTCGGACAGAATCTTGAAGACATATTCATTTATAGAAGGCTCTAAGTACAGGAGCGTGACGGTTGTTAAAGGCTGGGTCTCATGTTGCCTGCACCAGGCAGTGATCTCACCATGCACCCATTTCCACGACAGCCAGAGGAAACACTTGTTTACTCAGCTTTGATAATGGTGACAAAGACCTTAGCCTCAAATTCTGATATTTTTAATTGTTTCTTTTTTAATTCAGCTGTCCTCCTTTTCTCCTGATCCATGGTAAGTTGCTTTGGAAAAGGGCTGATTACCCATCAGAGCAAAAGACCAGCTTCCAAATTTATGCTGGGGAATCAACACTACACATTTGCCTCTTCTCTGCCCTTCCTCCAGCTGTCAGGAACAGTCTTTTTTCCTTTTTGTGTTTGGAGACCACCTCTGAGCTCTGGGGACCTATGTGGCCTTCAGCAAATCACAGATCTGACATGACACGTTCCAGCACCAGACAATGACAGGCAGCCTCCAAATAAATTAAGAAGAAGAAAGGCAGATGAAGACAATCAATGCCATTCCGCTGTCAACAGCATACTTACTGTCAAACTTTCCAGTTCAGTGAAAAGTTTCTTGAACTTCCCAGGAATTTTCTGAAGTAGGGGAAACAGAGCGAGAGAAAGAGAGAAAAAAAGTTAATTTAGGCAGAAAAATGCTGAGGCAATTTTTTTCTACTAGATTGCCATATGTGAAATGCCTGCTGAAAGTGCCACTAGACAATTAACCTCCACAACTTGGCTCCAAGAGCCCTAATTACAAACCATGTTTGGTCTGAGGCATCATAGCCTGCAGCCTTATCTTGGGGGCCTGCATCCTTCCTTTATGGACACTGCTTGTTAGCAGCTGCTTTTCCTTTCTTCCCTAGCTTCCATGCCTGCTGCATTGACCATATTATCTGTGTCAAGTCAGCAGCCAAAACACAGGCCAAGAGTTCAGATACTGTGATCACATCCAGGTTAAATCTGTTGTAATCAACCTTCCCCTAGACCATAGGTTCTGAAAACAAACAGGCATCATGCTCAGTGCTGCTACACTACCCCCTGTGCTGACCAGTTTTACTACTGGCATAGGCTGATGCCAGAAAAAGAGAACTTCCTTAAAAAGCCTTTACTACCTCTCTGGTATCTCATCCTAATCGCTTTGTAAGGTACACAAAGCATTTTCCAAGGAGTCCATGCACAAACTAGCTTCCCAACCCACATGCTAACACCTGCTGTGGGTCCACATGCATCCGTTAGAGCATCTCTAAGATGTTCTAATGGATTCACCTCTTTATACTCAAAGCCATCATTCTACACTTTGAATTTAGCTGCTGGTATTTCAGACTGGAAGAATGGTGTGTGGACCTTAAATCCTGTCTATTTTTCCCAACCACACCAATTAGCCTAGAAAAAGATATCCCCTCTTACTACAAATCCTGTCTTGTTCTTTTGTCCTTACACGCTGACAGCCACAGTGGCACCACCAAGACAAAAGCCATTTAGGACAATTAAGATTAAGTGGATGTGCTGTATGATTAAAATGCTAAAATAACTGAACATGAGATTTCAATTGCTCATTTTTAATATCTTCAATCAGGGGAAGTAAGGCTCATTAAAACAGTGCATACTGAAGGGAAAAAAAAACCCCAGCATAGAAGACTATGCTTGAGAGCATAGTAGATGTTTAAGAATTCAAGTGTAGAGCTGATGTAATTCAGTGTCTAAATGGCTGCTTAAATTTAGGTGGTTTCATTTACATGTGTAAGTAATTATAATTAATTTATAAACATTGCTCTGCTTTCTAGAAGTCACATCACTAATGCAAATAATCTTTGCTCTGGAAATTTCCAGTGCAGTAAAGTTCTACAAATGATTAAAAAAATATTTTAAAAGTGCCTGTGACTTCATAAGTATTTTGCACACAGAAATGTGACATGTGTAGAATGATACATATGCAGATGCACTCCTCCTTCTGGACAAGTGATACATTCTGCTTCTCCTGAGAGAAGCTCACCAGCAGCACATGATCTCCAGAGGTCTCACCACATGGCAGAGTTCTGCCTGTTTCTTTGCAGGAGAGATGTACATCATTGTCACTGGGTGCCTTTGATACAATAATTAGTCCCTTCTACTCTTCTAACAAAGCCCAAAGAAATGAGATGAAGGCAACCCACAGGGGCAGGCAAAGGCCTTGAGGGAACTTTTACAATACAATACAATAGAATAAACTAGGTTGGAAGAGACCTTCAAGATCACCACGTCCAACCCATCAACCAATCCAACCCACCTAAACAACTAAACCATGTCACAAAGCACCCCATCAAGTCTCCTCCTGAACACCTCCAATGATGGTGACTCCACCACCTCCCTGGGCAGCCCATTCCAATGGCCAATCACTCACTCTGTATAGAATTTCTTCCTAACATCCAGCCTAAACTTCCCCTGGCACAGCCTGAGACTGTGTCCTCTTGTCCTGGTATGGGCTGCCTGGGAGAAGAGACCAACCTCTGCCTGTCTACAACCTCCTCTCAGGTAGTTGTAGAGAGCAATAAGGGCCCCCCTGAGCAACCCCAGCTCCCTCAGCCTCTCTGATGGTCTTTGGTTTCAGCTGTTGGTGCTCAAGAGTATTCCCAAAGCAGGCAATCCCAACTGTTCTCTGTCTCCTTGTATTACAGACTGGTACTTTTTGAGTACTTCCTGCTTGTGGTGTTGCAGGCATGAGGGAGGAATAAGGTTTCACCCCATCATACTAAATTACTCCCTCCCCAGTTTTGGGTTCATCAGCAGATACAGTAACCTTGCACTCAATAATTTACTTGGATGGAAAAAATCCAGAACATCAACACAGATCCAGTGGTACCCTCCTCTAAACACCCCATGCTCTGTTTAGCAACTGGTAGCTCCTTTAGCAGATAACTCTGCCCTCCAGTATGCTCCTTATTCATGGCCCATTTCCTAACTTTGTTGTTCAAAACAAGCACCTGCAAAAGAGGTAATAAAAGGAGAATGGACATGGCTTTACTTCTGCTCTGTTTTTTGGGATTTTTTGAATGAAACTATTCAATAATAAAATATGGCTTGTTTGGAGCCACTTTTGTAAGACTTTGGGTTCTGATGTCTACTTCAAATGCTAGGATGATTTACCCAACTTAATTTTTAGAGGGTTTTGTTCTTATTTACAAGTCGTGAAAGGACACATCTGGTTTTATCTGAACAGCTGTGCACCTAAGATTCCAGGTCTCAAAGAACTTTCTCCACTGATGCTTGCTCCCCATTTGCTTTCAGCATGAATACCCAATAACCAAAAGAAAAGGTAATTCACCAACATACCACCTTTGTGAGAAATTGTTCTGACAGAGTCTAACAGATACCAAAGTGTGCCTTACCTCCCAGGTCTGAGACAGCCTGCTGACAGACGCAGTGTTGAGGCCCATAACAATGGCGAAGAACGAATTCAGATTTCTTTGGGCTTTACAGCTGTGGAGTAAAAAAATATAAACGTTGTATTCTGATTTTTTGTACTCAGAATCAGGGGTATCCTAGGTTACTGAGTCCCATTTCAACCCTCAGCACTAACATACAATCGTCTTCCAGAAAATGAACTCATTAAATGTCCTATTATAGCCACCTTCAGACTAGGTGATCAGGTCCCTAAGAAGTTTTTTAGCAAACGCTCCACTGTCTCATCAGCCCTGTTGTTGGCAGGTTATTCTTTTCCCTTAGCTGTCAAAAGTAATTTTCCCTTTTCAATGTTCAAGTTACTGTCAGCTGCCCTTTCTCATGCAGAATAATTCCTTGACCTCTATTATTTCATCCCCTTTTTCATCTTTTCTGTAAATTGTACATCATCAATTCCTTCAATTTCTCTTTATGGTCATGGCCTGCAATCTATACCATGTCTTCATTTCCATGTTGTTATTATCCTTCATTGAATACTTTGGAATTTATTTTAACATTTCTCTCATGTGTTTCCTTCTTACCAAGGAGATGCAGTCAGAGAGTGAGAAATGAAGAAGAATCATAATTACTGGTTTTGGCTCTTAAGTTCTCACACCTTTCTCCCACGCAAGTACAAAGCAAATACCAAATTATTTATTTGGAACAGCATCACGCTTTGTCCTTGCCTTTAATTTGTAATCTATTATCACCCAAGGACCTCTGTCACAAAGCTGTTCCTTACAATCATGCATTTATTTCTTCAACTCAGCATTAGCATTCCCTAGCTGAATTGCTTTGCATCTATCTAAATTAAATCTTATCCTACTGTTGTTTGCACATGCCACTAGACTCCTAAGATCTTTTTTTTTCCTTTTCCTAGCCTTCAATGCATTTGCAATCCCTCATCATTTTTATTGTATGAAAATCTGATTAATGTTTGATTTACATATCCTATAAATTAGTTGCAGTTAGCACTGGTTCCAATACAAGCCCTGGCGGAATTTGCTTGATACCTCTATTCTTCAACATTTTAACCATATACAACTAGGCCCTGCTTATTTCTAGCCCATTAGGAGACCTAAACTCCTGGTATATCAAGTCCTTTTCAAACAGAAAGATTCCTCTTCCTCTTGCAGAATCTTTAAGACCACTATAATCATGTGCACGTGTGTGTAAGAGGGTGAGAAGACCCTTTTAAGATAATTTTAAGTACAAATGAACCCACTGCCTTCACGCAGATTCATCATCAGGCAAAAGAATGTGCCAAGGCCTTAGACTGGAAACTTGCCAGTTCTTGTTACAAGTTTTACAAAGCTTGCGCTGACCCCTGTGTACTATCTTGAGAGTTTGTATTTCTCGCTTCACTACAGCTGTTGTAAAAGCTAATCCTATCTTTGTTGCTTTGACTCCTTGTATCATTAAAGTCAGGCAGCTAACAGAGGTAATCCATTCTAAACCAAGAAATGTGTCCAGCGCAACCTGGGTAAACAGTCCATTGGATGGGCCCATTTCTCACAAAGAACTGTAGAGAGAAGGTAGATCTTTCACAGTCAGCCACTGCTTAGGAAGCAAGAATGCTGCTGCTGTAATCCATTTATCCTAACCCTATGAAGACTTGTATATCTAAATTCTCACCATGTTCATTTCTAACATGCTAATTCATTTTCTCTGTGTTTCAAAAACCTCTGTCTTCCTATTATGTATCGACACATGTGTTAAAGCCTTCTGTCTTCTCCAGGTGTTCCTCAACAGTAGGCACACAGACATTGAACATGAAATCTTAGTCCTGGAGCATTGCCAACAAGCTGAAAGTCAAGAGACAGAATCCCGGCCCAAGCTTGGAGCAGGCAGCTTCTCACAACTCCCCACACCACTGTCTCAGTCATGAACAAAATACCAAGGCTGTTTGGCTTGTGCCTTAGGATGAAAGCCCCGTGCTTAGCACACTATTCTTTCACCCTAATTCTTCCTCTTTTGCCAACTCCTCCTGAACTGCTGAGATATGATAATGTCTTCCATTAGAAAGCTGCTGCTCTGTTTAAAAAAGATCCTGATCAAACTACACTCTCAGTTATTTGTGTATCCATTATTTCACCATCTACCTACTATGATGATGGGTGCTCCTGCAGTGCAGTGGGAGAGCTATCTACCACTTACTGGAAATTATATTTAATCTCCACAACTCCAGCTTTTCACTCAACAGAGATGTAATCAATTTAAATAGAGTAACATTTTACCCTGGTGATAAATACATCCCTATTCATGTCAGACAGACAGGAAACCTTTCCTGGAATGCAAGCAAGGCACACACATCCACCATTTTTCACATAATTGGACCAAACTTGGGCACTGATAGGGCATAAGATGAACTTTTTACTGGATACAATAAAACTTGCGAACTAAATCGAATTACATTTATGAGTTGCACTAGATTAGATTAGAAGAATTCATTTCACCACAGGCACTGCTTCAGCAGAGAACAGTCCTTTCTATGTTAAGTGCCTTGCAAATTAAATCAACTCAGTCAATGAAGAGAGCAAATTATACATTTTCCATGCATATGCATATTCAAATATTGCAGAAGACCAACAAGTGGAGAGAGGGGAGAGGAGACTGGTTGCACATGTTTAAATTGCCCCATTTCCTTGATTACTAGAATAAGAGTGATTACAGAGAAAAGAACTCTGTATACAGTATATATCTGTGTTCTGTTCCCAGGCATAGAACCAGTGCCAGCACTTTTTAGTAACAGTGCAAGAACAGACTGTCACATCCAATTAATGAAGAACCCCTCCCCCAATAAATAGAAGAGTGCTCCACAGCTGCTTACTGCAGCTGTTTGCTCCTCTGGAGGTTGGACTGGCAAAACTTATTTAAAAGTTCTTTGGTTTCTGTGCAGACTTTGGTGAATAACTGTGTTGCTGCTCAAATCATTTGTAATATGATCCATAGGTTATCATTGCAGAGAAAGATAACTCTGCACCATTAGGGATTTTGCAGGTCATGCTACAGATACAGTGGCTAAGCTGCTGGGGAAGATCTGAGCAGCACACACTCCATCATGTCTAGTTTTGGCCACTGTTTGCACTTGTTATTTATGGATTGTTTTATCAAGGTATGCTTACTACACTATTAAAACACAGGATGACAAATGAGTTTTCTTTCCTTGCTTTTGCCGCCCTACTTCTCTGCTCAACAACTAAAGCATCGGTATTCAAGGATTTTTGTTGCAAACTTAGTGACTTACTGGGCAGCAATCTTAATGAACTTTTTGACTAGCTGTACACGTTTGCAGAGCTGGCTGCAGAGGAGGATCTCGGTGGCGACCCAAAGCTGGACCTCATTGCATCTTTGAAGCAGAAGACTGAGATTCTCGGTATTTTCAGCGCTGCCCTGTCTGCTGAATGTGAAGTATATCAGCTCTTGCTGCAAGACATTGACAATGTTATTAGGGATATAAAAACAATTTAAATGTAAATGAATCATAAATTATTTAGAAGTATGCTTTTGAAACGAGACTTGGTGACAAATGGTTATTATGCATGAGCCAATCACAAATGACTCAGTGTCAAGGTTTAGCTTAGAGAAATCCAGAGACTTATTACAGTAGGCAGCTGGACTGGAAAAGCAAGACATGCTTTTCTTGTGAGATTTCCTGCAGTTCCACTTCTGGCTACAGCCAGCTATAGGACACAAACTCTGTTTCTGTATTTCATTGCTTCTGTTCCAGCATGAAAAATAAACCATATATAACCACTGCAGAATCTGAAAATTTCCTATTCAAAGTTCTTCCTAAGAATAGCCAAGTTTTCATCAAGGTGTGGGTCTTGTTTTCTGTGAAAAAAACAACCCACTTGACCAGTTCTAAGTTTAAAGTGCTTAGCCTGAATAATAGAAGCCAAAATAAAAGCTCAAGGAAAGCATCTGCTGAGAAGCAAGGGCATTTTCCATTCATTTTCTCAGAAAGTCAACATGTCTTTCAGTGAATGACATCTTCCAGTGACATTTTGTACTGTTAACTGTATTTTACTCAGCAGCTCATGCCAGAACCTATCAAAGTCACTGAAGCAACCCAATGGACACTGAAATGGGTCATTATCCCATTTTATAAATCCTGTCTGGTATTTTTTCTCTCACTGAAGCCTAGGAAGAACACTAATGTGACCATCTAAACTGCTGAAATGGTAAATTCTTTTGTGGTTAAAGTGGTATCAAGGACACCAATTTGTGGAGTCCTATATTAACTGGCACATTACTAAGTGCAAAGGACAATTTGCATACATAACATGTTCATGCAGACAATTTTTAGGGAATAATCATGCTCTTCCACTCTCTTGAGGCAAATCTCAATCAAAGGCACCAGGGAACATATAAATTGCTCTAGCATAGGGAAGTTACAAATCTTTCAACAATTTTTTTCCTGTAGCAATGATTGCAACACATCTCTTGGATCTGATTTAATGCCACCACTGCCAAACCATGCTGTGTTGACGATGGACTAAACATGAAGGAATACTGATACTCCAAAACACATTGTAATGGAAGAATACTGCATGGAAGTAATACACCTGGAAATGGACGAGGTGCTGCTTACCTCATGAATTGCATTGAAGAGGCTCCAGTCAAAGTTTGTTAATTCTAAGGCGAGATCCCAGGTGTTGATACCCAAAATTCTCACAGACCTTTGCTGCAATTCCTCATTTTCAGCAAATGGGCTCTAAATCAATAGTCAAGAGTAAGAAATTCCTCAGTAAATGCCTAAAGTTCTGTAGCGAAACAGCTACTGGACCAAGGTATGAAACAGAGCTAAGTAATCTTCTCTAAGTGCACTTGGGTATTTTTTTCCTTTACTAATCAAAATCAAGGGTTACAGTCTATTTAATAAATGGCTTGAAATAGGAAATGGGTCAGTAGAATCAATGATTTGCTATTGGATTAGGCTTTCTCCCTCTCTCTCTCTGTAAACCTTGAATATAAAACACTGACCAAGCAGACAGCATAATGAAAATAAAATCCATGAAACCATTTGAAAACAAAATCTGAATTAAGAGACCAGGAAATTTTTGCATTATAAGCTAAAGAAGTCATCCTGCAATCACACTGGATTGAGAATAAATACACACAACTTATCCACCTTTACAAATAACATAAGTCCATCCATTTTATGATTAATCTACTCAAAAAGTAATCACCAACAAACTGTAAAAAACACAGTGGGTCCTGATTCACAAAAGTTACCAAACATTACTGTGGAGTGCACTGGTACTGCTGGTGTTAAGGGTCATTTGACATTTCCACTGTCAGCTTGGATTTTCAAAGGTTTGCATTTCTCTCGGGTTTTTTACCTCATCAGGCTGAAACTTGGCACATGAACTATCTGCCAAGATGAAAGATTATTCTTATCAGTTAAGCCATTACTTTGGTGCTATATATCTGACAGTTACAGCAAGTTTTGTGATTTTTATTGTGCAACTAATGAAACTAGATTGGCTGTCACCTGTCTGCACTGGAAACCTTCCCTTAATATTTGCATTTGTAGAAGTAGCTGGAACACCAGAGATAATGGGGATGACAGATTACAATGATAGTGGTGTGTCAGCTCTTCGGGGCACATTGATCCAACAAAATGTAAATAGACATTTCTCATCCCTAGGATGAGTTGCAGAGATCCTAGCGCTACTGACAAAACGTAGAAGTCAGTTGTGATACTGTCTCTGTGCTTTCCTCAAAACACCTGCATAATGAGCAGACAGCCAGTGAAAGAGTAATTCTTTGTGTGCTTGACACTTCTGCCTCACTGAGGTTTTGTAATATCATGGAGGGGGGAGAAGAGTTTGCAACCCCTGTTTGTGAAAACAGAGATCAGAGAGAACTGATGCCCTTCAACTCACTCCCCTCCACAGCACCAGCAAGAGGATGGAAAGATAGATAGAGGAAAGTGAGGGAGGAAGACATACCACCAGTGATATATATAACTCAGCCACAGATTAACTGTGGAGCTGCTACAACTCTGGGGTCACATTGCTGCCCAGTTATTTTGGTGGAACTCAAACAACATCCATTTCCACATAACAGTAACTCACAGAGTTTGTCCACCACTTTGCATGATTATGCACCAGCCACTTTACATGTTACAGAGACACATGGTGGAGGGGAGGGTCACACAGACCATGAATAATCTTCATCCCATCCAGTCCTGTACAAGCCCAAGTCAGCTTTTCCAGGCTGAAGCAAATTGAGAGATTTAAGCTGTACAGAGGGTTTAGCCTGTTTGAAATTGAAGAACAAATTCCATTTCTGTTCAATCAAGTAACTGTTGTTGATGCAGCCTTTTTTTTTTTTTTCATGTACGGAACAGCTCAGTAAGCTTTAGTAAGGAAGCTAAAAATAAATTCTGTGCTGAAGAAGTCCCCTGAGAGGAACATTAATTTCTTGGTCCGGAGTCAAAGCAAATCAAAACTGGCAAGTATGTAATACAGATCCTTACCAAGGAATCAGTCAGATCTTTGTGGTAGACAAACATACGACTGGAGGACTCAAAAGACTTTGAGATAGCCAAGTCATTTGGTTGCAGTTCATGCTTTTCTGTAAAAAAAAAACCCCAGAAAACAAAAAGGCCTCAGAAGCAGAATAAAAGATACATATGAGAAAAACATTACAAACGTATTTGTAAAGCCATGTGAACTCCTTAGCATGTAACTAAGCATCAAATCCAGTCCCTATGGGGACCATCATCTCCACACTTTTCAGGCACACTAAAGCCAAGGTGTATCTGATGCTGGACTAGAGCACAAAAACTTCCAGCATCTGTTTTCAAACCGGACTTCACATAGGCTACACAAGAAAGAAACCCTTAAATCACTTATTCTAACCTCTGATGCATTACAGAATACTTCACTTCAGCCCAATATTTCTACTGTATATGTAGGGATTTTTGTTAGAGCAATGTCTTGGCCTCCAGAGACTAAGATGTTGTATGCCACTGGCAGACAACAGCAGGGGTGGAGATGTCATCCATCACCACAGCTGTTCAGCAGGAAGAGAATTCAAAGTATCCTAATGTTATTAATTCATTCCATGGAGCAGAGTCCTTCATAGTATGGTATTAACAGAAATCCCTCTAGGCCTAGAGTAATTCATTTAGGAAACATATGGGTGAAAAGAACGGGACACACCAAACTAGTGACAAAAAGAAGGGATGGGGTCTTTTTGTTTCCCCACTCCAGAGTACTGGTTCAGCTCTCAGCAGTCTTGGATTCACCAGAGAAAGGTATAAGGAAACAAACCAAAATCCAGAACACAGTTTTAAAACTGCCCTTGGAAAGCTGTCTGTTCCTGTGGGCTCCAAGTAATCTTCTGGAGACCTGACACATGAGATTTGATTACAGCCCCAGTATTAAAGTAGAGCCAAGTGCACTACAAGCATGTTGACAGCTACCTTGGACTTTTCATCGCTCATGAAGCAGGAGTAGGACTAGGAGGAATCTGAGAGTCAAACATCATTTTAGACTGTTTTCATGCTTATTCATGCTCACACTGGCACCAGATACATTCATGTAGAACTACCAGCATTTTTTTTTCAAGGTAATTCTGAATAAAAAGAGCTTGCTTTTTCATTTCAGGAGTACAATGAAATGAGTTCCCCTCCAAGTGGGTAGCAGATGACAGTTCTGAGTCATGCAAACAGAAAAACAAAGAAAAAAGGAAAATAAAAAAAAGAAAAAAAAAGAAAAAAGAAAAAAGAAAAGAAGAAAAAAGGGGGGAAAGAAAAGAAAAAATAAAAGGAAATAAAAAAGAAAATAAAGAAAAATAAAACGAAAAGAAAAAAGAAGAGGAAAAATAAAAGGAAAAAGGAAAATAAAAAAAGCAAAAAGAAAAAATAAAAGGAAAAAGTAAAGAGGTAAATAAAAAGAGGAAAGAAGGGAAGGGAAGGGAAGGGAAGGGAAGGGAAGGGAAGGGAAGGGAAGGGAAGGAAGGGAAGGGAAGGAAGGAAGGGAAGGGAAGGGAAGGGAAGGAAGGGAAGGGAAGGGAAGGGAAGGGAAGGGAAGGAAAGGAAGGAAGGGAAGGAAGGGAAGGGAAGGGAAGGAAGGGGGAAGGGAAGGAAGGGAAGGGAAGGGAAGGGAAGGGAAGGAAGGGAAGGGAAGGGAAGGGAAGGGAAGGGAAGGAAGGGAAGGGAAGGGAAGGGAAGGAAGGGAAGGGGAAGGGAAGGGAAGGGAAGGGAAGGGAAGGAAGGAAGGGAAGGGAAGGGAAGGGGGAAGGGAAGGGAAGGGAAGGGAAGGGAAGGGAAGGAAGGGAAGGGAAGGGAAGGGAAGGGAAGGAAAGGAAAGGAAAGGAAAGGAAAGGAAAGGAAAGGAAAGGAAAGGAAAGGAAAGGAAAGGAAAGGAAAGGAAAGGAAAGGAAAGGAAAGGAAAGGAAAGGAAAGGAAAGGAAAGGAAAGGAAAGGAAAGGAAAGGAAAGGAAAGGAAAGGAAAGGGGAAAGAAAAGAAAAGGAAAGAAAAAAGAAAAGAAAAGAAAAGAAAAGAAAAAAGAAAAGAAAAAAAAAAGAAAAGAAAAGAAAAAGAAAAGAAAAGAAAAGAAAAGAAAAGAAAAGAAAAGAAAAGAAAAGAAAAAGAAAAGAAAAGAAAAGAAAAGAAAAGAAAAGAAAAGAAAAGAAAAGAAAAGAAAAGAAAAGAAAAGAAAAGAAAAGAAAAGAAAAGAAAAGAAAAGAAAAAAAAAAAGAAAAGAAAAGAAAAGAAAAGAAAAGAAAAGAAAAGAAAAGAAAAGAAAAGAAAAGGCAAAAAACCCAACAACAACCACCAAACCACCAATTGTGGCAGGCTGGTGTTTATTGCTCACAGCACAGGAGTGACAATGCATAAAAGCAAAGATGCTGAAACTGTGCTATCTTCCAATTAATTCAGGCAATACAACTAAATAACATTTTAGGGGTAGCAATGGTCATGTACAAATGACAGCCCTGTTGTATCTGCATTTTAATTACTGCTTCTCATTGAACAGCCAAGTGGCAACTGCTTCTATTCTATAGCTTTCTTAGGAACCATCATGGTTGGAAGATAGTATTTCATTATTTATGAATTGTTGGTTTTCTTCAGATAAGTAGGCAGTTAGCACCAGATTTATTGCTATCAGAGCAAAACTTGCCCTGCTCTTGAAGAGATAACAGCAGAACAGTGATTTTGCAATGCTGTAAAATGAGCTGGAGGCAAAGTTGGGCACACACAAGGGTAAAAAAAACACAACTGCCTGCAAATGATGTTGCCTGGCTGACCAGGACATGTAAGTGTAATGGTCCCATCTGGTCACTCCATGCCCAGGCTCTCTCCCTGCCACCCACACAGGTGCCCTGAAAAAAACATAAATGGTTATTTAATTGAGTCAATGTGGGAGAGAAAAATGTGAACTTCTACTTCTGGATCCAATAACTAACCAGAATAACCCTGCAATTGTGTATATTGCAATTAACTAGACTGACAAAGAGCACTCATTGTTGCTACTATCTCTAAGGCTGCATCCTTTGCCCCAGGGAAGCAACACCTGGCATGAAAATGATCCTTCTGTACATCCGGCTTCACACTTTTATGCACCCAATTAATTGCTTCCTTTATGGCTTCCAAGAGCCATAAGACACCACAACAAGCAAAACAATCAGTGGCCAAGAAGGCCAATGGCATCCTGGCCCGCATCAAGAATAGTGTGGCTATCAGGAGCAGGGAAGTCATTGTGCCCCTGTACTCCGCACTGGTTAGGCCACACCTTGAGTACTGTGTCCAGTTCTGGGCCCCTCAGTTTAAGAAGGACATTGAGACACTTGCACGTGTCCAGAGAGAGGCAACGAGGCTGGTGAGAGGCCTTGAGCACAAGCCCTATGAGGAGAGGCTGAGGGAGCTGGGGTTGTTTAGCCTGGAGAAGAGGAGGCTCAGGGGCGACCTCATTGCTCTCTACAACTACCTGAAAGGTGGTTGTAGCCAGGAGGGAAGGGGTCTCTTCTCTCTAGCAACCAGCACCAGAACAAGAGGACACAGTCTCAAGCTGCACCAGGGGAAGTTTAGACTCGAGGTGAGGAGAAAGTTCTTCACTGAGAGAGTCATTCGCCATTGGAATGTGCTGCTCAGGGAGGTGGTGGAGTCACCATCCCTGGAGGTGTTCAAGACGGGACTGGACATGGCACTTGGTGCCATGGTTTAGTCATGGGGTCTGTGGTGACAGGTTGGACTTGATGATCTTTGAGGTCTCTTCCAACCTCGGTGATTCTGTGATTCTGTGAATCTGACCAAGGAGCTTGAGACCTGCCAGACACCAAAGAAAATTTTGGGGTTTGGTTGGTCCCTAGCATCAGCCTATGACCAATCTGGTCTTCTTTAGGACAAAAAAACCCCAAACAACCAAAAACCAATTAGCCTTTCTGTTCAATGAGAAACAATAAAATAATGGGCAAAAGAAAAATGTCAGCTGTAAGCAAGACTGCTTTAAAAAAATATTGCTTAGATTGCTCTCAGTATCTCAACTGTGCAAATGTAAGTCTCCCTCCTCTCTGCTGGAGAATATTCATTACCCATGCTGTAAATGAGGAAACAGCCAGGCATGTAGTATTTGATATTCCCTTTTATATTTTTAAAGCAAGCCATACCTCATCGCCTTCCAAATTAATTTAAATGTGAAAGTAGGAGATTTATCTGTGCAGAAAAAAGAAAATCTTGCAGTACTGCTGGGGAGACAGCCCTTTACACTCCCTTCCCAGCCAGGAGATGCCGTATCTGACAGTACCCAGGAATGAGCTGTTGCCATGGAAACAACTCTCTGGGAAGCAGCTCCTCATTGTTCCCATGGCCATCCAGCTGTGGGCCCGCACAGGAACAGCTGTATCTTTGCACTAAAAACACCCGTCAGCCCTCCATTACGTGCTGCACTAAACGGTAAGTAATCAGGTGAAGGGAAGTTTATTTACCACCAGAGAACGTGACTGTCACTAGTGCCAATTCCTCCTCTGGGTACTGGATCTTTTCTGCTACAATCTTCAGTATCTCCTGAGCTGAAGTGGATACTTGAGCTTTCACACTGACGTAGGAGTGCTCTGTTATATACACACGGCAGAAAACTGCAAGAAGGAAGAAAGACACACTCAGCAGCAGGCACAGGCACCTGAACAGAGCAGGAGAGAATCTGGCAGACCTGGTCATGGCAATGCCTCTGCTGCCTGGCTGCTGCTGCACTCTGACCCACAAGGACATGAAACTAAGCGTCACATCATCATTTTCTCCTTGCCACGCCTCTCTCTGAGACATGAGAGAAGCAAAGAAAGGGAAACAGAGACCCCTCCACAGCAGGAGCTATTTAAGACTTCCTACTGTGTGGATTTGTCACAGACAGCCTTCTCTTCTGCCTATCTTCTTTTCAAACTCAGCTGTTGCCATCTTTCCTCCCTTTCTTTCACATTCAGAAAAAAAAATCACCATCCTTTTGGTCTGTTTCCTATCCTGTGCAGAAACTATTTGGGACCTCCACTGACACCTGGAACAGGAGGTTCTGCAAAAATAGCCTCCCTGGCTATTCAACCTCTCACAACAGCTTATCTGTCTAGACATCTAAACCACTTGCACTGCCAGAATATTTTAGCACCGGAGGCTGCCTGCACAGCAATGCAATTAGTTCTGATAACTCTTTCAGTGAATCACTTGCAGAACACATAAAAGGGACTGGTTTGGAGAAATTTCCTGGGCTCATCACTTCCACTGAAGCTTGTTCAGCTCTGGTAGGGAGATTCCCAGCAGTAATGATGTGGGTCAGCTCAGTTGGTACTTTGCTTCTGCTACAAAATTGGATGTCCACTCCCTGCGCTTGCCAGAATATCAGGTTTACTTCTTCTGTAAGTTTGCTGAGGCCAGTATTTGAAATACAGCTGCTATACTTAGAAGAACCAGAGCTGCAGACTTGTATAATTTAAAAGTCACAACATCTGCTAATAAGAGTTGCCATGACTCTTTGATTTCATACTTACTTCAGTGCTTAATTAGACTTTCCATTTCCTTTTACTCTAGCACTTCCTATTGCAGACAGGCTGCTACTGTGTCAGAGTAAGATAAAATTTTCTTCTCCAGAAATACTGTATTTCTTAAATGATTTTTATTGACAGATGTATGTAGCAATAGCTCTTTGCTTGTAGTAAAAATCTTCATGGCTTCAGGGTATTTTCATTAAGTGAGACCATGCCAGAAGCAGTTAAGAACTCTATCCTCAAGAATTATTTATTTATTTTTGGGGGGTGTTGTAGTAAAGGGAAAAAAGTGAAGATGAGAAGGAAGGAGGAACTTAACATTTAGCCTTGGGGAAGAAAAGTCATTTGGCTTTATAATTTTTTTCTTAACCTGTCTCTGTTGACAGACAGTAACTCAGATGCTCATCCTGTGGCAGAATCTCTCTTCAGAAAGGATACAACTCACGAAAAGAGAGACATCAAATTGCTTTCTAAGTTAGTAGGTAGAAAAAGTGAATTTGAAAAAAAAAAAACCCGTAAATATTTGGACTCCATATGCAGAGCACAATGCAACTTGCTTACAGTGAATTTGTTAGAATAGACTAGACTACACTAGAATAGAATAGAATTAACCAAGTTGGAAGGGACCTTTGAGATCATCGAGTCCAACCTATCATCCAACGCTATCTAATCAACCAAACCATGGCACCAAGCACCCCATCAAGTCTCTTCCTAAACACCTCCAGTGATGGGGACTCCACCACCTCCCTGGGCAGACCATTCCAATGGCCAATCACTCTTTCTATGAAGAACTGCTTCGTAACATCCATCCTCAACTTCCCCTGGCACAGCTTGAGACTGTGTCCTCTTGTTCTGGTGCTGGCTGCCTGGGAGAAGAGACCAATCCCCACCTGGCTACAAACTCCCTTCAGGTAGTTGTAGACAGCAACAAAGTCTCCCTGAGCCTCCTCCAGGCTAACAACCCCAGCTCCCTCAGCCTCTCCTCATAGGGCTTGTGCTCCAAACCCCTCACCAGCTTTGCTGCCTTTCTCCGGATACATTCCAGCAAGTCAACATCTTTCCTAAACTGAGGGGCCCAGAACTGGACACAGTACTCAAGGTGTGGCCTAACCAGTCAGTAACATTATTCTGTAACTAGGCAACTAACATATTCTTTGGCAAATGTTGTTTAATGTTGATGTAAACCAACACACAGGTCAGGTCCTCACACACAACCATCACAGTAATTCTCCCAAAGCCTGTTCCCTCATGCACCTTTCAGATGTCCTGCCTGTAGTATCTATTGGCAGGGACCATGCCACCTCTTCAACAAGCCTGTGCTACTTCCCTGTGAGTTGCAGGAAGGAATACCAGCGGGTGGAAGTGTTCACAGGCTGCAAGTTGCCCTTGTAATGCTTATATTATTGATTAAAATGTCTCCAGTCAAATGTCCAACTCAGACCCATCTTCCACAAGCAGCATTTTCAGCAGCACTCCCCAACACCAATGTTGTCCATTCTCAGCATCTGCCTCTCTGCAACTCCACTTTTCTTATTCCATTCTCTCAATCCCATCATCTTCCATGGCTCATATTTTCACTCAAGGTGTGAGATAAAAGCCATTTTAGCCACTTGGGGTTGGCCTTGCTGGGTCTTGCCCTTCCTGTCCCTGTGGCCATGCAGTCTCTGGTGCCAGTACACTTCCCTCCTCACTCAGCCATGAGCTGTCTCTGACTTTCTAAAAAAGAGAATGAGTGTAGGGATTCTCATCCAGAATGAACTAGTTAGGGCTGTCCCTGTTCACTGAGGCAGGGTTGGACAAGATGATCCTTGAGGGTGTCTTCCGATCTGCTGCATTCCTATTCTAAATAACATTTTTAGAAGCAGCCTTGATAACATAAATCTCAAATGAACCTATATTTGAAACACAGGAAGAGGCTATCTATCCGCAGCATGTGGCAAGACTTGGCATTGAAGGAGCCGGTGTTGTCCTGTCACAAATGAGCACTAAAAATATACTGACTCCAAGTGAACTTCCAGAGTTTTGTTCCCAGTCAGAAACAAAATAAGTCATCAAAGGGCAAGACTTCCAGGTAGGAGGTCCTTCTGCTGGAGTACATGGTGTTATGTTCCTCACGCAGGCATTACAGGAGGGAGACAGCCTCACTGTGTTATTGCATTAGTAGCAGCGAAGGGAAATGGCCTTTGAAATGACTGACATTAAAGCCAAGTGGCACCTTGCACTCCATGTGGAGATGTATTTGAGAAGAGAAGGAACTGAGGCGAGTTCCCAGAGTTAGCAGATCCTGGCACACTTTACATGGCAGGCTTATTTGTTCACCTTTTGCAACCAAGATCTAGGTCAAGAGATGCAGAGCAGGAAATAGAGCAGGAATAATGCCTGGTGGAAGGACTGCCCAGCACTCCTAGGAGGCACAGCTCAGCTGCAGGGCTGCTGGAGGAACCAGATGGGGCAACAACCTCTTGAGATACCATGCCACTGCTGAACCCCTGCAAAGTGTGAGGCAAGAAGGTAACCTTATACAGTCAAATCTTTTTTCCTTTGAGTCCCTATGGTCCTGTTCAGAGCTGTATGTCAGTTTAACAAAATTTACAATGAGCAACTCTTGAGAAAAAAATGTCAGTTTGGGAGTTTTCCTTCCACTCTTTCAATCATAGAATCATAGAATCAGTCAGGGTTGGAAGGGACCACAAGGATCATCTAGTTCCAACACCCCTGCCATGGGCAGGGACACCCTACACTAGATCACGCTGGCCAGAGCCTCGTCCAGCCTGGTCTTAAACACCTCCAGGGACGGGGCCTCAACCACCTCCCTGGATAACCCATTCCAGGGCTTCACCACTCTCATGGTGAAGAACTTCTTCCTCACATCTAGCTTGAATCTCCCCATTTCCAGCTTCATTCCATTCCCCCTAGTCCTATCACTACCTGAGATCCTGAGAAGTCCCTCCCCAGCCTTCCTGTAGGCCCCCTTCAGATACTGGAAGGCCACAATGAGGTCACCTCGGAGCCTTCTCTTCTCCAGACTGAACAGCCACAACTCCTTCAGTCTGTCCTCATAGGAGAGGTGCTCCAGCCCTCTGATCATCCTCGTGGCCCTTCTCTGGACACGCTCCAGCACGTCCACATCCCTCCTGTAACAGGGGCTCCAGAACTGGACGCAGTACTCCAGGTGGGGTCTCACCAGAGCTGAGTAGAGGGGGAGAAGCACCTCCCTTGACCTGCTGGTCACACTTCTCCTGATGCAGCCCAGGATCTGATTGGCTTTCCGGGCTGCAAGCGCACATTGAGAGCTCATGTTGAGCTTCTCGTCCACCAGCACCCCCAAGTCTCTCTCCTCAGGGCTGCTCTCCAGCCAGTCACTGCCCAGCCTGTATTTGTGCCTGGGATTGCAGGACCCTGCACTTGGTCTTGTTGAAGCTCATGAGGTTGGCTTGTGCCCACCTCTCCAGCCTGTCCAGGTCCCTCTGGATGGCATCCCTTCCCTCCAGTGTGTCCACTGTTCCACACAGCTTGGTGTCATCAGCAAACTTGCTGAGGGTGTACTCCATGCCACTGTCCATGTCACCCACAAAGATGTTGAACAAGACAGGTCCCAGGACTGATCCCTGAGGGACTCCGCTTGTCACTGGCCTCCACTGGGACATGGACCCGTTGACAGCCACTCTTTGGGTGCGGCCATCAAGCCAATTCTTTATCCATCTAGTGGTCCATCCATCAAACCCATGTGTCGCCAGCTTGGAGACCAGGAGGTGGTGCGGGACAGTGTCGAAGGCTTTGCTCAAGTCCAGGTAAACGACATCAGTTGCTCACCCCTCATCTATTAATGCTGTCACCTGCTCATAGAAGGCCACCAGGTTTGTCAGGCAGGATTTGCCCTTGGCAAAGAAAGCCATGCTGACTATTCCCAATCACCTCTTCACTGTTCTTCTGAGTCATTAGTGCCTCCAGGAGGATCTGCTCCATGATCTTTCCGGGCACAGAGGTGAGACTGACTGGCCTGTAGTTCCCCGGTTCCTCCTTCTTGCCCTTTTTGAAAATGGGAGTAATGTTTCCCCTTTTCCAGTCTGTGGGGACTTCCCCAGTCTGCCATGACTTCTGGAATATAATAGAGAGGGGCTTGGCAACCTCATCTGCCAGTTCTCTCAGCACCCGTGGGTGTATCCCGTCGGGTCCCATGGACTTGAACACTTTCAGGTTCTTCAGGTGATCACAAACCTGAGCTTCACTTATGATGGGCAGTTCTTCCTCCCCGTCCCTGGCATCGTCTGCCATGACACCAGGAGTGTGGCTGGAGGCCCTTGCAGTGAAGACTGAGGTAAAGAAGTGATTGAGTACCTCAGCCTTTTCCACATCACTAGTGATTAATTCACCACTTTCCTTTCTGAGGGGCCCACACCTTCCCTAGTCTTCTCTTTGCCATTAACATACCTATAGAAATTCTTAGTGTTCCCTTTAACCCCCTGGCTAGATTCAGTTCAAACTCTCATACTTACTTTCTTCTGTTTCATTCATGGTTCCTTTGTGCTGCAGCCAGTTCTCCTTTAGACTGAATTGGTGGAAAAAGGTTTTATTCTGTGAGCGAGTAGGGAAACAAAAAAAGAAAGAAAGAGACAAAAGTGAGTCTTTGCATCCTTGCCCCTTATAAAGCAGTAACACACAGAACACCACACTCAGTCCATGCATCTGGCCAAAAGCTTTTCTGTGTAGGAAATCCACCCACCCTTTCTTGGATCAGGGAACTGGGAGTTGCCTTACTAAAGGCCAAGGTGGGGATTTTTGAGGAAGTGGGACATGCCAAAGCTGAGCAGCCTGCATGACCAGAGGTTCTCTGCAGTCATGTTTGAAGCCCATTTATCATACATTTATTCTTTCCTAAGAATAAAATTAAAAAGAATTAAAAACATTTATTGTTTCCTAAGTACCAATCAGCCTAGTTAGCAATTTCACTGCAATCTCATGTTCCACCTTCCACATTTCCACAGCAACGTTTTAAGTTTATTACATGCTTCAGCTTCAGCCCAGTGAATTTGAGGAGCACATCAATTCACCTCTGTGCAGTTTGTATGCCAACTTTCTCCAGCTTCATCTTCTCCCTCTGGTTAAATAAACAGATTCACGTTCTTCTATTTCCTTCTCTGTCCCTGTCACAACAAATACCCTATTTGCTCTGTCTACCTGACATCCATGTCAATGTCTGTGCTCACAGCTTGGTTTGCCCAGGTTGATAAATCTCTCCAGCCTGGTGGGGACATGTTTCTCCTGAATTCTGACATTTCATAGCACCTTGTTAAGATGCTAATACCGTCACAGCCACTGCAGGTTAGCTCACACAGCTAATATCCACGCTGCACAAGTGGAAAAAAATTCCTTTGGCATGGTTCCAGGTCTAACCTCACTGATGTATCCTGTCATGTTTTTGGCCACCAGTCACTTTCAGTTGAGAAACCAGGAAAAGAGGGAAATGGGTAGAGGGGAAGAAACTGAGATTCTGTGTTATCCACCGACCAGCCACAATCAGGTTTGCATTACCTTTCGGTGAGGTGAATACTCGTCTACAGTGCTGAAACAAAGAAAGGAAAAGCACAATTATTCTTTCCAGCCAAAGCTTAGGAAAAGGAAGTTTTAGCTATTACAAAGTTTACAATGCCAGAAAGTTTGACACTAACTGGTTGCCCTAGAATGGTAGCAGGGCTCCTTCAGGGAAAGCTAAAGGTGTCTGACTCAGACGGAAAACTTTTCTTAGGACAAGTGGCAATGTTTTGAAATTAGGGAAGATAAGATTTGGGTTGGATGTTAAGAGGAAGTTCTTTACCATGGGGGTAATGGAATACTGGAACAGGCTCCCCAGAGAGGTAGTTGAGGCCCTGTCCTTGGAGATATTCAAATCAGGGTCAACAGGCCTCTGGGAAACCTGATCTAATGGAGGATGTCCCTGAGCACTGCAGGGGGTGGACTACATGACCTTTGAAGGTCCCTTCCAACCCAAATCCATTCTATAATTCTATGATTCTATATGCACAACTGATGTAGTGAAAAGCAATGCTGTCAGCCCTTGAGCCACTAAAGAACACAGACTCAGCTCAAGCCCCTGGGCTAAGTACTCAGGGTCACGCACAGGGACACTGCTCTTTCCACTTCCCCAAAGTCCAAACCACAGAAACAAACTCCATTGGTTGGAAAAACACATCAAGGATGTATCTTTTATAAATATCAGAATTACTAGTAAAATAATAACCCCAAGATGACTATTGCAAAAGAGATCTGCTTCTCAGTAGTGCAGACCACAAAGAGAGAATAAGAAAGAGGGTACCATCTCAAATCACAGTTTGCAGCTTTTAAGGGAAGTTTTGCCAGCTTTTCCACAAGGTACTGCTCATCCCAGCCAAAAGTGATGGGAGTGACTGTTAAACCACACACACCATCCAAGAAACATCAGAAAAGACTGGATAATCTAGTTTGAGTTTAAAGAAGGGATTATTTGTAACAGCAAATATATTACTAGTATCAGTCATTACTTTTTCTTGACTGAATTAAAGCAAGATGACAACCAAAAAAAAAAATCACTCTAAATAAAAGGAGACTTGGTCACAAATATAATCAATACTTACTGACGACGATGCATGCCAAGTATCTTCTGGAACTCCTTCAGGTCCTTCTCAAGAATGGGATACTCATACACATCATCTAACACATTCCTGTATATTGTCTGAAAAACAAAACAGTACCTGCAAACATCTGAGACCTCAAAACATAAAATTAAAGCATCACATATGTGGACTAAATCAACTCAGAATCCAGCATACTAAAACAAATGTCGCCATTATGATTATGCAATGCCACAGGGAGAGAATGTCCCTGAGAGGGCAAAATGTTGACACTCTTGTCTCCAAAAAGGAAGACTTAAAACATTTGTGGCTGTTACACAAAATCTGGGTTAGGTCAGAAGACCACGCTACAAAGTATGAGATCATACCATACCATCATCACTTATCCAAAATGGTAACAGACAGGCTCACTTGGTTAAAATAGAGAATGTTCTCCCTCGCTTTTCCATGCGTTTTAAATTGAGTTGATGTCTCTCACAAACAAATAACAACATGCTCCTAGCTGTAAACCCATTAACACATAAATCAACCCTACTTCTTATTTGTGGGAAGGCAGTGTCTGAATAGTAATCAATCAGGAACCTCAGTTAAATCTAAAAGACAGTACCTCAGATAAGAGGCAAACAAACTGAATTGGCTTTCAGGATTGAAATGGTAGGGAATATTTTCACCATACATTTTCAGAATCTGCACATATATCCTTCTCCTTCCCTTCCAAATAAACAAGGATCATATGCATGAGCTGAGTCATCAGGTTTGCTTTGGCTCAATTAGCACTCCTACATTTGTACATTTTAGCATGAGTGATTCTGGCCTATAGATCTATATATTGGTTTTGGACATATAGGTTCAATCACCATTAACATTACTGCTTTTTAATAATGTACAGAAGCCTTAAGCAGAGAAATTGTATGACAATACACAGTCACACATCTCCATGACCAGAACGACAAGCCCTGCATCAGGACAGGTACAATGCAGTGTAACCTTACCGATGGCTGGAATGTTGCCTTATTCCTAGCACAGAACTACACCTGTAGTACCAAACAGCAAAAATCCTGAAGTCTCTAGTTCCATATGCAGTATGAAAGAAACTCCAGACTTTCTCCAAATTTAGCTCAATTTTTGATCCCTTTGCTTTGAGTGAATGACTGAAGAGAACTAAAGAGCCCTGAAAATTATCTGGAGTTGCAGGCAGTCTCATTAGGAAAGGTGGAAGATCCTGCAAAGTCTCCTAAAATACTTTCTCCCACCAGGGACAAAACAAAAAATCCAAAAACGTAGATCAACCACCAGATGGATCTTGGGCCAGCAACAAACATGCCTTTTGCAAATTCAGAAGGCAATTTAAAAAGCTTCTGCAACTCATTCAAAAAGATCAGAAGATCATTGCTAATAATTCTGTTAAAAATACATAAAGCTGTGCTGCTCTCCATGTCCACCTGACAAACACCACAGAATAGCACTTTTCCCCTCAGTTCAAGTAGTATCTCTTACAAGGACCTCAAAACTTCCTCTTAGATCTGTGATCCTGTGGATACTGACTATAGACCCTGTTCTGGCAGACACAAACAGCATTTCCAAAGGACTTCCACATCTTTGTATTTTTATTTCTTATTTTCATAACTGCTCCTGTTTTCTAGAAAGCATGGAAATTCTGTAAGTTTCATGTCTGAAAGTAATGCTTTTGATGTTGAATGTATTGACATTACAGGTTTTCTTTTCAAACTGACTACCTCCAAAGCACTCGAGGAAGACATATGTAAATCATTTTACATTACAGATTTCATTGGAGAAAATGTATGCATGAAACAT
Organism: Picus viridis; assembly: GCA_033816785.1. Lineage (NCBI taxonomy): Eukaryota > Metazoa > Chordata > Aves > Piciformes > Picidae > Picus > Picus viridis. The sequence goes on along the minus strand of CM066574.1, from coordinate 10,276,720 downwards.
TATGCTTCATAAATTTTGCTCTTTAGACACTGCATGTTAATGAAACAGTGCTGAAAATCATTAGAAAGCCTTTCAATACCTTTAAAAACTGTTTTAAATGCTCATCTTCATGTAACCAGTCTTTGTAGAGAGAAGTCCACTGAGACACCAAATGCAAGACTTTTCGTTTCCTACAGGACACATCTGAGTCATCTTCTTTCCCTTGGTGGTTCTTAGCACAATAGGTACAAGAGGTTAAGGAACAAATAATTATGTGTCACTGAAACTTAGAAAACTAATTTGTTAATGAAAGATTATTTTTTTTTTCAGTACACTACTCAGCTTTAAATGTTTTATCCTGTCTGGAACTTCAGGAGTCTCATCAACTTTTTGGAATTAAATTCTCAGTAACAGAAATGGCAATTTGCCCTCTGTGCCTACAGGACTTTTTTCCCTTTATAGATTAGGGAGGCAATTCTATAAAAGTAAAATAATTTCAAAAGGAATTATACAATGTTGAGTCATATCATTCCTGCAGAACTGCGAATGAATCTTTGTCCTGGACACATATGCCAACATCAATGTCTGTGGGAAGGAGGACAATGCGTCATTAGCAACAACAAAAGAGCCAGGCAAAGGAAGTCAGTTTCTCTTTCCCTGCACAAATTACATGATCTGCAGGAATAACATCATTTTAATAATAGTAAAAATAGTGAAAGAGTCTATTGCCAGCACTGTTCTCTATTCACACAGCAGAAAAGCCAAATGACAGAAGATCTCCACTGTATACATCATGCTTGTCCCGTCACTATTCTTTTCTTTATTAGGTAACAAAGATGATGTTTTCACCACAAAAGGGAAAGAGAAACAAAAAGAAGAAAAAGCAAGTCATTTCATAGCTGCAAGTTCATTCAAACAATGCTTTGTAGTTTATGAAAGTGATTTGAAATACAGGAAAAGAAGTCTTTTATCTCAGAATGAGTTAAACTTACATACTGTATCAAATTTAGTTTAGAAAAGAAGAGGCTGAGGGGATACCTCATTGCTCTCTACAACTACCTGATAGGACATTATAGAGTGGCTGGTGCTGGTCTCTTCTCACAGGTAATTAGTGATAGGACAAGAGGGAATGGCCTCAAGCTACGACTGGGTAGGTTTAGACTGAACATTAGGAATTTTTTTTTCCCAGCAAGAACGGTCAGGCATTGGAATGTGCTGCCTAGGGAGGTGGTTGAGTCACCAGCCCTGGATGTGTTACAGGTTGTTTGGATGTGGTGCTTAGGGCCATGGTTTAGGGGTGAACTTTGGAGTAGGGTTATCAGCTGGACTGTCTTTTCCAACCTGAATGTTTCTGTGATTCTGTGACATCATAAAAGGAGCTAAGATTGTATGAACCTTATTCTTCATTTTTCACTCTCCATGTATTTCAGGTACTCTGAAATGAAATGTAGGTACTCTAAGAATTAACATACAGGTCTTAACCCCAACAAAAATGTTATTCTGTAAGAGTTAAAAGAGGGTTTTTTTTATCTTTAAACAAAACCAACACAGACAAGATTGTGGTGTTGCAATGAGTTAAGCATCAGTTGCATTCCTAAGTAAACATGCACACACACAATTGTGTCTCTGTTTTGGATACAGGTTTATTCAGGGGTAGCTTTAGCTTTGCATTCAGCTTCAGAACAGGAATTTTCCTTTTATTGACTACTCAGCTATGCAGAATTCTCAATGTTTTAATAGGCGAATATAGATTACACTTTACAGGCTAAGTAGGGGAACTCATATCCAGATTTGGATTTAATGTTTCTGGATCGAATCTTTTCCTCCACAACCCATTTCAGTTAAAAAAACAATAGAACCTGAACTTTGGGAAGTGACATATTTAAGTTTAATTCCAAACAGCAAAATAAAAATTGGACTGGAGAAGAGACCTTGTGAAACCAGCTAAACTAGATCATCCAAGTCCATTCTAGCTAGAGCACCCTGATACAGGCTCAAGTAATACCCCATGGTATTCTTAGAATATATTTTCTAGTTTCTTCTCCTTTAATACTTACCAATAACAAAGATTTTACTGTCCACACATCTTCCACTCTAGTGTTTTTCTTAATGTTAACAAATAACCAACTTTCCTACTGTCTAACATGGAAAGGTATTACAGCAATTTAATCTCATACTACTCTCTTGTTCCATCCAGCACCGAGATGGCAAATAGATTCTTCCCTTTATATTTAGGTACCTGAAAGATTGCCCCCTACACAGTTTCTCTTTTTTTTCCAGTAAGCCAATTCTCATTCTTTCAATCCTTCTTTTTAATAAAAATAAAACCAGTAAATAACAATAACAGCAATAATAATAATAATAATAATGATTTATTAATACTGGCAATTCCCACTGTTCTCTTCTAAAGCTTCTTCTTTTTGTTCATGAATTTTTTGGGGTGTGAAACCAAAATCTCAGATGCAGTCCCAGCTATTAAGCCATAGTGAAGGTTAGAAAATTGCTCTCTTACCTCACCACTTTCATATGCAGCTTCAAAATAATCACGTTGGCTTGTATGTCAATAATACCAATAGGCAAAGAAGAAAACTAGGCATGCATCCCAGGCATGCAATTTACTGTGTTTTATATAAGGTCTGACAAGAGATAAACCTAGGTGTAAGCATGTGACTCCTGTTAGTCCAAGACTTAATAAAAGGATATTGCCTCAGAAGTGCCTGGCACAAGTCATCAGTTGTCATGAAGACTGTGTACGTGAGAAGGAAGTCATCCAGGAGAGTTTCTGCAGAGGAAGACAAAAAAGCCCAAATTATGATATGTTAGTGAGAGAAAGAAGACAGTATCTCCTTGTGCTTGGGTGCATGGCAGGAATGGGAGCCCCTCTCAGAAAAAAACAAGGTCCAAAGCACAGAGAATGTATCAAAGTAAAATTTCAACAGTTAATAGTGCTGCCCCTGCAGAGAATCCGATCCTTTATTTTACAAGCACATATCCTGAGCTCTGAAAGAACTAAGCACAAATACACCCAAAATAAGCCACAGCTCAGGATTCAGTAAGAAAGAGTGCTTATCACAAATACTAGCATCCTGGTTGGCTCTGCTGCCTGCATAGCAACCTTTGCACTGGCTATGTTATTCTGGAAATTCAGAAAAAGTCTTTTAGCACTAGGAGAGAGAAAATTGTGATTGCCATATACTGTGAATGACATCTACACACATTAGCTGAGAACTAGGGAATAAATATATTCAAACCTCAGCTGCTTAGTCTTGTGGGCATCACTGTAAGTGCTGAGAAGCTCTCTGTAAGGTTTATTTAAATACATTAAGGAAGTTTTTTTCTCTTCCTGTTTTATTAACACTCTTACAAAAATAGGCTGATGATGCTTCCCTAGCAGGTCATCTCTACCCACTGCTGCAGTAGCACCTCAGGTTGTCAAGACAAACAGCACTGTCAGTTCAGGCCTCAGTGTAAGCTGCTCAAGCCTCTTTCCCATGCCACACTAGCTTTAGGATTTTTCCAAACCTTTACCACATACATCAGAAAGCTGAAAGGATTGGGTTGTTCTAGGATGACAGGTCTTAGGGGTAACTTTGTGATGATCTTCAATGGCCCACTGGCAGAGTAGAGATAAAACTAAGCCATACTTCTCCTGGAAGCGTGCAACAAAGTACTAATTGAATACCACCAGGGATTGCCAGAAAGGAAAATTTGTCTAGATACAAGAGATTTTTACTTTTTTTTAATCCTGTGAGGAGGATCTACCACTCTGTCAGGTTGCTTAGGTAGACTGTAGAATCTCCAGCATCACACACATTCAGGGCTTCCCTAGGCAAAGTTCTGAACAACATGGTCTTACTAGACTTGCTTCAAGGAAGGATTGGACCAGGTGCCTTCACACATCCCTTTCAACTGGTTATTCCACAGTTCTTAGACAAATTTGCTCCCAGTTTCAGTTAACTGCTCAATATATGATATGTGATCTAGGAATGAATTTTTATTTGGTTTCAAACACAATTTATGGTTTTCTGCTAACACACAAGGGAATTATATCAGTCTTTTTAACCCCCCAAATAAAAATGTTCACATTTGGGGGTTTGCTTTTATTTTTCTTCCCCAAATAGTAAGATTTTCCTGAAGTTTTGGGGATTTGATGTTCACTGCACTTCTTTGAATTCTAGCAGCTATACTACATTCCCTTGAACAAGAAAACGTTTTTTTGCACCACCTATTTTATCAGATAAGAACAGGAATATAGAGAGTGAAAAACAGCAGAAATAATTCAGGTTCTATTGCAAAGAAAAAAATTCCTTTAGCAGTATAACTAGTTATTACTAGTTAGTATTGATTGCTCAGTGGTGATTTAACTGGTGGATTTACAACAGCGAAGACTAAGGGCCCCACACGAGAGAGGGCTGAGCCCAAATTTCTGTGTACTGCTCTTCTCACTATTTGTTTGCTCGGTTCCAGTCCAAACTAGTGCTCATGTATGAGTGTGCAACTGAGAGCATCCCAGCAGCTTTTCGTGCTAAGGCTGCGATTTCACAATAATTTAGACCAATTTCAGCTACAGTTGCCTTGGATCTCCTTGTCAGTAAATTATTGACCCCCTAGCTGTGGTGCAGGATGGCAGTAAGAATTCATCCAGATATCATTCAAAGCCAGATATCATGGGGATATTATTACGTGGATGGATAACAAATGACATCCCACCCTGGGAGCATGAGATTCAAAATGCCTCCATTGTCTTATGAAAGTAAAAAATATAGACAAAATCTAGCTAGATCAATGCATTTAACTCAGCTGGTCTACAAAGAGCCCTCATGCAAAGACAGATAGCTAAACCTTCTTGCATCCCAAAACAAAACAATCAAGTTCTTTATATTTCGCCAGCATTGTTAAAATGGTGCAAAGGATTATCTCTGCATAAAAAGAATATTTCTGTCTCAGTAAATGAAAAGACATTGTGAACAGCTTGTTCCCTATCTGAAAGGTCATCTATTCATTCTGTTGAACATCTTTTTGGAGGGTACAATGCAGCTATTAAAGTTGAAGGTTTCACAAACATTTATTTGGAAATGGCTGATGTTGGAGTCAACAACCACATTTTTGTTCTTCACTAAACTACACAACTGTGGAGTGATCACATGAAGTCAAGGAGATGTTTACAACAGAAGGTTCTCCAACCTTCTACTCTGTATAGGTGGCATTTGAGTTTCAGCAATACTTTTTCTAAAGGCATGGCTATTTATGCAAATACTTGCTGAAGCAAAACTCCAAAGCTCATCAAAGACCTTCTGCAACTGTGCATAATGGCATGACTTTATCCTACTAATTGGTGTAAAAATAGTATCATAGTATCAGTCAGGGCTGGAAGGGACCACAAGGATCATCTAGTTCCAACCCCCCTGCCATGGGCAGGGACACCCTGCACTAGATCAGGCCGGCCAGAGCCTCATCCAGCCTGGTCTTAAACACTTCCAGGGACGGGGCCACAACCACCTCCCTGGATAACCCATTCCAGGGCTTCACCACTCTCACGGTGAAAAACTTCCTCCTCACATCCAGCCCGAATCTCCCTACCTCCAGCTTCATTCCATTTACCAACTCAAGAGTTGACTTTTTTTATGTGATGATCTGCCTTCAATTCTATCAGCATCCCAAAATGCTGGGGTGGGAAGTGCTGGGCTGTTTTTCCTACAAATCAAAGTTTTTTTCTTTGGTTTTGTTTTGTTGGGTTTTTTTTGCTTACATTTTTAGCAAGAACTATGCTACAGATCTCACAAATGCAATTCTCTCCAACTGAGTGGAGAGAAAAATCAAAGTTGTGCATTTGTTCAGATAACTTACAATTGATTTTAAGCCCTCTGTTGATCTCCCTCTCTCTGCATGCTGTCATACATCCACCTAGTCACAATCTCAGGCTTCTAACCACCTTATCAAAATAAGGTATATCACTCAGACAAATTAAAATTGTAGGTTTGTATATGTAGTGATTCCTTTTTGTACTTCTTCTAAATGTAGGAAAATGTTAAAAAGAAGCACAAAAGTTCATAAATTATGATTCTGCAGCTTATATATAGCCTAGGCCTCTTCAAATTGCTTCTGAATCTGTTTAGAAATTTAAACCCTAAAGGAATATTTTGAACAAAAATGGCCTGGGTTCTACGTGTGGTCCATTAATAGCATCGCTCATCCATTAAATTACTTTAACAAGTAAGCACTGAAAGTGCTTTTGCTGGATTAAATATCTATTACCAGACGTCACCTAAAGACCACAAAAACATTTACACTTTAAAATACTTGCACTAGCTTGTAGGTATTTCCCTGAACTCCTACTGTTCTCTGTAACTGTCTTCATCATTTTCTTCTACATGTTCTGTAATTTAAAATCATTCCACAATGTGTGGTTTGGGTTTTGGTTTATGCCACAGCAAGCACATAAAACCTGAGGGTTCACTGGTGCTTCAAAAATAATTTGTTTAAAGCAAACAACTGCACACTTCTCAGAGACTTTTGGACATGAATACACATCCAAAAAAATAATGATTTGCTGGTCTTAACCTGCAAACAGATAGAAATGGTAACCGTAAGAGAATTTCTTCACTCTGTTACTAATGGCCACTAGGAGCAGTAAATTTGAATGAGGAAGAACTTCTAAGTGTAGGAGTCAGACTGACAATTATGAACAGAAGTCTTTCTGGGTTTTTTCTCTTTAGTCACAGTTGATTTAAGAGTTGGGGGGGGAAGGCACTTCCAGTCAAATCATTAATTATTTATAGTGCATCACAGACCCACTCAGAATGGCAGTGAAGCACATATCCCCGCTTTTAAACTTTACTGTGTCCCAGTTTCTGCATAAATTTGTGCCCATTATTCCTCTAGAAAAAGTTTTCCTGGTATTTGTGGCAAATGGGGAGAGTAAGAAAAAATGCACTGTAATAGCTGGAAAAGAAAAGCCACCCCTGGAAGGGCAGTCTTTGTGCAAGAGCCTGTGATGCTATGCTATTTTTTAATTTCTCTTCTTCATGAATTTTTTATTTAATCATTTTCTTCCAGCCATCAATCTAATATTTTTTCCCCCCTTTGTTCCTCACATCTTTCCTTTATTTGACTAAGCAATTATTACAAAGTATGCAGTTAGCTTGCAGCTACGGAATTTTTTGTTTCAAAGACAATTTCAAGCATTTTAAAGCTTCATTAAGACATGCAACAGAACCAGCACGGGTTCAAGGGGCTCCTGTTCTTGCGGCTCGCTGGGAGCAGCCCTAGGCAGTAATCTCACCACACCAAATGTGTGGGAGGACCACAGGCATAAAAATAATATAAATGCAGGCACCGTGCTTGAGTGTTATTAAATAATCAATTCACACCAGCTTCTGCTGAGATAGTGTCTCACACACTCTTTCCCTTCCTTCCCCCAGGTGAAATAAGGCAGCACAGGCACCAGCTTTACTGCAGGCAGCTAGCACCACCCTTCCCACCTTTCCATGATGTAGAAGTCCTTCTGCAAGATATATTCAGGGTGGCTGAAAGAGCAATAGATAGACATGGGATGTTCTCACACGTCAACTACCACAGGAGCATTTGCTTTCAGCTGGTTACTGAAAGACCCAGTAACAACTTCTACATGAGAAATTGCAACTGTATTGCCTGCTCAAGCTGATGACAGCCAACAGTAACGACAGTGTATTTGGTAAGGAACAGTGATCTGGAGGCAGTAAATAATCATATATTTGGATAAACACCACATCATATGTACCCATGTAGTCAAAAATTCAAAAGATTCCCTGTTCATTTCCATGTGTCCACTTACCTCTCTAACCAGATTCTACCCTTTCTCTCTGAGAATGCAACTCTACAGATGCTAACTCAATGTGATAGCACAACTGTAAATGCCAGGAGGGCAGAATGGGTTTCTCACAAGGGTTTACACATCAGATTTGATTTCTCAGTGGTTTCTTTTCTCCTTTCTCCACCCTCTTCTGTAGGCAGGGTATCAATTACTGAGCTTTAGGAGGGAAATTAATACAGATCTGTAGTGAGAAATCATCCACTGAAATGTATTTACCACATCAGGAGAGGCAGTACACTTCATGGTGTTGCCATGTCCAATACCTGTAAGCTCTTTGCAAACTTTCTTCATCTACCACAGTGGTGGTGCAAGGTATCAGTGGGGCAGTCTCACCTTAATACTTTCTGATATAAACATAAAGAAAGATTTAATTTAAAGGAAATGCCTTTGTCAAATGGAGTGAAAGTTAAATTCTATTAAATATATTAGATGATAATTTTTAAAAAGCAGATATTTCAGATTAGCTTCCCCATTATTCACATAGGAAAAGTTCAGTCATTCTAACAAGTTTTCAGAATGAATAATGAAGGAAAAGCAGGGGGAAATTGCAGTGTTACAGAGCGATACATCCCTTTACCTCTCCACCTAGTAATTTGGATGTCCACATATTATCTAACAACCAGTGTCTTTAGACCACCAGAGCTCAAGTAACACTGTACACAGATTTACATTACAAACATTCAATAGCTCAAAATGTATCCAATATACAGGATCACAGGATATTAGGGGTTGGAAGAGACCTCCAGAGATCTTCAGGTCCAATCCCCCTGCCAGAGCAGGTCTATAGTGCAAGGCACACAGGAGTGCATCCAGACAGGTCTTGAAAGTCTCCAGAGAAGCAGACTCCACAATCTCTCTGGGGAGCCTGCTCTGTGACCCTTACAGTAAAGGGGTCCTGTGCTGTAGTTTACATCCATTGCCCCTTATTCTATCACAGGGTGCAAATGAGATGAGGCTGGCCCTTCCTTCCTGACACCCAGTCTTCAGATATTTATATACATTTATTAGAACCCCTCTCAGTCTTCTCTCCAGACTAAACAGCTCCAGGGCTCTCAGCCTTTCCTCATAGGACAGTGCTCCAGTCCCTTTGTCATCCTTGTAGCCCTCTGTTGGACTTTCTCAGGTAGATCCCTGACCCTCTTGAACTGGGGAGCCCAGAACTGGATGCAATATTGCAGGTGAGGTCTCACCAGGGCAGAATAGAGGGGGAGGAGAACCTCCCTGGATCTGCTGGACACACTCCTCTGAATGCATCCCAGGATACCTTTGGCCTTTTTGGCCACCAGGGCACATTACTGACCCATGGATAACTTGCTGTCCACCAGGACTCCCAGGTCCTTCTCCTCAGGGCTGCTGTCCAGCAGATCACCTCCTAACCTGTACTGGTGCAGTTTACTATTCCTTCCCAGGTGCAAGACTGCACTTATCCTTGTTGAACCTCATCACGTTCCGCTCTGCCCAGATCTCAGGCTTTCCAGGTCTCTCTGAATGGCTTCACAGCCTTCAGGCATATCAGCCAAGCCTCCCAGTTTGGTATCATCAGCAAACTTGCTGAGCAGACTGTCTCTCCCTCATCAGCATCGCTGATAGAGATGCTGAAGAGGACTGGACCCAGCACTGATCCCTGGGGATCCTATACCTATTGCTCTACTGCTAATATTAGATACCCTGTCCAGCTAAGCCAGAGCTAATTATTCCTAATGACAGCCCTGAGTAATTAATCTCTTTATACCCACAAGAAGAGATAACTTGAAGACAAATGCCACTTTGTCCTGGTTTTCTGAACACCTTGTCACATGGTCAATAGGTTTAGTTTTGTGGCTTCTCGATGGCTACCAACAACCACAACAAAACAATTGGTGAAAAATAAGTCCTCCCACTTCCAGTGACAAACTGTGACCGTTGAGGTGACAAGAGCTATTCTCTTTTTCATACAAGACTTTACAGAGCAGCTTTTGAGACCCTGTACAGTGTTTCTGTTTCCATGTTCCTTCCTTCCCATTACATGCTTATCTAAACATTAAGGAAAAATAAAGCTATGCAAAAGGAGGCAACCAACAGGATTTTAAATGTACAATGCATCAATCTTTTTTCCTATAATTATATGGTTTACAAAATGTAATTTCCTCTATACATAAGAGTATAAATATATAGAATCCATGCATACAGGCTATATTTCTTTATCTGCAGATGGTCTGTGTCACGTACTCTTAGCTGGGGAGAGGGTACTGGTTTTTGTATGGTAGGATTAGAGTTGTAAAAGCTGGTGCTGTCATCTTTTGCATTGTGTCTGTGATGTTGCAGAGGAATCTCTCCATTGCATTGAATCAAGAATAGTGTGGCCAGCAGGAACAGGGAAGTCATTGTGCCCCTGTACTCCGCACTGGTTAGGCCACACCTTGAGTCCTGTGTCCAGTTCTGGGCCCCTTAATTTAAGAAGGACACTGAGACTCTTGAACGCGTCCAGAAAAGGGCAACGAGGCTGGGGAGAGGCCTCAAGCACAAGCCCTATGAGGAGGGGCTGAGGGAGCTGGGGTTGTTTAGCCTGGAGAAGAGGAGGCTCAGGGAGACCTTATTGTTGTCTACAACTCCCTGAAGAGTGGTTGTAGCCAGGAGGGGGTTGGTCACTTCTCCCAGGCAACCAGCACCAGAACAAGAGGACACAGTCTCAAGCTGCGCCAGGGAAAGTTTAGGCTTGAGGTGAGGAGAAAGTTCTTCACCGAGAGAGTTGTTAGCCATTGGAATGTGCTGCCCAGGGAGGTGAGATTCACAGTATCACAGAATCACTAAGGTTGGAAGAGACCTCAAAGATCATCAAGACCAACCTGTCACCACAGACCCCATGACTAGACCATGGCACCAAGTGCCATGTACAATCCCCTCTTGAACACCTCCAGGGATAGTGACTCCATCACCTCCCCGGGCAGCCCATTCCAATGGAGAATGACTCTCTCAGTGAAGAACTTTCTCCTCACCTCCAGCCTAAACCTCCCCTGGCGCAGCTTGAGACTGTGTCCTCTTGTTCTGGTGGTGGTTGCTAGGGAGAAGAGGCCAACCCCTTCCTGGCTACAACCACCCTTCAGGTAGTTGTAGAGAGCAATGAGGTCGCCCCTGAGCCTCCTCTTCTCCAGGCTAAACAACCCCAGCTCCCTCAGCCTCTCCTCATAGGGCTTGTGCTCAAGGCCTCTCACCAGCCTTGTTGCCTCTCTCTGGACACGTGCAAGTGTCTCGATGTCCTTCTTAAACTGAGGGGCCCAGAACTGGACACAGGACTCAAGGTGTGGCCTAACCAGTGCGGAGTACAGGGGCACAATGACCTCCCTGCTCCTGCTGGCCACACTATTCCTAATGCAGGCCAGGATGCCATTGGCCTTCTTGGCTGCCTGGGCACACTGCTGGCTCATGTTCAGGCGGCTGTCGATCAGCACCCCCAGGTCCCTCTCTGTCTGGGAGCTCTCCAGCCACTCCGACCCCAGCCTGTAGCTCTGCATGGGGTTGTTGTGGCCAAAGTGCAGCACCCGGCACTTGGACTTGTTGAATGCCATGGTGGAGTCACCATCCCTGGAGGTGTTCAAAAAGGGATTGGACGTGGCACTTGGTGCCCTGGTTTAGTAGTCATGAGGTGTTGGGTGACAGGTTGGACTCGATGATCTTTGAGGTCTCTTCCAACCTCATTGATTCTATGACAATCTTCTTCTACTCTATAAACTGCAAAGAGAAACAAGTAATCTGTTGTTGGGAGTTGGGGTTTTTTTAAACATATCACCATTCTGAACCCAAATCTCTTCCATGTTGCACTGTACAAATCCACGGTGAATGGCTGTGCAAGAATTACAGAAAGATTTAAGAGTTTTTTCAGACTGGTATTCCACACTAAATCGGATTATAAGAAAATACAGATAAAGTACTGGAATGCAAATCTTTTTCCACTTTATGCAAAATAGGTATGCAGCTTTCTCCAAGGATTTGCTGGCAGAGGACAGGCCTGTGTGGAGATTGGGGCGGGGGGCGGGGGAACGAAAAAGATTGCCTGAATGCACAAGCCACTGGAATTCAATTAACTCATAGGTTAAAACTACTCTTATAGCAATTAAGCAGTGCCAGTTTGGCAACAGAATCACAAAATATATTTGGGTGGAAAAAACCTCAAAGATCATCTAGTCCAACCCTCACTCATGCTACACAAGTAGTTCCGGTTTTCATTATGAGTACAAGAGAATTAAACTGAGTAACAGGATGAAAATTCATGTACTTAATTAAAAATATTACTCTCTAAACTCTCTGCTTTCAAAGACAAAGAAATCACTAAATGCCCTTACTCCTCAATTTGTATTTCAGAAACATGTCAAATAGGGGATCATAAGATCATCTTCTTCCTGAAGCATGTTAGAACCCAAGTATAATGTATTGGTGAGCAACATATAGGAACTTCAGCAGCATGAAATGGGAAAGGGGGTTACCCAAGCATTTTTCAAACATCAATATGAACTGAGTTTGGTGTGGTAATGAGACCTCCTTGGTGTTTTCTGGAGGGTGGAATTTTTTGTGACAGAGAGAGAAATAAATGTATTTTATACAACATACAATGCATTATAAAACTTGTGAGCTGTGCCATTTCCCATTTGTGATCATGACACAGCTGATGGGATGACCATATGGTCAGCTCCTGACAGCCCCTTGTGTTAATACACTTACCAGCATTAGCCAGCATTCCAAACTTAAAAACTAACAGCTTCAAAATTTGCTCTCATTTACACTCCCTATGTCATCCCTACCTTGCAGTACCAGTCACTCCTATTGAACATTTAGTAAGGCTCACCCTACAGTATATATTTGGGGAGGGAGGGGAAAACAAACCATATTCAGACTGACTGAATCCTTTGAGGTTTTTCTCCTCCTGTGTATGACTGAAAAGCTGAGCTCAATAATGCTAACACACCTCATGACTTCAAAGCACATACTGGAAATATTTCTTCTAAAGAAAATATTCACTGATGTGGTTAGCAACACCAGAACTGCTCAGAAACAGTTAAAACTTGCATTTCTCAGTTACTAAGGAAAGCAGCCCTATGAGATGGGGTTACAGCTGGGCAGAGAGATGAGCTCCCTGTGCCTAAGTAAAATGAATGCTGATTACTTACTGTTCTACAGGGAACACACTTTTTTTTTTCTTTCCTATTTTAAATATTCACTCACTGAGTCCAAATTAAACTAAATGAGAGCTACAGCAAAGCGCTTTCAAGTTTTTCAGCCTCTCAGTGAAGGCTCATAAGCTTGATAAATTCTTGTAACCTCCCTTACTACTTTTTGTAAAGTGAGGGGAAAAAGCCCCACATAATCACACCTCAAGGCAGGCACTGCTGCATGCAGATTTTTTGGAATGTTTTAGCTCACACAATCCTATGCAGTGCTCTGAAACCTTTCAGCAATGCAAACACATGTCCAGAGAGCTGTAATCAGAAAACCGATTCTTCTGCAGAAATGGGAAAATGATTTGAGGAGAACTTTTTTTCAAAGAGAGGAGCTTCTCAATAATCTGTAATTCCACAGCAATTCACTAAAAATGTCAGGGTGTCTTTGAGTACAAACAGTAAATGCAAATTGCTATCATTACTATCTGATCTGGGAAGATATTGCTCACGGCTGAAAGCGTGCTGAGTGGTCTGCCGTTCAGCAGACGGCAGTGGAGCTCAGGACCTTGCAGGATTAGCCCTTAATTCAAAATCAAATCCTCTCATAATGCTGTGCTACCATGGACACATTATGAAGCCAAAAAAAAAAAAAAAAAAAAAAAAAAAGAAAATTATGCTGAGAAAGAAAGGTCAATGGAAAAAAAGGACATCGATATATAATTTGCTGCTAATGTATTAAAACAATTATAGTAGTTATGTATCTCACCACTGAAGCACCGAGAAATCAATGCTCAAAGGAATAAAGAGCAAGCCATTTATTTCTGGCATTAGGTTAGGAAAAGAAAATACATCAGGGCAAGATATTTAACCTCTACAACCAGATTTTTTTATTGGAGCACAAAAGTCAGAACTAGGAATCATTTCTAAAGCCGTCTCCCAGAATTTTCTGCCAGTATTTTAACATCTGCAGAATGAGTCAAACACATTCTGTCTGATAAGGTCAAAGATCCTCCTGAAGTTGCATTCCAGTAGCTGCTATCACACGTATTGGAGGAGTTTCGTATTTTGTTTGAGAGACAAAAAGCCCTGAAACCACAGGCAGAGAGCAAGTGTCAAACTTGCCTAGCTCTAATTAGGCACTAATTTTTCCACTTAGAATCTGAATCTCTTCCTCTTTTTTTTTATCCCCAGGTAGGAAGGATCCCTGGTGATTAATGTGCAGCTGTAATGGTCAGGGCCGTTTGAAATTATTGCACAAATCCACTGCATCTTATGCACTTGGAAGTATTAAGAAAAAAACCTTTGACTGCTGCAACTCAAATCCTCAAGCTTTCCATTCAGTGAAACTTCACTGGACAGTAAACTAAGGTATTTTACTGCACATGTGAAGCCCTCACACAAGCCCTGCTGCTTCTGCAATGACTTCTTTTTTGTATCAGGCATCTGCCAAAGTACTTACAGACAAAAACTCATCCTCTGTTTCCATCGATTGGTTTAAAATAAGCCAGCCAGGACAGGATTGCCTGGAGCAGCAGGCAGAAGGATAAAAGATTTAATGGTTCCCTTTCATCCTTCTGCCTGGGATCCAGCTGCCTTAAGGGGCAGAGGAGAAGGGCACACAGCAGTAACAGCACAGCATGCTGCTGGTCTGCTCTGATGGGTTTTCACCTCCAGCAGGCACACCACACCACCAGACACCCCAGTCGCTAGGGTGTCTCAGAGGAAGTCAGTGTACCAGCAAGTGCAAGGTAAGTTTCTATTTTTCTGCATGTCTTCCACTTGGAATTCTTTGCACCCCTGTCATCACTCTCTTCTCCAGCCCAGAACCCTCAAAAACATGATTTCCATTAAGACCCACCCATACCTCAGTGAGGCCAGACCTTTTGTTGTCTGGTGGCAGCATAGACATTGTGCACATCCATCCTCCAAGGACAGACTGCAGCAAAAAACACCAATGGGCTGCATCACCTGCCCCCTCTTGCCACTGCAAGATTCGTCCTACCAAGTGAGTGCTCTAAGGTGCTCATGGCTATTAAGGACTTTTCCCAAGTCCACCAACTGAGCACACATTTGAGTCTAAAGGTAGTTTTACCATTAGACTATGCTTTCAGAAAGTTAATAAAGGAATAGAGATGTACTCAATCTTCATTCTTTTCATCTTTGCCATCCACCACTCCTCTGGCATTGAAGAACAGAGTTTCAAGTTCAGCATCCCTCTCTCATCACTGAACTGGAAAATCTGTTCTTGGGAAACAATAATCTTCAAACCTAATGTTATCTATAATAATATCATCACTTCTTAAAAACAAAGATTGAGAGTTCTTCACTTCTGGGTCTTCAACTTGAGATATTTTAGAAGAATCTTTCCAGTGACACTTCTGAGAACATGAACCCAAATTTTCTGTTTACAATGCAAAAATCCTGCATGCATATATATATATATATATGCACTAATATACATGTAAATATACTACTATATATGTGACTATATAAATAATTTTAGACATGTATGTATAAATATATATGTATATAAATTCTTAATTGGTATTATTTTTAATTAAGACTATCAACTCAAAAAGTTTTAGCTTCAGTACCTAAAGATTGTCTCCAAAATCCACTGCATTTGGACAATATCCAGTCCAGCAGATTTACAACACTACAGTACAGTAAGTGGAATACATTCCATATTGGTACATAATACTGTTGGTCAAACTACACGTGGCAATGGCCCATCTAAAGCTCTACAGGTCAGGTGTGATGCCTAGACTTCAGTGTGCATTGGTTAACACCTGCTGCTAACTGCTTTCCATAACCACCCAGAGGGGTAGGTCCCCCAAGGAAACAGAAATGTACAGATTCACACTGAGTATTTTAAAAAGTGTTTAGCAAGAAGCTTTGATCTATTATTTTCCCCCCTACAAAGCAGCAAGGGGAAATTTCTTTGTGCTTCAGCCCTGGGAAGGAGATATAAGAAGAATCTTGTTTGCCCCTGGGAGCCACATTATCATAAATATGCTAAGCAGTGCAAGCTCCCCAACATGTGGCACTGGAGCATGTGCAGTAAACATCACAGCGACTCTTCAGGGAAGCCTAGCATGACAAAGCCTCCACTGGCAAAACGCTCCAGGCTTCTGTAGATTTGGCAGAATTGCCTGCAAAGGGAATGAAGGCATTTTCATCCGAGCAAGAACTGTTGGATTTGGTCCAAATCTCTGCATAAGATGTCAATAACATGCACTAGACTACTGCACAGACTACACACTCCTTCCAGCACGTGAAAGAGCAATGCGCTGGGCCAAGTGGTGGGATGCTGCTGCTCTGCTGGGTAGCACAGACTAGGTCTTGTATATGCAGCTGTGGCAAACTCATATAACTTCAAAATCAGCAACTCACTTCTTGTCAACATCTTCTGACATATCACAGTACATTAGAGGTTGGAAGGCACTGAAGAGATCATCAAGTCCAACCCCCTGCCAAAGCAGGATCACTTAGAGTAGTCCGCACAGAAATGCATCCAAGTGGGTTTTGAAAGCCTCCAGAGGAGACGACTCCACAATCTCTCTGGGCAGCCTGTTCCCATGCTCAATCGCCCTCACTGTGAAGAAGTTTCTCCTCATGTCAAGGTGAAATCTTCTGTGTTCAAGCTTGTACCTGTTGTTCCTTGTCTTATTAGTGTGCACCACCAAAAGATTGGCCCCCTCCACTTGACACCTACCCCTCAGATATTTATATAGAGAGGCTAAAGGCCCAGCAAAGCTGATGCATAGCTGTGATGCATTACAGGCTCTGCTGGGCTGGAGGCAAGGAGGAACAGGGAATACATCTTGCAAATCCCATAGGAGAGTAGGCAGGCATCAACATACTGCAGTGTCACTGCAGTGCTAAAGGATACCACTTCCAGCATTTTGCCCCAGAGCACACAATAGTTCAGGCTGATGGGCACACACTTTTCAAACACCTCTGACATAACTTATGCAGTGTCTAAGCAACCGCAATGCACAGCAGAGACCTCCTTGTCCTGGTAAGGGGGTGGCAGGAGGCACAGGACATCTAAAAGAACCTGAAAACCAAATGGGACCACACTTGGATCTTATATTCACACACAGCCTCACAGCACAAACCCAGAACAACTGGTGTCAGAACACTCACAAGGCAGCTGCATTTTGCTTCCTCTTGTGGTGAATGGGTTCCAAAAAAACCTGATGAGTTTCACGATGGGGCTGTTAGAACACAGTGCTACATTAATTGTAGGCTTATTTGCATAATGTATGTCCTTAAATTATGAACCTGAAATTGTACTTGCTATACCAAGACACTCAAATCTTTCCCATGACAGGTTAAGGTGTAATTAAAGGCAGCTTTTCTCCTCATTATTACAACTTAATGGAAGACAGCAATAAAAAAGAAGTCTTGTACATAGTCTGTGTATGTATTAAGAACATCTAACAACTTCAAACTATCAGATTTGTCAGTACAGCCCTGTACTGACAGCAGAATGAAAGCAGAAAGAATAACAAAGGTTCTTGCTTGCATGGTTTAAAGACCTTACAGGGGCTTAAGATACAAGGAACAGACATTATCTGGAGTGCAGCTGCATGCGAGTATGAAAATACCTGCATGGGCACATTGCCCTGCAGCAGCAGAACTGTGTCCCTGTGAAAGGACCTTCAGCTGCTTGCAATACACATTACACTTTTGAGAATGAATACCTTTATTCTGATAATTTTCAACCTATTTTGGCTCCTTGGGGAGCTCAGCATTAGATCCTTGATTCAGCTGCACCACAATTACCCAGGGATTTGATTTGACGGCCTTGCTTATTGCAGTTAAATAAAGTGGAGATGTTAAACAATTACTGGATGAAAGCCCAGTGGAGTAGTTTTCTAAAGGTGTAGGTTCACTTTTCCCATTATTTTGGAGTTTTAGAGCCATTTATTGATTTAGTCACAAAAAATGGATGCAAAATACAATTCTCAGACAGGCGTAACTTTGGGCCAGTACAGGGTCTGTATCTTTCATGCACACACTGGTAAATACCTAATGCAAGAGAAGCATTCTGTATCTTGTAGAAATTGTTCTGTTTGTTTTTACCCCTTCACTGGCACTGACAGCTGTTCCTTGGACTTTCCACAGGGCACAGAGGAATCTCCTTGGCCAAGATGCAAATCCTACCTTCTTGCACAAGCACACACGAATCCAAAGCAGTGATTTGGATAAAGGTAAAGCCAGAAGTGCAGTAACAGAGAGGTTACTATATTAAACTGGGCCTCCTGGCTCTCCTGCACCATGACTATGTTTCATCACTGCACATAACCTCTGGTTGTGACCAGTGCTTGCTGCCTTCTTTCACTTCTATAGCTCATTTTAGGCCATAAGTGCTAGTATAATTTCCATACAGCATGCTTTATCTTTCCAGTGTACAGGGAAAGGAAGGCAGAGGTACCTGCCAGAGCTGAGAGTGCAAACAAACTCAGTGTCCTCACTCCCATTCTACTTACTGCAGACCGTATTAGTGCATTTGGCCTCCAATGCACACCACCAAATGCAAGATTCATATGGTGATCCCACTGCAAACCACCTCTCCCTATCATATTTTCAAACACTCTTCAAACTAAATAGGCTAAACAGCAGGATACTTTCTACTTTCCTTCAGCATCTCTTCTTTTTGTCCCCCAACAGAACATGCCTTTTGCAGCTCAACTGTCTGTCCAACTGTCTGTCAGTCCCTGACCCCTGTAACCTTTGAAGCTGTTGACAAATTTCAGCCAAATTTGAGACAGGGTAGAAAATTCTCAGACACTATGACCTTGTAAGTAATGGGAGGTAAGTGCATCTGTAGAAGAAAGAGAGACACAAATTATTATCTCACTGAAGTAAAGGCTGCCATTAGACATGGCTCTGTTTGTAGACATAAAATAACTCAGCTGGAGGAGATGGAAGGATAGCACCTCAAGCTGATGCTGGTAGGACTGGTTCTTTTTGATTAAAAGATACAATCTCAAACACTGGGACTACTAGCACCACTGAGATATCTTCCTATTTAAAATTCTGCAAACTGTGTCCATAGCCAGTTTCTCAACCAAGGCTTCCTATCACTGCTGTTTCTATCTCTCTGCTGCACAAGGTTGTTCGGTCTTCTCTTAGTGGGCCCTATAAATCCCCAGGGCAGAGCACTGTCTCCTGCTCTGTCTTTGGATAGCTCCAGTCACAGACACTGCAGCTTCTGAATGCCCGTGTATATGTAGAATGATAACTCCTTATCTTTCTGCCTTTGTTTCTGCAAATGAATTGGGCTTTTTTTTTCCCCCATTAAACTGCTTTGCTTATTCAGTTAGTCATTAAAGCCAATTATAAAAATGCATTTTTAATTATTTTTTTCCCTTACTAAACAGCAACATCCTTTCTATATCCTCTCTGGCTAGTCTGTGGAAAACCATCAATTACATGATGACAGTCTCCAACTGCAATCACTTGTCCATAGCAGCAGCCCAGCAGACACTTCTGCCAGGTGTAGCACCTAGCTATAGATTCTTTCAGGTTACAAATCAGCGAGCATGTGTCTGTTGTCACTACAGAATGCTTGTCAGAGAAGGTAGCAAAGAATCTTAAAGGAAAAGTGTGGGAATTCCATATTTCTCATATAAGTATTTCAAAGCAATTCTATAAAATCTCTTTTTGGAAACACATCACTGATGGCAGTTAACAGAGAGGAGCTGGAATCAATTCCATTAAGGAGCTGCTGTGTTAAAGACGCAGCAGTCCACATCCCAGAAGGACAATGAAGTATAATATGCAAGCTCATTTAATCACTGTATCCAATTACAAGGAGGAATAAATCATCACACACAGGCCTACATCTGAATTTTGAAAAGTAAATAAATCATGAATAGGCAAGTCAAACGCTGTGGATCTCTGGATTCACAGATTAGCAGGGTGGTGTATTCACTTCCCATTTGAAATGAGAGTATCCAAAAAAAACACCACTATTAACATCTAATTATTTCAGGTTAAATGGAAAAACTGCCCTTTTGTTGCTCAGTTTGGAGCTTGATCACACAGAGCTGCCCTTTCCTACAGTGGGGAAAACAAAATCCTCACAAACACTGGCCGCAACACAGCTTGTGTATGGTCTTATAACAGACTTTCCTAGTCACAGTATCACAGTATCACCAAGGTTGGAAGAGACCTCAAAGACCATCGAGTCCAACTGGGCACCACAGACCTCATGACTAGACCATGGCACCAAGTCTCTCTTCTCTCTGCCCTAATCTATGCCCAGAGCTCTCCCAAATCACAAGGATTCAGCAGAGGAGCTGGCCTGCTTGCTAACACTATGAATATCAGCACTTTGGAGAACTGCTCCCACCCTTTGATATAAACTCCCTTATCCAGACCTATATGACCCTATCCTCTAGGGCAATCTGGATGCTCTCCATTTGTCAAAAAAAGGACCCAGTACAGCAGTTTCTTGCAAAACTGGGGGCATTTTCTTGTTTTTCAGACACTTAGAAAGTTGTTAATGAAGATTTATTGTTCTGTGAAGAACACATTTGTAACTTCCCCAAATCATGTTTTTCTAACTTTGATTTCCCTTTATACTCAGATGTTGAGTCAAATGCCCTATGGGCCATCTGCATGTCAAAATCCTCACTCAAGTAGGGAGATCAGATTCTCATGAATACTAACACAATCTGTATGCACACATCAAAGCACAAAACAACTGTTCAAAATATTTACATAAGCTGCACAAACAAGCCATATGATGTGCTGAAACTTTGCCTAGAGAGATGGGCCATCCTGCTGGAGACTACAAGAAAATTTCCCTCAACTCAGTGACAGTTCACCAGGACAGACCTCCAGAAAATGCTTTCTCATTGCTTTGCAACAGAAGATAAATATTTCAGAGTGTACAGAAGAGCTAGGAAATACATGAGGGAATCCAAACTTCAGCTGGTAGAGACCCTCCCCTGCCTACGTATTTAGACTTAGCTGGCACAACATGCCCAGGTTTCCCAACTGACCATATCCCAAAATCTCCATCTCTATGCTTTGGGGCTTCTGCCCACGGCAAAACTCAGGAGTCCATGAGGCAGAGAGGTCCCACGATAGCAATGGTTCCCCCATGCTCTCATACTGCCCTGGGGAAGGGCTCCCCACCCACAGAGCAGCCCCACTGCTCTGCACAGGTTTGCAAGCTGTGTGTGGCCCAAGAGCCCTCCATCGCTGTCGCAAAGAGGGAGCAATGCCTGCTTCCTTCCCAGGCCCTGCTCAGGGGGACACCCTTGCTCTGGGTAAGTAGGGAGAACACAGAAAGGAGTCGAAAGCACAGCAAGGGCTGTTTCCTCACAGTCAGACTGGGCTCAAGCAGGCCAGAGGTCTGCATCTCTTTGCCTGCTCTAAGAATTCTCAGCCAGCCCTACACAGCCCCTTTGTTCATGCCCATGCAGCTGAAGGTGGAGTTGAGGAGCCTGTGTGTGCTGAATTTCTAAATCATTCACTTGCTGCCTCCCTACAACTGTTCCTGGCACACAGTAGGATGGAAACCTTCCACCTGCACATTACAGCACTTAGTTACTCATGAGGTGTTAGGTATTAGGTAATAGGTTGGACTTGATGATCTCTGAGGTCTTTTCCAACCTTGCTGATTCTATGATTCTATGTTGATCTCTTCTATCTGTAAGCATTTGCCTGTTATTGGTGGTTTTCATGCTTTGGGGCAACACTGCATGCTCACTGCTGCTTTAAGGCTTTAAATGAAATTCCTTCACAACGGGGATCTGACAAATGCTGTTTGTTTGTGATTATTTTTCTGCTGTTATTTGTTTGCTTCCAGCTTGTGGCTGTGCATCCCCCATGATGTACTAACAGTGACAACAAAACCCCATGGACAAGGCTCCTATCAGGGCAGGCAATCAAACCTAACAAGGGTTTCCTTATTGCATTGATGACAGGGCTCTGAATTCATGACTGAAAAGAACAAAAACAGTATCTGGCTTTCTTTTTCTTCTTTTGTTTTGTTTTTTTTTTTTAGCTGCAGTGGTTCATAGGGAGGGGTCAACTAGCCCTAAATCCTAAGAGATGGGGGCTGGTAGAGTAAAAGAAATGCTCCTTGGGGAATCAGTAGAGTCTTGTTGGTAGGAGCAGGGATAATTGCAGGCAGGAGATGTAGGGTAGGAAAAAAAAAAAGGAAATAAATTGAAAAGCAATAGAAGGTGGGGTATAAAGGCCTCTAGCAGTCCCAGGTCAGACAGCATGATTTCTCTATGATTACATCCCTGATTCTGGCAATTTATATCTCCATCAAAACTGAAGTTCAAGCAAAGGAGTAAAATCTCAATTCATCCCAAATGCTGTCACAAGAAAGCCTAAGGTTTTTATTAGCTTCCATCAAAATTAGATCCATAAATGCTGCTACTTTATTTGCATTGATCTATCTTCCCCATCCTCTCACCTCAGAATGTTTTTGCTCTTGGTGTCCTTGAAAACAAGCCATCACATTTTCAATTCTGATTTGGCTTTGGAAGCGTATCACAAGCATTTCTGCACTGATACAAGGTCATCTCATGATCTCAGCCTGGCTCAGGAGATGGTGATGGGAGCTGCAGCCACAGCTACAACTCACATAGGTATTTTTCACCTTGTCTAAAAGATGGGACGAGCAATTTGCTTTATTGCAGTAACTGATGCTATTCCAAAAGCTCTTTCTTCCAGAACCAGCTATACTCCACCAGAGTAACTAACATCTCAGGAGAAACCTTTGACTGTCAAAGTGCTGCAATTCTACTCCTACTTCAACCTCTGAAAGGATCAAAACTGACTTAAAAAAACCCAACAAACAGTCAAGGCTGTCTCCAGTGCCAGCCACACAGCTTCTCCTAAAAGGTGTTACATATCCCAAACGATACCAAATGAGATCAAGCCTTTCCTTCTAAAAAAGCAACAGAAATTTAAAGCCTGCATTATGAGTTTACAAATTGCAGTTAATGCACAAGGCTTCTGAATTTATGCCAAGAGCACTCTGCTCCATTATCTCCTTTTAGACAGGCCCCTCCAGTCTCAGAAAAGTACTCCTTCTACAACCAGCTATTCCTAGACCCAGCAGTTGATCTTCTGACATACCCACTAAAATAAAAACCTATCAAGATAATATAAACCACACCAGAATCCCCCAACACCTTCACCCAGCACATCTGGCCTTCCATCACTGCTGCTGCACCTGCTCTTTCTCCTCCTTCTTTTTTTTTTTTCTCCTTGGACATGATAAAGAAGGCAGCAGCCAGTAGGAGGACAAGGCAAAGCCCAGCTCCACTGCACTTGATAAACCAAAGTGTGCTGGCAACAGTTTGATGAGGCCACAAGTGGCTTTATCAAGCAACTGCATTTATTCTATGCAGCAAGCAGAGAAAGTGGTAACACAGCTCAGGGTTGGCAGCTATTAAGAGAGGTCTTAAGAGCTGGTAGAAAACCTCACCAGGCACTACACATAGGGAAATAGGCAGAAATCTATTCAAATCAACACTTCACAAATAGGTCTTGGGTTGTGCCTTTTTGTTCTTAAATACCCCAAGCCTCCTCTGAGCACAGGAATGTACAGAAAATGGTAAGGTGGGAAAGAAAACGACTGCATCAGCACACTACACAACAAGGTATCACCCAACAGTAGTTAACAGGCAGCATGACAGTGAGCTTAGTAAAGCAATAATAATTGTAGTTTGGCTATAGCCAAAACTAGCCTGCTTTTGCTCACAAAAAGACTGAGGCTGCTACTTCCATAACACCATGAAAACGTTTTAACTCAGGGCATGTTAAGAAGGCTTGCGAGGGAAGGAGGAATTAACAGCATGAGGGTAAATTCAGTTCACAAGAGGAAAAAAGCAGCTTTGAAGAACAGATTTCTTTCAGATTCTTTAATACACAACCTCAAAGCACAGGTCTTCAGTGACTCCATCCTTCCATCCTGTAGGCGAGGAATGAACACGCTCTTTATATTCCTCAGAAAATGTTAATCTCACAAGAAAATCATTGTATTATTGTAATTCTGGACACTGGAAACACTGGAATTCAAACACTGAAGACAGTGTGTGAACTGTATTCTCGCACTCAAAAGATGCAGCAAGTAAGTCAAGATACAGTTTTATGTTTTACACAGTCTTGCATAAAGCCTCCCCCAGTGCGTGAAAGCCTCCTTCCACAAAAATCTGAATTCCAGAGCACCATCTCCAAGTTTTAGAACATTACAGAGAGTCTGTTCTTGGGAAGGATTGCTTTGCTGTATTCTGAGAATGACCTTCAGACTTAATAGCCATCACACTTAGCACTAATTGCAACACAGGAGTCACTAATGGTCAAACAGCTCTACTTGTGCCAGCAGGTGGTGAATCATTGTGTTGTGGAAGAGGAACACAAAAAGAGAGTACTGAAGACAATGTCCAGTTTTTCAACAGTCTGCAGGTCAGGGTTTACAAGCAAAAAGACTTAAGAAGAAAGGAGAACAATGCTAAGTAGTAAGAATGAGCAAATATCCAGGAAAGGTTGGAGATCTGTGGTGAAGGGCCCCACGATTGCAGTTCATGAAGGACTGCACGGTCTGTGGCTACTGCTGAAGGTACAGGACATGCACACACCGCACAGAAAGCGCCAACACCGATATTTCAGTTTCGTATTTCCAGTTCCTACTCTCACGGATAACTGACCTGCCAACCCACACACCATCTGTTGCTATTCCTCTCCCACTACTTTCTTACAAATCAGGTCTCACTTTTCCTCTACTAGAAACAGCAGCTTTGAGATAACTGTACATGTTTTATAATTAGTTATCTTCAATGAGCCACACTCTGAGGAAGCACAGGAGCTCAGAGGATCTAGAAAGTTGTGTCACCTTCACAGTAGGGGCTGTCCTTTCCTTTCATACATTTCACACCTGGTGATTTGATCCCACTGCTGCAGAAGAACGTGCCTCCAGTAGACAGTAAGTCAGCAAGAGTTACCACAGTTCAGACACATTTCAGAACTTGGCTATGACTTTCTGTTAAGCCAGTGGTGACTTCCTTTGCCTCTAATGTTCTTATGGCTCACTAGAGCCAGTATGACATTAGCTGCAAAAGAAGGATGTGGTCTGCTCCATCTTCAGACCTACAGCCACAAAAGACCCAACCTTCAGCATAGAATTCAGGCCAGACAGGGAATCAATCTCCCTTGTTGAGAGAGATCTATTTGGCACCACTGCTGTGCAGTGACTCAGTTTTGCTTTTCTTCTTTATGGTCCTCAGTCCCAGCCTTCTGACCTGGGAACACCAGTTACTACTAATCATATAGCATACAACACAAGCTAGACTTGATGCTGACCAGTCACACTCAGGCTAAGGCAGAGGCAACCTCCCCTACTCTTTTTCTAACTAGACTACAAGCATTTCCATAAAATAAGACCTTGCAAGTATATTTTTATCCTTTCCATGCTCAATTCTTGACTTAACACCATCAGAAAATCAGGAATACTCAAAAGCACCACACTGAAAAAAACTCTACTTAAGTATTTCTCAAATATACAAACACTTCTCATTATAACCTTAGCTACTTAATGCATCTATTAATTCAGGGATGTATATGACCACAGATCCTTTTGCATATGTGAAATACTTACTACATTGGTTTGATGATTCATATCATCTAGACTTCCAATACCATTAAGACAAAAGTAATCTCACAAATAAGGGATTAAAGTCCTTTAGGGTCACATTAGCTTTCCAGGAACTTTACCAAATTCCCAGTGTTAAAACAATTTGCCTTCCAGGTACCTCATCAAAATGTTTATATCATCCAAGTCTGTTTTGCAGTACAGGAAATTAACACATTCTGCCTTTTATAATGAGAAAAAAAAAAAAGATTAAAAGCCCTTTCCACTGTCAAAAGAAAATTAGTGATCTAAAAAGTTCTCTAGAACTAGTGTTAGGCCTGCGCTTTCCAATTCCTTTCTGCTTAAACCACTAAGATCATCAAAACCCCTCATGTTGTCTATAATACACACCTTCAAAACAAATGGTTTCACACTAGGCTGTCATGACAGCTCCTTACCACTTTCCCACATTGCAAAAGGTGACAACTAGCTGTAATGAATCACATAATTACATAGAAATAGCTGAGGAACTAAGAACACTATGATTTAATAGACTAACATATACAAGGGATAGCTTTTTCTTCTGCAAATTTTACTCAGACACAAACACTTTACAAAACTTAGGGCCCTACCAGTGCCCAAAGCTATTCCTGTATAGGATACAAAAAATTTCTTTAGTGTTCATCAAGGTGCCCAAAGGTGCTCCTGGGCACACTGAAACCATGCATTTGTCTGATGGCTGTCTCAGTTCCTTTCCCCACATGAAAGGGTCTACTCTGCTAGGTGTGCTTACACCATGAAGAGCACCCGCAGTGATGAACTCAAGAAATACTGAGTCTCTACAGAGAGAATCCTGGTGATGAAGATAGAGGCCTGATCACAAAGGATGTCCATCGCTCCCCTTACTGCTTCTAGTTTCCCAGTCATTCGTGACACAGTCCAGAAACAGCATTCCCACATTCTGCCTTTCTTAATGTTTGTCCTAAACAAACTTTAGTACCCAAGTGGAAAAAAGAAAACAAAACCCAACAAAACCAGGAAAAACAAACACACAAAGAAACCAAAACCTTTTTCAGGCTCTGAGCCCTCATTTCCCAGAAATAACTGTCTGAGCTCCTGCCAGGAGACAACATCTTAGACATCCTCTCCTCGCTGGCATTTCCTATTAGCTCAGGCAGCACAGTATGTGACAGGCTGTCTGTAGTGAATCCCAGACATGGCACTCCTTCTGCAAGCTGCTTCAACTCACTAATGTGACAGAAAATAATCTGACCAAAGAAGGGGGAAAAAAAGAGTTTCCTTCTAAGATACTTAGATCTACTTGGCACAGGGTAAAACCAAGCAGAGCAGAGGAGAAGCTACATATGGCAGTGAAGAGGAGGACAACTGAAGGATGTCAGATCTTCCAATCTGAGCAGAAGCTAGTGTCACTACCAGCAGTCTCGGTCCCCATCTCATGCTATCCCAGGGTTCCTGCTTCACTTGTCTCAGCCCCAGGCCCCCCACGCCATTTGCAAAGCCATTCAGCAGAAAAGTTTTTACACTTTGTAGCCAACTGAACTGGTAACTCGCCCAACTGTCATCCTACCATAAGGAACTAGAATCTAAGGTTATAGTAAGGTACTAATTGCTTCCAAGCTGCGATGTGCTGCCTGCACATCAAAGATCCCCATAAAAGAGAACCAGGTCTTTGTCAGGGGCCAACAGGGATGCCCAGGGGAAGGAAAACAAAATTAAGATACAGAGTTACCTTTCTCTGATAAAACCTCCCAGCTTCCAGCCACTGGCAGTGTACACTTTCGAAACTGGAAGGTGTATTGACATCACTCCAGTGATGGAGTTTTTGCCAGGATTTTGCCTAAATTGTTTTAAAGCACTTCCAGACTTTGGCTTCCACAAAATCCTCACAAATGTGACTTTCACAGTTTAGCTGTGCATCACATGGGGAAGAAAAAAAGAAATCTCCTCATTAGTTATAAACCAAATAATTGAACTTCATTACAAAACACTTCCCATTTCTTTCCATACTCGCCTTCCTCACACAATTCAGTTTCATAGATCACCACACGCCTCCTTTATAGAAATTGCTGTTCTATGATGACCATACCTAGGCTATTTATTCTTAGTGGTGTTTCATCTATACTGCTAATCACCCTTGCAGTCCTTTTCAAGTTTTGTTTTTTTCATTGACAACCTTGAGCTGGGAGAGAAGAAGGATCTGTATTACACACAGCACATTACACAGTAGTACAATGGTATAACTATGGTTCTTGCTTGTCTTCTTTCCTCATAGTCCCAAATGCTGTTTGCCTTTTTGATCGATGCTGATCAAAAATTTCCAAGAACTTCCCACACTATCTCCAAAG
The DNA here is from genome assembly GCA_033816785.1 of Picus viridis. Lineage (NCBI taxonomy): Eukaryota > Metazoa > Chordata > Aves > Piciformes > Picidae > Picus > Picus viridis. The sequence goes on along the minus strand of CM066574.1, from coordinate 10,248,778 downwards.
ACCTATTTTCAGCATGATATTATCCAGTTCAGCACCTCTGCTGAATATGTATAATAAGGATTTCCTTTTCTCCATGTTAGAAAATGCATTACTTTGCACTTTTCAAACTTGGATCTAATCTGCAATTTTTATCACACAGCCGCAAAGACTCTTATTCCTTTCATCTTTCTTCAGCCACAGGGCTGGCTTGAGGGTCTTCACTCCCAACTTATTTTCCCAGTGCTATACTGCCCCATTCTTAATACTTTCATGAAGCTATTTTTGAGTTGGATCAGCTTCCTGATCTAACCTCACCTTGCAGAGACACCTAAGCAAAGTTTGTCAGTATGATGATGACAGGACAACACACAAGTCAGAGCTGGGGATAGTGAGGTGTAGAAGCACATAATCTCGCATGGCCACCAAAGGAGAAATCATTACTTCATTTATCATGAGACCCTCAAACATTTAATACTACCAGCACATGTTGTTACGTCAGTTTTTGTCCCCAAGTCAGCAGCACCCAGTCTTCAGTGGTGACACTGGTAATTTACTCTCACCTTCTATTTACTATCTTTTAAGTCATCATCAGTACTGAAATACATCTTCCTTATCAAAATGAGCATTAAATTTCTTTAAGGATTTTTGGCAAGGGACTTTATCAAAAGCATCTTGGAAACATAAGACATAGTCAGGCAAGATCATATATACCCTCCTATTCCTTCAAATCCTTAACAGCTCTACAGGATGCACAAGATCTGACTTACCTCTGAAAAAAATAACATTTACCTCCCCTCAGAACAACATTTCTGCGTGTATGTCTTCCTTCTGTTTTTACTGTACTGTCACCCAATTTACCAGTACAAAAGCGTAACTTTATGCTGCAGTTTTGCATCTAATTAAATTCCTGCAAGCAGCAGCAGTCCTTTTCCCCTGATGTCCTCCACTGAGCATCTCATACTCCCTGCCACCCTTTTCCTGTGTCCGGGGCAAACTTTGCATGACTGACAGAGATAAATGGATGAGAGGAGTGATTCATCTTGAAACTTATAAACTTGGTATTTCCTATATTAGCCTCAACTAGGACCAGCTTGCTCAGGACTGCTAGAGAATTACATTTCAGGCTACAGAAGCACAGAGGAATCAAGGCAGTAGCGGGAATGACTGGTTAGGGAAGGCTGAGCTGCTGCTTTTGACTACAGTGCCAGTTCATGCTGGAATAATGTATTGGGAAAATGTTATTGCTTAGATGTTCCCTAAATAGAACCATTTCTTTTAATTGGCATCACATTTTTCACCTTCCCCTAACCACTGAAGCTGATTTATATGATAAATTACACACCACTGTTAGGAGTTCAGCAATTTCATATCTGAGTTCCTTTTGAAGTCTTTGGGGAGTAACATCTGATCCTGGTGATTTGTTACTATTCATTTTATTGATTTATTCTAAACCTCCTTCTACTGACACTCCAATTTGAGACAGTTTAGACTCACGCTGCACGAAGCAATGTTCCTGTGCAAGAATCTCCCCAGGTTCTCTCACACTGAACACCAAGATGAATTATGATTTTAGCTTTTGTGCTGTTCTTACATTGATGTTGCTTTATGCACTCTGCTAAACTCTCACTCCTCTCCTCTGGGCGTGACAGTATCATACATTTAGCCCACCCAGTCCAAGTTTTCTGAAGACTTTGGGCAAAAGTTTACAAAATCCCTCAAAATAATGACAGCAAACATTTCATTACACAGGACTGGTAAGAGGAAGGGCTAGGAGGCACTTATTCTTTCCATCCTAAAAACTGGAAGAGGGGATCACAAAGTGTTGAGCAAATATTTATTCTCCTTGACACCAGACCACGCGCATCAGACACATTGATGTTGATTGCGTGGCAGTCAGGGTAAGGTTTTTAAACAACTTTTACTCATCAGTAACGACTAGCTGAGTACGGTCATGACTGTGCTTAGTGAGCAAAAGTCTTAACAGCATCCTTTATAGCTGAGAAACAAATAAAAATATCATAAAGCAATCTGATATTTTTTCTTGGATTGTTAAACAAAAGACAACACCTAGAAAAAGCAGAGCTGTAGCCCTTTTCGGCAACATCATTTAGGAGCTGACTACAGTCAGCTCATGCAAAATAGCACCCTTCTCTTAAAAGGTGACATAAAGCGCCACAGAACGATGCCATTACCTAACATCAAAGCAGTGCCATTGGTGCAAGTGTAGAAACAGAATGGGAAAACTAACCAATTAACTATGCAGTACTTCTAGGAAAATAGTCATGGTCTGAAAGCCCTTCTTAGATGCCAAATTACAATCCTAAAGCTAAAACTGCTTCTGCATGACAGGGGAGGAGTTTCCACTAATCCAAGGATCATGCATAGTGCCAGATAAGGTGACATAGCATGGTATGAAGATAACTACTCCTTTCTTTTCCCTATTCCTGAGAAATCCAGATGGTATTTATAACTTTCCAAACATCTCTTAGCTGCATTGTAAGGATTCATCCTGTTTTTCTATCTTGTTAACCTTTCTCAAGTCCTTTCATCATTTGCCATCTAACTTCTGTGACAACCTAGCAAAATTACCATGCCTCCTCCCTTGCCACAATGCCTTTCACACAGTTTACTAAAAACATACATCATTTAAGACTGACAACATCACATTGCTCCAGTCATACCATTTACATCCTTTCTCCATATCTCAATTCCCCACTGCTTCTTGCTCTCAAAGACCTCCACAAATCAATCTCTTCTTCACCCTGTTCATGTCCTAAAGTGAATCCCACAGTAGGGAGGTAAAAGACAGATAATGTCATCAGATGTCATGAGGGAGATTACATTCCACTGCAGCTGCCTCAAGATAATGCTCCAAGAGATCCGGGCAAGCCTGGAGAAGCAGCAGTGGATGTGATGATCACTGTATCATTCTAGAGGCTGCCAAATGCTGAATGCAATCACTCTGAGGCAAGAATAAAGACCAATCAGAGGATACTCCAAGGCCTAGATCAGTATAATGTCTAGAGATGGAAATGCTGCTGCTAATGCCCAAGAAATAAAAGCTTTAGCAGTAAAGGGCAATTCTGAAAGTAACATCGCAGTCAATGGGATGGAATTAGAGATCCTGGAATTTAGCCTTTTAGAAATTACTTCTCCAAATCTCCATCCTTGATAAGGATTAGCCCAGGAGATATGCCTTGCATTTTATGCCTGGATATTGACACATTTCAAATGTCTTACTCTGTTCAGTTCTTAAAACTTCAAACTACCTTCTGAAGTACAAACTCAACAGACAGACATCTCCCAGTGATACCTACAGCCTTAGAGATGACTCAGAGAAGCTGTTCATTACAGACATTTAAAATTTCTATCCATCCCATGGTAGGAAATAAGAACAGTCTTCTTGAGGGTTGGTAGACTACAGGTTATGATAAGTCAGTGAAATGAAAACTTTCTCCCTTTGACATCAAAGGCTGGTGAGCCCAAATTGAAGATGATGCCTCAAAACCTCACATATACTTCCTGACACAGTCATTACCAAGACCCCTCAATCATTAAACAGTTATTAAATGTGTTAGAGTTTTGCAAACCTCAAACTTTCAAGACATCCTTGCCTACAGAAGTCAGCTGAGCAACAGACTAGCTTACCTGTGCATACACAGTGCCCTCCTTAGCTTCCTCAATCATTGTAACAGAGTTTAGTCAAGTCAGACAATGGGATGAGTTGGCAGGTCGGGTCCCCACCTGTTTAGTAGAGCAGAGGATACTCTGGGCAAGTCTATCTAGTTGAGGATGTCCCTGCTTACTGCAGAAGGGTTGGACTAGATGACCTTTAGAGGTCCCTTCCAACCCAAACCATTCCATGATCCTGCAACAGAATTCTTAAACTATCTTGCTACAGGTTTAGCAGAAGCTGAAGGTAGCCTAGAGCCCTGGGCAGCATCCCAGTTAAATTTATTCCAAAGCAGCTCCAAAGCTTGCCTTTACTCTCCCAGCTGCAAGTGGTACCTGACAACTTGGGCTAGAAAATGGAGGATGGTTGGGAGCAATACATGGCACATCACTCAGCCGTATCAGTGTTTATAAAAAGCAGTGTTCCATGACCACGACAGCCCCAGGAAATAGTGGCATTTTTTAATGACCACCGAGGTTAGCAGTTATGATTTGTTACACAAAGGGTGGGAATGAAAACATTCAGAGCATCCCTCCTTGGGAAAGAGTGCAAAGGGTCAAACAGAACAGCCCCCTGTGCACCAGCATATGTAAGAACAGCTCTTTCTCATGTTCTTTACAGACACAAATAAGCAAACTGGGTTGGAGGCTGCAGGGAAAGCAGGAAGTCATCCTAGAACTGGCAAACAGACAGCAGGAGCAGCAGCTGGGTGCAACAATATCACCCTTTTATGTTCCACAAAGCTATGCTTGCTAAAACACAAGCCTGCAGGACTCTGTAACTCCACTGTCTCTGAGATGGGCCAGACTGGAACTACAAAAAAAAAATTATACAGAACAGCAAATCCAAGCAAACAAACAGCAGAAGAATGCCTTCAGGTGCACATACAAGGATGTACTTGTACAGTCTATATCCCCTATTTGCTCACGCCAAATGCCTTAGTCTGTGAAACAGACTGACAAAAAATGATTACAGGGGCACCTGGTACATGAAACACTGGGAAATGTAAGTGTCAAAGTCTTTTATTTTTATTAAGTTCTGCATTACCAGATTAATAAAGTCAGGGGAAAACAGTACATGATGAACTACCCCTGAGAAACTGCAGGGCCGCTGGGCAAGGTTTAGCATACTTCTTTGTGATGGCAAAAAAACTGAAGGCACAGCGACTTTGTTCTGTCCCCAGGATGCAGTTAACCCTGGCTACAGGGCAGAGCTAATTGTTTCTTTCTAAAAGGAGTCAGGATAATGCAGAAGAGGTATGGGGAAGCCAATTAACCTTTAAATACATTACCATCTGCTAACAACCAGGCAAGCAGTGGTTTAGCATTTGTTTTCAGGGCAGTTTACTTGCCCCTCTCTGTAACAATAAGAACAGGCTCCCAAGTGATGGGAGGGACAGAGAGCAGAGCAAAGAAAGAAAAGGTAGCAGGATGTATACAACATCTAATGCTTTATGCAGAGTGCCTTACATGTAGAAACACAATACATAACACTAGTGAAAAGCTCATTGTTTTCCGCTAAGATTGTAAGATCATGGAAAAAAAAAAAAGATTAAGCAGCCTATAAAAACGGGCAGCTAATGTCCCCCAGTCTGTATATAGCAAACATTAATGGGGAAACTTATTCTGGATGCAACATACGACCTTAAAGGGCCAAGGAAAGATCCCCACTACACTATCTAAGGGCTGGCTCAAGTAAATTACACCCAGAACTAGTCTGAGGGTATCTGTACAAGGGAAACCAACACAGCCTCTCTCTGCACTAAATATTAATGTCTAGGCAGACAAAAGCAGCACTAGGAATACTATGATATCACCAGCAGACACTCTGTGTTTCTTCAAGGCATCCACACCTCCACACTAGGAATATGCCTATTGTCCCACTTTAAACTAATGAGTTGTTCTGAGAGCCCAATCCCGACGTTCCTCTGGGACTTGCAGGCATTATTTATATTTTCAGTCACTTAAAAGGATTAAAGTGTGTTTATTCTCCGTAATCTCATTTGCAGCGAGAGAGATATATGGGCAGCATAAGTTTTAACCCTACTGTGAAGGATCAAATGCACAGCCCCATTTTCAGCCAGCTGCCTTCCTCAGCTCTTCAGTATTCGGGACCTCTGAAAGTCTCCCCAGCCTGGCCGTTTTCATAAAACTATCTATGCATTGAAGGTTGAAGGCACTTCTGATAAACTACCCCAAGAGCCCTAGGTGACAGCAAGCTGTGCATATAGGCAAGAGATCCAGCTGAAAATTAAACTACATGTCAAGTAGCTCGATCGATATAATAATTGCTCTAGGCTGGAACAAACTACAATCTCTGATTGAAGACACACAAGTACAATATCAGGCTATACATTGTGCCCTGGGTTATGAGGAAACTTATAAGCCGTGCTTATGGAACAGAAGATGTGCCAAAGTACTGGGGGCGGGGGGGGGCGCACAACCGGGAGTTAACCAGGAGGCTGAAGTGCACAGCAAGTATTCGGATCAATATAACAGCTGCAGGCTAAGAGGAATGGCAGTCTCTGCCGGGAGACACACAGGTGCTGTGCCATGCCATGCCCGCCGCAGCCTGCGCTGCCCGGGCAGCCGCGACAGCCCAGCACAAAAAGGCTCAGGTTGCTTCTCCGTACGTGCGGCCCCGCTAACTACCGGCAGCTCTGCCCCGGGGCCCGACGCCCCGCTCACAGCTTCCTCTCCACATCGCTATGGGCAGAGCATCACCCTGGCTGCCGACTTTCGTCCGGGGGTGCCCGGGAGCGACCTCCACTCTTGCCGGCACAAAAGACCGGGACCTCTTCCCCGTTCCCGCCCGGAGCTGCCGCCACCGCTTCCCCGCAGGGCTCGCTCCTTACCCGTCTCTTTGTCCTGTGCGGCTTCCAGGTGCAGGTCGCTGAGGAGATGCTCCAAAATCTTCTCCGGCGTCCCCGACACCACCACATATCTGTCGGAAAGCAAAGAGTCCCCGGAGTCATCCTCGGTGGAGGACTGCGAGCGGCTGCTCCACTCGTCCTCCTCATCCTCCTCGTCGATGTACTTGAAGTAAGGCACGTCGAAGGTGGGCAGCGGCCGCTCCCCGCCGCGGCCCGCCAGCGCTTCGGGCACCCGCACCCTGCCGCTGCCCATCGCGCCCTCTCCCGCCGCGCTGCCCCCTCAGGCGCGCCCCCCGGGGCCATCCCGCCCTGCCGGGGGCCGCGGCCGCCGCCACCCCGGAGCCCGGCCCGGCCGGCCCAGCCCCGCGCTCCCGGAGCCGCGGAAGCCTTACCTCCCGCGCCGCTCGGGGGCCGGGCTGCGTGACCACACCTTCCGCAGCACCAGTGCTGCGCCGGCCTCCTCCCGTGCCCGCTCGCCGCCGCCTCCATCGCTGGCCTTCCGTGCACAGGGGAGGGAAGAGAGCGAGAGAGAGAGCGCGGTCAGTGCCCGCCGCCGGCTCTGCCCCGCCGCCGGAGGTCAGAATCGAGAAGGGGGCTTTGAGCTGAGGGGCAGAGAGGAGGTACGGGCTGCCCTTTGTGAGCGGCACTCGGCATCCCCGGTGCCATTCTAATTCTCAGGAGGGGGCGGGGGGATGCCAGTCCCTGTGTCCCCGAGGTGATGGCTTGCTTAATTCCCCGCCGGTCGAATACAGCAGGGCACAGGTAACGGCAGGTAGCGGCATGCGCTCTCACAACACAGAAGCAGATACACCTTCTGTAAAGGTTCTTTCCTGTACTTCAACAAAGGCAATAAAAACAGCGGGACAGTCATGCAGTGTCTGTCTCTGAGCACCTCTTCCAATATTCCGTTTACAAATCTCCCTCTGGAATAACTTATTAACTTGGGAAACAAACACCCGCATAGGAAGTTAAGCCCAGTGACAGCCCGGGGTGTGAATCTCGGCTAAGCTGTGGTTTGAACCCTGTTTTCCCCTTGGCTCCCTGAAACGGAAGGGAGCTGGAACATCATCCATTTCTGCACAGGCAGCCCGCACCCAGAGAGAGCTGAAGCCAAAGACCAGGCTTTGCTGCTGACTGAACAGGGCACGTTGAAACACAGCCACTGCCAAAAAGCAGGCCCCTGCAAGATCCTCCTGGCAGCTTCAGTGACCAGAGACGGTGAGCAACACAAAAGAGGCAGCTGTCTCAATGCAAGCACATCCAGTACTTGCTGTTCCTCTAATTCTGACCTGGTTTAGTTATATCATTCAGTATGTCAAACACACATGAAGGCAAAACATGTACTAGTCAAAGGAGGGGGAAAAAAAAACAAAAAAAAAACCAGATCTGTACATTAAGTCTACAGTACCCAGCACTAACAAAGGCTTCAGGTGGCTTAAAAATTGATGAGGAACAGCTCTTGGCCAAACAAGGTGGGAAAAATCACTTTGTGATCCCTCTTTCTATTAGTTTATTTCCTGTTTGAAGAATCTGCTGCTTCTGGTTGTCACTGTGGTACAGGCATGTCCAAAAATGCAACCACTGCCCTGAAGAAGTTTTCTTTATCAGTAAAACAACATGTAGAATTGATCTAGTAAATTTCTGCAAGGTCAGACATACAGGTACTGAGCCAATTAATGTCAGATATTCATTGTACCACTCCCAGGGGACATTACTGAGCAGCCGCGTTACAGCAATACTGATGCATAATTGTAATCTTCCATTTCCCCAGCCATAGGTTTTTGTTGCCTATGTATTTGAAAAGCTTCAATGGAAGAAGCAGCAAAAGAGGAAGAGAGGAAGAACAAGAAAAAGGGGCAACATTAAAGCTATTCAGTAACAGGAAGGTTTATCCAGACAAATATCTCCAATTCTCCTTTTCCCCTCTGCCCAAATCCTCATTTCCTTGTGCTCACTGGTACTCCAAACTGCAGCATGCATGGGACATATCTGTGATGCATGGTGCTGTATTTGTACACACCATCAATTTCCACATATATGGGAATGGATTTTAAGCATACCCATACATACATTACATATGTAAGCAGCTGGCAACAAGTCAACAGGGAGCACCAGGAAGGCAAAAGCTCTCTCACTGAAAGGACACTAACAATGGTTGCTCTGGAAGATGGTATTTGGTGTTTTCCCTCTTCAGCATCTCACCAAGCAGAAACATTAAAAAAAAAAACCTTTGGGTGATTGTATGCAGATTAACAGGATAAAGTGCCCCAGTAGTGAGATTTGTGTAAGGCTTTTCTGCTTGTCCTTGCCTGGTTTATCAATTTCAAGGAAGAGAAAAATCAGTCTGTTATGTCAGGAAAGAAAAAGAATTATGCAAAACCAAGGCCAATCAGGTTCATTAGCTATAATAATTACTGCCTGAAAAAGGTAAGGGTTAGAGAATTCATTTACTACACTGCCATCTTCCATTAAAAATAATTTCACTTTAAGGGAAGAATTAAGTATTCCATTGAAATCCCATCTAGGCATAATGTGGTTTTTGTGTTCAGTCAGACCCTTTAATCACACCATGAGCAACAAAAATTAACCTGAACAAAGCAAAACACAAACACTAGCCCAATGTATTTTCCCAATTTCACTACAGATATTACTCTCAAATGACATCAAGGCACGCTTCATTTATCGGAATCTTGAATGGTCCATGAAATAATTTATTTTCGCTGGAAGAAAACCGGGCTGCTCTCAGCATGCTCCATATAAATCCAGCAGCAGATGAGGAGGATGTAAGGGGCCCCCAAGTGACAGCAGCGTGTACTGAAGAGCAAGGCAGCACCCGAGCAGTCTGACTCAAGAGACACTCTTTTCCTATTGCTAATTAACAAGGTAGGCTCCCAGCACTTCCTCAGACCTTTACACAGTCCTTGCTTAAGCAGCCTGCACCGACCAGTGCAGTGGCTCAGCGTTACCATCGCTCTCACGTTATAGTGAGGCAGATGCAATGGGGCAGAGAAGCTATGGCAAGGTTGTGCTGCAGATCAGCAGAAGAATTGCAGTTCACACAGGTGACACTACACTGGCATCTTGGCTTTGAGCCCCTCATGCTGTTTATTTGACTTTACTCCAGTTTCTGAGGGTGGGAAATGACTCCCAGCAGCCTGGGTCAGAATACATTTGGACTTGTGATTTCACAGAGTTGGGACAGGCAAAGGTAAAGCACCAGAGACATCACAGGGGTGAATCACTGACTTCACATGTGGCCCTGAGCAAGTCACTTGTATAGACTCCCCCTGCTTTGTCCCCCAAAAGCACCACTTGCATCCTGCTTTGATGTCATAATCAATCCTTGGTGCACATTACCCATTGCTAGCAAATTTAGCTAGTGTCCATGAACCTCTGTGTGTGTCAGCTAATACATTTCACATTTATTGCAGCTTTTAACTAATCATCTCATGATAGCTAAACACAGCACTATCAACTTCTACGTCACTTCCCAGCAGGAGTTTCCAGGAAACAGTAAGGCCCTCTGAACTCAGTGGATCGTCCAACCAATATTATGGTCAATTTTCTACTTCTCTCATCCATCTCCCTAATACTGAAATAAGCCATTTATCTCCTGGGTAATATATTTTAACACCAGAGAAGTGCTACCTTTATTTTCAGTGTGAAAGGAACCCTGGAGTGTTATAAATATTTATATGCTTATAGGCATGAAGCAGCTGGGAGTCCTTGTTTAGAGGGCATTAGCTTGTGCAGGTTATACTTTGTGTAAGTAGGAATATGACCCTCTGAAAATTACCATTGGGGTAGAAGAAAGCACAGGTATCTACAGTAACACAGAAAACATCCACAGTGTGCCAGCTTCCCTGTGGAAGATCTTAAGTTGCTGGGTTACTAGTAATTGACATGAACCCAATCTCTGGCCAAAGCAACCAGTAGCTTTGGTATCAATCAGGGATATTTCCGTGTCCCTTGAATTCCTGAGTTGGGCCTTTTAATTAACTGAAAGAGGAACCAACATCTGGAATGTGCTGCCTCCACTCTTCCTCTGAGAAGCATCCACTGCTAGCAGTAGCATTGTGAAGCTGTTTTATTTTCTGACAGAAAACAACAGTGTGCTCTGCAACAGACACAGTATATTCAGAAGCCTGCATCCCTGAAAAGAAACTGCATATTCACCTCATTCCTCTACAGGACAGGACAACTGTGCAAAGATTTATTTCTTTATCTTACCCATTCCTGAAGTGCCCATTGGTCTGGAACAACCCTAACTAGCAGTCCAAAACAGGCTCTTCCCAATGACAGAACTTCTCTCCAACATCTTTCTAGGTGCCTTTTTTAAAAAATGGACCTGACCCAGAGCTACCTCAGCAAACCACTGGATCTAGAGAGACTCCCACACTGCTGGTTCCAATGGGTAAAGAGGTGATACAGCAATTACAGATAAGCTTAAACCACTTCTGAACTTAATGGAGCATGGAAAATTCAGTCTGGAGACAGATTTTCCTGCTGCCAAACAACTGAGCAAAGGCAAAGAGAATCTTTGGGCAACAGGCAAGAAAGCAAACTTTACCCAGGCTATCTGCTTCAAAATCACATTAAATAACAAATAAATTACCTCCTCTAGGAGTTACAGAGGGCAAGAACATGTTGTTTCACAGCATAAATTGGTAAAACTGACTCAATGCAATCAGATAATTCTGGTAAACTTCTGTCTCTGTGTCTTTTCAACTGGTGCCAGGGCATGCCCATGAGAGGTAAGGGAAATGGAACACATGAAGAATTCCTGGGGCTGTTTGTGGTCTGAAGATGAGACCCTCCTCCCCTAATGAATCCATGGAGCTTCCCTGCACACACACAAATATTTCCATGTAAGAGGTGTGAAATAAAAGAGCAGAAACTGGAAGTGAGCTCAGAAGCACAACTGTAAACAGGCTTCCACTACAGTGCAGGGAAGGCACTCAATAAGGTGACAGAGCAGGACAAAAGCCACTAAATAACAAGATTGTCACTTTCAGAAGACTCACAGTTTGCCTGGGGAGGTATCTTTTTGCTTGGATGTTATTATCAAACCCTGGCACATATCATCTAAGCAAAAGAAGAATTAGAAGAACATGACAAAGACAGAAAAGTCTATTATTATTATTATTACTACTACTACTACATCATCATCCTGCTCCCTCACTAAGGCTCTGCCTTTTTCTGTATATCTATTAAGGACCTGCACTGGGACACGGTCAAAGCAGAAACAAAATGCCCTCGGCTGAGACCCTGCTGTATCCACTGCGAAATTTGGCAGCACCTGCCCCTGCAGCATGGCGCTGAGGTCTCCAAACCCACTCACTGAGAACTAGATTAGACACAGCAATAGTTACAGAGTTACAGCTGCTTTAGCTCAGAGCTCTGTCCAGGCTCATTACATCACAGGATCACAGAATGTTAGGGGTTGGAAGGGATCTCTGGAGATCTTCAAGTCCAACCCCTCTGCCAGAGCAGGACCATAGAATCTAGCGGCGGTCTCACAGGAACGCATCCAGACAGATTCATAAACATCTGAGAGAAACAGAAATCCACCAATGAAGTTAAAATGCCTTATACAGAGATTCTTTCGGCTCTCAGTGACTTCTGACCAGTCAGCTAAACTACAAAACACCTTAAATAGCTTGACTACCACCCTCCCCAGCAAAGGGTACCAAGGGATTGTACAAAAACTTCCCAGTAGCCTCATGCTGAGGTATCAGTCTCAGAGATGCACAACAAAGAGCCGACATTCGGCTCAACAAAACCTCAGAATTTATCAACTTCACAAATGGTTGTAAAATGAGCATGAGCCACATCATGGGGGGGGGAATAAATCAAATCCTTTGTTGCTGCAGCCAATTTTGAATATCACATCTGATAATGCACAGAACAAACCCTTATAGAAAAACTGTTGGTGCTGTCATCTGCATGCTGAATATCTGCAGCAAAGGCAACATTAATAGCAAGTTACTTTTGTAGAGGGGTCAAAAGGACAGTGCTGGTAAGACAGAGATGACAGACAACAGGCATCAGGGAAAAGATTAATATCCCTACATAGTCATACATCAAGGAACTCAATTTTTGCCTGTAATCCCAAAACTGCTGAGAGTAGGATTATTTCTGCTTTCCCTATTACTAGAAAGAAAGAAACCACTCATGGGAATAGGGCACTGCTAAATGTGAGCCCTTATGTGAGCAGAAAGGCTGCGGTTAGGTCCTAGAGCAAAGGAATAAATAGCTCAGTTAAGTGACATTCCCAAGTGGTGGTCCCACCACAACTAAGGTTGGGTTCACTGTGCAGGACACTTGAAAAACATTAACCATACAATTCAAGAGGAGCCTCACGCAGCATTTCATAGCAGGTTAATAGCACGAAATGCCCCAACCTGAGACTGAATCGTCCGTACCCCTGACTGGCCCACTGTTGCCTCCAAGTATTATCATTTAAGATGACAGCCCTTCCATGGAGCAAGTTTAATGAAAGGAAGCAACATCTCCAATACTGGAAAAAGGACACACTTTCTAAAATAACATGAAAAAAACCCATTACTGGTATCACAATCACTGAAGTAACAGTATCATAACCGTAACACTCTACAACTCTCTGTTAGATAATGAAAAATGTCTTTTCAAGACAACTGAAGGCTATGTATTTCAGTTTTCCCTTTCTTGGAGCACATGCTCTTCATAGCTATTAGTAGACAGGGTTGACAGCTTGACAGGGAGCTACCACCTTGGCAAGGACAATCTAGGAAAGACCTTCTCTCGGTAACTGTACAAAAGCAAAGGGGAAAAAGAAAGGGAGACGTAGGGGAGAGAGACCGACAAAAGATGTGAAGATGGTTTAATATTGTTATCATTCTGTCACAGCTGGCAGGGCAGCACTTACTTCAAAAATACCTAGATGTGGAAGAATTGCAGGCCTAGAGCATGTTTATGTGTAGAAAAATCTGCACTACATCAGGGAAATTAATGTGACCATGCCACAAAAGGGGCAGGTACCAACCATCCTTTCCAGTGGCTTGCATTCGATGTGGTGGGCTGTGGAGCTGGTTGGAAATTTCGCAGGACAACCTTTTTTTTAAGCTACTTCAAAAATGTGGATTCACTACAGCTGAAACAGCGGCAGAACGTGTTGGTCTGAACAGAAAGCAGCCTGCCAGGCTACCCTCACTGTCTGCACATACTGCTCACTTCAGGATGGCAGGGCTTCTGCATCTCTTACCCTCCAGGAGCTTATCATGCCTGGAGGTCCAGGTCCCAAGGTTTCCAGAGTAAGTGGTAGGAAAATTAAATCTACATTTCCGCCCTAAGAGAGTTTTGTAATTGTCTTATTTTCTTCACAAGGAAAAAAAAAAAAAAAAAGAAAAAAAAAGATTGAAAACCTTCCCCCCACTCCCCCAAGTATGTGAAGCTTCTTATAGGACAAAATTCAAACACCAGACACACCCCTTTTGCATATGCGGTTAAAGCAACAGTTCAATCTCCCAGCTACCAAGCGTGTCTTCTAGTGATGCCAGTGGATCAAACCTTAGCTGCAGTGACAAACCTGAAGGAAATCATATAAAAATGAGAGGATTTATGTCTTGGACAGGAAGTTGTGAGCACTGCTGAGGATTCAAGAGCTACAGACTTAACTCAGATACCCCACAACTGCTAACACATACTACTATTGCTATATGCCTCAGGGAATGGAAGATTGACTAGATATACAGAAGTTATGCTTGAGATAAATGTTACAACAGAAGGGTGTAATCCAAGAGCTTAGTGAGGTATAAGGGGAAACAGGTAACAACTTGATTAACATGTAACATGGCTCAGACTTGGCTTCTACAGCAGACCCCATACAGCTTTCACACAAGAATGAAACCTGCAGAAGACAGCTCACTAACATTAGTGGATTTAATTTATTAACGTAGACTAATATTCACCTTGGTAAGGACATGTGTACAAAGGCCTTATGATCTTTACAATGGACATGGCAATAAATAAATTCTCCTGCAGGAATGGAAGAGAGATGGCAGCAAATATATGACACTGTCAGCTTTATACTGCTCTAATTACCAGTGTTGGACATATACAACCTCTAAGTCAAACAGACAAGATTGCTGATCCCTTTCTTTTCCAATTTGTACCTGGTGTAAAGTAAAACGCTGTTTAAAAAAAAATTACTTATTTCCTATCTACCAGAGAAACCTTTGTCTCTTGCCTTATGTGCATAGCACCTCTCAATGCTGACAATGTCATTACTCTAATTAAAAAAAAAAAATTTTTATATATATATATATATATATATATATATATATATATCTCCACACATTACCCACATTATAAGCCACAATTCCAAAACTGGAAGACTAAAAATTGCCTATCAAACTGAGGTGCTGCGCATTACATTTATCACTGTAAAGCATATCTCTTTTTATTGAAGCATTGTAGTCACACATCTGTTATTTCATGAGATAATAGCTAAGGCTAAGTAAAGCTGGTTCTGGCCTCACAAAAATGCTTAAGACTAACTCTAAAACAAAGCAAACAAACAGAATATATAAAGCTTAAGCTCATTCTCAGGAACTCTAGAACCAGACTCTTTCAAATGCAACGACATTTAATACAAGCTTCTAACAGCAAGTGTGAAGAAAAACACTATGGGAGTAAAAAAATCCCAAAGCTAATGTGTAAAGTAAAACCAATTAATTTAACTTCCAGCCCAACAGCTGATGTCACAAAGTAGAGTCTATATCCTGTGTTTTGGTGGTTGTTTTCAGCTAAGTTAGATGAAGTCGGGTGATTTCTTTTGAGAAAAGACTAAATCACTATTAATACAGTTTTCCTGGGATTGGATGATGGTTTTAACTCCCTCTGAAACAGCCTGAAATGACCAGCCTTTTTACTAATGCCTTCTAATGGTTCTTTTCTTGGTAATTAATTCATGCATCTAAATCATTCAAAAATAGATAAGCCACTAATCACTCACAGCCTTGATAATGTATCCTAAGTAGACAGCAACATGTAGAGCATGCAATAAGGCTGCCAAAAACAAAAGACAAAAGGATTTAGAAGGAAAAATAAAGCTTATTTCTTCCAACTAATAGCAGGAGATTTGATTCTGCATTTATTATGTAGGATAAAAGCTCTCTGATGTCAACAAATAATCTACTACAGAAACAAGACAAATCAGGCTGTTTTTATACAGGATGCTTTTTACTAATGTTGCATGCACAGGAGCAAATTAAAGGCTCTCTTTTTCCTCTCTCTTTTGCTTTGATGCAAGGTTTGTTGTCTGCATTTAGCAAAAGTGAAAAACAAAAGAGTAAGAGAGGCAAGAAAGAGCAGGTTAACAATCAAGCAGCTGTTGTCAGCAATAATTCATTCAAAAGTGGAGGTTATAGCACACAAGAAATAAAGGAATTTTATTGCAAGATCACCATGAGAAAGAGTGCTTACATTATGAAGTGACACTTTACATTAAGAAATTCTTCAGTACAAGGGTGGTGAGACTCTGCAGTAGGTTGTCCAGAGTGGTTGTGGATGCCTCCTTCATGGAGGTGTTCAAGGCCAGCTTGGATGAGGCCTTGACCAACCAAATCTAGTTGAGAGGTGTCCCTGTCTACAGCAGGGAGGTTGAAGTAGATGATCTCTGAGGTCCCTTCCAATCTAAGCCATTCTAAGATTCTATGATTTATATTTCTCCCATTTTATGATTTTAAATAATTACTTTTATTTGGTTCCAGATGGAATTAGATACTTGCTTCTTAGCTGGCCACATACTCTCCAAAATAATATCAGTCTGAATACTGGGAGTTTCCTCTCTGCTTTTTTAGATTATACAATTGTGCCCAACTTTAGGAGAGAGCTAAGTTAGTTATACCAAGAGCAATCTCAATATTTATTCATGTTACGGAATGAAAAATGTATTGTTCCCATGGCAACTGGTAAATCACACAGTATCTGCAACGAAATGCAGAGCATCTTGAGTAAACACTCATCTGTGTGGTTGAGTGTCCTCCTCCGCACAGAATGGTTCCTTTGTGGAGGAATATGCACGATTTCACGCTCATCTATGAGAAGTTGATAGAACTAATCCAAAATGCCTTTTTTTTATGAGTCAATTCAACCAGATCTATCACTGAATTGATATTGACTAAAAGACTACACACTGCACATGCTGCTAGGATTTGCCTCAATCAAGACTATGAAACCTTGCAAATGACAGAGTGCGCCTCTCAAACTCCCTTTGCACTTTGACACCAGAAGACCATTCACAACAGCACTAGGAAAATAGTCTTCCTGCCAGTGTGAAGAACTGCCAGATGTACAGCAGCACATCACACTGGGACAGCTGGAGCTATAACTGCTTCCAGACATCTGCTCCACCCTTCTGATGGATGTTGCCAGCCCCAAAACAAGGACATCTGATCTACCCTTGAAGCAGCCCTGAACCAGGAGCAGCTCCTTGTCTTGCCGAGCTCAGATACTATCAGCAGCTAACATCCAATCTCTCCTGGACAGGACCTCACCTCCTCCCCATTCTTAACCAAAACAACTCTCTCTGGACAAGCCCCTCAAACCATACTGTTTTACTGCCAGTCCCATCCATAAAACATCAAATACCCATCACTCACTGACCTTTGACTGCATTTCCCTGTTACCTTTTTCTAGCTCTTCTTCTCCAGCCACCATCATGCCTACACAAGGCTTTCTTCCCCATCCTTTTCACACAAGATGCAGCATCAACACCAGATTCTCGAGTAAGTAATCTCCCTTGGATCACTCCCTTTCTCCTCTCTCAAAGTCTCCTCCTTAACTTCCTGAGCAACCTGAATAAATGTCACCTCCAGGAAGAGTTAACAATCCCTCTTTACCACCTCCTTATACCACACTACATGCACAGCAGTTTCTTCGGCCACCAAGGGCTCCACTTGAGGATGCATATGCCCACTGACACGTATTATGTCCTGATCTCAATTCTCTTCCTTTCACCATATTCCATCACCACTGGCTGGCCAGCATAGCAAAGACCACCCTGACCTTGCCAACACCTATGCTGCCACCCAAGAAAAACTAAAACTCTCATGTATTTCCTATCCTGACCTGCCTTCACCCACTTCTGGTTTCAATTCCTTCCTGACCGTCATAGCTTCATACAAGTTCTATAGCTTTACATAGGATTACAGTCTTTTTGTGTACATGCTTCAGATTTCATCTAACCAACTTCCTCCTTATTCAGGAAAATATTTTTATGTTGTATGTTTCAGGAAGTTACTCTCCTAAGTGCTTCCAGTAATGACTTCTTAAACCTGTTTACTTTGTCCCTACTGGGCTCTTTGTACCTGGTTGGTCATTTGTTATGTGACCTGAACTATGACAGATAGGGAGGTGCTGTGGGTGAAGAAGAGGCATGCTCTGGTATTCATCAGCTTTCACAGAGCATCTGAGAAAAGGAAAGATAAAATGAGAAGTGTGAACAAATGGCCAGGTCTTAAGTCCTAATAAAACCCTCTGGAGAGGGTTACAATATTCAAGTACTCCAGGGAAATAACTAATGATCCTTTCCTTGGTTTGGTCATGTTTCAAGAAGCAATCACCCAAGTTACTAAGTGCCTGAGACTGCCTCAGTAATTGCAATGATTTATTTTATGCATCATCATAACTTAGGTCAGAAGGACCTGCGCCTTATGGATACTGTGAATTTTAGCACAGATATTGGAGGATTAGGAGACTGCAATCAGAAATACAGAGACCACAATGATTTAACTGGTGGGAAAAAAAACCCCACCACACAACAAAAAGACTATTTTTTTAATCCCAGGTATCTAAAACATTTTAAATAAAATTAATTATATTTTCAGGTGAAGTTACTTATATTTTCCTCTGCTCCCTTAAAATGCAAGGGATCCATCTAATGTACCTGAAGATGTCTGTTATGAATTATTTTTCCAGTGTAAGTAACGAATGTGCAGTGTAACTACCCACTCAGTAAAGACAACAAAAATCCTGTTGTCTCTGTCTTATGCCTCTATCTATCCCAGAGGAAACTTTGTGCAGTTGTCTTTCTTCTTCTAGCCTTAGTCTGTATATTAGTGCATTGGCTGCCTGTTGACAACCATGAAAGCAAGAGACAAGACCTTAGGCTTGTGAGCATTTACTTGACATAAAAAGCACAATCTTTACACCTAGGTACTTACCTGACCTACCAAAATGATGCTACACTAATGCATTTTGTGAGGACACACACCCACAATGCAGGAGGATAATGTTTACATAGCAACAAAAGGGACTGATTAGCAGCTTCTTGGGCATCCCCATCCTCCTGAAGTGACCTAAACCCCATTCCCCAATCACCTTTCCTTCCAGCTCTGTGAGGCTTCACTGGCACAGAAAATATTCTTAGGACAGTGAAAATTTAAAGTGCTGTCATCACCAGAACTTCCAGGGTATTTGAAGATCTTTAAGATGCCTCCCCTCCACCTCCATAAATTTCAAACTGTCGCCCCAGGAGAACTAAAATAAAAGTGTTGCTAACCTTCAGTACTGATTTGTTGGTTTTTTTTTCTAGTTACTGTGTTTCAAGGTTAGCAATGTGGAAAACACTAAAGTATCCTGGTTTTCAAGGTCAAAATAAAAACCACAGCAATAATAGCCCACAGTAACTTTCATTCATTTAGTATTCAGGATGCATGCTTTCTGAATATCAAATCATGAAATCACTGCCAATTCATCAGATTTTAAGCTCTAGCTCATTAAAAATTAGACTATGCTAAAAATAAAATGCAGGGTTTTATTTGATCTGATTAAGAAGTTTCTGCACAGCATGAGCTAAGCCTCTAATTATCTGTATATTATCTCAATTGTTATTTCAATACAAGCAAGTTCATATTAATGCATTTTAATGGAAAATATTCATATACTAAAAACTGGTAAAAGCAAGGGAAGTCAAAAAGCTGAATGTCAAGATGCTAAAATTGAAAAGGTTTCTCTACATTGTGTGTGCCAGGAAAGCAAAAGCTCACAAAACATTTGGCAGTGATTTCCCATGATGAAGCATCTCTCCAGGGTTTTAATTTTTGTAAAAGCCCCTAGTCCATTTAGAGCTAACTCCTTGCCCTTAACAATACAGGTAAAGTTCATTAAATGTATTGTCTAAGGTACAACAGCGAAGAAGTTCTGCTGTAGCGAGCACTCAATGTGTGCATGGCAAGTGATAAGGGGGGGGGGGGAAAAGAGGCCAAAAGGCTTGGAACAAATTATTTGTTATAAAAGCAAAAGTCAAAGGGGTATAATGGTATTACATGTTGTGCTGCATTAGCAAAATTGCCCAAATGAAGAACCCACAGAATGGGAAAGCATTATTAGATCTTAATCAATGAGATTATATTTTTTTCCCAAGCAGGCTGGGCACCCAACCATTTGATGCAGAACCTTTCTGTGCACGAGAGCACTGGAACACCAGAAACCACAGTGCTAATGAAATACAAGGAAAATTGCAAATGCCTATGAGATTATAGTTGATTTTCACATTACAGTGGTCAAGCAACTTTTGCAGCTTGCTGATATTTCTGCTGGAATGCCATTAGGCCTTTATTTCCTCCTACAGCAGGTAAGACATGAATTTCTATCACAATTGAATTAGTAAATTGCCTTTTATTTTCTTTACTGTCTCTGTTCTTGGGGATCCTTAATATATATTTGCACACCATACAAAGTGAAAACTAATAGTATTTTAAAACAAGTACATGCATGATTTGCTGTATAGCTTTTGTCTAATACAAATATTGACTATTTACATGTCACTGCAATGAAAACAGTATGTGCCAATTGGTCAACCAGCAAATATTAGAGTTTAAGTGCATTGCTCCAGCAGCTGAAAAGAGAAAATGCTGTAGTGGAGTTGTAGCCTTTTTTTCCTTACATGGTACAAAAGGAAGTTTTACACCAGGGAAGAAACAGTTGTATCTGTATGTATACATAAGTGTGTCTGTGTAACAGCCGAGGGTGGGTGCATGAGAATAGACCAAGCACAGGGAGCATATGGCCACCCAATACAGAAACAGAGTAACTCTGTTGCGTGGAGGGCTGTGGATCCCACACAAATTAGCACAGATATCCCCCAGATCTGCTGCAAAATTGGAGCGTGTTACTTTACTGCACAGGTTCTGATAAAGAATGTCTAAAATTAAATCAGAGAGGCAGATTTTTAGGGGTCTCCTGAAATGAAGGCTATAGCTGCACCTCTGTAAACAAAACCAAAAGACTAATAAGGGCCATCTTTACAAAAGTACCTGATTTGGAGGTCCCACATTAAAAATCTGTCACCTGAAGCAATCTGTTCAGACTTCAAAAATTAAGCTGCTTCAACCTATCTATAGCATCCTTCAGCAAGCCTTCAGTGCACCCTAACTACTCAAACACCACATCAGTGTGGAAGAGCATCCCGAGTGCTGATGTTCACAATGCTCCTGGAAGCAAGGAAGCAGCACTCCTGTGCCCAAATGAGGATCTGAGACACTAAGACATTCAGTCATTAAGCCTAAGGTCAGAGGAAGCCTGCACAAGACAGGGAGCTCCCAAGTCCTCTCATGACACCTTGATTCCACCAACCACTCTTCCTCTTCAGGAAGGCCACTGTAGTAATGTGTACCTACAAAGAGTTACCTGCAAGGTAACCCAGGTAAGAGACAGCCTGCATTTGTCACTTTTTCCATCAGCAGACACTGGATGGAGAGCAGGGGAAAGGTGACATTGACAGTCCTAGCATTCCCAAAGTAGGGGCACAGAACTTTGAGTCTCAGATGTGATGCCCCAGATTCAGATTTTGATCTGAAGAACTGAAAAGGAGACTGAAACTTTTCAGAAACTGCTAGATGAAAACCTGAAGGAATCTGAAAAGAGGAGGAGGAGAGGAATGTCAGAACAGATGGGACACTAGGAAAAAGCAGCTTCTTTATGTTACCAGCTAAGACAATGTGTAAATTAATGTTTTTTTCTACAAGGTGAAGCAAAAAATTCCCTAAGTAGTTCTTGCTTTTAGCAAGGTTTGCAGTCTGTTTAATGAATAAATACCTACAGCACATGCACACACCTAGGCATGTACCTACAGAAGGAAAACATAAGCACCCCAAGTTCCTTACTGAAGGAGAATTCTGTCATATCCTGTCCTGAGAAAAGCCAAGATGCAGGATGCTATCACCTGCCATGTGCAGGATTTGATGGATTCCTAGTGGGGCACTGTTCAACTCCTCTGGAAAATCTTGTGGTGCCAATGACAAAGAAGGTGGGACAATCCCCAAATCCACCCAGGCTTAACAAGCTGCTTCTGCCTCTGCCAGGAATAGCAGTAAAGAACTCACTGTAAAGGGAGTTTTGCATAGGAGCCACATGCTTCTTTTACACAAGTTCATCAGGTCTAGGAAACCAAGAAGAAATCAATATAGCCCAATGATTAGTTCACTACAGGTACTGTATACAGACTGACAGATTATTTGGACAAACTGAATCAATGTGTTGATTCCACTGAAAAGACTCAGGTTTCACCTCATGAGGAGACAAAGCCAGATTGTTGGTGCACTTTCCAGCCATATACCATCCACACAAAGAAATCCAGGCCTGACTATGTCTGGGGTTTAGCTTGAAACCTGAGCAACCAAGCTTTGCATGTAAGAACTGAAATTCCAACCTCTTAATTCCAGCTAACCCTGATTAGTGTCATCTCCTCTGACCACATCTATTCTCTCTATTAACCTGATAAATATGGCCAAACAGTGTATTCTGCAAGCACTTAATCAATGTAATTGCTGTAGTTGTATCAGCACATATGTTTTAAAGGTTGTTGTGGTGAATAATCCCCTACTTGCAGTATCAAAAGTACATGGCAAAAACGCCTAAACCAATATTGTATCCACCTGATAAATATTAGTGCCACTAGAAAGGGAGGAGACACTGCAGCCAAACTGAAAATGTTATGCATATTCTCATTCTGTGCCTGTTTCCTACTCTACCAAAAGAGCAGGCTCTCCTTTGTTCCTCCCAGCACTGGGCTAAGCAGAAATACTGCTCCTCACAGAGCACCTGCAGGCCTGCTCCTCACACCTCCAAGGAAAACAGACAAATTAAGACAGGGTGCTCTCACTCCAGGTGAGACAGAGACAATACACAGTACAGCCAACAAAGGAATAGGAGATGGATGCCTTTCCCTTGTTCAAGCAGGGCTGTGCAGTCCAGCATCACCCCCTGTTCAGAGCTTGGTCTGATCCTCAGCAAGCTGTTAAAGGAAATACCAGCTCCCATTCATGCTCTTCCTGAGTTAGGTCATTCTATTATTTTCCAACTCACCAAACGAGGCTAAAATACTTTTTCCTGAACCAGCAACTGCTGCTGCTCCCACAGGTCAGAGTCTTCCATGCTCAGATGTGCACGTTCCACCCAGCAGCAAAAAAAAGCTGGGTGCTACCTGCCACATGGAAACGGCAAATATATTCCAGGAAGGCTGCAAGGTCATTGCTAATTTCAAACCCTGTTTCATGTTTCCACATGAAACATCTAATTAAAACTTTTCAGTGGGTAGTTAAAATGAAATCCATGCAGATGCACTTGAGACCTCACTTTCATGTGCTGTGAATTAGAATACAGGAGGTGCTGCACACAGCAGTAGGAACACTAATCGAGGAGGGAGAGGGGAATACCTGCTTTGATTTAGAGGGAGATAGTCAGCGAAAATACCACTAATCGCCTGGATGTTCATTCCCCTGCTCTTTGAGCTGCCACATACAACCAAGAAAAATGAATGCAAGCTGTGTATTAACTGCTAGCAAATCAGCATTCTCCACAGGTGATCATGTGTCAAGCACATCTTGCAAAATGCCACCACCTTCCCAGGCTACAGTGTGACAAAAACATTAGACCCTAAGGGCTATACCCTGCTCTCACCAAAAAATATCTATTACTACCAGCAGGAGCTGAATTAAGCTTTAAAATGCAGGCACAGTGAGTGACAGAATGGCCATAGCAAAAGGACAAGGTGTGGAGATTTTAGGGATGTCTCATGATTAAACAACGTGGTCATGAGGTGGTGGGTGACAGGTTGGACTTGATGATCTTTGAGGTCTTTTCCAACCTTATTGATTCTATGATTCTATGATAAGAAACTAAATTTGGGGGAGGGGAGGGGGAAGGGGGAAGGGGAAAGAAGCCTGTTAGGAAAAAAAAAAAAAACCCAGGGTCAAATTGTCCTTAGTTTCTTGCTGTGAAGAAGGCTTCAGCAATGGTGACAGACATTTTACAGCTGCCCCTTTTCCAGAAAGCCCTCAGTGCAGATAACCTGGCTGGTATAGGGCAGGCACCTGAATGCAAGGAAAAGGCCAAGCCTTCACACCAGCATGCTCCAGGTAGTCTCCAGAGCCTGCCTGCAGAAACAAATACCAACAAATGCTGGTAGAATCTATTCCAGTGAGATCCTGACATGGGCTGTCAGACCTCTACAGAAAGCCAGATTGTTCTGGCAGTTGTGGAGGGTTGTGGTGCCAGCCCAGCAGCATCTGAAAGCAAAGGAGGCATCACTGACTCCAGAGCATTCTGTCACTGGAACCACGCTGACTTCAGCACAGAGTGCAGATCCCACTAGAGAGCTGGCTCTGGTGCAGTTTCTACTCCAAACAGGAGCAAAGTCTGACATGCAGAAACATGTTCATCTCTTTAATTACACTAGCCCTATACCTTCTGCATTACTGCCCTAAACTTCCACCTCAGGGAAATTGAAGATGCTTCTTGGAATTATTCAGCAGGAAAAAAAAAATAAAAAGGGGGATGGGGGTAGATCTGAAGCACAGACTTTTAGACAGCTGATCTCCAGGCAGACTACCAAATCTCAGACAACTTCTAAAGAGGGTGAAGTGGTGGACAGCCATCAGCTTCGGGCTTAACACAGTTTTCCAGTTATCTTGCCTGTTTCTTTTCAGCCAGGTCCATACTATGAGCCAAAGCAAGATGTCCTTGATTGATTTCAATTCCAAGAGAAAAGCCTAACAGAACAATGAATGTCATTAAATATCTAAGTAACTGAAAGGTGAAGGACAGAATTATTCTTCCTGAATTTCAGAAACTGCATTAAATTCATGACCTAAGTTTGCATGGTACATATTCAAAGCATTATCAGCTTCTCTTTTTTATCTTCCTGAACTTAGGTAACCTAACTTGACAGATGTAAGCACTTTTGTTATTCAAAGCTCCCAGGACAAGAGTAGAAGTAACTGTACAGGAGCAGATAAGCCCACTATATTACCTGCATAACTGGGAGTTTATTGATGTCATAAATCAGAAAAAATGAAGAAAAGAACATTTAGAATGTCATCAAATGTATTGATCACACAGAGAGAGGGACAGAACAGTAAATTTAAAACTGGAAAACATTAAAGCACACACTTTGAATTCATAAACTGATGATTTCTACTTCTCTAAAGGGAAAAAAAAATGATAGATTCATTCCCTGTAAACCTTTGGACAGTCTAGAAATGTAAGCTAGTGCTTCAGAACCTAGAAAGAAACACAGGAGCAGAGGACAGTGACAACCTGCAGATGACAGCTTCTAGAGAGTTTCTCTGGGCTTTTTTATATTGATAAATGGAGCTGAAGGCAGAACCATGGAGCCATGTTCTCAGTGTTCGTGCTACCAGGAATTGTGTAGTCCCACTCCCCATGAAAAACATCATTCCTGTCCTCTCTCCTGTCCTCATTCACCTCCTTGTTTGTGCACGTAAGCTTTCATGAGGCCACATGTTGAAGCACAGTCTCTAGATTAAAATTATGCCAAACAAAAAATGAAAAAGAAAAACAAAAGAGGCAAGAACATTTAATTTGACCAAGCTCAGTACTGAAATTGGTAAGCCACAAGGCTTTGGGGAAAGAAGAAGGAAGGCTGTGTTTAACCATGAGCAGCAGAGTAGCTCTTGTCAGCAAGGGTTTAGAACTTACCACTATTTCCCTTTTTACACCCAGTGGTGAATTATTTACATTCTACCACTTTCTGTTCAAGATCTGTGGAAAATTTTAAAGGTACAGCCCAAAACTACCACAATGTCTCATTCTCATCTCATGTTCGTATCCCCATACCATGGTGGAAACTCACCCAGTTATAAATACACCCCACTGGAAAGGTGTATTTATTTTACTTTTCAGCTGCCTTATTCCCAGTGTCTCTTCACAGAAGAGCACAACACAGGGCAGCACAGGGCTGGGACAAGCAGTCAGAGCAGGGATGCTGCTGATGGCACCTTCCCAGAAGCGATGCCCAAGGACCCAAAGAGAGCAAAGTGACTACAACTGTTTGGCCTTACCTCAACTATGCTCAGGGTTTTAAAAAATATCCCCCTGGCCTTCAGCAGTTCAAAGTCCAACCCACTTCCATCTTGCTGGGATGCCCAAACCACCCTCGAGGATCTCAAAGCAATTCAGCAACATTCATTAACCACTGCAGGTTTTATAGCCCCCCTTCAAGGTCCTACATGTCTAAGACCCCATTTTATATCTGGGTAAACAAAGGTGCAGAGAAGTGACATGATTTGAAAGAGGTTACATATTAAATAACCAGTGGAGTCAAAAATAGAAATTCAGTGTTCTCACTCCCAGATTTTAGCTGGCTAAATACCACATACCTTTTTACCCCTATCAGTCCAGCAGCCAAGGTATTGTCCCACACAAGAATGAGTCACGGTTCCACACCAAAGAAAGCCCAGCGTGCAAAATGCGTATGTGGAATTTCCTTCTATACAAAGTAGTTTAGTGCTATAGAATAAACCTAAGAGGAGCAAATTAGGTTTTCTTTTCTTTTAAGCACTAGGCCAAGCATCTGGAGGAAATAAAGCATTATGGAAATATGTGACTTCACTCAAAGCAAAGAGTGAGCTTTCCACTCAACATGTTCCTATGCTAGGCTTACAATGCACCATGTGAGCACAAGCATCACTCCTCTCAAGTACTTTATTTTTACAGAAAGAAGGACCATGTTGTCTCCCCTTACTGGTAGGAGAGTGCATTACCTTGCACTCCCAGCAAGAGGACATTCTCTTCCAAAACTTTGGCCAAATTAGACTCAACAAAAGCAAAAGTAAGTCCTCTTAAAAATACACAGTAAATAGAATAACTTTTCTTATTATTTTCACAAAAGTGTACAGGAGATTGAAGCAAAGACTTTTCCTAACAGTCAAACAATCCCAGGCTTACATCTGAGCCCCTCACAAACTGCTTCTGTTTCAAAAAGACACCTGTGCCTGCTCTGCACTAAAAAAAAATATCCTAGCATCTGCACAAGACTTTTCTTCTCAGGAGACAAAGAGGTTGGCTCATGAAGAACAGGTGATCACCTGGGGCTATGCATTCATTCCAGCTGATGAAATATTGACCGTCTGGAATAGAACACTCTCTCCAGAACATGACAGAACTAGATTCAAGTCTCTGTTCTTTCTGATTTAGCCCAGAGACTTGAACTTCAGGTTACCTCCACAGCAAGCATACACCTACATCTTTAATTACTTACTCTTGCTCAGCATGGAGCGATAAACTGACAACCTTATTGACAGACTTTTTCCTTGGCTTGTAGTTGAAGATGAAGTCAAAATTTCAACCAATCATCTTATTCTGGTACAGCGCTCTCTGCTAATGCTAGTGGATCAAGAGGTATGAAGGAAATAGCAGACTCTTGTGCAGAAATGCTAATTCTTATCTAGTTCAGTGACTTCAGACAACTGCACCATCTCATGGCTAGTCAAGCCATGAAAGTACCTGTAAAAACTTTCACTGTGCTATAGACATTAGGTCCATCAGAACCACAGTTCTGTGAGCGATGCAAAACAGCCTCCAAAGGCAGTAAATCTGGATTCAAGCTACTAAAGAGATCTGACACAGCCAGAACAGGTATAACAAAAAGCAAAGATGAATTTCCTTAAACGGAAGGCACAGATTTCATTCACTCACTCACTGCATTCAGATATCACTTGGTGTCATAGCATTAAGGAACATTTTTCTGTTGGCGCAATGATTACTGATCATCAACAATTCATCAGTGCAAGGCCACCACTATGTCAAGCTAACCAAAACTGCAGCTCTGGACATGTCTTGATGTTCATTCTTGTCTCCTTGCAAGGCATCCAGCTGGACAGGTAGGTGCACCCTGGAATAACCTTGATGTGTCATGGCTGGAATTTCCTCAAGGAATGCCTTGGTTGTGAGTAATCCGTACAACTCGAGGGTCAAAATCATTAATCTTCTTTAGTAAGCCTTTTAACAGCTTCAGCACAACCACTAACCTGCTTCAATGAGCAAATCATCTGTCTTCTTAATGAGACCACTGATTACAAAAGTTGGTACCCGGGTAAATTAACAAAACCGTTCTCCAGTAACTGCTGTCCTTCTGAAAATACACCTGCCCTGCTACAATCTAACTCTCCCATCTTGAACTGGCTAAGTCACAGAATCAATACATTCAAGCTGCACGTACTTCTACCCTTTTAAACAGTACATAACTCTAATTAATATATACATTAATCTGTAAAGGGATTACAAAGTGGATTTGGAAACACTCCCCTCCCCACAGATGCATGGAAGTAGTGGAAGAGCTCCTGCCTAGAATATCATTTATACTGTTGAATAAAGGAATTCATACTCTTCAGTTCTCTATTGAACACATTAGAGAGTCTTAAATTTCCTTTGAACATTACTGTCAGTTTCATGAAAGTTTATTCTGTTCCTCTGACTATGAAAACAATACTATTATCTAAGAAATATTTTCCCCATGTTGCTGAGGGGAAAAGCACTTTCACAATCTCACTAAGGATGACACTATAAACACATGTGATTATCTTAACCAGTGCCATGCTTCATTGAAATATCTGGAAATACTGCACAAACTGTAGCATGTCTACATGATTAAGGAACTGGAGCACATGCCCTGTGAGGAAAGGCTGAGAGCCCTGGGGCTTTTTAGTCTGGAGAAGAGAAGACTGAGAATAGATTTCTGTTTATAAATAACTGAGGGCTGGGTGTCAAGAGGGAGGGCACAGTCTCTGCTCAGTTGCACCTTGTAATAGGACAAGGAGCAATGGACAAGGAGGTTACACCTCAACATGAGGAGCAACTTCTTCACTGTGAGGGTCACAGAGCACTGGAACGGGCTCCCCGGACAGGTTGTGGAGTCTCCTTTTCTGGAGGCTTTCAAGACCCATGTGGATGCATTCCTGTGCAACCTGCGCTAGATTCTATGGACCTGCTTTGGCCGGGGGTTGGACTTGATGGTCTTCAGAGGTCCCTTCAAACCCCTAGCATCCTGTGATCCTGTATGATCCTATTACACAGGCATCATTTAATTGAGCCTCTAGTTGCTTAAAGGGGGCTCCAAAACCCGAGTTTAGTGCAACTATGCCCCAACTGCATCTCAAATGTATGCTTGAGCAAAAGTTATGACAGCTTCAAATGGTTTTGCAAGCAGAGCTTGCTTTTTATATTATAATTAATGCTAACAGTAAGCAAAACTTCTCAACAAAAGCAGCTCATTCTATAGCTGAATATTTCAAGACAGATTTTTAATCTACTTTCTGTCAAAGCAATTGTTTTAAGAGAATGAAATACTTAAATAACATAAAAATACAAATATCCAGGTTTACATTTCCCTAGGCTTATGAATGTGTTTTGCATGCAATCATAAAATCAGACCTGCAAGCTTGCCCAGTTTTTACTAGTTTTTGCCACATCTGATATTAAAATAATTCCTGTGCATTTTAGACAACTATTTATTCATTTTACCTCATTGAAGGAATGCAAGAGCATAGAGAAGAAGCTTATCTGCCTAGTTTGAAGCCTATTTACTACTATTTACTTTCTACTTGTTAGCAAAACTGAAGTTTTAGGAAACCTAGCGCACGTGGTAGGTTCAAAGCTTTCATTAAGAACCTTACTGTAACACATTATCAAGTGGAAGGGAACCTGGCACTGTGTGCTACAGAAGACCAGTCTCCAGTTCCAATATACCAGTGTAATCTGGTCACTGCAAGCTCACAGTAACAAATAAGTGGCTCACATATAATGGAGCTTGTGCTCAAAACTTTTTTAATAATAGCTCTTTTTCAGAACACTCTTTTATTCAGACCGTAAGCCAGAAAAGAAGTGATCGCCTGCCAGAATCCTGAAACAAAACCAGCATGGACTTTCTGACTTGTGTGTTTGAAGTATGAAGTTAAAAATAATAGGCATGTACAAAATCACCACATATATACCCCAATTTACACCCTTCAGAACACACCCAAGCTGAAAGAAATCTCTTCTCTCTGCCACCATACCTCCAAACTGAGCTGTTTATACAATACAATACAATACAATACAATACAATACAATACAATACACCAGGTTGGAAGAGACCTTCAAGATCATCGCGTCCAACCCATCAACCAATCCAACCCACCCAACAACTAAACCATGCAGCCAAGCACCCCATAAAGTCTTCTCCTGAACATCTCCAATGAAGGTGACTCCACCACCTCCACGGGTATGGCCAGCAGGAGCAGGGAGGTCATTCTGCCCCTGTACACTGCACTGGTTAGGCCGCACCTTGAGTACTGTGTCCAGTTCTGGGCCCCTCAGTTTAGGAAGGATGTTGTCTTGCTGGAGCATGTCCAGAGGAGGGCAACAAAGCTGGTGAGGGGTTTGGAACACAAGCCCTATGAGGAAAGGCTGAGGGAGCTGGGGTTGCTTAGCCTGAAGAAGAGGAGACTGAGGGGTGACCTTATTGCTCTCTACAACTACCTGAAGGGAGGTTGTAGCCAGGCAGAGGTTGGCCTCTTCTCCCAGGCAGCCAGCACCAGAACAAGAGGACACAGTCTCAGGCTGCGCCAGGGCAGGTTTAGGCTGGATGTTAGGAAGAAGTTCTACACAGAGAGAGTCATTGCCCAGTGAACCACCCAGCTGCCATGTGTTTTCTCTCTTCCAGACCATGTGCTTTTTTCCTAAGAAAAATCTGAAACAGCAACACAAACCAATCCATGCTTCATCTGCCTGCTGCAGGCTACGGACCATAGCCTCCAACGCCACGTCAGGATCAGTTATTTTACCTGCCCAAAAATCTCTGCATGACCAGACTCAACTACCTTTCCCATGTGAGTCACAAAGTTCTGATCTCAAACTCAAATGAAGATGGTCATTAGTTATTTAAATGCTAGGAGAGCTCACCAGTCCTCCTCACAGCTCAGCTTCCCATCACACTCAGAATGCTACAACCACAGAGAGGGTCATTTCTCCACACAGCTCCACATTTCGTTCTATGTGCTGGAGCATGTCCAGAGAAGGGCCACGAGGATGATCAGAGGGCTGGAGCTCCTCTTCTATGGAGACAGACTGAGAGAGTTGGGGCTGTTCAGTCTGGAGAAGAGAAGGCTCCATGGAGACCTTATTGTGGCCTTCCAGTATCTGAAGGGGGCCTACAAGAAAGCTGGGGAGGGACTTTTCAGGGTGTCAGGTAGTGATAGGACTAGAGGGAATGGAGCAAAAATAGAAATGGGCAGATTCAGATTGGATATTAGGAAAAAGTTCTTCCCCATGAGGGTGGTGAGACTGGAACAGGTTGCTCAGGGAGGTGGTAGAAGCCCCATCCCTGGAAGATTTTAAGGCCAGGCTGGATGGGGCCTGAGGCAACTTGACCTAATGTGAGGTGTCCCTGCCCATGGCAGGGTGGGGAGGAACTGGATGATCTTTGAGGTCCCTTCTAACCCTGACAATTCTGTGATTCTGTGAAAGAAGTTATCGGGGTCCCTGGGTAGCAAATTCTTCAATAAGGCTGACAGTTCATTCTTCTTCAACAGAGAATAGAAGAATCAGCAAAGTCCTTGCTTGCTGTAAAGGCTGTGTGAGGTTCTAATCTGAAGAGACCTGCTTTAAAAAGAACAGTGGCTAGCACCAAAGGAAACACAACTCCATTTCCCATTGGAAGAGTACATGTAGAGGGTATTTTAGAATATTCTTAGAGGAGAACAAATCAGAACACTGCTTCTGGGAAAAAATTCCCCTTTGGCCATCATGTCAAAAGGACAATTTTATTGCCAGGTGGTTTACAAAGCCCCCAGTGTGAAACAGCAACACTGGCCTGGGCTGACTGAAGCACATAGCCCCGCAGACCAGCAGCATTCAGCTAGCTGGTTCTCCAAGCACAGGGAGAGGAGCCTGGCAGGGTGTTCAGGCACCCCATTTACAGACCTAACTCCATGCTTTTGAGGAAGGCAGGTCATCTGTGAAAGCACTGCCTGAGCTCCCCAGGAAGGAAAGCTGGTGGAAGCTTTACCACAAGGATACTTTCTGAGAAACTAAGGTCCTGTGGAGAGCGCATAGAGCTGCTCCATTTTACCATCTATGTTAAGCACCCATTACCCTGTGTTGCTAAGAAAGTAGTCTAAGATTAAACTATGGTTTTAAAAATAAGAAAAGATGGGCATGCTGCACGTAATTCTGTAAGGACACCACACCCTAAACACATTGTTCCTCTAACCTTTACAGTGAGCACAAGGAACTGGGCAGCACGCTGATGCCAGTGAATCTGCCGTCATTTAGGAAGTCTAAAAGCCCACATCTGAGTGGCACTCAGCACAACCCAGTCTGCTGCTTTTTGCCTTGGAGAAGAGAGGGAACAGCTGCTTAGAGCAGCAAACTCTGCCCAGTCAGCCAAATCCTGCCACCTGCACATGCACCAGAGCCGCTCACGCACCACAAGGGCGGAAGGGAGGGAGAGGAAGGGATGGAAGCTCACGGCTTCCTGAACGTATGCAACCCATCACCCTTAACACAGTAAAGCATGAGTTCTGTCCAGTGAAAATAAGTTACTTGAGTCAGCTGAACTAAGAACCCTATGACAGACTTTGCCCACATCCAATAATGCCTTCATGGTGATTGTTCCCAATGAAATCAATAGTCCTTAGCAAATAGACCCACACCAAGGACTGCAAAGCCCTCTTAACTCTGAGCATAGGCTGCCTGGACTGCAGGGAAGAGCCATACCACCCCCTACCCTACAACAACCAGCAAAGGGCAGAACAGGGTGGGGGAAGCACACCATAATTTGTTATTGTCAGCACTAGCTGCAAGGCATTCCCCACCCAGAAATAAAGGGCACATGAGGAATGACCTAGGCTTCTGCAATCTCTCAGATGGCATTTCTCCTTCCTGTCACCTCCCCAGGTCTAAAGGTACATACTGACCCAACAGCAGTAACTGCTCAGTATGGATATGAGCAGCTTGCTCTAGCTCCTGCTAAACTGAAGTCACTCATCTCCTAAATAGCAGCAATTGCTAAGTGCCATGCTTTTCAAAGAAGGAAAACTGAGTGCCTTTTGGTTCCATTTTTGGAACTGTGCTGTAATCTGTGCAGCTATAGAGCTGCAGCTGACACTACTGCACCCTTTGCGATCACCAGAGTAAGGCAGCAAAAATATCCACTGAATTTTCGGCATATTGGTCCGACACTCCCTTTTCCCCTATGCCCACAGCATCTGTAATCTTCCTTCCAAATCCTGAAACACAATTAGAAACCTTCCCTGTCTTAAAATCTTCTTTACTTAAGTACGTAAACCTTAATTGCACTTTGCTGATACAGTTTAAAAATACATGGAAATTCTGCCAGATGTCCATGGCTAGTGGATCTGCTGAGGAGCAGCTCAATCTCAGGGATGTGAGCCTGGTTAATTACCCTTCTGCACAGCAACTGATACAATTACATATTTAACTACACCAAGCTCAACCTTATATGCTGCCAAATAGAACAGCATGAAGCTCTGAAATAAGATTTCATTTTTTGCCTTTCCTCTGTGCAGCCTCACATCAGCAGGAATGAGCTTGCAGATGAGCTGAAAGAGTTTCTTTTCTAAAGCCATGCTCTTCTTCTACTGTCCAGTAAGCAGAAAATGGAATAGATTACATATAAACTACAGCAAGACCCATGAAAACTAGGTGGGATTTTTTGTTGTTTCTTGCAGTTATTATCCTGGCACCTTTAGATGAATATGCAATCAGAACAGAAATCTTTACCAGGAGAAAAAAATGAGAACACATTGTGCTATAAGCAGAGCAGTCGAGCTTTAGCACATTTTCAACCCAGTTATTAACATCTCAATAACTGCTTTTAGAAGCACTAAACAGAATGCTGCTTTTTTCAGTGTCACTTTTGGTTGAAAACACTATTTTTTAAAAAAAGAAACAGCTGAATTCCCAATCCAGATCACCCTTTTTAGTTCACACTGAAAAGCTCCAGCCAAGTCTTGCATCCAACTACACCAGTAGCAAAGTAATTTTAAGACAACTTAAGGTAAGTAGTTAAAGCACTCATATGCCTTATATATTATTTAAATAAAACTTAAAAGCCAAATATTTCATAATCACTAGCAACAATTTGGTCAAAAGCATCTTGACATCATCTACTGTTTCAGATGCGTGCAAGATGTTAACGACAGTAACTGACAGTTAATGACAACATAATAATTTAAGTGTGTTGACAGTTATTGAACTGAATGCACTTCAGAGAAATGCAAATGCAAGAGGAGAGCAGCTACAGCTCCATGAGTAATGTGTGCCCTGGATTC
Organism: Picus viridis; assembly: GCA_033816785.1. NCBI lineage: Eukaryota > Metazoa > Chordata > Aves > Piciformes > Picidae > Picus > Picus viridis. The sequence goes on along the minus strand of CM066574.1, from coordinate 10,214,637 downwards.
TGACCATCAGCTTTACTATTTCAGTTTTGTGACCTAAATCTCCCTCCCACACCAGAAAGAAACAAACAAACCAACCAAACAAGAAATGTCTTACTTGTTCTGCCTTCTCCGTTGGCTTACTATCCGCCTGCAAAAACTGGCAGTTTTCTCTCGCCAGCTTCTGGACCAGCTCAATCCGTCCGATGTCATCTCTCCCCTGAAGCTTGCACAAAACCCCTGCCTTAAGGGTGGGAGAAAGAGCAAACAGATACTTAAATCCACAGTCCCAGGACATGACACCACCACAAATTTCAAGCTCAAAAGAAATGCAGCTGTTTTCTCATATTTGCGGTGCTTTGGTGCCACTTGAACAGAAACAAGTTGCTGCTTCCAGGGAAACAACTGGAGAGGAGCTGAGGCACATCTGACTCTCCAAATGTATCTCCTTTGGAGGAGCAAAGGCAGAGCTAACTAAATCAACCGCTCCTCTGAGTGTGACTATCAGACAGGCTGTGTTTTATTTGTTCCTGTCAGCCTGCTTCCTGTTACATAAGAGAGCAAGAGCAAGAGGTTAAAAACTCATGGGAAAGTTAGCCAGGAACAGCCCTGGAAAAAGAATGAAGTGCAACACAAGGCACTCCTAAAAATAACAGGCTACAACTCCCTCTGCTCCCACTCCAACCATTTTTCACATATGCAAGCCTCAAGAGGTAAAAGACGCTTGAGTCATATTTATCTGTTCTGTAAATAACAAACCAATATCTCCTGGTTTTGTCTAGGGAAGAAAATGAGATTTTCTTTAAAAACTATGCTAGAACCATTTTTTCAATTTATTTTTTGGGTAATATTCTGCCACTTATTCAAGCTATGCCAGCAGTGTTTTGTCAAACATTCAGCACAGGTTGCTTTATAAAAATGCCATACATATACATATGTATTTATATATGTAGGCAGATTCATGCTTGCACACAGGCATACCAGATGCATCACAAAGTTGGCTGATGAGGGCTAAACTGCTCCCTGCAAAGCCACGGGTACTATCACTATCTGTGATTTGGTCATGGATAGAGCCTCTGCATAACTGAGGCCTGGCATTTATTATCCCAGGTGTTTCCTGATGGGAACAGCATATGCATTGGGAGGGTCAGGCTTGTGGCATATCTATGGTATTGACATGGCTTTACAGGCAATCTGCAAATAAACTGTTTTCCCCACTTCCTCTACCCTTCTCTTTGTACTGTTTATCCTAATTCTAACTGAATTGGTGTCTGCTCCAAAACATCTTATGCATCAGGACCAAAAGCCAGGGATGCCTTGACCACCAATCCATAGTGCCATGGAGACTCTTTAGCCTTGAGAAACTCCTGTCCATGACAGCTGAAGGTGTGAGAGTACCCACCCAAACCGTCCTACAGTTCATTGGTTTCCTATAGGAAAAGAGAAATGGAGGTTAAAGTTTCTTCATCTGTGGAGGAAAACAAATCTACTTTCTGAGTAAGTGTTTTAATGCTGATTGGGAAAAAAGAAAAAGAGTTTCACCACCATGACTCAAAAGAGTCATCCATGCTGAATTATTTGAAAACATTTACATGCTTGCATTCCTCCAGTCTGGATGAAGACATCTCCTCACAAGCCTGCATCAGACACTTGTGCTCTGGAGGAAAGAATTTCAGATGCCACCAGTGTTTTGTGTGTCCTTTCTTTGGCACTCAGCCTCCTGAGAAACACAGCTTTCCCACAAGGAACCTATGCCATACTTTGAAGGTCAGAAATCCACCAAGAAAACAAGGAAGGGCAGCACCTAACCTGAAGGTCCTTATATTTTCTATTCCAATCCAAAGACACTGATACATAAACAGGTCTGGCACACCATTTATCACCTGCTGATCAGGAGAGAGACTGACTATCAAAAGTGGAAGAATGTGCTGAAGCAGTTGTCCAAAGTAGCATAATCACTAGAGAAAAAGAGAAACTAAAGAAGATAACTGGGTTTTTTGCTCTGCAGTAGACATTTTCAAATGGTCTGATAAAATGCTTCCCAGAATTCCCCTTTATCTCCAGAAATTTACAAAGGGAATCTAGGTAATCATCACAGACTTAGCTTAGATCTGATGCCTGCCCTTCACAACACTTTGATGGCTTGGTGACATCAACTAGAGACAAACCTGCATATTTCATGGCTTTGGGATGCTTCTAGCAGATAATACAAAATCTGTGTGCTGTAATCTACCCAGGCTTGTAGGCTACAGACAACTCAACATCATGGCCTGTTAGGACTTTGGGTCTACAAAGATTTACAGTTCATCTAGATCTGGGATCTTAGTACTGTGGAGGCCCTTTCCACAACTTGTGCCCAGACTATGACCCACAAGTGGCATAGATGCTGATGAGTCCCTGTACTTCAAATATCAGATGGACATTGACACAAATGCACTGTTCACTCTGCTGAACAAATACGTATTGATCTTCAGTATATGAAGCAAAACCCAATGGTTAAAAACCCTTACATGGGAGGGGGACTTCAGGTTTAGGGTAACAGTTAGCTTCAGCATGTTCCAGTGGAAGAAACATCCCAGAGAACAACTTTTTGAATGGGCCTCACTCTCACACCTCCTGCCCTCTGCCTGTGTTCAGACAGAGTATATTATTGCTGATGAGCACCCTGGGGATGAGCACCCCAGGGAAGAAATCTAGACACAGGCCCATTCACCCCAGCACACCACACTGTATTCAAACTGGCAATTTGATTCAAGAATCATATTGTCCTGTTTCAAACAGCCACCAAGAAGAAAGCTTACATTTTAACATATCTTCTCCTCCCTCAAATCTCTCTTAAATTTGAAGAGCTGCACAGAGGATAAGAGGTAAACTAAAAAACTTCTGGGAGGTCTAAGGTATTATCAAGCTAATTGTACAGGCTTGGCTCTGGGAGCAAAGAATGTGCTTTAAATACAAAAGGTTAAATGTGCTTTTTCATAATTAAGAGTTAAAATATGAATCCTTGACTTTTAATTCTGATTTCCTCAGCTGTGTTGCTGTTCCACTATAAATCTTTCCACTAAATACTTGTAAGAAAAAATCTAGGGCAACTAATGAATGAAGCGATGACAGCTTCCAAAAGCTGGTTGGGAAGATACTAATAGTGTCTCCTATTACTCCTTATTTTCACTAGTCAACATAAATTTAATTTAAAACCAGTATCTTCAAAGGTGTTTGTCAGATAAAAGGGCAAAGGCAAGCTGCCCTATCTGCGAAGTGCAATTCTGGTTTGTATTTTGTGCTGGCACACACCCTCCAAAACCCCACATCCTCTAATTCGCACGCACCAGCAGAGCTACATGTGCTAACTGAAGTGAGGGTGAAAATCACAACATTGCTTATTGTCATAAAATCATAGAATTGTTTCAGTCTAAGATCAAGCCCAACCATCAACCCAACCCATGGCCATTAAATCATGTTCTGAAATTCCACGTTCACACGTTTTTGGAACACCTCCAAGGATGGTGACTCCACCACCTCCCTAGGCAACTTATTCCAATGCCTGACCATGTCTTCAGCAAGGAAAATTCTCCTAATATCCAAACTAAACCTCCCCTAGCACGATTTCAGGCCATTTTCTCTCATTCTATCACCTGATACTACAGAGAAGAGACCAATCAATAGGTTGGACATGATGATCTCGAAGGTCTCTTCCAACCTGGTTTATTCTATTCTATTCTATTCTATTCTATTCTATTCTATTCTATTCTATTCTATTCTATTCTACTCTAACCCTACCTCACTACAACCTCTTTCAGGTAACTGGCTTTAATTTATTGAATTATAAAAGTGCATAGGAGCTTTATATTAAGGCTTTACTAACATTCACAGCACAAAGGTATTATAGTTGAAGGTGTTCATGCAATATTTGAAATAAAAAACACTTAATGGGATGGAAAGTAAATTAGTCACTAATGAGGTTGGAAAAGGAAAGGAGCTGACAACACATTTGCTGTTTCAGCACATCTACTGAAAAATATTTCCTTTGCAAAGACCACAAATAAATATGCTGGCAGTGACATGGAGGTGAATGAAGGCAGCCCTAGGCAAACAGGATGGGATATATGTAGGGTTTTTTTATCATTATTTACAATGTTTGTAGCATGCTTGGGTTTAAAAATCTCTGTACTTAAGTTTTCCCACACTTCTACCAGTTTTGTCAAGCAGCTCCAATGTAAGTCAAGCCTATGTCCTGCAGAGTGGTGTTCAGAGCAGGCACCACACCCTTCAGCTCTGCCAGCAGAAGAGATTTATTGTGGTTTGTTTTTTTTTTCCCACTGTACATCTGTGCCTGGTGAAAACACTCTAATTATTAAAGGCTTCACCTTTGATCAACCTGAAAACTGAAAACCAAATGCCACTGCCTCAAAAGAGCATTTGCTTTGCTCCAGTGATATGGACACTCACTAAAGTGAAAAAAAGACAACAGAAATAATTATTTGCACCCCTAAACCACACTGCATTGGGCGTTTGCAGGATGGTGCTTTTATGGCATTGACAAACAAACCCGAGCAACGGCTGCTTTGATAATGCTCCTGCTTGCCTCCCAGTTGGGAAGTTCAACACTTTATTTTATTTTATTTATTTTAAATGGGTTTCAAATTCTTTCAATTTTCAGAAGCTGGTTTCCAGTCAGATAAAAGCTGAGCAAATTCTGTCTTTCACACATTCAGCATTTTAGCAGGGCCAGGTGTTACAAGATAAACCAGAGACAAAAACTTCAGGCTGTACATGTAGGAAAGAGAAAAGCTGGCAAGTGATGGGGGACACAAGATTTGCAAGAGGAATAGAGGAAAAGAAAATAAAAGAAAAGAAAACAAAACAAACAAACAACCCCAACCACACAACAAAACCAGTCAAGACTGGAAGAAATCCATCTTAAATTAAAAGCAATAATCAGTGCCAATACAATAAGCAATACATTTGCACAGTTTGAATGCACAAACTGAATGACTGAGTGAACTGTAGATGAACCAAACAAGATTCTCAGAATTAAAAACAGTAAGCAATTCCATGATAAAATACTCTAAAAGGCAGTTACATTTCTCCTGAGCAATATCTTTGTTGTAAATGAGGGCAGTTTGGGAAGGAAAGAAAAAGGTTGTTGCTCACACTCGAGTGACTAATAAGTATCCTCATTTCATTGCATGTCTATTTACAGTGATTAAAATTCAATCAAAATGTCATGTGCCCCTGCCTCCCAAAACACATCTCATTTTATTTTCACATCTGGTATATGCTATGTGTATTATCTAAAAAGAGCAGAGAGATAGTTGAAGAATACTGTGTGATTGCAATATCATGGTGTTAATTCCCAGAGTAATCATCAATCTTATTCTAAATAGTCACGTAAGACAAGACTTTCCAGCAGACTTTCTCCTTCCTACAGGCTCCCTGCACAGAACATCAAGGAAAATCCATTTCCCAGAGCTATTGAAAGCAGATCCTTCATCTTGTAGATCTGAAAAAGTTCCCAAGACACCATTAATCATACACATTTACCTGAGCATCAGAGGTATCCTTGAGCTCTTCTAGTCCTTTCATTTCTTGACTGTTGTTTTCTTCATTTTGATGAATTGCTAAAGTAAGAACAAGAGAAGGTATTGGAAGCAATCAGGTTTAAATCAGAAGCAGCAGCAAAGCAGCGTGGTCCAGTTTAGATCATGTAGGATGACCATTCAAGAAACCCTGTTCCAAGTTCACCTTTCTTGTTAACGCTGTGAATGGTTTTGAAATAAAGCTACAGCATTCACCTTATTGGGTTTGAATAAATCCTAAATAAGGTATACCTTATTTTCTTCCAGGAAGTAAAATGCAGTACCAAATAGTTATATAGTCTGCCTACTGTTAGTCCTGTAAAATGGTGGCATTTAAGGAAACTCCACTTTTCCATACATTATAACAAGACCTGATGATTCATAAAGAAGTCATCCATCCCTTAATTTTCATTATATTGCAAGAAGGTCAATTCAGACTAAATAAAATAAACAGATTTATCCTTCACCTCAGCCTTAGGAAATTCTTTACAAGCGAAGTAATGTGAATCTTAACAAACACCACTACTATCCATGGAAGTCATCTCTGAAAATAAATGGTAGCAGAAGATGATCTACCAAAGGTTACTCACTGTTGGCACAGTAAGAGAAACTTTGCTTAATTAACATTGGTTAACACTAGTGAGTTTTGCCAGACTTCAAACAAAAAAGGTTTGGATCAGACATGTAAGTTCTGGACAGATAGAAACCACAGATATCAGTTTCCCTAGCCACAGAAACAAGGATTGCTTTTGCAGAGACACATCAGACTTCCATATTGCAAATTGCGATAGGTAGGTTGTTTTGCTAGCTATAGTCCAAGATACCCGTCCAGCCACCGCACCCACCTGCTGTATTTTAGTGGGGCATTAAAATCTCAAGCCACTCTCAAATCTGACATATGGGAAGTTAGGAGGGTCAGACCAAATGAAACAACTGAGAAGCGACTTTACCTTACACCATGCTCATTTACTTACAAGCCCCACACTCAAATATCATCAATCTTGTGTAAACATCAAATGATATGCCAGTGTAACCACAGCAGTTGTGACAATAAAAGCGTCCTTGAAGCAGAAGAGCTGGCAAATCCATTTCCTGAGTAATGCCAAGCTCACGGCTTTGATGGATGAGTAGCTTGTGTGCTTGCTTCTGTACTTCCACTTTTCCACCACCTTTCTCCTTCACCCCTGGGCACCTAAGCTGGTCATCAGGCTAGATCTGAACAGTCACAGCCCACAGCACAGTGTTTTCAGACAAGGATCACCAGTCCTGTTTTGCCTTACAGCTATGTCTGTGAGCTGAAGCAGCCCAAGTTTGATCGGCGAACACATGAGTTGTAGAGGTAGCAGAATTGCCTTCCTCAGCCACCCTCACCTAAGCTCTCTTCAACCTCCAGCCTGAATCTTTAGACATATAACCAGGTTAACATATCTGAGCTTATACATGCAAGGTGAGCCTTGAGATCTCTCTTGTATTTCAAAAGGTGCTCAAAGGTATTTCAAAAATGCAGCCAAACCTTTAGGCAGTATCCAGTAACTTAACAGGAAAGCAACTTTAGACCATTCTTGATCCCCAAAATTAAGCATAGGGATTTATTTCCTTTTTACTGCAGGATTTCTGATAATATTCATATAGGGTAAAATTCTTTCTTCTTCCCCCACTGTTATGTTATTGGGGGAAAAATTAAAAAGGTAAAAAAGAAGTAATTATAAAAGGGGAGGGGAGAGGGGAAGTAGGTTTGTCAATACAATTTATTCCATTCAGGGATCTTTGTTATAAAAGGAAAACAGAGGTCTGGTTTAAATCTTCGCTAGTGGGTTTGCTAGCGTCACTTTAACAGTCAGCTTCTGAAATTCAAGATGAATGCTGACAACGCAGGGTCAACCAATAGCTGTAATACATAGCATGTGTAATGGTGATTATATCCCAGCAGCATTTAAAGCTAGGCAAAATCAAAATGCCCTTGGGACACTGGCATATATCTGCCCTAGGCTGGAAAAGCAGTAATCAAAGTGATTGCCTCCATAGCCCAGTGTGGCCCCAACTTTTCTAGTGCGGGACAGGGTTTCTATCCAACCAGACTGGGGCTCTGTGCAGTCCCTTTCCTTATAACCCACCTCCCAGTCTTCCTGCCCAAGAGCCATCCCATCCTCTTGCAGACAGAATCACAGAATATATCTGGTTGGAAGAGACCTCAAAGATCATCCATTCCAACCCTCAACCCAGCACTGAAGGGTCAACATTAAACCATGTCCCTAAGCACCAGGTCCATGTGCCACTTGAACACCCCAGGAATGGTGACTCTACTACTGCCCCCAGGCAGACCACCCCAATGTTTGATAACCCTTTCAGTGAAGATACATTTCCTAATATCCAGCCTAAACCTCCCCTGGAGCAGGTTGTAACTATTTCCTCTAGTCCTGTCACTTGTCATCAAGGAGAAGAGGCTGGCTCCCTCCTCACTCCAGTCTCCCTTCAGGCAGTTGAAGAGAGCAGCGAGTTCTCCCCTCAGCCTCCTCTTCTACATGTGCATGACCCCATTCTACCCACTGGCCTTGTGTGAAATACAGAGGGCTCAGGACATCTATTTGTCCAACACTAGTTAGAACAACAAGCATGAGCCATGAATGCTGCAATTCCAGAAGGTGTTAATGAATTATTTAAAAAGACATTTGTTTGAGCAAATTGCTTAAGTCTGGCTGTGTTAACATAAATCCAACATTTCCCCAACTCTCCTTCCAGTTTTCTGATTTCTCCCAAAATCAATTTGCTGTAGCCTCTGATGAGCAAAATATCCCCTCAGACACTGGCTATTAATCAGTGTATTTAGAGGAGTGGCACCTTCCTAGTAACAAGACCATGAGTCTGGGTTTAAGTGATTTTCATTGATCCAGCCAGCTTTTCTGACAAGCCTGAGCAGATGTGTGCTCCACAAACAGCTGTGCCAGGGGAAAAGGTTAGTGGCTGTCAACTGGCTTCTTGTCATTGGCCTCTATTACAACTGTCCTCTTCCCCGACCAGTGCCAGGGAAGACCTTCAAAGAGCATCATGCTATTGTTAACCTGGCTGGGCTGGCTGATTAACAAACTGATGATCTGGATGAGGAACCAGTGATAAGCAGCAAACACCCAGGGTTGGAGGCAGTAATATCGTTTACCCAGAACACAGGGAAAGAGAAGAGGATATCTATCCACAACCCCAAATCATACAAGTACCCTTGGGTGCTGAAAAATTTTAGCATGAGCAGAGTTAAAGATAATGAGAAAATTACCTCAGTTTTGATGCATCCTAAGTACAGGGTTTAAAAAAAAAAAAAAAAAAAAGGCTGTTTTTATCAGTAATTTCACAACTCAGTTCTGAAAAAAACTTTAAAAGCTCATAATCCAAAGCCAGATCTTGGCTTTGATGTTGTTTAGACCATGTAAGGAATGCAGAAAAGAATCAGTAAATATTTTCTTAAAGGAAAAAATAATCTCAGACCTCACACTGACATTCTTGAAGCCCTCTTGGGAGAGAGGGAGCAGCTGGCCTCTTTTTCATGAAATTTCCATCACAAACTTGATTTCTGTGTCCTCTCTGCTTCTTATCCAAACTCATAAGAACCAGCCACAACTGAACCACTTAATTACACCCAGGAAACAATGCTCAAGGAATCACATAATCTCATACGTTTTTCTCCATCACAAGAACACCGTCCCTTGAAGCCATACAGATGAATAACAACTCTTCATTATATTTTCTTGTTTTCTGTATGAAAAGGTTATTGCATGTTTTGCCTATAAAGACAGAAAAGGAAAAAAAAAAATCTAAACCAAAACAAACCACACATTTCTTAAAATACTCCAGTGTATTCAGAAATTTATGCTACTGGGGACTGTCACACACATAAGAAACAAACTGCTGCATCTCTACACAGTGTGCCTCTTAGCCTTGTAACAACTCACAGACGCCTCTAGAATTTGTCCAGGCACTACCCTCATGGACTCTTGTGCACACAGTGCAATTTCTGACATAAAATAAAGGAATTCAAGGGTAAATTACCACTTAGTGTAAGCTAACCATTTAGTTCTTAATAAAAAGACTTGGTGTTGCAAATTCAGCTGCAGGAAAAGCGAGCGGAAGGTTAGGGTGGAATGGGAAAGTATTTCCCAGGAGACTGATGGTGCTGGGACATTTCCCTTAAAACTGTGATGCACATTAAAAGAAGTTGAGAACTTTGGAGCTGTGCCAAGCCCTTCCTTCTCCACCAGCATGAATCCAGCTTTGCTCCCTGATGTTAATACCCCAGCACGTCTTACAAAGCAGCAGCACCAGGCAAAGGCGGTTTACCCTGACCTATTTGCATTCTATGTTTGGGCTCAGGCTTGAGACCAGAGACAGGAAAAAAATGCAAAGAACACAAAGTGACCAATTCCCTTTTCTACCTGCAGCATTTCTCCTTCTTGGAGAAGTCACCATGAAGGAAAGAAGACGTTAAATGAGCATTAGCTTGCAAATGTGTGGTTCAAATGTGTCCATTAGGGACATTAGCTTAGGGAATTCCAGGATGTTGATTTTTTTTATGGTTGCTTAAGGATCACAAGGGCCATCATCTGATCCAAGTTCCTTGTGTCCCCATGGACCAAAGCTGAGATTTCGCTAGCAGATTCTTCTATAAATTAATTTTGGAAGAGAAAATTCTTGTGGGGGAGAGCATTGTCCCTTTGTAATCCCATTTCAGCTCATTAAATCAGCAGATAAAATAACAAAAAAAGAAGAAACAAGAGAAAATAATTTTGTACTAGGTACCTCAGCAGAATCAGCCATCACACAGAACTATGAAAGGACAGAGAATGCAACCATTGCTAACACTGGAACTCAACACATCGTTTGTGTCACCATCGCCAGCCAACAGTGGTTCTCTGCTTTTACTGACACATCACAAAGTTTGAAAGCATTGGAAAGGATTTGCCTTCCTCTGCAGCATGAAGTATTACAGCCATGCTAAAGAAGCCACCTTAGCTAGACAGACTGGCATGCAATGAGGGTCACAACAGCCACCTGCAGTACAATAGGACTTATCCTGCCTATGGAAGAATCCTGCCAGGGTTACCCACAGAGCACATCTCCCTGTATTGCTCTTATATAATATAGTGAGAGACTAAATCTTGTCTCTCTTGATATGACTCAACAAAGATAAAATCACCTTTGCTGCCGACCCAGACAATAGCTAATGTGTACTGGGCAGATGACACTGGAACGACTCTCTGGAAGGTGCATAGATAAAGATTGCTCACCAGACTGCAGCTGCCCTGGAAACAATAATGGGCAGAGACCACTGCTATCGATACTCGCTGGAATATACATACCTAAAAACTGTACAAAAGATCTGAGCAACTACTGGCTCAGGAGAAGGAAAACACAGAAAGAAAAGACCTGGATAATGCCTCTGAGAAGGAAAACGGGAGAGAAGGAAAAGACCGGGGCAGTGCTGCTCTGAAGAAAACCGCAGAGAATACCAGAAGAGAAAAATGACAGACATCACCATGTAGCCTGGAAGAAGCAGACCAAGAGGAACCCTCTCTCTGTGTCCTAAGCTCTGCCTGCTACAATTCATAGAGCGGAAAAGGCTGCTCAGAGGACAGCACAGCAAACAAGGAGGACCTCTCCTCTACAGCCAAAGCTGCAGCACCCTTCCTGTAGCTGCAGCTACAAACCCAACATCTCTACATCCAAAGCTGCAGCACCCTTCCTCCACAGACCCAAAATGTCTTGGGGGTGAGGGGTGCGGTAATATAATTCCTTTCCTCTTCTCTCTCCCTATTCTCCCTCTCACTCTCTATTTTCTCTCTCTCCCCTTCTGATCCATCCACTTCATTTGTGTAATAAATACCCTAGCGGTTGATATTTTGGCCTCGTTTGTGCCTCTAATTTCATAACACAGGAATATTCAAAAGAACTGAGTCTCTTTTCCTCTCTGGACTGAGACAAATATATACCCACAGATATTGCTCTTTATGTCCCCAAACCTGAAGGTAAATTAATTGTGTTTGATGAGTAAGAATTTTAAAAGCCACATGATATAATGTGCATTATTTTATTTTAATAACTTGTCTTATTCACTATAGAATTTTAATGCAACTGAGAGCAGAGAGGACAGTTTAAAAAAAAAAAAAATCCACACATAAGCCAACTCCTGGAACCCACAGCGCTACAATCTTCCCAGAGGTTTTGCTGCATTGTGCTTTCTTCCTTTTCTGTAAATGAAGTTTCTTCTTTCTACCCTTCTGGCTGCAAAGATAACCTTCACAACACAAACCAAGGCACTAGCTCATTCTGCTGCTGCAGCCAGCCAGACTAGAACAATAACACCAGGAGAGGTGTGAACTTCCTCCCTTTGGCTTAATAGGGTGTTAACTTTGAAAGCTAATTATTTAAATACTTAAGACACGACCTGCCATCACGGTTAACCATTTTGCTGCTTAATAGCAGGCAGGGACATCTGTCCTGTAAGCAACTTACTCTGACAGGCACTCACACGGCCATTCCAGGACAGAGTCAGTCAACTTAGCTCCCTAGCACTGCTGGCTGTTTCATAATTTCTGTACTTACTATTCCCTCTCTGTACACCATGAAGTACTTGTGCTTTACGGACTGGCAAGGAATTTTAGCCTGGCTCGTTTCATGACCTGCCTGAGAACAGGGCTCCCAAGCAGCAGGCAGGGCAGTGGAGATGGCACTCTGCAAGCTGGCATTGCTGCTAGACCTCTTGTGCTTCACACCTCCAGTCCCTGAGCTTGCTGTGAAGTCCAATTGCAGGACCAGGACTGCCTACCCCTTTTGAGGGTGGAGAGCCCATAATCATCACCCGTGGCAGACATGCAGTTTCTCTCTGCACTGCCCTAGGCTTCTCCCAAGCCTGAATTTGCTTAGCATGTTGTAAACCCTCAGGCATAGCCTCAGGAGCAGCCCAATCCTGCAGGATCCCAGCTCCAGACACTGCCAGGTTCCCCCGGCAAGGGCTGGATGAGGAGTTGACTGTCTCCGCAGCTGCTCCAGAGGCAGCTCTGCTCATCCTACAAAGCTCGGTCACCCTTAAGGCTCTGTCCCTCGAGTTTTCAGTGATACTCCTTCGTTTCAAATGAGGATGTTCATTTATTATTTAGTGTTGTTCTTTAACCTGCTAACATCCCAGAACATCAAACCGCACTGCCCTTTGCAAGATTTCAATCTTTCCGGTACTGTGTGATCAAAATTCATATACGCATCTCCTTTTTCTAGCCTGTAAGCAAAAGGCACCTACATGCCCTCTACAGAGAGGAGACACACAACACCTTGGAAGTAGTAAAAAGCCTACTTCTGAACAGAAGAACTTTATTTGACAAGCCAACAGATTTTCACAGTCTTAACCACACTGGGTGGTTATAGCCGATTTTTCTGTCCCTGTCACACCATCACTGTTGGAAAAAAAAAACAAACTCGGGAATATGCTCTGAACTGCCAGCAGCCTGTACCAGCTCATTTATCAGCAGCATCTGGGAAGCTTATAACTTGTAGCATCCTTCTTATAACCCAAATGTTTTGAGAGGTACATGGGTTGGGGAAGTGGCTTTTCCTTCAGGTTTGGTTTGTTGGGATCCCCCGCCCCCAGGGAAGCTGTTCAGACACAAGGGGGGGGGGAGGCTCTTTTTCGTTTGGTGTTTTTTTTTCTTCTTTTAAATCATATACTTCTAAGCTAATTCTATTATTTTTGGAAACTTACATGGTCATTTTTTTAAATGGAGATTGTTCTACCCCTAGTTCTTTGTGGAGGGTATGGAGTGAGCCCAAGAGAGGCTGGTTACTGCAGCAGCTTGGAGCTGTTTGACAGTGTTATAATGTTTGCTGATGCTTATTAATTTATCAGAGTGGAAAAAAGTGAACAGCTCATACTGATACCACTGGGGAAACTAAAAGCCAGTGCCTGTAGGTTATGTAAAGAGGCACTCATGATGAATGGTGGAAAGGAAGACGAGCAGCAAGTAAATGCTTTACAAACCTCAGACTTGAGAACTATTTTATGCCAGACCAGGTCCTCATGCATATTCTCCTCATGCATACTCTCTATTTCCTAAATCTTACTTCCCGATTAAAGAGGGAAAACCAATAAAACAAAACAAAACAAAAAAGGCTCCATATAATGAACAGCAATAATCCCAGGAATAAAACCCTCCAACTGGGAAATGGTTCCTTATTTACCATGAAACTGTAATCTTTTCCCAGAAATTACTGAAAAGAGAAAGCTTTTAAGCTCATGCTTAACATGTTCCCTTTTATTAGCAACACAAAAATTGCCTCTGAGCTTTCTCATTCCTCCCCACTATGTCTGCATATATATATATGTGTATATGCAAATTATCATACAGATTTCCCTTCACTGAGTACACCAAGTATCTCTGAAACAGTTGGCAGGCCCCTGAGGGGGTGTTGCCCAGACAGCTGTGCAATCAGCTGAGTAAATCAGCTAATTAAAGAAACAAAGAAAATGCAAAATTATTAAAGACAGACTCCCTGCTTACAGCATTGCTCAGCACCTCTGCATCTAAGAAAGCACAGCAAGCATGGGATGGAATAAAGGTGATTGTAAACCAGGGAATGGACTATTGCACAAGTGATAGTGATGCCACTTTCTCTCAAGCACCAGTTTGGGATTCATGGTATTTATGCTTTGTGGTTTAAATCAATTTAATATACACTACACCCAGCATTCTATTTCTTTTTAAAATTACAAAAGCAGGAAATGCAATGCTGGTTTCATAACTGATTTATGTATATAAAAAACGGTCATTAACTTCAGCTTGACCTTAGGTAGAACCAATATTGAAATTGCACAGAGGGTACTCATTATGCCGGTCTAGTTTCCCCACAGAAAACTAAGTTCCCAAGGGTCGTAGTGCTACAAGCCATTTCTCAGATAGGAAACAGGACTCCCAGAAATGATGCAAAAACATTTCCTCTCATTGCAGTTTATCAAAAGGAACAGATAACAGCAGGGGTAGGAATTTGCAATCTAAACAGAGCAAAGCCAGTGTAGCAAGAAAGGAGGCTGACAGATGTAGATTTGGTCTTGTTGATCTACACAGCATTAAGGCACCATTCCCTTCCACTGCATCTAAATGACCACAGGAAGGGGAAACTTCAGTTTAAATGAGTCTGAGGGCTGCCTGTGTTATATAGCCACTGTAAATTAAAAAATAAAGGAGCATACCAAGTAAGGCAAATAATAATTCCCAACTCAGGATTAGGGCAGGGAGCCTACACTGCTATTCTTTTCGCATTATCATGCAACTGGTTTTGTTAGGAAGTTCTGTTTATTTTATTTATCATAACTGAAGCCTTTTATCTGGGTTTGAGGGCCTGCATTCCATCCATGATGGTGGTACATTAGAAGAACATAATTTGCAAAATACCTCAGGCTAAACAAAAGAGACTTTTTTTTTACTAGATAATCAACCGCTGTTGATTAATGTGGTCAGGAGAGGTTTGGTGTTCAACATCTGGCACTTTGTGATAGGTACAAAGGAAAAGTCACATTTCACATTCACTTTGTGAACAAATTCATGTAATTTTTTATCAAGAAGAAAAAAAGTGGAAAACAAGTTGCAAACACTGTAGGATTACTACAGGAAGAGACAAAAGTGATGTTCTTTGTAGCAAGAGTAGCTCAAGGAAAACGACTTGATGGCTGAATGCAGAAAGCTCTTTCGCTTTAAGACATTCGTTCTCACAATTCTTTTAACTTTAAATATCATGCACAAGTGGCAGTGAATGTTGCCTGAAATGAGATTTTGGGAGAGAGCTGAAGAGCCCATTACGGGATCATCAGGCCCAGGAAAATGATTGCTGAGAACTGATCAGACAAGGAGGTAGGAGCAGTCACTGAGCAGGCTGGTGCAAAGTCAAACACCCCTCTATTACATGGAAATATCCTCTGGGCATGGCCAGGAAAGGAGCAGGAAACAAAGAGGACCCTGAATAAATTCTGTGAACGCTCTGTAAATGCCTCTCCCAAAGCACTGGAAACACAACATTTACCTGGGAATTGTTTTGGTGTTTTTTCCACAAGAACTGTCTTTTCAGTTACCCTGGAATCTCTTTTTGGTTTCATGCAAAACATCTGTCACCTACATAGCCATTCTGCATTGCTCACTTGTTCTATGGAAGTGCATCACCCAGAAAGAACTAAGCCCAAAGTTCTGCAACAACTTCAAAATACCAGGCTATAAGCTGCCAGAATCCCTTCCAACTTAATTCACACCAGAAAGCACTTTGGAGCTTTTTTCCATCTTCTTCTAAGGCTTGGAGTCCATTCTGGTTTGCATTGGCTGTTGGATACACAAAGGCTTGTGAGCATAACTGTGAGGTCCATTCACTGCTAGTGTTCAGGGCAATTTCTACCCCCAGAATTGCCCAGGGGGGGCACAAAGCAGGTGGTCACCTGCAATTCATCCATGGCACAACAGATCAGAGTGTGTGTGTGACACATAGTGTTCCTAATTGACCAACACAATTCTTCAGGGCTAGAAAGGGTCTGATTTTATCCTTCTGAAGTGCTGCTGGTTCCTTGACATGAGTGATCTCAGGAGTAGTGGGATGCAACAAGACATTGGTCCCTAGGGGTGGGCATACCTTCAATAAGGTATAAAATGTTTTTAAAGGATCACTTAAAGAAGCCAACATGATTACACAGATTCACTGACCACACTGGGTTGGAAGAGACCCTCAAAGGCCATCTTGTCCACCCCCACAGTAAGAAGGATAGCTCCAACTACATCAAGCTGCCCAGGGACACATTGAGTTCAAAGCATGAAATCCTTAAAGTGCAATGCTACTTAAAATATTCCTAGTATATTTTCAAGGTGCAGCTTTCATTTTGCACATTTCAATGGGTGCAAGAAAAGCAAAGTTGTTGAGACCAACCAGAAGCATGACACTCCTGCACTTCCACTTTGAGTGGCCATTTCTCCAGGATGAATGCTATTAGTAGTGCCTTCAGAAGAACGCTTATTCCTTGCTTTAAAGGAGTGGATGCTTGGAGGAATTCTAAATTGTAACGAAATAAGATCTTACTCAAGTAAATAAACCCACTGAAGAGAGAGAAAAGGGGACACAGGAGAGCAGTAAGATCCTACTAATGTTAACCTTTTCATACTTTCTCAGTTTGTCCACAAGGAAAAGTGCATACCTTTCTGGCACATGACTGCCACCTCATTCCATAAAAAGGAGCAAATTTTTCCATCCCTCTTTATGCCCTTTTTCAGTGGCATAAAGTAAGTGACAATAAACTGAGTACATTGTATATCAGAGATCCCATATATCTTTGTTTACAAAACCTGTAAATTTAAAGGGTGCTGAGTATGTTTGAGACTTAAGCACAATACTGAAGTGCAAATACCTTTGATCATGAATTTAAAACCTCATTTTTCAAGCATGTGTACAAATCTGATTCAAATTCATAATGATTTTCATTGTCTATACAACAACTCTACAAGTTCTACAAGTGAATTAAAAAGTAGTGACATAGCACACTCATGTAGCACCAAATGGCAAAATTTATGCTAATTATTGTGGAGGAAAGTTACCACTAAGTTTCACAGGATCTGTGCTACTTGGGAAAAAGGGATGAACGATAAAGATACTGTTTCCTGAGTTAACTAAGCTGATAAAACAACTTAATGCTGCCAAAAGGGTCTTACTGGGATCCTTCTCATATCCCTCCACCTCCCCACCCTGATAAGAAGCTGCCAGGCTCACTTTGTGCTAACTCCAGCTGCAATCCTGCATGCTGCTCTGGCTGTCCCATCTCAAAAATAATAAAAGAGATGTGTCAAAGATGATCAGATTTAATGGATTAGATTGGGTATAATGAAAAACTGGTGAGCCTGGAAATGAAATGACTCACAGGATTGAGACAGAGGTGCACAAAATCCTTAATAGTATGATGATGAACTGGGAATGGATTATTCACCACTTGCCATCACCAAAGGTAGCCCTTTGTAAGGTAGCCCACAGTGAGGGTCATGGGGAATACATTTAAGAGAAACAAACCAATATACTCTTTCACGTACCAAACACATGAATTGTGGGGCTTGCTACCACAAGAGACAATGGAAGTTAGGAGTATAAGCAGGCTGAAAAAACAATTCAATAAATTAATGGAGACGAGGTCCACCAAGAGCTACCTACTACAATAGTGTGAGCACAGCAAAATCCTTCTAGCATGGACTGGTAGATGCTGAGTATGCACATCATAAGAACAACTGTTGGTACTTGCTCTGTTTCTCTGCTCTAAACATCCCTTACCAATTACCCACAATAAGACTGAGCTGGATGGACTTTTAGCCTGACCCAGCCTGGCTGTTTTCATGTTTTTAACCGGGTTGACATTGCCTGGAGTGTGTTCAAGTCAAGTCACGCAGTCAGCTCTGATAGCAGGGCTGTAGAGGTGGTGCAGGGGCCGAGAGAAGGCATAGCTGTTCACAGCTTGCTTTTCATTCATGTCAGCAAAGCTCAAGCCTCAGTCACTGATTCATAGTTAATCATATGCCCTAAAATAAAAGTCCTGGTAGACACAATACAAAAGGGGAAGGGTGGATATGCATATATGGATGTCAGAACAAGGTGGAAGTAATCCAGAAGCTCTCATATAAAGTTAACATGTTGCAAAAGTGATTATTATAAATACAATGTAAAGTACTCTTTAAATAAATAAAAAAAAATAAAAAAGGAGTCTGTCCACATAAGAATGACATGATTAAGAAGTATTTAACAGAATAATAGACTATAGCTGGTTAGAAGAGACCTCAAAGATCATCCACTCCAACCCTCAACTCAGCACGAAGGGTCAACACTAAACCATGTCCAGTACCAGTTTAGTACCTGGTACTAAACCAAGTACCAGGTCCATGTGCCGCTTGAACACCCCAGGGATGGTGACTCCACTACTGCCCTGGGCAGGCCATTCCAATGTCTGATAACCCTTTCAGTGAAGAAATAATTACCTGTATCCAGCCTGAACCTCCCTTGGCACAGCTTGTCACCATTTCCTGTAGTCTTGTCACTTAACACCAAGGAGAAGACAGTGGACCCTTCCTTGCTCCAGTCTCTCTTCAGGTAGCTGTAGAGAATGAGGAGGTCTCCCTTCAGCCTCCTCTTCTCCAGACTGAACAACTCCAGCTCCCTCAGATGTTCCTCATAGGTTATGCATTCCAGGCCCTTCACCAGACTCATTGTCCTTCTCTGGACACATTCCAGCACCTCAATGTCCTTCCTATACTGAGGGGCCCAGAACTTAACACAATAATTAAGTGCCAAGTACAGGGGGTGATCACCTCCCTGTTCATGCTGGCTAGTGTTTCCAATCCAAGGCAGGATGCCATTGGCTTTTTTGCCCACCTGGGCACACTGCTGACTCAAGTTCAGTCGACTATCAACCAGTATCAGCAGGTCCCTTTCCAAATTGCAGCTTTCCAACCACACATCCCCAAGTCTGTAGCTTACCACAGGGTTGTTGTGGCCCAAGTGCAGGACCTGGCACTTGGCCATGTTGAACTTCATACAAATAGCCTTGGCCCATCGGTCTAATGTGTCCAGATCCCATTTTAAAGCTTCCCTGCCCTCTAACACATCGACATAGCCACCCTGCTTGCTGTCATCTGCAAACTCACCGAGGGTGTGGAAAACAGAATAACATTCTTAAAATGGAGCAAACACAGACACAAGCACCAGTGCTTTTGTGGCTGCCCTGCTACTGCTCCCTCAATGCCTGTGAGGAAGTTGCAGCCATCTTCTTCCTACCTCATCAAAATACTGTGGCAGTGATTATCTTAGTTAGCCCCTGAATTCAGAAACACGAGGACTAGAGCCTCTTGCAGTCACTCTTTAATAAAGTTATAGAAATTCCTTCAGCTATGAAGTTGAAGAAATTTGATGGATGATGCCATGAGGAGCAGCTAGACTGATGCACAGAATTGCAAGGCATCTTGTTTGTGGGTGGGATTATCACCAGTCTGGAGCATCTACCTGACAGATTTTGATGGGTTCAGATGTACTTGTGCAGCTACACCACCGGGCAAAGCCTCCAGCCTTAGGCTATTTGCAGCTTTTTATCCTTGTTTTAGCTACCGTCTCTAACACATAAGAAACATGTCATGAGCTATGACAAGCAATTGAGACAAATGCCAACCTTTGAAACTTTCAGACACGAGGGTGAATTTGTGTTATGCTTCAGCACATTTGCAGAAGCCATCAGAAGCCACCAAGGTACAAACAAATACAGTAATTCTAACGCCTAGTCCCTACAATTAAACCCAAAGTTCTCGTCTGTTCCAGGGTAGGAGAGCTCTGCAGAGGGACCTCGACAGGCTGGACAGATGGGCAGAGTCCAAGGGCATGAGATTTAACACATCCAAGTGCCGGGTTCTACACATTGGCCACAACAACCCCATGAAGTGCTACAGGCTGGGGTCAGAGTGGCTGGAGAGGAGCCAGGCAGAAAGGGACCTGAGGGTACTGGTCGATGGTAGGCTGAATATGAGCCTGCAGTGTGCCCAGGTGGCCAAGAAGGCCAATGACATCCTGGCCTAGATCAGGAACAGTGTGGCCAGCAGGAGCAGGGAAGTCATTCTGCCCTGTACTCAGCACTGGTTAGGCCACACCTTGAGTACTGTGTCCAGTTCTGGGCCCCTCAGTTTAGGAAGGATGTTGAGTTGCTGGAACGTGTCCAGAGAAGGGCAACAAAGGCAATGAGGGGTTTGGAGCACAAGCCCTATGGGGAGAGGCTGAGGGAGCTGGGGTTGCTTAGCCTGGAGAAGAGGAGGCTCAGGCAAGACCTTGTTGCCATCTACAACTACCTGAAGGGAGGTTGCAGCCAGGTGGGGTTTGGTCTCTTCTCCCAGGCAACCAGCACCAGAACAAGAGGACACAGTCTCAAGCTGCACCAGGGAAGCTTTAGGCTGGATGAAATTCTTCACAGAAAGAGTGATTGGGCATTGGAATGGGCTGCCCAGGAAGGTGGTGGAGTCAACATCACCAAAGGTGTTTAAGAAGAGACTGGATGAGGCACCTGGTGCCATGGTTTAGTTGATTAGATGGTGTTGGATGATAGGTTTGACTCTATGATCTCAGTGGTCTTTTCCAGCCTGGGTAATTCTTTGTTCTGTATTCTACCTGCTTCCCCAAGACCCTTTACCAAATGAAGGAAGATAATTTAATCTATTTATTTCTAAGGTTAAGCAAGAACATTTTAAATACCTTTTTATAAGCCACAGAGAAGAGCACAAGCTCATTTCCCCTGTTAGGTCACCCTTATCATGAGCGCTTTATGCTAATGAAATATAGATGTGCTTTCTAGTCAACAGTGTTATTGGAGTCCATCAAAGCTTCAGGATTATACACATTAATTTTAGCCTTTTTTGTTGTTGTTGTTGTTTCTTTTGAGGCTAAAAATACCTAGCTCCCTCTGCATGAGAGCTCTCAGGTAACTCTCTATTGTCTTATGCCTTGCTGTTGGAGTGCGTACGTATACTTGCAGTATGAAAACAGAGTATGCAAACAGGTATGCAAACCATTTTTCAGGTTCTGCATTTTTCCTTCAGGCATCTGTCATTTATATGTTTCTCCTATTTTTCCACCCCACAATCAAAGCAGAACACCTCTGGGGAAAGGCATTCATCCCCCATATCTTACTGACCTTTTATTTTCTGTTGGCAAATATTCTCCATCAAGTCAAACCCTATACTAGTAAGAATTTGATACTTATAGCAGAGTCAGCTCTCTGCCTCATTTCTAAGGGTGTTTTTCTTGGGTTTTGTTGTTTTGTGGGGTTTTTTACTTTTTTTTGTGACGGGGGGGCAGGTTATTTGTTTGTTTGGGTTTTTTTTTTGGTCAGTAGATGCAGTGTCTAAATCTGAAACTGCCATTCTGGCCTAAGAACTGCAATAGTTGCAATTACTGCTCCTCATGTACAGATAGCAGGTAGTAATCCCAAACTTCATTTAAAAAAAAAAATAAACTATGTCACCCAGATCACCAAAGGCAGGGTTTTCCCCCTCAAAGCAAGCAAACCTTCTTCCTAGCTGGACACTCTTCACCTCTTGCAGAAGGAGCTGGGGTGTTTGTGTGCTTGTATAGCACTTTCCATGCATTGTAACCCAGCAATTACTATGACAGTCCTAGACTGTTGCAGTATGACAGCTTTAATCAGCCAGTGTTTCTAGTACAATTCAAGCACTGTGAAGTGCCTCTCCAAGGGCAGAGGTATATTCAGAAACTGAAGTAACTCAGGAACAAATTACACAATCCTTGCATTAAGCAAAAATAATCTTTTCTTTCTTTTTTCTTTCTCCTTTTTTCCTCTCTTGTACTGGTAGAGCTAACCAGCTGTCTAGAGGAAACACTTTGAAACCCCATCATTTAAAAACCACCAAACCATCCAAAACAATATGGGAACTTCTGCACAACAGCTTTGGTTTCTAGGTTGCTGAGGTCTAGGAAAGCTTTCAGTTAATGCATCAATTACCCACCACAGGCATGGTCCAGCTAGCAGGTTGGGATCTCGTCTGTCACTGCGGTCCCCACTCACAAATCCCAGCATGGGTCAGCCAGGCACCCACACCATTCACATCAGCCTGGAAGCCACCCAGGGCAGCTGGCCCAACAGCCATGTTCTGCTGTTTTGTGCCAAAATAAATTCTCTGTCTGATCTTTGTAGCTTTGTTTCCTGGAATTCTATGGAGTCTTGGAATGGGTTATCTTTAAAAGATACTCTGGCTTTCCGCTTCTGAAGTGCTTTTTCTGAAACATGCTTCACTTCACCAGGCACAGAATACCATAGCTTGATTGCTAGCAGTAACTGCTATGCTGTGAATTCAACCATCAGCAATGAAATAAGAAAGCATAATCAACCACTACAATTTACGCTGCTCCTAGTTGTAGTAAAGGCATTAAGTTAAATTATTGTGCCTGATCATGGAGCCATTTTTTACAGTTGTCCAAGACAAGGCATAAAGAAATGCAAATCTCAACCACAAGCACATGCTAGTCAAACCCACTAAAGATGTATCTTTTGTTCAGAACTAAACTGTTGTTTTGTGGGCATTAGTGTATTAGGAAAGGCTGGTCAACACCTCATAGCTCTGTAGGAAGCCTTGTTTATTTAAGGCTGTGATTTCTAACTAGAATATTTCTATCTAGTCAATGTGGGTTGCAGTTACTCTAGTATAAAGGAGACTACAAGAGCTATCTACCTTTCCAACTCTCATCTCTTGCAGCTCATTCGTAATCCAACCCCCATCCTATTTTCTGACACAGTCATTTCTGTAGCCATTCACTGAAAGGAAATGAGAGGCTAACTCAGGTTAAAAACAATTCTTTTGGGAAATGGAGACTTTACTTGTTGCCAGTAGCAATAGTAATATTTGCTGACACAACTGCCAAGAAGCAGAGAAAGATTTCTTAGAACTTCATAAGCACTAAGTAAAAAGATATGTGGCACTACACTCTTAGCCCATTTTACAGCAAAACAAAAGGGTACCTTGACTCCTTCCCTATACCAGCCAGGTTTTCTCTGCACTGAACCAGAGCAGAAGCATTTCCATGCTTAGCCATTATAACTCAGGTGGGACTGAGGTGATAGCCAGTAGGGTCAAGCAGCTGAGGGGTGTTAAAATCATGAACCACTACAGCAGTTTCAGAAGCCAAGTTCTCCCACAGAAGTGATTTAGGTCTGAAATCACACCTAAATTTGTGTTGATTTTCTGCAGATTTACATTTACAGATGACCATGGATATAAGCTGTGAGTACTTCCATTTTCAGACAAAAATGCATCAAGCTGACTAGAATACTTTTGTTATACTTACATTTTTACAAGTAAATCTTTGCAGATATGCCAGCCACTCCTCCTTCATGCCTCCAGTTTAAGATACCATCTTGTGCATAGTATGCATGTTGCATGCAATAACTTTTACGCTGTACTTGTAAGGCACTGATAGACTCAGACATCATGACACAATACTATTAACAGGTCAGAAAATAGCTTAAGAAGTAGAAGTTCTGTGATCTCAATTTCTGGCAACATAATTGAACATCACATGAGATGCTCAGTGAAAATGCTCCCACAGACCTCAATGGCTTTGGGAACATGCCAGTAACTTAAGGCCACTCTGCTTTACTCTAGAAATAAATCAAACTCTCACTTAACCATATGCAGTTTATCAACATATTTGTCTTAAATCTAAGTCAAATAAAGACAGAAGATTCTTTTGTAAAGAGCAGAGAAAATAGTGATTTTGGCCAGATGATGACCCAAGTTCAAATTCAACTGTAACAGTCCAGCTTTATCAGATAGGTCATTAGATGTGACAAGCAAAGGGAAGCAAAGCTTGACAGTAATTGCATTGTGCTATATAAACAGATTCTCCAGTGAGAAAGGAATGAGGTTTGCTATCTTTGCTTCCCCATGTTAATAAGACAGCAATACCAGTTAAAAAACTTCAATAAATGACAAAAAGTAACAGCGTTACAGAAGTCCCTCTGAAGTCCAGCCTGACTCACCTGACTTCCTTGCTTTCAAGGCAATGACAGCAGCCAGTTCTCTCTGTACCTAAAACACCAGGAAAGGAAAGGATGGTCATAATTACTAGCACAGTCAAACAAAAGGCAATACCAGCAAGATACCCATTAGCAATGCTTTGGAACAGTCAGCTGCATGTGGAATTATACAGGTACTTGGCTTTGAAACTAGACACTTTTCCTAGCAAATTTATTTCCTTTTCATCTGAGAATTCTGGACATTCTTTAGGGAATGGGCAATTCAGTAACCTAACCTCTGATTTATTTGCACAGCCTATCTCTTTCACAAGCACACACTTGAAGCTTCTTCCTTTCCTTGTTAAATGTTTGTTTTGCCTCCGCTGAGCACACTGTAATACTGGATTTATTGTGTGACTCTAGGATAAGAGAGTTCTCCATGCTGAGGTTTAGCTGAGCTTCACATATATAATTGACATTTACTTTTTGGTGCTTTCAGGAGGAAACCACCTCTCCTAATAGCATGGCTGAGTCTGCATTTAGGGACCAAAATGTAGTTTGACATGAACATACACAAGTAAGAGATACCCAACTGCCAGATTTACAGGCTGTCCTGCTAGACTGTGATGAAACAAGCCCTGCCATGCTAGCCAGCTCCCTTCCTCAGCCTTTTGCCTCTGCATTACTCATATTTTCCCTATAATCTCAACATAACCAGCTACTGTCTCTTTAGCCAGCTCAACTCTATAACCACTTCTCTCCAAAGGTCTCTTCTATTTTCTATCAGTAAAATTCTGTATTATGCATTGGATTTGTGCTTCATACTTCCTCACTACCATCATCTGTCCCACTGCAGCTGCTTCAGCACCCCAGACACTCTCCTGCTACACCTCATTTCTTCCTTCCTCTGCTCCCTCCATGCTCTCAGACTCTTTTCTATACCTTCCAGCTTCTTCCAGTTTCCCTCATGTTCACAAGAGAGCCTGCCTATAGAATTAAAAAAAACCATGGGACATTGCAACTGTTTTACTAGGGATTTTCTTACCTCCCTATACATAGTTTCTGGCAGTACATACTAACCATCTTGTCTAATAGACTTATGCAAGCTCAAGGCTGTTCTGCAGTGAGACTTTTGAGAATCGGTTCCTGAGAGGATGTGAAGTTTAAGATATTATTCACAAGACATACAGTATAATCAGAATAAGGCATAAAGCCCATGAAGGATTCCCAAAGTAATCTGATTACTAGCAACTGGTAACATCCCACTCTAATGACTCTGAAGAACAGTTTCAAAATATGAAACAAGTGCATAAAGATGGACAAAATCACCCAGGACCTCTTGAGTACACTGGTAACTTCAGCATTTGCTGATCAGACACTCAGCAGCCACTCAGCAATATGCTCTCTGTATGGCAAAAGGCAGTCCTACCAGAGACCACATCCTTCCTCTGTTTGCATCCTTCCTTCCCTTGTGGCAAAGGATCAGGCAGCTTTGGTTTTTTGCTGTCCTTGCAAGGTACAAAGGTGTTTTCTACTCCTTGCTGCTGTCCCACTGATAGGGACAGAGCTTTTTGTCACTCCAAGCAGGAAAACACAAAGGCAATGCCAGTTTTCTTAAACCTTGTCCTGTTTCCAGCACAATTGTGCAAGCTGGCAGTATCACCTATCCCTTCCTTCCTTCCTGTGCACTCATTCCCATGTCTGGAGAACTGTTAATCATGGTTAACGTAAGCACAAACTTCAAGTAAGATGGGAAAGAACAGTTGTTCTGTGGAAAAACAACTTGTGTGCTTGCTTATTAACAGCTATTAATATACACTAGCAATAGTAAATATGAGCTATCCAGAGCAAGAGTAGGATTTTCAATAAAAGCCCAAGTTGTTTCTGAATAAAAACACCACAACTTTTCATGACCAAGCTGCTCATTCCCTCTCCATTAAACTCAGCAGGAGGTACCAATGTAAATGCCCCAATCCTGATCTATTCTCAAAGGTAACTGACAGTATGAAACAGTGCACGTAACAGATGTCTCATCTTTATCTTTTAGCATTTAACAAATACATTATCTCAAGATTAGCCTTAGGAGACTCTACAATCTGCAACAGTTGTAAATTTACCAATTAACCCACTCAAACAATAGAAAAATGCAAATCTCTCTCTGAGTGTAAAGAAAAGATGAGCTTATTAAAAAAAAAGAAAAGGAAGGAAGGAAGGAAGGAAGGAAGGAAGGAAGGAAGGAAGGAAGGAAGGAAGGAAGGAAGGAAGGAAGGAAGGAAGGAAGGAAGGAAGGAAGGAAGGAAGGAAGGAAGGAAGGAAGGAAGGAAGGAAGGAAGGAAGGAAGGAAGGAAGGAAGGAAGGAAGGAAGGAAGGAAGGAAGGAAGGAAGGAAGGAAGGAAGGAAGGAAGGAAGGAAGGAAGGAAGGAAGGAAGGAAGGAAGGAAGGAAGGAAGGAAGGAAGGAAGGAAGGAAGAAGGAAGGAAGGAAGGAAGGAAGGAAGGAAGGAAGGAAGGAAGGAAGGAAGGAAGGAAGGAAGGAAGGAAGGAAGGAAGGAAGGAAGGAAGGAAGGAAGGAAGGAAGGAAGGAAGGAAGGAAGGAAGGAAGGAAGGAAGGAAGGAAGGAAGGAAGGAAGGAAGGAAGGAAGGAAGGAAGGAAGAAGGAAGGAAGGAAGGAAGGAAGGAAGGAAGGAAGGAAGGAAGGAAGGAAGGAAGGAAGGAAAGGAAGGAAGGAAGGAAGGAAGGAAGGAAGGAAGGAAGGAAGGAAGGAAGGAAGGAAGGAAGGAAGGAAGGAAGGAAGGAAGGAAGGAAGGAAGGAAGGAAGGAAGGAAGGAAGGAAGGAAGGAAGGAAGGAAGGAAGGAAGGAAGGAAGGAAGGAAGGAAGGAAGGAAGGAAGGAAGGAAGGAAGGAAGGAAGGAAGGAAGGAAGGAAGGAAGGAAGGAAGGAAGGAAGGAAGGAAGGAAGGAAGGAAGGAAGGAAGGAAGGAAGGAAGGAAGGAAGGAAGGAAGGAAGGAAGGAAGGAAGGAAGGAAGGAAGGAAGGAAGGAAGGAAGGAAGGAAGGAAGGAAGGAAGGAAGGAAGGAAGGAAGGAAGGAAGAAGGAAGGAAGGAAGGAAGGAAGGAAGGAAGGAAGGAAGGAAGGAAGGAAGGAAGGAAGGAAGGAAGGAAGGAAGGAAGGAAGGAAGGAAGGAAGGAAGGAAGGAAGGAAGGAAGGAAGGAAGGAAGGAAGGAAGGAAGGAAGGAAGGAAGGAAGGAAGGAAGGAAGGAAGGAAGGAAGGAAGGAAGGAAGGAAGGAAGGAAGGAAGGAAGGAAGGAAGGAAGGAAGGAAGGAAGGAAGGAAGGAAGGAAGGAAGGAAGGAAGGAAGGAAGGAAGGAAGGAAGGAAGGAAGGAAGGAAGGAAGGAAGGAAGGAAGGAAGGAAGGAAGGAAGGAAGGAAGGAAGGAAGGAAGGAAGGAAGGAAGGAAGGAAGGAAGGAAGGAAGGAAGGAAGGAAGGAAAAAAAAAAGAAGGCAGCATTGTGGCACCCTACAGTTATATTTGCAGTATTCTGGTGGCATTTTCCAAGTCAGAAAAACAGTGCTAACATCACAGGCAATAAAAAGGTTGTTTTTTCTGTATTTCGCCTGTGATGTACAAAATACCTTTTTGTTTGCTGTCTGTCAGCAATGCAGGTGGTGTATTACTTAGACTCCCTTACATAGGACTGACTCAAATCACAAAGAACTGGTACTGCTGAGCATCCTTCTGGATTTGCCTGCTGTCCCTAGGTTTGACAGTCTAGATGCTTTTCTCTATTTTACTGTCAATGCACTCGACATCTCTGCTGGCCATGCAATTGCTATGCATCATTACACCCCTGGAAATCCATGTACAACATTCATCCCTCGCAGCACACATGCTGCACATTATCATACTTCTTCCTAACAGGATTTCAGTTACTGCTTGTTTGACAAAACTTGATAGTTGCATGTCACATTGAAGATAAAAAAGTGGACTCAATGTAAAATACACATAAATATACATTTGTGCAGAAGCTGTGCCTACCATATTGAGATATCAGATAAAAATAACAAGTGGTTTATACACATAGCTTGTTGGTACAGAACTAGCAGTATCTAAATAGTCTCCCATTTTTGACTAGCATTGCAGATGTCAAAATCAATTCAGTTTAAAGGCCAGATTGCCACACAGTATTTATAGAAATATGAAAATCTGAAAGAGAACACTTTGAGTGTTGTTGGCATGTTAGCACATCTTAACCAGTTTTCTTTTTGTGATAGGAAAGAGCAAGAGTGTGCATACGGAGTGGTAATCATGCATACTTCTCCTTAAATACAAAAGGCATATTTACGTGGTGAATAGTCTCATATTGAAAGGACAGAGGAAGCTTTTGCAAAAGAAACTACCACTCTTCTCTCATCCATGAATCTGGTCATTTTAGCATAGAAAGAATAGTTGTGCATCTAACAGCACCTTTACTTATCCTTCCCTCACCTCTCTCTTTTTCTGCCTATATTAATCTTTTGTGAAACACTATTCATGCTATCAACATCCCAAATAAGACCTCATGCCCAGAGACAAGGTGGCAGTACTACAGAAGTTCAAATACAAATCATGCAAGGGGAAACTCTGAGCAGCAGTGTTTTGAAAAAGAAGAAAGTCTAGTGTGCCTTTGTGCATTTCAAGTAACGATAGTTTGTTGGACTTCTCAGGATCTCAGGTAGTGATAGGACTAGGGGGAACGGAATGAAGCTGGAAATGAGGAGATTCAGGCTAGATGTGAGGAAGAAGTTCTTCACCATGAGAGTGGTGAAGCCATGGAATGGGTTATCCAGGGAGGTGGTTGAGGCCCCGTCCCTGGAGGTGTTTAAGACCAGGCTGGACGAGGCTCTGGCCAGCCTGATCTAGTGTAGGGTGTCTCTGCCCATGGCAGGGGTTGGAACTAGATGATCCTTGTGGTCCCTTCCAACCCTGACTGATTCTATGACTCTAAACAAAAGTAGTACTGAGTGACATCTTCAAGTACCAAACAACTCTATTTCCCAGATATACTGCATCAACAGCATAGAATCATAGCATCATAGAATCACGGTTGGAAGGGACCTCAAGGATCATCTGGTTCCAACCCTCCTGCCATGGGCATGGACACCTCACACTAGATCAGGTTGCTCAGAGCCACATCCAGCTTAACCTCCAGGGAAGGGACTTCCACCACCTCCCTGGGCAGCATGTTCCAGTGTCTCACCATTCTCATGATGAAGAGCTTCTTCCTAACATACAATCTGAATCTACCCATTTCTAATTTTTTTCCCATTCCCCCATGTCCTATCATTACCTGACACCCTAAAAGTCCTTCCCCAGCTTTCTTGTAGCCCCCTTAAGATACTGAAAGGCTACAATTAGGTCTCCATGGAGCCTTCTCTTCTCCAGACTGATCAGCCCCAACTCCCTCAGTCTGTCCTCATAGGAGAGAAGCTCTACCCCTCTAATTATCCTCATTGCCCTTCTTTGGGCACACCCCAGCACATCCAGATCCTTTCCGTAATAGGGGCTCCAGAACTAGATGCAGTACTCCAGGTGAGGTCTCACCAGAGCAGAGTAGAGGGAGAGAATCACCTTTCTTGACCTGCTGGCTATGCTTCTCTTGATGCAGCCCAGGATGTGATTGGCTTTCTGGGCTGCAACATCCTGATACTGCCTTCTGACCCATCATAAGGTAAGGTAAGAGCTTTGCAGTGGAAGAACTCATAGCCATCCCACTGTGCTCTGGATTCAGCACGGAGGACATCGAATGTGGGATGTGACGTGGAATGCATGACAGCTCTGGAATGCTTCTTTAAACACAGGAGTAATCATTGCATTTTCTTTAAAATTCATGACCAAAAAGATTATCTGATGCAAACACATTTCAAATGGCACTTTGCGCTGCTGGCATGTCAGCTGCCTTTGCAATTTAAGTTTGACGGTGTTGTCAGTCACTCATTGTAATGGAGCACGTAATACGAGCATGTAACTCAATAGGATCCATTCAGTTACATTGACTCTGCTTCTTCTATCTTAGAATAAAGTGTAAAGATAACTATCTCAACAAGATAGTTTCTTATCTTTTGTATCTGACTGCTCTTAAAAGTGGTGTTCCATACATTATGCACAAATTAAGATGATAAAAAAGCCACTCCACATTTTTTCCCCCACTGCCTTTCTGACTTGGTATCATTCAACACAGCTATCAGGATTACCTTCTACAACCTCCATAATAATTGAACATCACGAGCATATTTCCCTAGTTAGTGAGATTTAGACAGGTTGAATCACCCAAAATATTATTTTTTTAAAATAACAATTAAAATGATAAGGTATGCAGTGAATGTGGAACATGGAACTCTCTAAGAGAAACAACACCTGGTAACCAAAAATAGAAGAGAAAAGCCAACAAAAAGTCAGGGTACAGTAAAGAAAAAGGTGGAGAGAGGAACGGACCACACTTGTTGAGATGGCTATGCCTGTATTAGTCACTCTGTAACTCCTTATGGAAAGTGGATACCTTACCAGAGGAGCCTAAGGTGTGATTGTTTTTACCTAAGGTAGACTTTCAAAATAAACCTTATACTCAGCATCCTGAAAGTGCTTATTTCTGTTTCCTCACTGTAAGGAGAGACTGGGTATGCTAGCTCAGATGTAAATGCCTGCCATATGGCCACTTAAATTTGGGTGGGGTGAGTTCTCCCTCTCTGCAACAGCAATAGCTTTTATAGTTACAGAAATATGTAACTAGGCCCTATCTCCATGCTTGCTTACAGGCTTTTTTCCTGCACTTTCAGATGCTAAAATAGTGATTTATATTTCAGGCGCACAGATTCCTCCTAGTGTTGCTTGGGATGGATCTTAAAAAAATCACTTTAAGTTTGAAAATTCAGGGATTTAATCCTCAAAAAATCAATTGACATAGAAACATTCTTCTGACCTGACACAAAATTGTTTTAGTTCATTGGAAGAAAATACAAATTAAAGCCACAGAAGAGACAATGCTACAAGCAGCATCAATGGGATTTGAACCTTCCAATCTAGAAACGCACAAAAGAGTCACCGCTAATCAGCAAATACTTTAGTGCCAGCTTGAAAATAAGGTTTTGAGGGGTTTTTTCACCTCACTTCTGAAACCCTGGTTGGAGGAATATTGTGAACAGGATTCTGAATGAAGATTTATTTATTTTTTTAAGGAAGACTGGTTTGATTCTGTACAAAAATCCATAAATATCCAGTGAGCCAAAACACAAGACATTGTTGAACTCATTTCCAGTCATGGCCGATACCTTCACTTTTGGCTTCCAGCTTCTGTTCACAGGATTCTTTTTTCCCATTAAAATCCTGAAGCTGGTAATAAATAAACAAGCAAGCAAATGAGAACCTATATCCTGATTAGTCCAGCCCTCTGCTGAGTGGTACAAGCTGAGGGTTCAAACTCCCTTAGGACACATAAAGGCTTTTCATAACCTCGCAGTGAACACTTTAGACCCTAGACTACTGTATGGAGGAGAAGCACTATTCTGGAGGGATAAGAGGGAGAGGTTCATATACACATGTTAATACTTGGAAGATTCTGCTCCAGTCCTATATCTTTTTTCCAAGGTTACACTAGAAAATTGTTGCAGAAAGACTGCAGTTTTGTGGAAAATCAGAAAATGCAGAAGAAAAGATTGGCCTTGACACCACCATGGCAATAGATGAGTCTCAGGCCATCGGGAGATGCAACTACCTCATTTTTCTTTAGCTAGTTAGCTACAGCAATAAAATGGTTCATTTGAAAACCCTGTCCATGTGCCTTGCTGCTGGAATCACTCAGGATGCAGTTCAAAGGTTTGACCTTGCAAGCTAGATGTGAAGCACTCTGAACTCTCTTCTGTCAATTACTCACATGCTTAAAGATATGCATTCTACTCAAGGGTATCCAGCAGCAGTTAAATCTAGTTCTTAAACCCAGAAAGTCACTTTGTTTTGTTGAGTGCTTCCTTTCTTTTAACTGATTAAAAAGCCATTATTCCTCTCTTTCTGAGAGGCAAAACTTTTGGGAGAAACAGCCAGTGTTTCCTAGAGCAAGTATGGGCTTTTGAAAAGATCATGGGATGACAGGATGTTAGAGGTTGGAAAGGACCTCCAAAGTTCATCGAGTCCAACCCCCTGCCAGAGCAGAACCATAGACTCTAGCACAGATTGCACAGGAATGAATCCAGATAGGTCTTGAAAGTCTCTAGAGAAGGAAACTCCACAACCTCTATCTGGCTAGATGCATGACATTGCAGTGCCCTTTATTGATCTTCATCGGGGTCCTGCTGGCCCATTTCTCCAGCCTGACAAGGTCCCTCTGAATAGCAGCACCATTATTCCCCATTTTACATCACCTACAAGCTTGCCAAAGATGCACTTCGTACCATTGCACAGATTGAATCTAGGCTAACGTTCTGAAGTTCTGTCTGTCTGCTCCTTAGGCCAATGATCATACAACATAAACAAGATGCACCAAATTCTAGCACACGCAGTATAAGCTGTTGTTTGTTACGATGGAATTTACTGAGGCTAAACAGTTGGGAAGCCACAAATCAAGCTTCCCAACTGGCTGTCCTCAGAAGCCTATGATAATCTATGCCAGGGCTGCTGAGGCCCCTTCTATCCCTTTGTCCCCCACCTCATCTCCTGCACTGATGTCCACTTGACCAAGAGGATCCGAGTGTAAGCTGCTTGGCAGAAAAAATCACTACAATCCTCCAAGTCACTATCTCCTGGGCCATGAAAAGCATAGATTATAAGAGAACAAGCTGCGGCAGTTCTTCTGATTTCAATAGCTTTGGAATTGCACACTAAGACCTCAGCAAAGCTTCCTCCTTTCAAATACCGAAAAGTAGTTTGCATTACAAACACCTGCTCACTAAGACCAAGCCTTTAATTTGAAAAGATCCAAAACATGACAATATTTCAAACATGATCAGTACAAACTTTGATGCAGTGACCTTACCGCAGAAGTGAGACGAGCAAGAATTTCAGCATTGGTCTCTGCTGTATCTTCTATTTTTTGATCAGGCCTCAAAAACAGAAAAATAAGATTTTATTATTTCTTTCATTCTGTTTCAACATCTTTTGATTCCTGGAAAGTGAAGAACTGTGTAGCCACAGGCACTAATGTAAAAGTGCTTTTGAGATTCCACATGATGACTGCAACATGACAATAATTAATTGTGTCAGTAACAACAGAGTACACCCTTTGTCCTTTCCTGTCAAGAACTCTTTTGATTTGACTAACGTAAAACAGTCTGAGAGGATTCTTCAACTCTAAAAATATGATGAAAAGCTGAAGAGTGCAAGACCCTCTTAGTTCAGAGTTGCTTATTTGAATGTATATTTTGTTTTGCTAAAAATATATTCCATCACCAGAGAAAAGTTTTGCATCTGCCCACCAACCAACTTTGTGTAGGTGTGGAGCAACACCTATGGAACACAAGCTCAGATAGATAACAGCAGACATCAAAATCAGTTTTAAAATATCAAACTTCACATGTGACAAAGTGAAAATGAAAATAATACATGTAAGAAGCCATAAACTAGCAAACTAAAGCAACAGCTCAGAACACTGTTAGGTTGTCTTGACAGCTGCTCACAAGATAGAGACTTACGTGTCTTTGCAAACATGGGCAGGGCAGGAAGAACTCTTCTAGAAACTGCCATAGAAGTCTGGACCACATGGAAAAAGCCATGGACAGCATGGGACAGGACCATGGGGTTGTTTGGTTTTTTTTTGGAACAGTCTAATTCCCATCACTAAAATATCTGTGAGCCTTTTGGAAGGTTTGTTGACAATCAGGAGGAGGATGCCAGTATGGAAGGGTTAATATGAGAAGAAGAAAAAGAAAACAGCCTTGAGATCTTTTCATGGTTTTGAGAAATGTGGCATGCCAGCAAACCGAGCAAGTAATGTAAAACTGCAGTTGCTGTAATGAACATAAATCCCAGGTAATGGCAGAAGCTTCTGTCTTTGAGTAAATTATTTAATCACTCTTATGTCTTCACAGGATCACAGGATGGTGGGGGTTAGAAGGGACTGCCAAAGATCAAGTTCTGCTAGAGCAGGACCATAAAATCTAGCTCAGGAACACATCCACATGGGTCTTGAAAGTCTCCAGAGAAGGAGACTCCACAACCTCTCTGGAGAGCCTGTTCCAGTGATCTGTGACCCTCACAGTGAAGAAGTTCCTCCTCATGCTGAGGTGGAACCTCCTGTGCTGTAGTTCATATCCATTGCTCCTTGTCCTATCACAGGGTGTAACAGAAAAGAGCCTGTCCCTCCCTTCCTGGCACCCAATCCGCAGATATTTATAAACATTTATTGAATCCCCTCTCAGTCTTCTCTTCTTCAGACTAAAGAGCACCAGGTCTCTCAGCCTCTCCTCATAGGGCAGTGCTCCAGTCCCTTAATCATCCTTGTAGCCTGCCGTTGGACTCTTAAGTAGATTCCTGTACCTCTTGAACTGGGGAGCCCAGAACTGGATGCAATATTCCAGGTGTGGCCTCACCAGGGCAGAGCAGAGGGAGAGGAGAACTCTCGATTTGCTGGACACACTCCTCTGCCTTGATATGTTTAAAGAGAGAGCTGACAACATGTGGAACATGCAGCTGGTACACTGTGGTTCTTACATCCCATGTCCAAAAGTTTCTTTCCTTGATTAAAAATTTGAAGTCAGAAATCACCGAGTGACACCACTCTGCACTGAGCAGAGCAAGATGCAGCAATGCTTTCCCTAGGTCTGCAAAGAGGCAAGCTGAGTCCCAGCACAATTATTTCTGTATACCCTGTGAAAGGAACTACAATGCTTCCCAGCCTGGGACAGAGGAATCAGTATGGATATACCCATGGTCCTGGGCCTGGACCTCAACTGTTGAATGGAGAGCCACTACATGTGCCTCTATGCTGGCTTTACAATCCACCTAGAATGCCAACAAAAGATTCATGGATACCTGAGAATTGTCTGTGTTCAGCAAAAGCTTTCCAGGAACTCCATAGGGCAGTAATTACATTGTATCTCATCCTGCCTATTTGTATTAAAAACAAACTGTTTTTAAGAATGGGCACTTTTCTGAAATTAATACCATGGAAATTACTTCAGGGCAGAAGATACAGGAGATAGTTGTAACACTTCTGCAAAGAAAATAACAAGCAATATGAATTAAAGAAAGATAAATCCTCTTGTTAACTTCCTTTAAATATATTTTTATATGTATTATGGGATACATTTCAATAGTCTAGGGTACCCACTGCATTCTTGACATCTTCATTGAATCCGCCAATAGTTATGGGAATTAGGTGTTAAAAACACTCCCATTTACAAAGAAGGAAATAGACTAAACACCTGATACAAAGCTGTAGTCACTGGAAAAGAATTCAGGAGGAATTGGATGAGAGCCTAACTGATTGCTCAAGGTCATAAAGTAGTCTATGGCACGGATTTCAATACAGATCTTTTGTTCCCAGGCTATTGCAATATTCAGTTCTTTGCTATTCAAGTAGAACTGGCTGTGATTAGCACAGGGTGCTTAATGACTCCAATAGGCCTCTGCATCAATCCCATCTCATTTGACAATAATTACAGGGGCTCAGTCCTGTGGAATATATATGACAAAATTAGCCTTCAGTTTAGTATGAACTGCTAAAATTTTGCAATGTCCTATCTTGTTTTCCATGGTAGATTCCCACCAATTTTATGTTTAATGTAGGGAATTTGGCAAGGTCAAAAGAAGACAGGGAGCATTTATTCAGGAGCTGTAAGCATGTCTCAGGCTTCATAACACTATTTTCGTTGTAGAATGGACTACACCATTATTTGGCAATACTGCCAATGCTGATCAGAAAAAAAACCACAACACAAGTCCATCAAAATGTGGAGAGCAGATTGCAGAAGATTTCCCCAAAGAGCTGCTAAGAAAGTCCCCAGAGCTGCTTACTCAGATCTCCAGACTCACTCTGGGAGAACAGATCCATGGTGATCCGTAGAGACAGCTGCCCACAAACTGCAAAGGAGACAGAGCTTGTCTGGCTCACAGGACCACCAGGAGATGTCCAACATTGCCTTCTGCTGGCAATTGATCCTGGCAATTGAACAGGCAGGCAGTTGATTCTGATTTCATCAAAAGCAGGGAATCTAATTGGTAAGCTAAGAATTCCTCTATCCCTGTGTGCACACAGAATAAATGCTGTCAATACAGACGGTGAGAAAAACAAAGACAGAAAAATTAATACAAAACCATCAAAATACAAGAAAAAATATGTTTCCAATGGGATGCAAGCCAGCACATACATTTGAGAAAAGACACACACTCACTTCAAGAGTTTTTTCAACTGTCATCTTTCTTAATGAAAGAGTACATGGATTTATCTAACCTGGTCAAATAATATTAAACACCTTATCACATCTATTCTCTTTCAGATTGTGTTTCAGCAGTCTATTATTTGCATTAAGCATGGAAAACTTCGAGCCTGGAAAAGCCTCCTTTCCCTTTAATATCACACTCCCTCGAGAGTACACCATAATTTAAAATTCTATTCCTTCAATATATATATGTATTATTTTTTAAAAGCACCCTCACAATCTGACAGGTAAAACCTCTAGAATATAATTCTTCTGTGACAATATTCCCAAAAGGAATCCAGCTTCAAGTAAAATTTGAATAATGTGAGCAGGAAGGAGCTGGAAATGTACGTTAATGATTAACTGCTCAATTCATGTGACAGAGATCATCCTCCACTAGAAATGACAGTTGCACTGTAACAATAAACTCCAAAGCAGACTGTAAAATAGTGGCACTTTCCAGTCAAGGTTGGCATGCAGGACACATTTAACTCTAACTTCAAAAGTCTTCAATCCATCTTCCTACTCATGTAACACATCAACATGACCTATCTGCCCTGTCTGCTCTGCTTTTCTGATTCCAAGCCTTTGTACAAGTAGTCACGAACCACAAGAAGTGGCTTGATCTGCAGTGAGAATGAGGAAAATGCCAATTCCCATTGAAATCAAGGTGAAATCACCCTGATATTTAAGGAACAGCCAAACTGCTTTGCATCCAGACTAGGTTGGAAGACAATAATTTCTATTAGAATAAGATATTCAAAGATTTTTCTCACATATGAGTCATTTACTGAGAAGATCTCCTTTAGTCCCCTCCTCTGGCCAGTCTGGGGTCCTTTTGACTTGGCTACGCTCACTCAAGCTGATCAGACAAATGCGTTTGCATGGGAATCCCCACTCCAGAACTGCCAATTTCTGGTTAGTGAGGGCAGTCAGCAATAGGGGAGGGAATGAAGTTTCTGCCCAGAGCTGTGCAGGGAAAAGTCAGAGTATTTTTTCTCCTAGCTCAACGTGTCTGAATTTAATAAGCTAAGCTTGAGACAGCTTACAGGGACTCTGGGCTTTGCTCATTTGAGAGAATGGTGACAGGGGGGTTAATCTAATATGCAGAGAAGGAAAATACTTACAGAAGAAAGTTTTATCTCTGACATCAAAGCCTAGTAGTGGCAGAGTAATAGCTTCCATGATATAAGTATCAGATTTAAGGATTCATCATACTAAGGACAACAGAAGAATTTAACTCAACTTGCCTGTTGGCCAGACCAG
This sequence comes from Picus viridis, assembly GCA_033816785.1. Taxonomy (NCBI): domain Eukaryota; kingdom Metazoa; phylum Chordata; class Aves; order Piciformes; family Picidae; genus Picus; species Picus viridis. Next base: position 10,176,891 of record CM066574.1, on the reverse strand, counting down.
ATCCTGCAGATTTCCTAAGGCATCAAGGGTCATGAGCCTCCAGATCTCTCACTGGCACCTTTCTCCTATACTCTGGCCTCTTATTGTGGCACAAATAACTACAGTTTCCTTCTAGTTGCTCTAAATAGAAACTATTTAGAGTGCAGCTATATCAGCACAGGTAATATCCATCAGACAAGTGAAAAAAAGCATGCAGGAAGTGAAACTCTTAAAAGGCATGAGAATGGAAGAATAATGTGGGACTACAGAGTTCTGGCAATCATGCAGTAGCAAACTAAAATCAGATGATGGAGGCTACTGCATTTCTACCCATCCTCTCTATCCATCTGATAGCTGATCCTGACATACCACAAGGGCATCTGATCTGCTAGTCCATCAAATCCATAAGATGCCTGCTGACTAATTCATGTTAAACATCCAAATATGAGAGAAGATCAGAAAAAAAAACAACCACCAACAAACCAAACCAACACCATTTGTCCAGGCAATATATCAAGACAGAGCCAGCAACCTAGTGGAGAGCAACCACAATCAACAAAAACCTTAAGTGCCTTCTTTTGTTTACCCACACTGAGTTTCTCAAATAAGAAGCCTGTCTCTACAAAGCTCATCAACCCTGAAAAGAAAGTTGTTTCATTTGCACAGTGGTTTGGGAGCAAACAGTGTCATTACAAACCTGTCACTTACAAACCAGTCACAAAAAGTTGTAAAGAGCTGTGTATGCACACTTACAGATTACACATGTCAATCCTGGGAGGAGACAATGGCAACAGCTGAAGTAGGAGCTTTACTCCATTCTTCCATCCTTCCTCTTTCTCAAATTCACAGAAAAGGTAGGTACATTCATCTGCTGAGAACTGGTAGAAAGCATGAGTGTCTTGGAAATAGAGTTGTCTGTCCACTGTTGAAAAAAAAATGAAACAAAAATTAGATAGCTTTTAAACTTTTGCCATGTAAATGTTCTGCTCCACCACCACATTTTGTATTGCACTTGACTTTAATGTTGAACTGCACCACAACACAAGACAAAACAATCACAAACTCAGCATAGAAGCAATCTTGCTGTCTTGTATTAACTCAGTGCATCCAAAGAGGACAAGTCAAAACCTCAATTGGAAGAGCTGCAGCTCCTGAAATTCAGGTGTTAAGCCTGCTGAGTATTTAACCATTTTTGGAACCAATTCAGAATCACTTGTCAGACTTCTGAGCCTTGATTTCCATTGGTATCTAAATTGCTCTCACCAATGGCCAGGCATTAGTAAACGAAGTTCAACGATGGGGATGCAACCCATCATTATCCTAACTCATCTTCCAACAGGACATCATTCAGCCCTCGTCAACGCTGCATGATCACACATATTGACAATGTAGTTGGAGCAGAAGAAAACCTTTAAGGACACTGTACATAAGCAGAACTCTTAACACTTCACCTTTTTACAAAGGGCATACTTCAGTGTCTAGCACATACTCCAGAGAAGGGTATGCTTTGAGTTGAGCTACCTGAGTTGTCCCTGATAGAAAGTTCATCAGCTTTCCAGAGGTTGGTTACCAGTGTAATTATTGACAAACACTTGAGCTGGACCAAAGCCTTAAATTCAGTGGGGAAGGTAGGGACAGTCAGGGTAGAACCTACTATCACCACCATCTCAAGGAGCTGAATTCTTTCTCAATCCATTGCTCCATGGAGACCTTATTGTGCCCTTCCAGTACCTGAAGAGGGCCTACAAGAAAGCTGGTGAGAAACTTTTAAGGGTGTCAGGTAATGATAGGACTAGGGGGAATGGAACAAAAATAGAAATGGGTAGATTCAGGCTGGATGTTAGGAAGAAGTTCTTCACCATGAAGGTAGTGAGATGTTGGAACAGGTTGCCCAGGGAGGTGGTGGAGGTTAAGGCCAGGCTGGATGTAGCTCTGAGCAACCTGATGTAGTGTGAGGTGTCCTGCCCATGGCAGGGGGGTTGGAACTAGATGATCCTTGAGGTCCCTTCCAACCCTAACAATTCTATGATTCTATAATCTAAACTTTTGAAAAACAGACAGAGGGAGGAAAACCACTAACAGCTAGAGGAGTTATCTGGCAAAGTCATGATCAGCAGTGACTAAACTGCTGCTGTCTCATGAAAAACCTAAAAGAGCATGAGGAGAACAAAACAGGCTGGAAAAGACATGTACTCTGACTGCAATTTTGTATTAAGCAATTACATTTGCTAAAGTAAAAGGAAGGAAATTGGCTGCCTTAAAAAAAAAAAAAAAAAAAAAAAAAGATGACCATATTTGGTATTATGAAATGAAAGGTCACAGATGTGAGTCTACCAAGGATGCCATAAAATAAACAACTGTCAAGAAAAAAAAAGGATCAATCTACCTTTATTTTTTCCCCCTTCTCTCTTCCCTCTCCCATCATCTCCTATACAGGAGAAACTGACAAGCTTCCTCATGCTGAAGATCAAAACTGACCTGATAATATAATGCCCATATCCAGGAGGAGCTGCCACACTCCAGCTGCTGTAGACCTGCACTTAACAAAAGGGCACTGCTCCAAAAGCCAGTCTACCAGCTCTGATCCAACACAGCTTCTCCTGAAAATAAGCAAAACACGACTTTATACACCACAGTAATGCTAAAATGCACTTCCATTATAAAGAGCTATTGTTTAAGCTATAAAAGTGAATGAATCCTTTTGTTCAGCAGTGCAAACCATTTCTCTCAATTACTAATTTTTGTAATCCACTTCAAGGGAAGAAATTACTCTGGCGAGTCTCAAGGATGCCCCTTGTTAAAGGGGGAACTCACATTAGTTGAATTCAAGTTCCCTTACATCTCATTCATGTGAGATTCACTTCAATTTATGCTGCTTACAGGCAGTCACCCAAAGATGTATCAGGGCTAAGTAAAATCCACCCTTTAGCCCCAGTATTTTATTTCTTTTGTGAGCACAGACAATACAGATATGCAAGATGTGTAAGATGTTGAGTGTTACTCTAGGATGTACTTCATCTTTCACCTTATTGGCAAACTTATATTTTTTAAACCATTAAACAAACAAAAAAAATAAGAAGAAGTGGCTTTTCCTCAAATGCTGACATGAATAGTGCTATAATAGAAACTTGCATGGTTTGGGCATAATTGAAAATAGGAGGAAGCATTTATGCTGTAATGCAACACAAATAGAATATCACTTCATTACAGAAGTACTCCATAAATTACAAGCAAAAATTAAAATAAAATTCACAGTGTAACTAAACCTAAGGAATCCAATTAATCTCTTTTATACCCCCCAGACCAGGGCTGAATTTAATATTCTTTCTTTTCAGCACAATAACAAACACAATTGAATATGAAAGCATAAAGCAATTGAATTAATGAACATACTATCAGGCCACTGCCACTTTCTGGCAACTGATAAAGTAACAGAAGGAAAGATATCAAAATATATGTTTTAAACAAATTTTTTTAGAAAGTATTTTTGACTCTTAGTAACACAAAAATCTCACTCTCAGAACTATGCTCTCTTATCAAAATCAGGCCATAGACAGAGGCCAATAAAACCCATTCAGTTGATTAAAAATAGTGAGCTTGGGTTACCTGCAAATGCCAGTAAGGTACACCCTGTCTTTAATCAGGTCAGAAGCTTGTAGAGTAAAAATATTCCTGAGAGCTCTCCCAGCACAGGATGAACTTTCTCCATAAATCTGAATGAAAAAAGAAATTGAAAACTGTGACAAACAGGGATTTATTCCTGTGGTAGTAAATTGCCTCACCAGTGTCTGCTCTCTGAGCAATGCCTTCTCCCCAGCTAGCCAACAAGCAAGCAGCCAAAACTCCATAGGAAAAGCATCCCAACTTCTGCCGTACTCAGTGTATCATGGGTTGCAGATGACCCCTTGAGCTGGACTACTCTTGCATTTGGCAGCCTTAGAAAAATCAGAGGGTTTACTGTTACCTTTGAGCAACGGACAAGTTCCAATGAAAAATCATCTTTGTGGCCCTGCTCTGGACCCACTCCAGCAGCTCCATGCCATTCTTAAGCGGGGGACACTAGAACTGGACACAGTATTCCAGGTGGGGTCTCACACGAGCAGAGGGGTAAAATCACCTCCCTCATCCTTCTGGTTCTCACTTCTCTTGATGCATCCCAGGATGCATCAGTTGGCCTTCTAGGCTGCAAGCACACATTGCCAGCTTATGTTGAGTTTTTTCATCAACTGACATCCCTCAAGGGTCCTCAAGGCTGCTCTCAAGCTACTCCTTGCCCAGCCTGTATTTGTGCTCCAACAAGATTCCTAGTATGTTGTTTGATGAAACGGAATTAAATAGAAGTTTGACAAGTACCTTGTTGGAAGGAGTTTCCAAATAGGGATTTGAAATTCTTCTGGACAGGGTCTGCAAAACAATTTGGTAGAGCTTTAATTTTGGTTTCATGTGGAGAAAAACTTTCAGCAATCTAGGTAAGGTTTGGTAAATTCAGTTCTGTGTTGTTTACTACCTATCTTCTTGGAAAAGAAGATGATCAATGAAGTGACAAAGTCTGTAGACAACACATGACTATTTGGGTCAGAAGAGATCAGAAACGACAGTACATAATTTCAACACTAACTTAAAAAAAGCTAGGTGAAAAGATAGTAGTGTCATGATGAGCTCAACATTAAAATCTGCATGTACTACAGAAAGTGTAATTTCATAGGCTCTAATACCTCTTAAAGCAAACTTTATCAATTCAGTAAAAACACCTCAGGGTCACAGCACACTTTAAAGAAGGCCACTCTTCTAAATTAAATTCTTTAATGTTGTTAAAGAAACTGTTCAGATAAATGAGGAATTAAATGATGACCAGTGGGGAGGTAACATTGGTCTAATTTAGATCTGCATTATCTCTGTCACGCCACATGCTGCACTAGCAACACCATCTCAACAAATGGATGCTCAAATGCCAGAGAGGATTCAATCATAGTAGTAAGAATAGTAAGGGATTTGGATAAATTTTAATATCAGAAGAGACAGAAAAGCCTGTGACTATTTACCTTACAAAGGAGAGATTACAGCAGACATAATGCAATTATACAAAATAATGAAATGGCACAGAGAAAAGACTTTCTGTGCTGCTTCACGTAACATGAGAATAACTGATTGGTGAGTGAAATTAGAGAGGATTCATATTAGAGATCTTAGAGAAAATGACATAACTCTTCACAGCAGGGAAATGCAAATGCCAAAATCTTACCACTGATCAATAAAGATTAGGGATTTAAAGTTACAAAATTAACAGTGAAGCAGAACACTTGAAGGCAAAGAGAGACAGCATAAACATCCCTACAAGAGGCAGGTTACCCCACCTTTACTCACTATGATATTTCCTTATCTTGGCAGACTTAAGAGATACTCTATTCTGATGCTTACTGGCAACTCCCATCTCACCACAAGACACAAATAAACATTGTCTAAAAGAAGCCTGGAAGTGGAACAGAAGACATTGTGCAGGTGCACTGGCAGTACAACAGGCGGATTCTGTGGTGCTCCCTCACATTATTCCAACTTATAGGCGACATAATTAATTCCTCACTTTGAGAAGGATCCAATTCACACTTGGTATACTCTAAGCATTTTAAAAAAAAAATAATAGAAGAATCATCCTTCATACCCTGTGAGAATTCCAGAACCCATATTTCAGCAATGCCACCTGCTTTTTTTCCCTCCCTGTATTCTCATTACTGTATTTTTAGAAAGGGAAGGGAAATGACAAGGAACCACAGAAGTATCTAACTCTGTTTACCCTTCCACACTCATCACAAATGTTAGCATGGTTCCACACATAACAGTAGCTCCATATGGAGATACTAGAAGATGAAAGCTTAATTCCCCTCTCCCATACCCAACAAAGACACCACAACAGTGCAACATTGCCTCAGATCCTACTTACTCTTCCTAGCCTGTGCCTTATTAGCATCTCTGTTTTGCAGCAGCCCTACATACCACCACTTCACTTGGTTTCCACCCAAGTCTTTCATTCAACAAGCCCCACTCACTGCAGCAGCATGGTTGAAACTCAGGCATTGATTTTCCCCCTTCCTGCTCCATTCCCAGGCTGCCACTAATGACATTATTATCAGCAAGCTAATTTCAGTGATGCCATGGGAACTACAGCCCCTGGCCTTGGAGTGGCCTGGTCCCCAGCATTCAGAAGGCTGAGCCTCTGGCAGAGAAAGTGTTGCCACTGCAGGGTGCAGTTACGTGACAGTGTAAGACCAAACTCAGCAAAAAGGACATATTTGGTGGCCTTCTACAACAGGGTTACAGCACTGATACACATGGAAAGAGCAACTGATGACGTCTACCTGGATTTGTGCATTTCATACTATGCCACATACATCCTTGTCTCCAACATGGAGAGCTGTGGATTGGACCGCTTAGTGAATAAGGAATTAGCTAGATGGTTGCATTCACAGTGTTGCAGTCAACTGCTTGAGGTCCAAGTAGAGACCAGTGATGAGTAGTGTGCCTCAGGGGTCTGAGACCAGTATTATTTAACATCCTTGTCAGGGAGTGAGTGCAACCTCAACAAGTTTGCAGATGACACCAAGCTGAGTTGTATGATTGACACTCTAGGGATCCAGAGAAATCTTGACAGGCTTGAAAGGTGGGCCCATGAAAACCTCACGAAGTTCAATACGACCATGTACAAGGTCCTGCACATGGGTCAAGGCAATCCCAAGCATAAATATAGCCTGGGCAATGAATGGAATGAGAGTAGTCCTGCAGAGAATGACTTTGTAGGTGAAAAACTGAGTATGAGCCAGAAATATGCACTTACAGTCCAGAAAACCAATCACATCCTGGGCTGAAGCAAAAGAAACATGGCCAGGAGGATGAAGGAGGCATTCTGCCTCTTCTACTCCTGTCATACTGTGTCCAGCTCTGGGGTCCACAGTGTAAGAAAGACATGGACCTGCTTGAGCAGGCCCAGAGGAGGACCATGAAAATGATCAGTGACTGGAGCACTTCCCCTGTGAGGAAAAGTTAAAGTTGAAGTTGCTCATCCTGGAGAAGAGAATGCTCTGAAGACACCTTATAGTGGCCTTCCAGTACTTAAAGGGGGTCTACAGGATAGTCGGAGAGGGACTCTTCACCAAGGAGTGTGATAGGACAATGGGTGGGTCTAGGGGGGAAAAATATTAAAATCTAAAACCTTCTAGTTCATCCTTCAATCCAGGCAGTGCTAGCACTGCTCTGGTGATGAGGAGAGAGAGGGAATTCATAGCCCTGAAATGGGAAAAGGGAAGACAGGGCAATGGCTTCTGTTAGTGGCCGCCTGAACCTCTATCAGCTTGTAGCAATCATTTAACATTGGAGAGACCAGAAGAGCCTGCCATGCAATGATGGAACACTCACTGCAGCTGGGTTGAAATTCAAATCAAGTTTTAAAAGTTTGCCTGCCAAGCTAGATCCTCTTTTCTAATTAAATAAATATTTAGATAGGGAAAAAAAGTCTCTTCGTTTTGCTACGCAGCACATATCTGTTCAGCAGACTCTACTTTGGCTGTTGGGGACAAACTGGGCCATCCCCTTACAGAGAGAGGAAGAGGAAGGAATGGATCAGGGGTTAAAGCTTGGTTAAAAATCCTAGCCTTTGGGCTGCTACTACTCCTCCCTGAAGGTATTTGGCAAATATAAGCTGCTCTTCCCAAATGATTTTGAGAGACATACACCAATCCAAAACACATTTGAAAATAACTCAGGCTGAGCCAAAATGTGCTTTTCAAGCAAATTCATCAGTCATCAAGCAAACAACTTATCTCTTATGAAAACTACCTTGGAGCAGCTATTGATGCCCATGCCAAGTGCTGCTTTCCAGGCACTGCTACCTCAGTGTCCCCCTCTGCCTCTTCACCACCTTAAGCCACTTTGCCAAACCATGTGTGAGGGAGATGATGTGGACGTGGCAGCATGTATGCTCCTGGGACAAGAGACCATATGTAGAGCAGATCCAGAGCAATGGATGTCCTCCAGAAGGGCTTTTCCATCACACCAGTGTCTGTGCATAGGTGGCTTCAGCTTCCCTGCTGAAGATGCAGGAAGAAAGGCAGGGAGAGGATATCCTGGGCTGGACAATCAGAAAGATGGAAGTATGAACCAGGTACACGGACAGCATCCTAGCCTGGGCACTCAACTTGCACATGTCAGGAGATAACAGTTGGGAGAGGTGGCCCAGGAGAGGTTTTGGAATAGTACTGCCTAGGATCCAAATCTGAATGCACTACAAATAACTTAGTCTGAAATTGGGAAAAATTATGAAGGAGTTTACTGTGGTATTTTAAACCACTAGAAGTACAGAGACTAAAGCAATGGTGTTAAGAGAATAAGAGAATAGAATAACTAGAATAAAGTGACCATCAAGTAATTAAAAACAACCAGAAGGAAATTTTCTTTACATTCTATATCGTTATCTCATGGAATTATTACCTAAAGAATAAAATACTCCAGCTAGATTTTTAAGAGCAGTAGCTAATTCAATGGCCAAAACTACTCTGCAAGGTCCATACCTGGGTTTATAATTAGCATTGCCTCAACCAGACAATTGTTTTTAAACATGGAGGGAATCTCTGCCATTGTTTAAAGATAAGCATGCAAAGACCCTGATGATAATATTTTAGTATATGAGCACTGACTTTTGAAAGGTTTCAAAAATTTCCCCCACAACATACTACAGAACAAGCAAAACGTACTAACAAAGGCACACTTTGGTCTCTGTTGCAAAGATCAAGCTGTATCTTACTATGAGATACTGACTTAGGTCTTTTCTCAGCAGAGTATTAAGCTGGCTTCCCTAAAGCAACTCCCTACACATTCACTACAACTAGTTAATGTCCTAACCAAGGGCTAAAGATACTACAGAGCACATTTTCAGCCATACCTTTAGGAGACACATTTTAACTTTCTCCTTGTTTTTAGATCTGAGATTTTGCTTTGGCCTTATCTCAGCTTCAGAAGATGACTTGATTACAAGTTGCTTGTGCTTTGCCTCCTGCCCAAGCTGTTGCAACAACTGCTGATATTTCAGCCATTGCCAGCATTGCAGTCACAGTACCATCAGCGAAGCTCCATACATCTGCTAGCAATTTAATCACCATCATGTTTGGGGAGGGGGAGTGGTGTTAAAAAAATGTTAAAAATCAAGAGTGCTTGGAGCTCCAGTTCAAATGCCTTCCTCAGATAGGATTTAGTACAGTGATAGCAGCCAGCAACATATCTACACTAAATGTCACATCGTAACACTACAGAAGAGTCTGCAGATATTGTAGGAAAATCATCACTTCAACTATGCAGTGGAAACGTTTTGCTTTGCTTCTAAGAGTTTCTGATATTCCTGTGCAGTTAGCAAGAAGAGCCCTGACAAAAATAGGGATGCAAGAGAAGTTTGCTAATCAAGATTACTAATCACCATTATTGGAATAATCTCACAAGGGAAATAGTGGATTCCCCTACATTAGACAGTTTTAAGGCTCTGCTTGACAAGGTACTAGGTCCTCTTATTTAAACTATACTATTACCCAGAAAGGTTGGACCAGATGATCCTTGAGATCCTTTCCAACCTGGCATTCTAGGATTCATTTTTCTATACAGTCATAGAATCAACAAGGTTGGAAAAGACCTCAAAGATCATCAAGTCCAACCTGTCACCACAGACCTCATGCCTACTTGACCACGGCACCAAGTGCCACGACCAATCCCCTCTTGGGATGGTGAATCCACCACCTCCCTGGGCAGCCCATTCCAAGAGCTAAGAACTCTCTCTGTGAAGAACTTTCTCCTCACCTCGAGCCTAAACTTCCCCTGGTGCAGCTTGAGACTGTGTCCTCTTGTTCTGGTGCTGGGTGCCTGGGAGAAGAGATCAACCCCTCCTGGCTACAACCTCCCTTCAGGTAGTTGTAAACATCAATAAGATCTCCCCTGAGCCTCCTCTTCTCCAGGCTAAACAATCCCAGCTCCTTCAGCCTCTCCTTGTAGGGCTTGTGCTCAAGACCTCTCACCAGCCTTGTTGCCCTTCTCTGGACACATTCAAGTATCTCAATGTCCTTCTTAAATTGAGGGGCCCAGAACTGGACACAGTACTCAAAGTGTGGCCTGACCAGCACTGAGTACCGGGGCACAATGACTTCCCTTCTAAATCCTTTACAGTGAGATTTATATTCCAACTACAAGCAACAAGAAAAGGCAGAATCAGGGCTCTTCCCCTCCAGCAAACTGTTTAAGCTTACACTCCAAATTTTTCAAAGAACTGTGTTTTAAACTGGTTGTGCTACCAAAAATTGTGTGCAATGCCACATTAAGAGTTTGCTATATGCAAACTTCACCTGTTTTCAGTTTACTCATCAATATTGGTCTTAATTTGCAAACGTGCCCATGATCAACTCCACACTGCTGAGCAGTTCTAGGAATGTACTTGTAGACAAGCATAAGAAAACAACTGTCCATAGTTTTGGGGCAGTCTCACTATGTCCCTGAAGAATTCAGTGCAGTCCTTGTACATTACAAATTGGATTACTCAGTATATTTAAAACAAGCAAATGCTTCAGCATTGTGCTGTCAGGGCTTATTCCAAGCCTAAAATACACTTTCACAAAGTATCCATGCTGGAAACTTCTTGCATTCCAATGGTGAGAGATAGCGTATGGAAAAGGATAATAAATAAAGCTGAATCCAAATTCACTCTCAAAAACAATCATCTGTTTGTGCTTTTCTCTCTTTATTATCCTTTAACAATACAGTGGCACAGGAAAAAAATTTAAAAAAAAAAAAAAAAAATCCACCAGGGCTATTTACTTAATTTCCCTCAGGCTCCTCTCCTACTCCACATACAAGTCAAAAAGTAATTACTTTTCTCCTAGACAGACTTCTTTCTCTCCTTACAAACCACGACAACAGTAACGCCATAAGGGTGACAGAAACTACAGCAACTGTTATAACTGAGGGAACCCTGTGGGGTTTTTTTTCCCCTTTCAAAAAGATGTGCTGGATTTGCCTAAAGCAAGCAGCTATAATAAATAAAAGAGTTTCCACTCCGTTCTAATCTGAGCACGAATCCTGGAACAAAGCTGGGCTGTACCTGCCCAACACACCCTCCTTAATGTGCAACTCAAGAAGGCAGCAATTTCTGCAGCGCTTGTTCACGACAGGCAAGGAGTGGGGGAAGGGAGGGAAAATGACCAGTTTGGTTTATCACTTTGTCACCTTTGAATTTTTGCATTTGACATCACTTGCTAGCACCTAAATTGCAGGGGAAGCAAGCAGAAAGAAGAGATGAGTGCTGCATTTAGGAGATGAAACGCTAGCGTTGTTCGAGGGTGGCTGCATAAAGGGAGTGTTGTCATGAATCCCAATCTGTTTCCATGTGGCAGCAGATTTCTCCTCGTGGTTGCTAAGGCACAGCAAGCAGAGTTTGTTGGGAAGCTAGCTGACTTTCAGCAGATATCATTCATATGAAACTGTAGAATGTGCCTGACTTCCTGCCAAATAATATTCATAACGAGCAACCTTCCCCCATTGCTCTTCTTGAAACCCACTGTCAGAATTCATGGATAACAAAGAACAACCAATGGAACAGTTCTCTCCATTACTATTTATGTAGGATTAAATACAAAACTCTCTTAAAAGAATCTGTTTAAAGGATTTTCTTCATAAAGGAAGGATTTTCCCCTGATTGCCTTAAACTCCATATACTTGCTTGTAGCATAAAAAAGGTCAAAAAGCTGTAAAAAGAGAAACCTGTATTCAGCAGAGCTTTCACTGTAGAGTCCCCAGGTGAGCCTGCAAAGCTCTCTGGAGAATCCCAAAGGGGTCATTAGTGAAAGGAAGCTGAAGAGTGTATTCGCACCTATTTTCTTTATATAAGGAACCTGCAAGGAATCTGAGTAAGTTATTTCACAAAACAGAGAAAATCCACAACTTACAGCTCATTCTCACCTCTCCCCAAACAAAAAGGGCTCTGCAAAGAAAATGGCTGCTTTTTATGAAGGCAGGCAGTGCTCTTCAGATATAAAGTCTTATTTCTGACATGGCAACAGTCAGGAAAACTCAGAAGTTTTCAGAAGCATTTTTGTATTTTCCAGAACCAGATCAAATACAGCTGAATGGGTTTATGCTTCAAACAAAAGTCTGGTTTAGTTAACCTGGCATAAACCAGCCACTTTTAAAGTCTCCATGGTCTAGCAAAGAGTGTAATTAAGTACACAGCAAATTTGGGTAAAGAAGAGAGCACTGCAAACAAGAGGAAGCTAAGAATAGAAAAGAATAAAAAAATACAGCAGGACTGCATAGTTGCTCTCCTCCCTCGTCCCCAGTCCTACCGTGGGAGAAAAGCCCTGGATAAATCCAGCTTCAGGAAGGCATCAACACAGGCTCAGATCTCCTCTGTCCATATCCTGTGCCTCAGATAAAGCTGCGGCACCCCGACACAGAAGCCCACTCAGTCTGAGGGAAAAGTGAACTGTCAGAGGGGTATGCCTGGGATAGAGAAACTTTATGTTCCTTAAAATAGGAGATGGCCACTCTCCTGCTAATGATGCATTTCCACAGCCAGATTAACGTACCATAAAACAAGAATGTTGAACAGCAGGTCGTGTCCTCCTTCCACCCCCTGCTTCACCTTTCCATCCCCACTGTTCATTTGCTTTGTGCTTCCACATGTGTCTCTGAAACCCTGTCCTGAACCAAGCTGAAGGGCTGATAGCTTTGAACAGGCTCATTAAGTAATGATTCAGATTAACTCTGATTATTTCCCTCCACCAGGTCACTGGGGAGCCATACAAACAGTTGCTAGCAAGGAGGGCAGCAGGGGCACAGGCTAAAGCAGTGGGATGCAGAGGGAGGCAGGAAGGGACAGCTGCGCTCAGAGGAAGCATTTGTTTATGCTGAATTAAAATTGTCCAAGGAATGATGGCATACACCACGCCTCATAAATCCTCAGTGTCTCTGCCCCTATCAACAGAAAAGGGAAGTTAACAATGCTCACTAAAAAAAAAAAAAAAAGACAAAATTCAAAGGTATCCACAACGAAGAATTTCACCTCCCACTTTCACGTTCATGTAAGGGCATCAGTTTAAGTACAACACGAATCCCATCTCGTTCAACTCCACAGATCAGTTCTAGACTGCACAGAGGAATATTATACTGTTTTAAATTGAAGATTATTTCCAATCACAGAAACATTCAGGTTGGAAAAGACTCTCAGGATCACCAAGTCTAACCCAGAACCCTACTCTGCAAGGTTTACCCCTAAACCATCTCTCCAAGCACCACCTTTAAACACACCCAGGGTTGGTGACTCAACCACCTCCCAGGGCAGCACATCCCAATGCCTGACCACTCTTGCTGTGAAAAAATGTTTCCCAATGTTCAGTCTTAAGCTACCCAATCGCCACTTAAGGCCATTCCCTGCAGAGTTTAAATCAAGTTTCCTCTTCCCTTTGTTATAAAAACATTATGGAGTTTTTCAAGCCATCTGCCAATACAATATATATGCAATGAGAGTTCATTAAATATCAAAAGAAGAAATAATCTGAATTCTGCAGATTACTTTTTTACAGCATTAGAACATGCTACCTTAAAAGCTTCCCAGAGCATTTTACTCTTCCTGGCTGTCAGCAACATTTCACAGGGAAGCAGCATCCTCCCTTTTTTCCCAGTACAAAACAGGCACTGTGCAGACTGTCACCATAAAAAATTAGCAGTAGTGCTGCATTTATTTCTCTTTACAACTCAGCACCTAATAAATAACAGCGCATGGTCTTTGTAATCTACCACCATGCTTCCAGCCACCTGCATCTGGTTTGGTTTTGATCTGCTGGGTAGCACACGTGAGCAGGTGGGTGGCTAATTTTTGGCAATTATTAACATTTTATGCAACAGTTAATACTTCTAATGATGCACATTATAATTTAATAATACATTATTTGGTGCTTTCAATAGGCTGTGCACTGGATATTTCACACTACAATTAAAAACACCTTCCTAGTGGCAGGTTACCATTCATCCCTGGTGACTGGGAAGAAGGGAAACATTGCACTCATTCTTAAAAGAGGTAGAAAGGAGGACCCTGGGATCTGCAAACCTGTCAGCCTCACCTCTGTGCCTGGGAAGATCATAGAACAGGTCCTCCGAAGGCACATGGATAATAGGGAGACGATTCAAGAAAGCCAGCATAGCTTCACCAAGGGCAAGTCCTGCCTCCCAACCTCAGTAACAAGTGGTGTCCCCCAGGGGTCTGTGCTAGGAGCAGTGCTGTTAAATATCCTTCACTGGTGACACAGACACCAGGATCATGCGCACCCTCAGAAGTTTGCAGGTCACACCACACTGAGTGCTGTGGTTCACACACAGCCGTCCAGTGGGTCCTGGACAAGCTGGTGAAGTGGATTATAAGGTTCAATCTCATGAGAAGCTGAAATTGTGAGGTTCAACAAGGCCAAGTGCAAGGTCCTGCACCCCCAGTATCAACACGGGATGGGATGAAGGGATTGAGAGCAGCTGTAGGAAGAAAGAATTTGGGGTACTGATGGATGAAAAGCTTGACACAAGCCATCAGTGTGCACTCACAGCCCAGAAGGCAAATCATATGCTAGGGTGCATCAAAAGAAGTGTGGCAAGCAGGTCAACAGAGGTGATCGCCACACTACTCAGCCCTGGAGACCTCATCAGGAGTACTGTGCCCAGCTCTGGGGTCCTCAGCATAAGACAGACATGAACCTGTTGGAGTGGGTTTAAAGGAAGACAACAATCAAAGGGCTGGAACACCTCTCCTGTGAAGAAAGGCTGAGAGAGTTGGAGCTGCTCAGCATGGAGCATGGGCTCTGGGAAGACCTTGAAGCTTTCAGTATTTAAATGGGTCCTATAAGAAAGATGGGGTCACTCTTTTAGCAGTAAGCCTGTTGTGACAGGACAAGGTCTAATGTTTTTAAACTGAGGGTAGACTTAGACTAGTTATCTAATTCAAGATATCCTTGCTCAGTGCAGGGTGGTTGAACTCTCTCTCTCTGGTGATTTTAAAGAGACCATAACATTCTACAATTCATTTGCTTTCAGACAGATCTAAATGAAGACATCGATAAAACAGTGAAGAGAGATCAGGAGGAGGAAAATGCAGACTGTCTGTACACTTAAAGACTTTAAGAAGTACCTCACTTGGCACAATTCTTGTGTTGCCAGCAAAATACCTTCTCATGACACATTTTCAAATAAAAAAAGCTGAACAGCACATCACCTTGGCAAAGACATTTTGCAAGCCAGGCACCTTGACTCAAAAGCATAGAATAAAAAGAAATGTCACGTGGAAATTGTGTCCAACAAGAACTAATGCCCAGGCTGTGTAATCTCCTTACTGCAATTTTTATAACTTGACCAGACAGGGTCCTGCACAATTGCTCTGGCACTGAAGTTTGAGCTGCTGAAGCCAGTGGCTGGATCAGACAACCGTCAGAAAGTCCCTTCAAACCCAAAGTCTGTAATTCTCTCCTGCTCCATCATTCACAGATGCAACTTAATTCTGCTCCTGCAGCCAGCTGCATCAGACACAGGAGAGAAAGTCTGTGGAGCTGCAAAGCGACCAAAACTAGTTTTCTTGGCACACCTTGCACTTAAAAAAAGGCTCTTAAAAAAATCACATATTTTCACATTAGCTTTTCACCAGAACTACTCCCCATCACATGACCCAATGTGCTATGTTTCAATATCAACATCACTGCAGATAATACCAGTCCCAGAACTCAGCCTTCAGCAACCTGCATGTGTCAAAGATTAAATACAATAAAAATGTAAAAGCAGACAATCAATTAGAAAAGTGATTCATCGCATCAGTCACCATCAACCACACATCATGCAGATGCAAGTTCAAAAGCTCCCTCTCTGGTGTTAGGCAAAACCAGTTTGGTTAGGCACTTGATTTTCCCCAGTACAGGCACATGACTCTCCTGCAAGGATGCTCACCTCTGTGCCAGAATTGCAACAAGCAGCAGAAGGGACAAACATCCAATATTGCTTCAGCTTTTTCAGTGAATACAGACATAGGAACAAAACATCAAATCTTAGCAAATATTCAGCACATCAGCTGTGAACAATGCTGGCAAATAGCATAAAATGTCAAACTGCATATATGACTAAGGAAATCCATTAAAATCTCAATTTATTCAGAAGTAATTCACAAATAAAGAATCAGGTTTGTACATTCCAATAACAGCAGTATATTTACTGTTTCACTTACAAAAAGGCAGTTAAAAAAATAAATCATTGTTTTGATTATGATTTACAAAAATACCCTAGCAGCACATTGCCAGGTTATTTTACTATTCGAGAACTGTCTGTAGTTCTGGCAATGGTTTTGTGTTGGTTTTTGTTTTGGCTTGCACGGGTTGCACACAAACAGTCCATGAATTGCTTAACAAGTGTGCAAAAGCATGTTTTTAATGCCCCCGTTTTCAGAGAGTTACACTTTCACCACCGGCTGCACAAAAGGTAGGTCTACAAAACCTGGGGGGCAGGGGTGTTGGTTTGTTGTTGGTTTGGTTTGCTTTGTTTGTGGAGTTTTTTTGTAGAGATCAACTGACTTGCTGGACAAAGCACCAATTTGTTCAGGGTACCTCGGTTTTATTCCTGAATCTGCTGTGGTCACAATCTTCAGCAAGTCCTTTCCCATCCTGTGCAATGGGAACAATCATGACCACTCCACCAGGAGGTCTCTCATATGCTTTCCAGGACAATGATCAGCTATCAGCAAAGTGCTAGAAGCAACCAAGCTCTCTACCATGTAGCCAGGGTAGCCCCACTCTAAATTCAATAACCTGTAGGACATTTAAAACACAACAAATCACGAATTAAAAAAAACAAACTGCTGACTTCAGCTTTTCTTGCTTCTGAGCTTTTCAGAGAGTGGGAGCAGCCTCCAAGCTGGGTGAACAAGCTCTGGTTAGAGCAGCTTGCATTACAGCTTTAATAATTTGGGAACCTGCAGCACCGTTGTTTGTACTGGCAGTGCTCCATTATGTGACCTCTTGGGAACAATATTAATTTCACTGACAGTAGCTCCTGGCACAAGCTGGTGCCAGCCTGCTCTGTACTGGATAGCAGGCACTCTCAACCACTTCCAGAAGAACAGCTGTAATTTACTGGTTTGTAGAAAAACTACTAAAGTTTAACAGCTTTAGTTTCACGAAGCAGTCAAGGCCTGGGTGTACAGAAGAGTATAAAAAGCACTCGATATGCAAGGAAAGAAAAAGAAATTGTTCCCCTGGATGACATAAGCATTTCTTCAGCAAAGCACATCCAGGAACTCCTCACCTGCTCTTGGCAGAGGCTCAGCATTGCTTGGAACTCTGCTTAGTGGCACCTTCAAACAGTCTGCAGAAGAGGATCACACCAATGCTGATAACATCTTTTTTTGCACTTGAAAACCTTTGGTCTGGCTGCTGAAGTAGGAGCAAGGGAAAACTCAAGTGCCCTCCGTCTCCAAAGGGAGGTTTGTTACCTCTGAGGAGAGGAGGGACCTGAAAACCACAGCAGTTGAAAAGTCTCTGCCAGTGTGCCAGAAATCACTGTATGCCTGTCCTTCAGACCTGATTCCATAGGGCATGCAGTAACATGGGAATTAGTGTGCAAGAGCCAGCAGATATGGAACAGGATTGGAACATGAACAGCTTTGACTAAAAGCAACAGGTAGATTTGACTTTCATTAGACTGGGGAATTACAAAATCAGAAAGTACCATAGATGCAAGACACAGATGAGTCTTGTACATTTTTGGACATAGGAAAAAAAAAACAGCTCAAGTGCCAAGTACCTAGCAGATACAAGTTTTACTTAGTAAAACAGGATGATAACCAAATAATAAATGGCATATCTTATGCAGATCAATCTATTGAGAAAGTAAAAGATGTGCTCAGCTCCCCTACACTTCAGCTATCTTTAGATAGGAACCTCCTTCATGAATACAGGCTCAAGAAAAGATTAACAGAATCTTTGAAGTTAGGCAAGACCTCCACCCTAAAGAGGCAGATTTCCTGACTGATATTCTTTACCCTGGATTCTAATCACCTGCCTTTCTTCTGATACATATCTTTATTTTCATTCTTTATTCATATAGCAATTGTTTGCACACAATTGATATTACTCAAGCACATGGCTATGTCACATCATGACTATGTTGCATTATTCTCAATTCACACACTGTAAAATTACTCACTCTAAACTCAAGTGAGTCTACAAGTCCTTCCTACTGCTGTGGAAGTTTGATCCCTCTGTGTGAGGGCTGGGAGTTCTCTCTTTGATATTTTCCAGCTGGTACCAGGGATTTTTCTCATTTTGATCTGCAGCTTTAAAGGGTAGGACCTTGCTCCAAAAAAAGACATTTGAAATGTCACAGAATACATCTGGTTGGAAGAGACCTCAGAGATCATCCAGTTCAACCCTTGATCCAGAACTGAAGGGTCAACACTAAACCATGTCCCTAAGCACCAGGTCCAGGTCCCTAAGCTGCTCGAACGCCTCCAGGGACAGCTACTCCACCACTGTGCTGGGCAGACCATTCCAATGTTTGATAACCCTTTCAGTGAAGAAGTATTTCCTAATATCCAGCCTAAACCTGCCCTGGTGCAGCTTGTGACGATTTCCTCTAGTCCTGTTGCTTACCACCAAAGAGAAGAGGCTGCCCACTCCTCACTCCAACAACCAGGTAGTTTTTGAGCAATAAGGTCTCCCCTCAGCCTCCTCTTCTCCAGACTGAATAACCCCAGCTTCCTCAGATGCTCATAGGCCACATGCTCCACACCCTTCACAAGCTTCACTGCCCTTCTCTGGGCACACTACACTCCAGCATCCCAGTGTCATGAGCAGGATCCTTGTAAGGGTTCTCTGCATTCATTTTCAAGACAGCATGAGTGAGATAAGACAAGGCCCACACAGGTGATCTCTGCACCTCTACTTAGCTTCCAGAATACAGTTAGAATAGAATAGAATAGAATAGAATAGAATAGAATAGAATAGAATAGAATAGAATAGAATAGAATAGAATAGACCAGACCAGACCAGACCAGACCAGGTTGGAAGAGACCTTCAAGATCGAGTCCCACCCATCATCCAACACCACCTAATCAACTAAGCCATGGCACCAAGCACCCCATCAAGTCTCCTCCTAAACATCTCCAATGATGGTGACTCCACCACCTCCCCGGGCAGCCCATTCCAATGGGCAATCACTCTCTCTGTGAAGAATTTCTTCCTAACACCCAGTCTAAACCTCCCCTGGTGCAGCTTGAGACCGTGTCCTCTTGTTTTGGTGCTGGTTGCCTGGGAGAAGAGACCAGCCCCCACCTGTCTACAACCTCCCTTCAGGCAAAAAGCCACACAACTTCACAAGCCCCTCATGTGATCTTGGCACCCTATGACAATACCCCATTCAAATTCATAGAAAAAAAAAAAGTATTAAACTGTGTTGCATTAAACCTTTTGTGGAGAAAAATCTAAACAAATAAATCTTCCCTCAACTTGTCCCACATCAGTCTCTTCTCCCACATAAAGTCATTAATCTTGATGGTTTTACAGCCCTCAGAAAACCCAGCAAAACTAGACCTGGTATTTAAAGCATAAACTTCCTACCCCTTTGTTTCATTCAGTAGGAGGCCTCTAAACAACTAAAAAGACACTTCTCCCCTCCCCCTTTACAAGAAAGGTACCATGCCTAAGAAGAAGAAAAAAAAAAGGCAACTTTGAGAGTCAAAGGATTAGAAGATTTCTCTATTTGTACATCTGATTAAATTATCTGAATTAATTAACCTTTAATTGCATTTGCAACTATTATCTCTTTTTACATGCCAACAGAAGTCCTGCCATACGATGTCTATATCCCAGTCAATCTTATTCCCATATTCAAAGGCACATGCAAAAAAAAAAAAAAAAAAAAAAGTAAAGTGTAAATTAGCATGAAAAACATGTGTGCAGTGGATAAAAAGAAGTCCATAGTATTAGAGCAATGCAGGGATTTGAGGTGTGTTATGCTCTGGATGTAAACATACATGCCTCTAGAAGACTCATCTCCTGACAAAGAGATTGAGTTCTCCATTTTCAACAAGATCTCTGTGTATCAGGTGCCGTAAGATTACTCTTACAGAGGAACTCTTTGGAGTTTACTTATCTCATCATGGAACAGGCCAGATATGGGGATAGTCAAAAAATTTATCAGAAGATCATGCCAAGGGTTTAATATTAAGCAGTCTACCTATCAACTGGTTACAAGCTTTTGTCATAAAACACAAGTCTTCCGGCTGGAAAGTTGTGGGTGATTTTAAGGCTGTTTCAAAACATGTGAGGCAGCAAACACAGCCTGCACCTGCAGAATCTGAAATAACAACCCAGAAGAGTACCTTATCCCTCACTGAAGACAGCAGTGTTACTAGCATAGCTATTTTTAAAGAAATATTCATTACAACACATAACAAGAAGCAGGACACAATGTGGACATGAGGACATTTAGCAGTTGTGTAAACCAAGGCATGGGAAAGTAGAATAGCCTCTCCATTACTCACAGCCAAAGTACAGCTGAGCACATCGTAAAGAAAGGAACCTCTAAAAGCCATCAGAACATTCCGCTGATGCCATAGCATAATCAGAGGAAAGGACACACACATCATTGCCTTTCTACAGGGTCACACTTCCACCACCTGAGGAGAGTCAGGCCAGGCAGTCAGTGCTAGCCAGCACACCCGAGGACCTTCTGACCACCAGGGTAACCATCAGGTCCCTGTGCTGCTTGGAGTTGCATCCTCCTTGCCCTAACACACACACACACCCACCACTGTGCATGGGTCTTCTAGGGTCCTCCTTTATAAATCCACACAAAGTCAGAAGTCAGCCACCTCCTTCTTCACCAGATTGAGCCTTCACCCCAAGGTCCTCCAAAAGATGTTTTGCCAGAGGTAAAGACTGATCACACACATTTGTTCAGGTCTAGGGGCAAAGAAAATCAACTTTCTAATTCTTTAATATTCTGCATAATAGCCAATGCTGGCAACATAGATCATTTCAACATGCTGTTATCCTCCTTACACTTGCCTGCTGTATCCTGGTTACCGGACCACTTGGATTTAAAAGTCAATAATAAATGGGAGAGAGGGAGAGAGGGAGAGAGGAGAGAGGAGAGAGGGAGAGAGGGAGAGAGGGAGAGAGGGAGAGAGGGAGAGAGGGAGAGAGGGAGAGAGGGAGAGAGGGAGAGAGGGAGAGAGGGAGAGAGGGAGAGAGGGAGAGAGGGAGAGAGGGAGGGATTCTCATCCTGATCAACTTGCTCATTGAGCCATCTTTTCCCATGACAGCTTTTTAGAGATGACTTCAAACTCATCTCAGTGGAACCACCACAAACCACAGAGGCTGGCTTAGGTGAAATGGGTGAAGTCCGAGTCTATAGGATAAAATTTATTTAGTTGCCCTTCAAGTGCCAAAAATAACTAGCAAAATTAAATAGTTTCAGCAACTTCTTGGTACATAGATACATATACAGAGACTTCTTCAAAAAGGAAAGCTTGCAAAAAGATTAACAGAAAGTTTCTTCACCTCTAATCTATTTGCTGCCTTTGCCCTACAAATGCCGTGTCAGTTGCAGGCATTGGACATACCACAGAAGTTAACCAGAAAGGGCCTCTAGGACATCATTGCTAGCCAGCAAACCATTGCCTTGGAATTCACCTCACTGTACCCTCCACCAGGATATGATCAGAAGATCAGATGGGCTCATGAATAGGACAGTAAAAGGAATGGGAACGCTCTGGGGTTTGGAAGATTACTCGAGAGGTTTATTTGCATGTTTTTAGCGTGCTTCATGCTTGCTGTTGTTTTTAGCTTCTCCACTTGTGCCAAGAGATAACAATGACTAACTTAGGAGGGGAAAAAGTCACAGTATAAGGCAACAAGCACACACATACTGAAACTGGAGTTGGCTCAGGCTGAAAAGAAGATGACTCATGACCCTCAGTATTTAGCTTTGTTTCTAAAAGAGATAACATCAAGAACTGCTAAAGCAAGGGATGAAGATTCAATCTGTTTTCTTGCTCAGCTAAAAAAAATAATTAAAAATCAGGTTTCCAGTTTTGGAAGTTTCACAAAGTTTACCATAAGCTCTTTGGTGACAGGGAACAGTTTTTAACTCAGGCTCATAAAAAGAAATCATCACTGTCTCTGAATATCTTCTTTGGAATTATTTTTATATACAGAATGCAAGCATATAATGTTTCCTTATCCACTCCCACCATTCTGCCATAGATTTTCCTGTAATATGTTTTGCTATTAATAAGCAACTGAAGTAGGTCCTTCTGTACAGTCACAATAAATGGATTCTCCAAGAGCATAAGCTTACACAGGTTTTTATAACACCACAACTTTAACGGCAGTGTTGCTCTGTTAGCTACACCTCATGCTTAAATGCAAAAGGCCAATACAGAGACATTTGATGCCTGTCTGTAATGCAACATTCCTCAATACTCTACAATTATACCTCCAGCTTCACAGATTATATACATTGATCCTAGCACACAAAACTTCTTAAAAGAAGCCAAAGCAGTCTTTCCTGAAGAGACAAAATGTTGCAGTTGACCAGGAAATAATGAAGGACAAGAACAGGATTAAACAGGGTGTTTTCATTAAGAGGAGGAAAATACCAGGATGCCATCACATCCTAGGCCAAATGCTATTTAATATATTATATTTCTGATGTCAACATCAAGACCTGAAAGGAGGTTGTAGTGAAGTTGATGTTGGTCTCTTCTCCCAAGGAACCAGCAATATGACAAGAGGAAACAGGGTTGAGTTGTGGCAGGGGAGGGGTAGATGGGACAGCAGGAAAAACTTCTTTACTGAGAAAGTGGTAAGGTATCAGAACAGGCTGCCCAGGGAGGTGGTGGAGTCACCATCCCTGAAGGTGTTCAAGAAACTGTAGATGTGGTACTGCAGGGTATAGTTTAGCAGTCACGGTAGTTAGGTTACGGTTGGACTCAATCTTGAAGGTATTTTCCAACCTTAATGATTCTACAGTTTTAAGATCAGCTCAGTTTAATTATACAATTTTGGTTAGCCACAATCAGAAGTCTATAAACTTCAGATGGACCTAGTCAAGGTGAGTGAGTGGCCAACTCCACATTAAATTATGGTTTACCCACATCAAATTCAAAGTAATGCCCATGGAAGGAGGAAAAAAAAAAACACACGCTGACAACTTACAGGGTTTAAAATTAACTGTATTAATGTAAAGAAAGCAGCCTGAATGGTTGTGAAGGCATTTCAATGAAGAGCTAATCTGTGCCACCAGGAACTCCAAAAAGATAGCAAATTGTTAAGATGAAAAGCCTGTGTGATGAGAGAGGAGAAATTGCGTGATTTATATATAAATCACCAGAGCAGTCTCATCTAGAATATTACATCCAGCACAAGCCATCACAAGTTCAAAGGGGCACTGCAGAACCAGAGAGAGTTCAAAACAAGGTAACAAAAATGATTACAGCATGTAAAGAGTAATCTGGAGAACCTAGGATTGCTTGGTTTGAAAAAAATGTTAATTATATATATATATATGAAAAAAAAGCTAACTGTACAGGAGTTGGAAATTCCCTGCCTCATAGGAGCAACAGAAGGGTCACTGAAATTAAAGGTGGAGGATAGTCACAAGTGATTAAAGAGAAAAGCTTTCATTAACAACAGAATAAAAGATAATGTATTTTTCCTTCCCCTGTGAAGGCATTATTACCAAACCCCACACATAAGCCCTGTAAATGTAGGTTCTAAGATAAATATGAAGACAAAAATACTAGCCAGACATAGCAAAAGGCTGGATCTGTAGATGCATAACATGCAAAGCTATAATTGGAATGGCTAACAACAACATCATCAGAGTGCAAGGCACTTCTGGCTATTTGTGTGTGTGTGGTTTCAGCATGGTTTCACAACATTTGCCCAGACACTCTTGAAAGCACGAGAAACTTTATATTTGTGGATGGAAATGCTACTCATTGGACTAACCTTAAAATTTACAGGGAGAGGACTAGATGAACCATCATCTTGACCCACTACAACATGGTTTTTATCCATACCAGCTTCCTCTGAAATAACTGTTTGGGGTTTCAATGAAAACTCCACCAGTATAATGCAAATATCAATTGTCATGTTGAATTGCAAATGATTGACTCAAAAATGGGAATTTTTAAGCAGGGTTTCAAATAAACTCTCAGTCCATACGCTGTACACTTTTTCTCACTGTACACATTCTCAGCGGGGGAAAAAAACCACCACCACACAAAACACCACCACCATAAAAAAAAAACCAACCAAGAGACATCATTCCTCCTATTCAGGTTGGAGACTCACCAGCTTTAATGCATGCCCTGGCAACCTAAGAGACCTATTGATTTGCAGCCATTCATTCAAGCGCAGTGAAAGCCATAATTAGATAAATAGCTTTGGTAAAACTAATCTGAAACTCATTTGTTTCGGGACTGTCTGTTTAATGAGATAAAACAAGAAATTAAATATCTGCTGAATGTTCCTCTTTGTATCCTTCAACACAATAATAAAAACATAAATAAAGAGGTATTCATTTAACTGCCATTGGTATTTTTACATTTCATGTATTTTTGTTCCAGCAATTGCTGTCAAAGGCAGTTACAAAAGGCACTATTTATGAGAGGCTACGCTCTTAACAGTCTGATCAGTTTTACCAGTCTCTTTCATACATGTGGACACTGAGGAATAAAGAGAACAGGTCTTTTAATCATTTGTAAACGTGCTTGGAGCTGACAGAGTATAGCTTTAAGATAGCACGGACAGTATAAGTTTTGTAAATATCCAAGCTCCATTTCTGGACCTTCCTTTGTGAACAGAAGTTAAATTCCAGTGACATTTTCAAAAGTGTTTATAACAATTAAATCTAGATGGATTACTATAGTTTGTCTCTTAACTGATTTTTTTTTTTTTTTTAAACAAAATGTTGAGGAAGACTAAAGAATTCCTATGCACAAAGCAGTGCTGGCATGTTACAGTTTATCTTTCTTAAGCCAAAACACACTTAAGCCTGGGATACGCTGCATCCTCACCTTTCCTCTGTGGCAGCAAACTACTAGACTCTGCTTTTGTTCCTTTAGGACTTGCATCTTCCATGACTTGATCCTTCCTTAACAAACACCACACATTTTGGCTCACCCTGCAACATAAATTCAGCAGCACACTCGCAGCCCACATCCCCAGATTTGCTTTCTTTGCCAAGAGGCTTCAGGCACTGCAGAAAAGACAAACTGCAACAAAGCACTGGATTGTACCCGAGCTGGGACCCAGACCAGATCTAAGGGATTCTTTTAGCTCATTCTTTCAGCCACGCAGTAAACAACAGCTTTGTGACTTTCAGAGCTAACCATGTGTATGCATTATTTTTCTCCCCTTCTTTCCATATTTTAAAAATCAGTTTATGCATCACTGAAGTGCATCCACCCATGGGATGAAATGGAGCATCTGCTTAACAGCATGCAGTAGCAGTCTACGACAGCAAATGATTACCACATCCATCTAAAATCACAACATGTTTTAAGATCACTGGGTCTAACTCTTTTGGACAGAACTTGGCCAGAAAGCCACAATTAGATGTTTATTATCTTTAAAAATAAACAAACAAAAATCCAAACACCTGTTCTCCCTCCCTGTCCCTCCCCCCAAACTGCATCACAAATTCTTGATGCTCACAATTGGTCTGGAGCTCAGTTTTATGTTGGAGTTTTCTTGCTGGGGGCAGGGGGTGAGTAGGCTTCTTTAATCCAAAATACAGTACTTCCTCTGGTTCACTGCTCCTCAGCACCAACCTGAAAGCAGCCACTGCCCCTTGCTTAGTGCTGCTTCTTCCACAGAAGATGCTGACACACAACCCGCAAAGATGCTCAGACATCTCTGGGACCTTACAGCTGCCTTCCAGCACCTGAAGGGATTCTACAGGAAGGCCGCAGAGGGACTTTTCTTGAGGATGTCTAGCAATAGGAAAACAGGGAACGGTTTTAAGCTGAGGGAGAGTAGGTGTAGACTGGATCGTAGGAAGAAGTTCTTCAGTACAAGGGTGGTGAGACTCTGAAATAGGCTGCCCAGGGAGGTTGTGGATGCCTCCTACCTGGGGGTGTTCAAGGCTAGGTTAGATGAGGCCTTGAGAAGCTGAGTCTAGTTGAGAGGTATCCCTGCCTATGGTGTGGAGGTTGGAGTAGAGGATCTCCAAGACACCTTCCAACCTACACTATGCTATGACAGACCAACCACAAGAAAAGGTACCAGTAGATGACAGTAAAGCACACAGATAAAATGCACGCCATAATTAATCAATACGAAAGGCTCCGAGCTATTTCCTTCCTTACTGCACTAACTTGTATAGCCCATGTATGTCTCAGACATTTAAAGACTTAGGTATGAGGTTTAGGAAACAAAGGCAACAAATCAAGGAATAAAAGAGGACGTTTCATTCCTCACTATCAATCCTTTTTTAAAAGGCACACAAGAAATCATCTGGCATTTTAAACTCTAGTGGGTTAATTCAGTTCTAAAACTGAAGACAAAAAATCCTTACTGATGCTATGAATAAAGCTCTGTTGGTACGTACATAAAGTGAAGGGTTTGGGTTTCTTTCCCCCTCAATCAGCAGAATATTTTCTTTCTGCACTATAAAAAGTATAATGACTTTTAATCAGTTAGCCTGCTGTGCCCTCTCCAGGAAAGTATCTTGTGAAAAAGGAGATAATCAGAGAATACTGTAAGATTTAAATATTAATAATTGACCCTGGCTTAATACAACAGCCACAAATAGATCATTTAAAAGGTCAGAGCAACCCAACCCAAACCATAAGTTAACTGAGATCAAAGACATAGTGACAATTATGAATAACTACTGCCTTTTAAACCAGCAGCTTTGAAAATACTCAGATGCTGCTTCCACCAAATTACTTCATTTTAGCCGTCAACTTTTGCCAAAAGCACAGACATAATGAAAAGTATTTAAATCAAAACATGGCATGGATAAAGTTTATACAGCAGATACTAAAAGTCAACATAAATATTCCACTGAAATGGAGCCATGCATGTGAATCCTGTGAGATCTGCAAGGTAGCCTGATCCGGGGGGGAGTGGGGGGGGGGGCACAGCGGTGAAGGATTAGGAGTTTGTACACAGAGAGCAGTCCAATGTGTAGATGGCTCAGCTACACTAGCACTGGGGGAGTACAGAAGAACAGGGCACTCCGAGCTCCAGCCAACACTAAGGCTCTTCTTAGAAGCATTAATATGAACCTGCAACAGAAGGCGATTCAGAACTCAGGGATACAACTGTGTGACCATGCCTACAGCATCTGGGTGCTCAGCAATCAGGCACAGAAACATGATGAAACCCATCTAGGGTCTTGAGTAGCTCAACAGAAAGAGATCAAAAGGCTGAATACTGAAGCTGAATACCTCTTACACTGGCTACTTATGCCCTGCACCTTCCTGGGGTTAAGTCAGAAACCATAGGTAGACAGGTACCCTGCAACTATAACTAAATAAGTGCAAAGTTACACTGTATAAGTGTAAAACATAAGGATCTTCCTTCCCCATATGTGAAATACTACATTAATTGTTATGTATGAAGGATGAATGTTTTATTACAACAACTAAGTTGTGAGTTAGGTTGAGAAGACACCATGTTCTGCTTTCCTTTTTTTTTTTTTTCCTTCTTCTTATCCCCTTTTTGAAAGCGACCAAGATGACCTGACTATTGGATGAGGGAAAGGGTGTGGATATTGTCTACCTAGACTTTTGAAAAGCCTTTGACACTGTTTCCCACAGAATTCTTATGGACAAACTGGGTGCTCATGGCTTGGATGAGCACTGGCTGGGCTAATGGGCCCAAAGAGTGGTGGTCAATGGAGTTAAAACCAGCTGGCAGCCAGTCACGAGTGTCACTCTTCAGGGCTCAGTGGTGGGACTACTTCTGTTTAATATCTTCATTCATGGCCTTGATGAACACATAGAGTGTATCATCAGTAAATTCACAGATGACTCAAGGGTAGGAAGACTCTACAAAGGGACTTGGATAGACATGGCCAACGTTGATGGGATGAGCTTCAACGAGGCCAAATGCCAGGTCCTGCACTTGGATCACAACAACCTCAAGCAGCACTACAGGCTTGGGGAAGTGCGGCTGGAAAGCTCTCTGACACAAAGGGACCTGGGGATTTGAATTGACAAGCAACTGAATACAAGCAAACAGAGTGCCCAGGTGGCCAAGAAAGCCAATGGCATCCTGGCTTGGATTAGAAATACTGTGTCCAGCAGGAGTAGAGAGGTGATTGACCCCTTGTACTCAGCTCTGGTGAGGCCACACCTCAAGAACTGTGTTCAGTTTTGAGCACATCAACACAAGAGAGATGTGGAGGTGCTAGAGCGAGTGCAGAGGAGGGCAAGGAAGCTGGGGAAGGGCCTGGAGAATAAATCTTATGAAGAACGACTGAGGGAGCTGGGGCTGTTCAGTTTGAAAAAGAGGATGTGGAGGGGAGACTGTATTGCTGTCTACAGCTACCTGAAAGGACATTGTGGAAAGGCTGGTGCTGGTCTCTTCTCAACAGTAATTAGTGACAGAACAAGAGTGAATGGCCTCAAGCTGTGATTGCATAGGTTTAGACTGGACATTAGGAAACATTTTTTCACAGAAAGAGTGGCCAGGCATTGGAATGTGCTGCCTAGGGAAGTGGTTATGGATGTGTTTAAAGGTCATTTGGACATGGTGCTTGGGGATATGATTTAGGGTTGACCCTTGTAGAGCAGGGTTATCGGTTGGACTTGGTGATCCTGAGGGTCTTTTCCAGCTTGAATGTTTCTGTAATACTGTGAAAGCTGCCGCCATCTATATTCAGCATTTTCATCAGCATAAAAATGCACAGCTTGTTTTGCAATTTCCTCGTGTCACAAATGGAATTCAAACCACTGGGGCCACACGAGTAACGGCAGCTGAATACAAACCTTAACAGAATTTGCCATAATTGTACAGTGCAGCGTCGCTCATTCATCCTGGCGGCTGGGAAACCTGGCACGAATTAACCAATACTGCAGGTTTGCAACCAAGCAAATTAAAGTATACTATTTCACAGAGGCAATTTGCTTTATTTCCCCTTAAATACGTTAACTAATGGGACAAACAGCTCACATTTAAATAGAGCCTTTCATCAAGATGTAACACCGGCAGAAATTTTGCACATAAACATACCCCTTTTAATGCCAACGGGGTTGAGCTTATTTCCTATAACGATTTCTTTAATAGGTTTCCAAGCCACACATGACAACACCACATCTGAGGATGAAGAGGCTATCGTCTTTGGAAACAGGCACAAAACCAAAAGTGAAAGTGGCAAGATCCCTGTTCAAGCAGAATCACTAAACTCTCAGGGCTGATGGATACTTTCTTTCCAAGTCCAAAACAGAAGGTGTCACACACAAACAGCAGTACTTGAAGATCAAGGATAGACAAAACAGAAGTGTTCTCATCCTGAGCTTGATCTGCAGTGTGGGCAAGGAGTTAAAAAGATTGTGTTTTATGACAGCTAACTGCTGGTCAGTGAGGGACTTTCTGGGATAGGTTCTGGCCAAAACAGAACGTGTCCTTCACAGAAAGAGTAATTGGCCATTGGAATGTGCTGCCCAGGGAGGTGGTGAAGTCCCCGCCCCCAGAGGTGTTCAAAAAGGACTGGACATGGCACTTGAAGCCATGTGTTAATTGTCATGAGGTGTTAGGTATTAGGTAATAGGTTGAAAGTTGATGATCTCTGAGGTCTTTTCCAACCTCATAGATTCTATGATTCTATGTTACTTAGCTTAGAGCAAGCGGCTTCATTTTTTAATGTGTCAGTGGGTCAAGGTCAATTTTATACACCTCCCATGAACGCAAGCCACATGATGGCACCTCTTCTCCACGCACTGGCAACAAGACCTGGTAGTGTTGCACCTGGACCTCACCGGGGATGCTAGAAAGCAGCCGAGATGTCAGTCCAGACATTGCCAACCTCACACCCGGTGCCAGCGTAAGACAGGCAGCGGGCATCATCCTGGCAACCTGACTAATCCCCAGCCTCAGGCAGAGCAGCAGCCTGGCATTCTGCAAAACTTATTAAGTTACTTCTTGGGAGGAGTGGGTTTGCCTTCCATTTCCTTCAGCTGTAGTTAATCAAACCCAGGCATAATTTTTCAGATGTCATAATGTGTGGGCTAATTAAGAAGTATTCTCAATTTAGTAATTCACTGAACACTGGCTATGAAACGAATTATGATGCAAACAAACACAAGAGACACTGAAATTCCCCTTCAGCTACTGTGGTCACTGTCACTAAGCTCTTTCACTCATTACTCAACATTTCACATGTCACCACCAGTCACAGACTTGACGTTAACGGATACTGGGAAAGACAATTATCTTAATCAAATACCTTTAGCAGGAATACATAATAAGCCTGATTACAACAGGAAAAAAATCGAGACTACCTACCACGACTAGTTTTAATCACATAGTAACTGCCAAAGTGATGGGAGTATTAAGTTACTGAGTGGAACCTCTACGGCAAGCTTTAAAGCAAAATGCCACCAATATCAATCAGCCTACTTCAGTAATACTCCTGACAGCACAGCTTATGAGTCACTGAGCCAATCCTGTATTTCTGTGCACTAATTTCAGCCACTACAGCACCTGCACACCACAGCATCACACCTTTTAATGTGGGAGAAACTCCAAAGCGAGAGCAAATGTTCTGATTTTTTTTCCCCCTCCTCATTAATAACACTGGTCGAACAAGCACACAAGTGCTCAGGAAATGCAAAATTGGAGGCATTGACAAAACAAATGCAAATAGAATGGCACCTAGGAAGACAAAGTGACTTTGAGAACAGGAATATTAGGATATTATTACAGGAATTACATTATTCCTGAAATACAGAATGTTTTTCAGTAGCATGAAATAAAAGGTCACTCGGGCACTGCTATGAAAAGCAGCTGTCAACAAGGATATGGGCTGCTATAAATGTCAAATGTTGGTGGGAAGATGCCCAAAGTAGAAGGCAGATCTGTATGCTTGTCTTGATCAAAATGTAACTATCACCCACCACCATAATTTAGCCATAGAAAGAAGAACTGGGATTTCTGAGCAATTCCAGTAGAGAATTTCTACTGTCCTGACAAAACCTCACCTAGCAAGACTATGGTTTCCCTATCATAGGATGAATTGATTAGAGGAAAACAACTTAAATGCTATAAGCAACTGAAAGCTTCTTACAAGGGAGGAATAAAAATTTAGCAAAATGTAGGTTGAGAGGTTTGGATACTTCATTTAATTAAAACAGATTGCATATAATTTGATTTTATTTTCCCCTGCCAAAGAAGAGTTGTCTCCAACAGCATGACAACTGCCAGTGCCAGAATATATGATAGATATCTCTAATACGCTCCAACTCTTCAGCTATTTTCAGCTCAGGAACCTTCTGTGCCTGATGAGGATTATGTATGTTCAAATATTTCTCTTCCATGAGCTCCTCCAGCCTCACTCTGAACTGATGCAAACTTTTAGCATCCACATCCTAACTCCTGTGCTTTATTTCCAATCTGCAACCCTGTGGCCAGTTTACATCCTGACATATACATAGAGGAAAGTTGCCACTCAAAACAGAGCTAAGGTGAACACAGACTGAGAGGTCTGGCTGAAAACCTCTGGGAACCTCACAAAAGTCTTTACGTGGTCTTAGAAGGAAAAATAGTCATGGTAGCTCTTCAGCTCCCAGCAAACCAAAAAGGCATGTCCCACAGTGAAGGTTCCTACAGCCCAGCAAGATCTTTTATAACATCAGAGTAATACCATTTGACACCAGGACATACAGATGGTTTTCCAGCTCCACTACTGTGACAGAGGAATATCCATGGTTACCTATAAATGTATTTTGCTTGTGTGTAAATGTGAACCTAGAAAGCAGAATAGGTCATTAAAAATGCATGTGTGTGTGTTTGCAAGCACACCAGGCTACTCCTCCTCTGACTTCTGAGCACTGCCCTGCTCTCTCAGCAGGAGCTCAGAACCAGCATTAGCTCCATTAAGAGTGCAACTAAGTAGGATGAAAATGATTTTGGGAATGATGGAGTGATGTCCTTCTGCACTGATGTGCCTACAGGACCTTGCTGCTGGCATTCCTAGATGCAGGGTCCCATATTTCATAACTAATAGCAAGAGAAAGAGGAGAAGAAGAATATATCTTTGGCAAGCACCAGAAGAACAGCAAAAATGGTTCATAAGCAAAACACTCATGCCTATTACATGCACACTTAACACAGACGAGGCAAACCAGGCACAGACGAGTCCCACTTTCCAAAGATTTGAGAAAGCCCATGGCAGGGGAGAACAGTTCCATAGGGCACAGCAACTCACCACAACAGATCCCTCTGCTTGCACAAGCTCTGACACACACATAAATACCACAGCAAAAGACTGGATCATTTTCTGCTAATTTATCCAGCAGAGAAAAAAAGAAAGAAAAAATAAAAAAACCAGATGCACCAGCCAGAGGATGAGGAGCAAAACCCACACCTCACAGCTCACTTCGTGACTGCTGCCTAAGCCCCAATGCAACCCTCAACATCTGTGCTGCACCCGTCCCAAGACCAACTGTCAGAGAAAACACCATCAGGGACAAGGCCAACAGCCAATTCAAAGTTCAGAAGTTTAAATAACTAAATAAATAAATAAATTTGCTGGGCTTCCCCTAGCCCAGGAACTGGAAGTTAGCTTTACCTGAATGACTGAAGCGGTGTAGCACATTGGTATTTACCTGGCTCCAGAGCACACTAACCTGCAAGCAGCACGGCTGGTTCAGCACTTCTACATTTGCTTCACATGTATTAAAAGTGGCTGTACTCCCCCAAAGAAAGACAAAAATATCTATTTTTGCTCTATTTTGAGGGGGTCACTAAACAAAGAGAGAAACATTGATTTTGCTACAACATTCTCAGTTATCCCCATCTTCGGTCATGATCTTCATATAGCTTAGTGCCAGGGCCTGAGAGGTCCAAGCAGATTAAAAATCCAACTATTCCACCCCACATTGGTTTGAAAAATGTATTCAAGTTTGATTGTTTCTTTTTTGTACACTACCCTCGAAAATGCAATGCTTTCCTGCTCCTGCACCACAGGATGTATTTTAACAGCAAGCAGTGAAGTACACCTTTAAAACAATTAGAGCCCTTAACACTTCCATTTTATTTCATTATCCATAATCCCAAGCATGCAGATTATCCCTGCTTTATAGATGAGGAAGCAAACTGTACTGCAGGCAGTCCCTCAGTCAGCAGCAGAGCCAGACCCCCTGAGCTCAGGGGGTCATAATCTATTTCTAGGAAATTAAACAAGCCAGAATTTCTGCTGGTCAGCAGTTACTTGAAAACAGCTCACCTAAGTGAGCAACATTCCTGATTAAGCCAGCTGGACAAATAAGACTCTCAGCTTGGCATTTGAACAAACAAAAAAAGCACAAAGAAAAAGTCACCGGAGGGGAAGATCAGACTAAATTTATTTTCAAAGGGATAGGGGGGAAATGGAGATTTCATAAGCAAACAAAACCCTCCAAAAGATTAACTTTGGATTAACTTGAAGTATTTTGTAGAGGTGGGGAAAAAAATTGATTCATATTTGTGTTACTCAACCTTCCTCCAACCTTAAGACATTTTAATAGACATGTTTAAAAGAGAAAGTACAGAAAAATGCTGCATTTTATTATTGTAACACATTTCTTCCTTCTCCCAAATACTGGAGTTTTCAGAGTGGAAGCTCTTCTCCACGTTGAAGAGAAATATGTGAAAAGTGTCATGTCCCTAGAATTCCATCTCAGGGGAGGGAAAAGGCACATGCACAAAGTGGGCAGGAATCAACATGAGGCACCACACACACAAAATAAAAAAGCCAGACCGCTCTCTGGAAAATAACACGTGTAGGAGTGACCCTCCACACACCCCAGGTGTCCACTTTGTTTCCAAAGCAAAAAGTGGCATTAGCATCACTGCTGAACCAAAAGGCACCTGTGTTGCTGAGTAACTCCAGCTGCAGAAGAATTCCTGCAAACCCAGAGACGGCAGAGCACTGCAATCTTGTTCTCCACACAGGACCAAGTCACCAGCCAGAGGTCCTGCTGATACAGCAACTTCACATAGCCTCGCCCACTGATCCCCCGTCTGCTGGGTTGACTCCAGACTGCCTTCCAAGCACACTATCCTTACTCTAGTCTTCTCCCTACCACAATAGATGGATCAAGAGAAACTTTGCAAGATGACCCAAAAGGCACTAGGAGGTGAAGCCACAGATGGCATCAGCACTAAATCTGTCCTCTCGTGTTTGCTGGTCCGCAGCGTGGCACAGACAGGCTGAGCCTCAGCTAGGAATGCATCAAGCAAGAAGGCAACAAGGCTTCAGCAAGCACATTTGAGAAGCTGCACAACCCAAGAGCTACACAGGCTTCTCATCAGGGCATTAACTCCCCCACTCAAGATATTACAGAATAACCGTTGTACCACCGACTTGTTAAATTCTTCCAGTAGCAGTGAAGAATACCCATGAGGCTAAACCCGAGCCTGCTCTGTATGGCATCTCCCTGAGGCATCATGATTTTTTTTTTTGTGCTAAAACAGTATTTCAGACCTGCTCAAAAACACCACCACCAGTGGCAGTACTGCCCTGCTTCTTACCTCCTCACTGGACACTTCACAGAACACACAGTTTGGAAGGGTTCCAAATGATCCATTGGTCCAATCTTTCTGTGTTATAGTCCAGCTGAAATGAGATGGCCCAGCACCCTATCAAGATGGGTCTTAAAAGTGACCAATGTCAGTGAACCCACTTCTTCCCTCAAGAGATTATTCCAATGCCTAACTGTTCTCATTGTAAAAAAATTGCTTCTGGATTCCAATTGGAATCATCCCAGGAGTAATTTGTACCCATTACCCCTTGTCTTTTCCATGTGATTCCTTGTAAAAAGGGAGTCTCCACTGTGCTGGTAGGCAGCCTTTATGTACTGGTATGTGGTAATACGGTCCTCCTAAATCTTCTCAAGACTGAACAAACCCAGTTCTCTCAGTCTCTCCTCAAAAGGCAGGTCTTCTAGTCCTCTGATCACTCTCCTGGCCCTTCTCTGGACACTTTCCAGCCTGTCCACATCTTTCTGTGGTAATATGCTATTAAAGTGGAACAAACTAAACTCAGTTCAGAAAAGGTCTCATCTTCACTGGGAGAAAGATGGTTTAAACATCTTGTTAGAGCAGAGAAAAACTTGGCTATTTAGAATTAACTGAATCCCCTCAGCTCTGATGGTCTTTAAGGTCCCTTCCAATCCATCCCATTCTATGATTCTATATGGACACTAGTCAAGTGGATTACTAGTTCACCCAGGTTAAACTCATCAGGCACTGCCATACAGACTATTCTTTACTAGTCTGTAAACTCACTTGAGTAAAGAAATTCATCTATAACAGGAATCTGAATCAAGCTATTAGTCATAAATTGCTATTCTGCTGTGAATTTATATACTACCTTAGTCCTGTTTATCTTCCTTATACGTGTATCTTCTAAGGACAAAGAATGCACCCAGGAAGTTTGGTTTTAAATTCACACCCTAGTATATTTCACAACAACTTCCCCCTGCAGAGAAAGCATTTGTTTACATGGGTAAAGCACTGCAGAGCTGACGAGGGTACAAATACTGCCTATGCCACCTTCTCCCCACTAACTCCCAGCCCAGGCATTCAGTGAGCTGAAACCACATGGCAGCTTGCTTGATCCCACACACAGACAAACCCAACCTTGTGTAGGAAAAGCAAATCCTTTAATTTCAGCTACTCGGACGGTGGGCTGCAGACTGGTTTTGGCTTATAAATCAGGTTTGCCATGACCCGATGGCAATCCCAGCGCTGCCGCTCCAGTCACAACCCGGAGATTTCACAGGCATGAGCAGCTTCTCACCACTGTGACTCCCAGCTGTGGTGGTGTCATGCTGTACTTCACCAGAGCACTGCCCACCCTGTAAAGCTGTGCTGCCGAACTTCCAAAAAATGAGCAAACCTCACTGGTTATGATTTGGTTATGCCTTTTGATAATGCCCATCTGACCCCAAGGCCTCAGTCTCTGGAGGCAGGTGAGACTGGGGACAGAGTGCACCCAGAAAGCATGCCAGCTTCCAATGCTCCGGGGCTCGCTGAAGTTCTCTGCGTGAACACGCGCTTACACAAGTGTCCAAGCACACCTGCACAGCATCTCCTGCCAGACGAGAGCGTGCATTGGCCCACACAAGTTCTGCCACATGGAGGGGAAAAGGAGGGAAGAGCTATATGGGGAACCGGAGATGGGGAGAGGGGCGCGCACTCCTCCTTACTGATACGGCATTTTTTCACCAAACCTGGCAGACACAGACCGGGGCTACCGAGGTGCCGCCCCGCCGTTTCCCGGCGCGGAGCCGCCCGCCCTTCCTTCTTGCTGCCAGCCCGCCCGGCGGTTCCCCGCGGCGGGCCAACACCGGGTGCCCGCGGCCAGGTCCCCACTGCGGCCCAGCCAGGGGTGCCGCGGGCGTCGCCCCGCCTGCCCCGGGCACCGCCACCAGCGGGGGGGGAAGGGGAGGGTGGCCCCAGCGGGAGCACTGCCCCGGGCCGCCCGCTGGCTCGCTCACTCACCCGGCCGGCGGCAGCGGCGCTCTTCCTCCGCAGCGTCAGCCCGCTCCGCAGCAGCGCCGGCAGCTCCCGCAGCTTCTGCCGCAGCTGTACCGGCTCGTGGGCTCCGCCGCCGGGGCTCCAGCTGCGGACCGGTTCCGCGCCCTCACATGGCGACGGCATCTTCACGGAGCCCACGGCCATACCGCATCCCTGCCGGGCTGCAGCGCCCAGACCCGCTCTGCCTGCCCGCCCGCCTTTCCCTCGCGTCGCCCCAGCCCCGCTCCCACCCGCAGGCAGGCAGGCACCAGCAGGCACTCGCACGCACCGCTCGCACACCTTCCCCCGGCTGCGCTGAGCGTGACTCCCGCACGCCGCGACCCCGCCGGGCGGGCAGGAAGAGCCCCGCCTGTAGCGCGGGCAGCCCCGGGCGGCGCAGGAAACCCCACCGACCCTCCACCTCTCCCGCGCCGCCGCTCCGGCAGTAATAAAGTACAGGTAATGAGTAGGGTGGAGGAGGCGCGGGCGGGAAGAGGCAGAAAGTCCTGTTAACTCCTTTGCGCTCGGGGACCGCCGCCTGAGCTGCCATCCCACCGCACCCCTACCCACGGGGAGGACACCGGGCAAAGGGGCCAGCCCCCTCAGAGACGTCGGGTCCGAACCGAGGCGAGCGGGGTTCAGACTTCTCCAGGGGCTGGGTGGTCTCCACTGGCACCTGGAGTTTGTCAAGGCCAGGCTGGAGCAATCCCCGAGCAGCCTGGTGTGTCTCGAGAGCTTAGCCTGCCTGGCCTGGAGGCCTCCAAGGTCTCCTGCCTGTGATCCCCAGGGCTTATCTGTGGCTGCAAAGGGTGAAGATCTCCCCTTTCCAGTGTATTCGTTACTCAATGAGACGTTTTGTCCTCCATGTCAGCATTGGTACTGGAGAACCTGAGCAGTTCATCCCAGGTGAGTAACTTCCAGTTAGGTAATCCCTGGAAGGGAACCCTCGATGCCAGGAGTCAGTTTCTTTATCCCTTACTACGATAAAAGAAAAAAGATACATTCAAGACAGCTGACTAGAATTCAGTACCTTGAATTATGGGGGCTTTATTTAGTCTCTGGAGTCTTTTTCTACCTCAGTGGCACAAGTGTTACCTCTTTATCACAGCTGTTGCTTCCTTTCTCCCAAAATATTCTAGTCAATTCAAGAAGTGAATGTCAGGTGAGGCTCACCTTACATATATCTTCTGCCTCAGAGCTACAAATAAGGCTGACCTTCGCTTCCTCTGGTTGTGTTCACCAGATCTTTCATGTCTCAATAAATGATGTTGCAGTCAGTCAGTCTTCCAGAGATGTTGTGGAAAGCTGTCACTGTGTCCCAACCATGGTGAGGTCCCATTGTTTTCAGGGACTGACCCTACTACTGATCCACCCCAACAGAGAACTGGCTTAACTGTGAAACCTTGGGGGGGGGGGGGGGATTGGGGAAGAGAAAAAAAGAGCAATTCTTTCCTCACTCATGTGCTCCCTGAACCAGCTCCACTGAGGCTACAGAAGTACCCATAGTGGAAAAGAGTTATGCCCAACCTGTGTCATGGTGCTGAGACACAGAATGGGCTCTTCCAGCACCAATATCTGTCACCTGAATGTAGCAGCAGTAGCCTGGCCTTTTGGCTACTCTGACCGGACAGCAGGCTGCTGTGAAAAGTTGATCCTACCTGCAGTGTACTCACTCTGCATCCCTTGCGTGAGATCTGGTAACCATCTGGCTCTAGTCAGCTGATCTATCTGGTGGAAAAAATAAGACCTCAGAAAATAACGAATTTTCCATCAGCCAGACAGCTGAATTGATCCAACTTGTGATCACATAGCCACAGGATCGAGAAAGGCAGAAACCTGGAAGTGAGGGAAAGCAAAACTGCTCCTTTCAGCAGCTCTTCATTAAATGAGCTTAATTGCATCCTGTGTGCATGATTCCATGAGCAATGTAAACCCAGCTGACCC
The DNA here is from genome assembly GCA_033816785.1 of Picus viridis. Lineage (NCBI taxonomy): Eukaryota > Metazoa > Chordata > Aves > Piciformes > Picidae > Picus > Picus viridis. The sequence goes on along the minus strand of CM066574.1, from coordinate 10,138,186 downwards.
AGGTACTCATGAAAAGGGTGGGATTTGCTCCAGCCACATTCTGCCACCACCTCCTTCCTGCTGGTCCTAGCAATCACTGCCCATTACATGAGACAAACCTGAAAGGCTAAGGGTAATAAAAATAAAGAAAAAAAAATGAAAAAAGAAAAAAATTAGCCATTTTAGTGGAGTGATATGGCCTGTTGCAGGGTACCTGTTGCTGACACAAAAGACACAAACGGGACAGGGATTTGACAATTCCTCTTAGATGAAAAGTGTGCTACAGACCCCAAAATGCCAGAGAGATCTGGGAGCCCAAACTGGCAATGTCAGTGCCAGCCCTTTTGATGGGATTACGCCATAAAGATGAATCAGCCAAGGCCATGCTGCATCATGGAGCACAAGGAACACAAAAAGGTTCTGTGCAGTCCTTCATCTCCCAAGTATTTCTATTTCATCACTTGATCTGTGCTCTCCAACTGCCCTGCACTGTGATGTTGACAGCTGTGTTGCCTGGCAGCCACTTTGTCAAAGCTCAGGATGTAATTATGAGGAGAGGTGTATCTGTGCCCAAAAGAATAATGGACCCTTAGTGTAAGGACTTCACAAAAGGACCATGTTCTTTGAGTCTTTAGGGCTGCTACAATGCAAACAGCAGTAAGACAACTGAACAAATAGTGTGACAATGTGAGAGACTAGGGTATAACCACAAGTAATTCAATTAAGGGTAAAATTATGCCAATGCTCAGAATTTTTTTTTAACTGAGCAACATAATTTTAACTTGTGAAATGTCAAAAGAGAAAGAAATGTGCTCTGCAGTACATTTAAAAATAATCATCTGCCAGAAAACATAATTTGGACTAAAAATTATCAGGAACATGTAGTAGTTAATAGTTGGGCCTTTCTGTTTCTAGTCTGGAACATTCCAGTTATGGGGAGGATTAGGATATGAATTGTTTAAAGGTAAATTCTTTATTGCTTTTTCGTTAAGTTGCAGGAGGGTGAACTTGGTGAGTGAGTCTGATGCCTGTTCTTTTTCCTCACAGCAGAGGGAGGCAGGGGGTCAGAGAGCAAAGCTAGATTTGGTCAGCAAGTATTTGGCAACATAGTTTCATTTGAAAACAAAGGAAAACCAAAACACAGCCGGTGGAACCCGGTGTGTTCAGAGCCTCTTGCTTTCAGTGAACTGTCACTGAAGGAAAAGTAGGGAGCACGGTCCCGATTCTCAGCAGATCCAGAGACTCCAGATCTACTGACCATGTCCAGGCACTGGGGACCTTCCAGTTCTCCAGATTAACCACTTTCTGTTTGGCCAAGGAGATGCTCTCTCTATGGTGCTTCTATCAAGAAATCTAGGTTTGAATATTCCTCCCAGAGTAGAGTCTGGACAAGGTTTTGTTGTCTCGTTTGCAAGAGACTTAATATAAATATAGGAACATCTATGTTTAAAGTAATACAGGATGGAGTCTGGAGACCTAAGCAACTCTACTGCAGCTTTACAGATGCAGAGCCTGGGAGTGTCTGTGTTGTTTTGAATGTGTTTGTTTTTCTTTCATGGTGTAGCACAACCCAGAGAAATGCAGTGAAAACAATGCAAGTTGTTTCATGCCTATGTGCATTTAATACCAGTTTTTAAGTAGATCATTGAGGGGAAAAAAACAAAAAAGACTTAACTGGAATCAGACATCTCCTGACAAAGGATGATAAACTCCTGTTTAGAACTTTAAGTATTAGGAGCTCTTGACTGTCAGAAAATCAATAGATGCAACTTTGGTTTTCCCTACATCAAGTCGGCACAGGTGGTGCAGGGAGAGGACTGCAGAGGGATAGGAGTGCAGGAGCTAGATGTGAGGAAGCCATCGACAGAGAGCAATCCCAAGCTAGCTGCTTGCAGCAGTCCCATTGGAGTTTTTGCTCTCCCTGACAGGAGGTGTTCAAAAGAAAACACTTTTTTTTTTTTTTTTCCCAAAGCAACAACACTCACTATACAAGCATCCAAACATCTCTTCCTCTTCCCCAGGTGGTCTTGAGGGGGTGAAATGTTTTTCTGCCCTTTCAGGAATTGAGTTTATTTTCTTCTTCCTATCTCCTCAGAAAGCAAGCAAGTAACTTCTGCTTCGTAACACCTCTTCCCCCATGCAGGAGGAGGTGAGCTGTATGCTACCCACCTCTCCATACCACATCCAGATAAACATCAAAGGAGTAGCCTTTCTGCAGGACTTGTCCCGTCCTCTCACAAGAATTGTATCCTACAAATTTTGATTTGCCAAATGTTACTCCAGACCCAATGCATGTGAATCACAGACTGCATCTGCCATGCCCTAGGACCCAGATTTTTATTTCTGGCTTTCAACACACTATGTGCAATGAACCTGTAAAAGAGAAGGGCTGGAAAGGCTTTGCACCATCCACTTTGGTACCTCTCAGTTTTAGGAAGCATGTCCCAGTTCTGAGAAGGGACATGCGTGCCACTCATCACCCACAGCGCAACTGTGGCAAGTGACTATTCAGGCACCATGGTATGGGCTGGAGATACACTGCAAGAGTGTAGTGCCTCTCACCTTCTTCTGCTTTGACAGTTCTTCATCAGTTAATCCATCTTCAAACCAAAACCAATGTGTTCACCCTCAGAGCTGCTAAGAATCCATTTTTTGTCTGAATAACTTGCTTCAGGCTTCTCAGTTGTCATCTGCTTTCCACCTGACCAAACAGTGCAGTCTCAGTTGCATTTTAAATGTTGGATATCACCAATTGTCTATGGCTATAAATAACACAAATCAACTATCAAAGCCATATAGAGCAGGGGCATGTAGTCATCCATACTCATTTTTTTAAATCATTGCTTTTATTTCTCAGGTTTTGGGGTGTTTTTTTTAAGAAAAAAATCCAGCTCTTTTATCACCATGTCAGTACATACACCAAACATTCAAGTGGCTGAAGCACAGAAGCACTGCTTGCAGCATTTCCAAGATGTGAAAGGCCTGCTGCATGTACCATACGCTCAGCAGTGGAAAGATACCAAAATGGGAACGCGGGATGAGGAAGCAGGAGATCAGTGCAGGGTGTGACTTGAAAGACAGCAGAGCAGAAGAATAACTACAAAAAAAAGAAGGAAGAGGTGAAAGATAAAGGAGATGTATAAGTAGGCTAAATACTTCAAGTAGTTTCATGATTTGTGTGACTCACAGCTGGAAAGGCTGAAGCTGCCTCTATTTGAGTTTTCTTTTGACACTCTGTGAACCTCTTCAGTGTCTGACCCTTTCCCCTGCTGTGTCACAGCCGCCTGCCTCTCTGTCCCCAGCACCTCTTCCACACCTTAAAACTCAAAGCATCTTCAAATGGCTGCTCGGCCCATGTCCTGCCAAGGGAATCAGGATACAGTCACTACTATTGTCTCTTCAGCACTCCAAGACAACTCAGGAGCATCTTGAGCCACTGGGTTTGTTTCTGCCTTTGTTTGAAGGAGAATTATGGCATTGGTCAGAGAATGGGTGGAAGTGGGGGTGTTTGTAATCTCTTTTGGCATTTCTTTTCATCATTTGGTCCTTTTTCAGAATCACTGGGCCATGATGACAAGGGCAAAACTAACATAAATACAGCCAAAAGTATTGTTTGGTGCATATCAAAACTTTAATACAAACACAAAGAACAATGTGTTCACTGTGGTAATTGTGATTTGCCAGAGCTAATGAACCTGACTCAACTCTTCAGTCTGATTTGTCTTTTTAGCATACTCAGAAGCAGGGGACCTTATGACCCCTCAGGGAAATTAAAACTCTTAAAGCTCTCATGTCTGGTCTTTTCTGTCAAAACAATGTTGTCATTGAGCTATTACTCTTTCTCTTACAGGCCAAAATTAAACTCCAAAGGCAATAAGATCCTCAATAGAGTTTGTTCAGTTTTATTTTCTTTTTATTTGTTTTTAAACTGAACACATAACCCTCAAAAGGAGAAAACAATATCTTTAAATTAAAAATTAAAAGAAGAAACACATAAATGGACCCATGGAATCAGGGAATTTTTTTTTCTGACAGCTGCAACCAAAATTCAAGTTGCTTTACCCCCAGACACATGGACATATGCTTGATTTTTCTTCTTTTTTTATGTCCAGCGTGAGAAGCTTTACATAAATTTACAGAAGAAATTGTGTAGGGGATTTTGAAAGAGACAAATTGCACTTAGGTGCTAAATTCTCACTGGGAGTCAATGGAAAACCTCCCTGTGTGATCGATGGTTAATGTGCATATTTATCTTTTCTTCCTTAGCTGTTGAATTCTGTATTCATGTTTTCTGTTATAATTCATATTTTACGCTGCTTCTTCATATATATGTGCAAGGAACCTTTAGCCTGATTTTGCAGAAACTGAGTTTCAGACACTGCACTGACATTTTGTATGTCTGAGACCTCTCTGTGAATCTTCAAATGCTTAAGCTCTTCGAGCACATTTGACAGAAATATTGAAATCCCCAAAATATTAAGTCCTTAAAAGTATTCTGAAGCTAGGCAGCCAGCTAAGAGCTGCAGTTAATGCTTCACTGAGGTGAAAAGTGCAGCATTTCATATGGGACCTTAGAAAATCCAGATAGGGTCTCAACCTTAAGACACAAATCCATAAAAAAATCAGGCTTCATTGATCCCCCTGCTCACAGAACCACTACAGAAGCGTGTGAGAGAGATACAGATGTTTCTATAGCATATATATATATATATATATATATATATATATATATCTCCCCACAGTGTCCACTCAGTTTTCATATGGGCAAGTTACCATAGTGGAATGGTAATGAATTTCTCATGTGATTATATTATCGTTTGCAAAGAGAGATATCTGCATATGTGTGCACACATGTATGCAGGGCTGCCTTTCGTTTTAAGTGCAGTGTCAATATCTCTCTCTGCCTCCATGTGAACAGACCTTAGCCCTGCATAATCTCTGCAATGAAGGGAAAATACAGTACCACATGCCAAATATTTTGTTTCCAGCATAAACCTGGGTCCATGTTGACGAGCTTTTCCCAGGGATAGTAACATCAGTAAAATATTTTCATTCCATTTCTTGAGAGGTTGGAAAAATCAACAGAAGAATAGCGTGAGATCGATTGCCAGAAATAATATTGCCACTTTAAACATGAACCCATCTCTCTGTGAGTAATGAAATGCTTTGAAATATTCTATTTAATTTGGTTTCTTTGTGTTGTGTTCTGGGTTTTGTTTTAAATGTGCCTGAGTTTCACAGCTGCTGAAGAGAAACAGTGAGGCAGATGACTGGGAGAGGAGATCGCATCTGACTGGGAGAGGAGATCGCATCTGACTGGGGGTTCGGAAGAGTAGTGGTGTAGGTTTGCTTGGTGACCAGATAGGTTTCTCTGGTTTTGTTAAGGATAACACTTCCTCCTCGTAGAGGTAGTCAAGTACAGCCAAGCTAGCACCATCAGAGGTAATAAGGCTGTAGACAAAACCAGGTAACTTTGTCACGGAATCAGCCAGGTTGGAAGAGACCTCCAAGATCATCAAGTCCAACTGATCACCCAACCCTGTCTAGTCAACTAGACCATGGCACCAAGTGCCTCATCCAGTCTCTTCTTAAACACCTCCAGGGACATCGAACCCACCACCTCCCTGGGCAGTCCATTCCAATGGCCAATCTCTCTTTCAGTGAAGAACTTCTTTCTAAGATCAAGCCTGAACTTCCCCCTGCACAGTTTGAGACTGTGTCCTCTTGTTCTGTTGCTGGTTGTCTAGGAGAAGACACCAATCCCCACCTAGCTGCAATCTCCCTCCAGGTAGTTGTGGACAGCAGTAAGGTCTCCCCTGAGACTTTATTTCCATTTGGAAAGTGGTAGAGCAGGGTGGACTCACTCCAGTAAGTCTGCTGGCATAGGCAAAAGGTCAGGGACCAATGTTGTTTCTCACATACAAGGAAAGGCTGAGAGAACTGGGTTTGTTCAGCCCTGAGAAGAGAAGCCTTAGGGGAGACCTTATTACCACATTCCAGTACATAAAGGCTGCCTACCAGCACAGTGGAGACTCCCTTTTACAAGGAGTCACATGGAAAGACAAAGGGTAATGAATACAAGTTACTCCTGGAAAGATTCCAACTGGAATCAAGAAGAAAAATTTTCACCATGAGAACAATTGGACATAGGAATAATCTCCCAAGAAAAGTAGTGGATTCCCCTACATTGGTTAGTTTTAAGACTGATCTGGACAGGATACTGAGCCATGTCATTTAAACTAGACTGTCACCTAGAAAGGTTGGACTAGATGATCCTTGAGGTCCCTTCCAACCTGGCATTCTGTGACTCTAGGATTCTTACACACCTGCCAGTGTGGGAAGGCCAAGTGCTCTTGCAGCAAGCATGCACCTATGGTCTAAAAAATTGATTTGAATGGGTTCTCACAGGGGCATTTTCAAATCTGTGTCCAGAGTTAGAGTCTGATGAACCTTCAAGTCTCACTCCAACAGCCTTCCTGAGATTCCTGACTGTTCTGTTGTCCTGTGGGACAACTGTTTGAAGGGGCTGCAGGAAAACATGATCAAGACAATCTTGTCATTATTTTTGTAAGGAACTATTCAAAGTAGTAGACAGGGACAGGGAAGAAGTGCCTGACTGAGACAGCTCTCCCTGTGATGAAATATCCAGCATGCTTGGAGAAAAGAAGAAATTGGCAGTGTCCTGCCTACTGTAATCTCTTCCCCCATCAGCTGCTTACATACACACTCAGAGACTCCAGAAAGGCAACAGGGAGTTGGGGAGTTACAGACATTGGGAGGGCAAACCAGTTTGCCCTAGGACATGAACTGGTGGGTCCAGTTGAGATCATCTATGGAAGATTATGGATGTTGGCTTGTAACAAGGGGTGGGTTTCAGTGAGAACCTCAGCTACAGAGGCTTATGATTTTTATCTTGCTAGGTGTACTTCTGCATGGGAACAGTACTTGCGCTAAGGGGTGTGTGTGTTTAGGTTACCTGGGAGCACCCAGAACTGTAAAACAAGACAGCTATGGTCAAGTGCCCTGACAAGCCACATCAGCAGCCATGTGAAACTTGCCACAGGAGAGTCACAATAAATGCAAAATAAAAGCATAAGGTGAATTTCCTTGCCCATGACAAAAAAAAACTCCCACTCAGTGAAGCCCTGGACAAAGACCTTGTTTGTACTTTGCCTGCAAGCCATTTACAGCATTTTCTGAGACTTGTCTAAACTGACATTGCAAACCATGTTATATCTGTAACTAATGAAATAAAAATGTTAAGTTATGTAAAGGTTATTTGTAACAAAGTCCGAATTAATCTAATTAGCAAGCTGATATTGAACATGTTAACTTACAGAGCAGCAATTCCTAAACTATCTAATGATGTATTAAGCTAACAGCCCAAACAACAGCATGTATCAAAGGAAATTTAAGACATTCTGCCAACTAGAGGACTTGGCTACACCAATACATTTGTAGCTGAGACTAATTTTTGAATTAGAGCTTCAATAATACTCTTATGGCAGCCTGCCTAGACTGTTGTGGTGAGACAATAGCAATTCTTCCCTTTTCTTCCAGTAGTTTTATTCATTTCCAACACAGTTTGTGAAAAATATAACTTGAAAGCCAGCCCAGACTCCCAGACACATCACAATTAACAGTCAAACTTTTCAGATAATAATTAAGGCACATATTATTGCCCCAACCTGACATGTGACTGCTTCACCACAGTCACACGTTGATAGGTAGACACTTATATCTAAACATTATTCTCAGAATTGATTCTAAAAAGTCTCTACCAGACATTAAAGAAGGAAACAAACAAAAAAAATATTTAATTATATATTTGAGTTTCTGCTGCCCAATTCTTGCCAAACTGCATTTTTCTCAGGGAGGCTGACTTGCTGCTTAATTAAGACCTAGGCAGCGTTCTGGTAATAATAAACTAATGGAGTAGTAAGCTGCTCTTACTAGCTTGCAGTGACTCAATTTCTAGTATTGTTTGGTTCTTCTGACTTGGTAGTAAAGGAGACAGTAAATACCTGTTGCGAGTCTTTCAAAGGCTGAAGTGTCTCTCTTCCCACAGTTTTTCAACAAGCTAATAAAAGGCATCTAGGAAAGAGGAATGCAAGTGGTTGGAGAAGACTGGTAAAAATATCACTAAATCTATAGTGAGTCTCTCCAAGCTTGTATTAGCTTGTACTACAAGGCAAGAACATCTTCCTATCAGCCTCCTCTGAAACTGCCAGTCAGTTAGTACTGATTGCTGATTAAGTAATTCGTGAAAAATTCTATTCAGGCAAGCAAGAATGCTGTCTGAGTGGGAAACTCTTAAAACTAAATGGATCATGTAAAAATCAAACCATTTTTCCTGTGAGCTCCACTGACAAAGCTCAGCCAACTTGGAGAATGAGAATTTCTTATTCTGTTTGAGAGCTTTGAAGGACATCAGATTTCGTAAAGACCAGATAAATGCACTTCAAACTGGAGAAAAATGGAACAGAACCAATTCTTTACATTGATTCTTCACCTTTAGGTTTTGTTTATCTGCAGTGTATCTACCTGTGAACTGACCAGCCAGGCCCCCTTTCCTGTCAATGAGCTGAGACAGGAATTTCTTAGAATCATAGAATCACCCAGGTTGGAAAGTACCTCTATCTAGTCCTATCGGCGACGGAGACTGGAGAATCAATACGGATGATCAATGTGATCAAGTATTGTTCCTTTATTTTTCCAATAGTGTACGGCTATAGTGCAGGCATAGTGAGTATGGCACAGTAAAGTGGATGGAAAGGAGAGGAAAGAGAAGTGCGTATTAAGGGAACTTCTACAACTTATATCAACTCGGGGAGCATTGTTGGCATAGCTTCATTGGTTCCCAATGAGTGACCACACATCACACTATTATAGGTTATTGGTCAAGCTACTACTAACACACGAGGTTGTTGATGCAGGTGCGTGTCCTGTTATTCCCAGATAACTTGCTGTGTTTATAGCTAGCAGTGTCCTGCTTTAGTTACATGGTGCAGGCACAGCACTGTTTTGCTACACTGCTAGCAACTCTTGCACTTATGCTGAGCGTGGCCTACCACCATGTCAGGCTCTAAGCCTACACTGCCAGATTGCTCACACTGCTCGTGCTTGCATTACCACATAGTCCAACCCCTGCAGTAAGCAGAGACATCCCCAACTAGACAAGGTTGCCCAGAACCCTGTCGAGCCTCACCTTGAAAGTCTCCAGGGATGGGGCCTCAACCACCTCTCTGGGCAGCCTGTTCCAGTGCTCAACTGTCCTCATCATAAAGAACTTTTTCCTAACATCTAATCTAAAACTCCTCTAATTCCAAGCCATTGCCCCTCATCCTGTCACTGCAGGCCTTCACAGAGTCCCTCTCCAGCCTTCTTGCAGGCTCCCTTCAGGCACTGGAAGGTAGCGATTTGTAGGTTTGGTTTCAGGCAAATGATATTTCATCTCTGTCTATAAAGTGAATTAAGGCAAGCAGCTCTAACCTAGGCAGCTGCACTGGGGTTTCATTCACACTTCTGTAAAATGGGGTTTTTAATGTAACAAAGCCAGAAGGGAACGTTTATGTTATCCTTGGCAATGCAAACCGATCGCAGAGAGTACCAGGAAATTTAAAAGTGCACTTTTGTAGGCCTGCTCCACGGTCACTCAGTGCTTACCAAAAGCCGCACTGATTTTTGTCATGAGCATAACCCACCTCTATTGCTGGGGTTCAGAAGGAGGATTTTAATTTTGCAAGGTCCAAAATCCCCTGCCACTGGTTCCCTGTCACTGAGTGCTCCACAATCCAAAGCCATACACAAATACGGTTTACTCTATCTAGCAAGAATGGTGTTGATTTCATGTACGTTGTGCAGTAGCTGTGACTGGCAGTTTATCACTATATCAGTTGTTGGCTTGATTTAAAAAATAAATAAATAATTTTTAAAGTGTTTGCATAACTTCAGCCAAAGTCAACAAACATCTCAGGTAAACATATATCATACATACCTACTCATTCATTGTCCTGGATATCAATTGCGTGCTCTACTACAAGATAAACAAGGTTTATCTTTTGTTACATCACAAGAAAAGGTATACGCATGCCTGTAAAAATATTTGGTAGGATCCACAAGACATGACTGATCCAGCTGTTCAGTCTGGAGAAGAGAAGGCTCTGAGGAGACCTTATTGAGGCCTTCCAGTATCTTAAGGGAGCCTATGAGAAAGCTGGTGAGGAACTTTTTTGGATGTCAAGTAGTGATAGGACTAGGGTTAAACTAGAAGTGAGTAGATTTAGATTGGATGTTAGGAAGACATTCTTCACCGTGAGGGTGGTGAGACGCTGGAACAGGTTGCCCAGGGAGGTGGTAGAAGCCCTGTCCCTGGAGGTTTTTAAGGCCAGGATGTATGGGGCTTCAGGCAACCTGAGGCATCCCTGCCAATGACAGGGGGTTGGAACTAGATGATTCTTGAGGTCCCTTCCAACCCTGACAATACTATGATTCTATAATATAAGCCTTTGTCCTACCTCAGTTACAGGGAAAACACCAACTTTAAGGTAAGCCATATACAAACAGACCATTTGTTGTTTAACCTGTTCTCTGGAGGCTGTGTTGCTACGGATGAACAAAGAGTGCTTTGCCTGAGGACACCGTTCAGGCTCACTGCATTTTTTTTCCAGCTGGTAGGCATGACAGGAGAGGAGCAGCAAAGAAAGGGGGAAGCAAAATCACACATTTGCACACTGCCACAGACTCCAGCATGCATAAAAGAAGCCACTGATATTTTGAAGGTAGTGAAACAATTCAGACAATTCATCCAGTTTCAATAACTGGTGGCAGCTAGAGAAAAACCACCAAATTTCCCCCTTTTTCTTCTTCAAGACTGTCACAGCTAGTCAATTAGCTGGCCAGATGCTGCTCACCAGCCCAGCTATTGAAGACATCACAACCATCATTTCATTAGGATACCAACCATAAGTCCAGAACCCCTGGCTTGGCCACAAAAACTTCACTAGCCACCTAGGTTTGCTAAAAGGCAAATTTCTTCTCCAGAAGAGACTGTGAGGGTATTGTGAGGCATTACCAACTAGTGCACCAGCAATCACACAGCTCTGTCTTCCCACCATCTACATACACCTCCCTAGCTTTCTGGTACTGCATGTATTCCCCTGTCAGAGACCAAGCAGTAGAAAATAAAAGCTGAGGCTGTCCCACACTTCCACAAAACCTTCCTGCCCACCTGCCTCCACCCACTGCCAAATCTCACCCCAAGCCTTCCTGTGACTCACAGATGGTTTAATCATTTCTGAGCAGATAGATCTTGTGATCAAACTAGCACCAGAAATGCAAGGGACCATAGCAGGATGCTGCCATACCCAGTAGTCCCTCAAGGTTCCCAGTGCCCATTACCAACGAAAAATTTTTACATGCTGAGGAGAGGGCATGAGCTAAGAATTTTGCATGGCCAATTGTGTCTTTGAAGAAGAGAGCCTTCTCCTGTGGGTTCCATGTCAGCTGTTTTTGTCAAATGATGAGGAAAAGGAACTTGTATTCAAAGTGATCCATGTGCTTAGGTAACAGCCTGCTATTGACTATGGTCAGCCCTTCCACACTGTTCCTGAGCAAGCTCACAAGTTAAGTAACCAAAGATGAAGTGTAGTCTTGTATAACTGAAGTTTTATGTCTATATTCAGAGCCAGGGTGAGGATGTGAAAACATTTTAGTAGATGCAAACCTTCCATTAGTCAGCGGTTAGGCAGTAAAAATCCTTTCTCACAACTCCTGCAACTGCCTACATCATTTTATGCTACCTTAGAGGCTCAGTTGTCTTTCATGAGACAAAAGGCAAGGTTCAGGGTAACATTCTGAATTCACCCAAGCTCTTTCTGCAGCTGGGCACTCAAAAAGCAATGAGGGAGAACTGTAGCTTTATCACAAACTTTCACACAGCTCTTCTTCAACATCTCCAAGCAACCACTAGACACGGCAGTTGGAATGCCAGGACTTAAGTTCTAAGTAGTTACCTGGACAGTCAATTTTATCACTTTTCTGAAATCAGGACCTTGAGTAAGCATCATCTAACAGTCATTTCTGGCTGGCTAGGAAATGCCCCTGGTCGACTATAATAAGTTTTCAGTGAGTCATGCTTTGACCATCCATTTTCTAACTGTAGCATGCAGTAGGTGTTGGCAGGAAACTACAATTACTGTAAATACTGCCAGGCATCTCCTCAGAAATGCAGGCTATCACAAGCATGCCAAACTTTGCCACCGCAAGAAACCATCCTGTTGTACACTGTTCTTCCCTCAGGAGGAACACACAGTAAAGCACAACACAGACCTGGCTCAATTTGCTCAGCATGTTGCCAGAACATGCAGTAGCACTGCAGTATAGGTACCCCACACAAGCAGGGGTGGGCACAGAACATCCATGGTCGGCTAAAAGACTGCAGGTGATGACAAACTGAAATTACTTTTGAAATTGATTCCAGCACTTAATTATGCTCACTGTTAAAACTTTGGGGTTTAGAAAGATATTTATAACAAGCATTTTAGTCATCTAATTAAAACATGATTCAGAGCTCACAAGCAAAACTTCCTTGCATGCCCAAAGGGGAGAGCACATGGCTCAAAGCACCTAAATAGATGGTTAGAATCAGCCAGTGTAAATATCTATCTTTGCCTTCTTTAGTTTAAGATAACCTAAAGCCGTGTTTCAGTTCAGGTTTGTCACCTTCACATAATTACTTTTAATATAGAAGAGAAGTGCTGAAGCAGAGCAAATCTGTTTGTGGATGTAGTGAGAATCGTGCTATTGCAACACACAATCAGCAGCACAGCTGGAACTTCAGCCCACACTTCTGCACCTTGCTGGCTTAGGGTAGGCTTAAGTACCCTCTTATGCCCTGCTCAATGAGGCCTGTAGAAACAGATCTCAGCTGCTGTAACAGTGCTTTTGTCTCTGGCATGCACCCCTGCCAGGGATTCCAGCTTCTCTGATTTCCTGAGTATTGCTGGTTTCCTGGAAGAGTCGGAATCATCAGAACTATCTTCCCCATTTCTCTGCCAACCTGTCCTTCAGGGCAAAGGGTTCAAACGGCTGTTTCGTTTGCTTTTACTGGAGTTTCTCTTTCATTTCTGAAGAGGTATAAACAAACAACCAGGAGTGCTGGATGAAAATAAACGACCTCCACCTATGCTTCATTTCTTGTCTACTGTCCCACGGCAAAACTTAGCATCACAAAAGATCTGCCTAATGTTCACCGTCTACTCACCTCAGTGGCTACTTCTTCAGTCAAAAATTTTGTTCTGTATTCTTAGTAACCATTTTCCAGCATACCCAATGCTGTACAACTCTGGGCCAACTCTGCAGGCTGCTTTGCAGAATGCAATGCTGCCCTCTTCTAATAGCAGAGCAACACTATCTTGCGCTGGCATAGGCAGGGGGGCAGGAGGTGTTCAAAAGCTGTTTAGAGTCCCAGCTGGCAGTGGCTGTCCTTCCTCACCCCTGCCCTTGTCATTCTTCTGGTTTGCACCAGCATAAGGCTCAAGAGAAGAAACAACAGACTGGATAGCTTTCTCTCAGGAGCAGAGCAGGCCCCCAAGATCATCACGAGCAGACTTCTTGCTTTTCCTCTGTGTACAGGACAACATGACCGTTTTGGTTTCACATCTCACTGGCAAAATCAGGAGCAGAACAATGTGGGGCTGGCTTGGCTTTCTGAATGATTGAGCATGTGTTCTCTCTCTACTCCCAGGTGGCATAAAGTACAATCACTGTCTTTTGTTGATAGTGTTTTTGCAGTCTGAAAGCTTGAGTTTGACATCCTGGCTTTCAAAAACCCAGATCACACTCTTCTGCACTTGCTGGCTCTAGTGAGTATTGGTGCAGTAGTAAAACACCAGCGTGGGACTCGATGCAGGGTGACTGCTGCAGTTTTTACACTCAGCCATTCAGAAGGCTTTGGTCAATATAGGAAATCATTTTCTAACCTCTTCACATACACTTTTCTGCTGGAAATTCTTCACAGGTTGTTTCTGTCACTTGAAATTTTATATATAAATCACCAACATGAATGTGACACTTTTTATGCATCACTTAAACAGCCCAGACAGAAACTGATTCATGTTAAGAGAGTCTCAACAGGGAGAAGAGTTTCAATCTAACCCTCTCACCGACAAGCATTTAGAAGAGCATGCCGTACTACAATGTCACCTTACCTTTCCTCTTGAGGCTGGAGATTCTGAGAAAAATGTGCAATGAACACACTGATAATATACAGAAGTACTCACACAACATGTGGACCTTGAAAGTGTGTTAAATTTTATTTACTCTTATTTATCTTTTCTTTGGCATATACCTTTATGTAAGCTCCCTATGAGCATCTCTACACATTTGCAGTGCTGTTAAGAAAAGATCTTTTGCAGTAACTAAATCATTGAGCAGTTTAACATTACTGCCCCTATAGACTGCCTAGAGACTATATAAACACCTTGCCTTTTATATATGCACCAGCCTGGATTATGTCATTGGCATAATTAACCATTATAAGCATTTTTATAGAAAAGGCTGCCCACTGCAAAGCTGTATATAAAACCTGGTATGGATAGAGGCACTAGCTTGAAAGCAACTGAGTTCCCATGGCACAGGCAGTCCATCAGCTGAATCACAATAATTGACCATGTGCATGTTCTTAGCATGCCCCAATTGCAAAGCAGAATGTGTTAGTGTAAACCACCATGAAGGTGCCCGCACCCTCAAACAGTCAATAGGATGTAGTGTGGGTATTGCAACCTCCACCATGTCTTAGGACAGACTTAACTGTGCCCCTTAGTATAGTTTGGAAGCTTCCCCTGTTAGATGCCAGGTAATAAAGAGCCAACTGTTCATTATTATCAGGTTTCAGTACAGAAAAAAAAACAAACCAAAACCAGGGATCAATAACTATCCACAAATGCTGATTTGAGCAATTTGTCATAACTCCTATGGCTGGTCTATACAGTGAAATCTCACCATGTATGGTAGTTTTAGGCTGAGGCCTAGAAATCGCACAGATTGAATAGAAAGTAGTAGAATGCAAATTAATTACCATTGGATATAAAAGGGAAAATAATGATAAGGTCTATATAAACCCATTGGTCTGATAACTAGCATAAAGTTAGTTGTATAAAATAACTTTTAACTTCTTCACTCTAGCAGACACTAGCTGGCAGCTTTTGCTTGGCTGTTGCTGATCTTGGCTCTGTTCCTGCTGTGGCTAAGTACTTACAAGCTACTATCTGCTCTTCTCTTTCTCTTCTCCTGTGTACAGGGGGGCAAGGTGGGGAAGAGGAGGAAGCTGTTGGTAACCCCCTGCTTTTGTCTGTGGGGGTCTTCTGTTGTTTATAAACTGTAAATACCAGTAAATACTGTATATATACCAGTAAATATTGTATATTTTGTACATATTCATTTCGTTTCACATCTCTAGATCGTAGTTTTGCTTGTAAATACAGCTTCATTTGCTTTCCAACTGAGCTGGTCTGGCAATTTTATTTTGGGGGTAATTTCAAGCCACCACACCATGTCACCACATGGACATCTCAAAAACTCCCATGAAACACTGGTTTGTAAATTTCAGGTTCACAGCATAAAATTGTTTCATTTTTACAACACAACCAAACAGGTATGCTGTGGTTTTATGGTAGAATAATCCTGCTATTGTTCCTAGCATCCTTTAATGCAAACCAAAACAATGCTTACTTACTCAGTGAAGCAGGTTGGTTGATACTACTATTAAAAAAATCTGCCTAACACAAATAAAAGGGGCAAAATCAGGTGATTCTTTTCAACCTGATCAAAAGTTCTGCAAAATCCAAAGGTATCTGTGATATTATTATTATTATTACTATTATTATACTGCTGCAGGGGAAATGTCTCCTTCCTTAGCCAAATATTGAAACTATGTAGACTAAGTAGTAAGAGTGCTGACAGTGTCTGCCAGCTACAAATAAATTTGTGACAATACTAGTTTTACCCCTGTATAAATCCATAGTTCGCTGGTCTTGGCTTCAGTCCTTTCACCTTAAGCCTTCATCTTTCCCACACTCCTCTACCTCAAAGATTTTGGGAAACATAAAGGAGCTCTAGACAAGAAAAATAAACTCCTGTTAGACTCTGAGAAACACAGCTCCCTTTTAGAAAGAGTCTCAAAATGAAAAGTAGGGTGAATAATCAGAATTTGATTTTATTCAGACCACTGGTTAAATTCTGCATGTCCTGGATATTCTGCTCCAAGTTATCTCCATCACAGAAGAGAGAAGCAGTAGCACGATTTATGCATAGTTCAGAAACAACTAACGCAATGTGGGTGAGAAGCTGGACTATTAGGTTCAAAAGAGATTGTTCATCAGTCAGTATAATTAACATCTTGTTATCAGTGGCCATACTAATGCTGGCGCTGTTAAGCATCAGCAGCCTAGATGGTTGATGGAGTGCACCCTCAACAAATGCAGATCAAACCAATACAGTCAGTATGCGGAAGGAAAAAGTTTGTCTCCTTAGTGTTTGTGAAGCCATTGCACCCAGTTTTACATCCCCCAGATGTGAGTGAGTGATATGAGTGAGCTTTGCAGAGGACCACTGAACTGGAGCTGGAACACTTGCCCAGTGAGGCAAGACTGAGGCAACCGGACCTGCTCAGCCTGGAAAAGAGATGGCATCAGGGGAGACCTAACAGCAGCCTGTCAGGGCCTGTGGGGGATTACAGAGAAGATGGGGCCAGACTCTTTGCAGAATTGCAAGTGAAGGGACAAGAGGTAACAGATACAAATTTCATCATGGGAAATTCTCACTGGATGGAAGGCAAACAACTTCACTGTGAAGGTGGTTAAATAATGGAAGATGTTGTCTGGAAAAAGAAAAGATATCTGGTCTCCACAGAGATACTCAAAATTAACTAGACAAGGCTCTGAGTAACCCACTGTAACTTCGAACCAGGCCCTGCTCTGAGCAGGGGGTAGATGACCTCTGAAAGTCCCTTTCATCCTAAACTTTTTGGTGATTGTGACTCTAAATTTATAAAAGAAAACCATTTTCTATTTTAAAATGCTTTATATGAATTTGTAAAGAAAGGAAACATCCTAAAATGTAACATCCTAAATGTACATCCTAAATGTAATGTAATTCATACCATCAGGTAAAATAAAAGTATTTACAATTTAATGTAGCAGTACTACACAAGCCCTTAATTATGCAAATGACGACTACTGCTTCCCTTCTCTACAGGTTCCTAAGCTGCACTCATCAACATAATATCTGATCAACTTCTCATAGTGCTCTAAGCAACATGACTAACATCTGGTGTGTAGTTTGTTTCATGGTTGCTGGCATTCTCTTCTATCTGTTTAGATCTTGACTTCTTTTGTTAGGGACATTCGCATAAACAGGATGTTTCCCTTTCTGCCGGCACTGATATCATATTGATGTGAGTCCTCCTGCAATAGCCATTTTTAGCAAGGTAACATTAGAGGCTGTGATTACCAGCAAACAAAATCAAACCTGCATTCAAAATGACAAAATAAAATGGAATCTTGTCCAGATTCTGCTAGAAAAACTGCTCTCTGTCTCCACTTTATCTGATCGTAGCAAATGTAATTTGCACAGCTGTTCTTCAGGGACTTATAAAAAGGCTTCAGGCTCTGGGAAGACCTAACCTTTGTTTCTTTCTGGGCTGATTCTATCTCATTTTTATAAGGTCATAAATCAAGGCTAGAGAGAGAGAATATATTTGGGCTTTTGAATGCAAAATGAATAAGAAAAAAAAAAAAGCTGTCATTTAAAGCAAAGTCCTCCCCCCATACACTTCTTTTTTCTTTCCAAGTGCAAGCTCCCTGCTGGACAAATCAAAAGTATACACTGAGATGGTGCCTAAATCTTTTATGAAATGGGCCTTTCACTTGCACTTCAATGGAGCTTGCTATGCATTAAAATTTCTTTTAATGGCAAAAGGAAATAATTCTGCAGTCAGGGCAGAGTGCTCCCTGCTGCACCTGGTATTTCAGCTGGGTATAGGGTGGATGAGCCACAGAAAGTAAACAGAATTTCTGTTGGTGCCTTTATGCTATCTCCTCATGGGCTTGAAGGTCTCTACAGTCCTGTAACTGTAGAAAACATGTAGCTCTTGAGATCTGTAAGGCCATGACAAATAGTCCTCTCATAGTTCTTATGCCCATGCCGTACTGCCTGGACTGCAACATCATCCATCCTGCAGCAGGCATGATGTTGCATGGGGATGGTTAAGCAATCCAAAACTCAGGTCCAGGTGGGAAGTAAGCCAGCAAGAGTAGCCAAAGTCAACATTGCTGGGTTGCCCAGGGACACAGCTGCATGCCAGCACCCTGCCACAGGCAGCACATGGAAGTCCCCCAGGAAGGTCTCCTGTAGATGAATGCCTCCTAGCATTCCCTGAGCCCTCCAATGTATTCATCTCATAGCTCCAGGACACACGGGAATTTTGATGTGAGGTGGTTCATGGGCATGCACCAATTTGCCAGCCATGAAGAAGTGGATTCTCTAACATCAAGCATGCTCCTTCCTTACTCAGCTCTCTTACTTCTGTCCAGCCACTTTCTTGCTTGCACAAGCCCCTCCCTACTAACCATGAGGCAGAGGATATACCTTGTTTCCCCAAATCTTCCCTCTTGGACAATATCATCTCTATCATAAGAAGCATCTCTGTAGTTCCTCACTCTAGTGCAGACATCTGAGGGTTGAAAGAAGTGCTTCATTCTTAAGTTGTTGACATTCATATAGCCCAGGCAAGACTAACTCAGATCAATGCAGCCTACAAGAGTGCATGCTCACAAATGTATTGGCTCCAGCCTTCAAAGCAATCCCCTCAAGCCCAAAAGCAAGGAGAAAGGAAGCTTCAAAGGCCCTGTCTACCCCCTCCACAACATAATGTCCCATGCTCACTGCAAACAATAGTAACAGAAAAATCTGCCCTAACAAGAGTCAAGGAAGACATTAAAGTAAACTCAGCGGGATTCCCTAGGAAGAACAGACTCCTCCAACATGGAGGAGATTTTTTTTTCCCTTCCCCTAAATGGTAGGTATGTTTAATAATGCAAAAGCTGCAGTACCATCTTCCAAATATTTGTTTTCATCTCTGTGCAGGCAAGCCTGGCTCTGTTCAGTCAGATCTCGCTTTGCTATACACTTCCAATGAGGAAATCTTCCCTACATGTTTTGGAGCATTAAAAATACCCCTGCCACCTCCAATGCACCCTTCATTGTATTACTTAGGCATAAACTCTGGTTATAGACTGATGGGTGGAGAGGGGAAGAGCCCTCATTTCCTCATACTCTAACCTAGCATGTTTTAGTGTCTCGGTTGTTGCTTTGTTTATATCTGACATCAGATATAAGATATAAATTGTGCTTAGAATAATTTTTCATCATTGCTTCTTGAAGCTGCCAGTGGGTTTATTAAAACTGGGAAAGTAATATCTCATATTCTTTTATGTGTATTCTGAGTTTTTTTCCTCTAACGTGTGTCTGAATCAGGAGTCACTGAATCTAATTCTGTTTTAACATACAAATTTAAGGAAAAATGCACTAGAGGGTTCTTTGTTGTTGTTTGGGTTGTTTTTTACATTGGGTTTTTTTTAGATGAGACATACATCTATGATAAAAATATTTTAGTTGCAGTACACTACATTCCCCACCCCCACCCCGTGCTCTGCACATTCTGTATCCTATCTTATTTCAGCCTGCTTCTCTGTTCTCAGAAGCGATTAGTAATGTGTATCTGTACTGGATGTTCTTGTGAAGGCTCCTACACAAGCACAGAGCTAAGATCAAAGATCATTCCTGCTTTCTGGGTGCTACTGAAATGAAGTATTTGTTTTGCTGCTGATAATTGTAAGAGAGGTTTGTAACAAAAAGGGTGATGTTTTCTCCCTCTCTCTCGGTGTGTGTTTATTTGGAATATTTCAATTCAACACATGAAAAGCTGTTGGAAATAGCACTGAGCATCTTGAATTACAATTTGTTTTAATCTTGTCTACACAGTTTCTGCTCAGCCACCAAAATCTCATTTCCTTCTCTGAAAATTAACAACAAAGAACTGCCACATAACGTTGGAAAGCTACATGGCATAGCTGCTTCCCGCAGTCATCCTCCATTCTCATCTCCTCATGCTAATTTAGCCCAAACTCTGACTGCACAGCTGAGTAACAATTACCATACATATAGGCAGAAAGATGAGTAGCCTCTCCATATATCTTTTGATTTCTGCATCCACCAGATTAAGGCTTCACTATCTGGAATGTCCTTTCCTATAACGTTCTTCAGTACAACATCTTTCATTGTGTTCCAACTTCCAAAGACAACAAAGAGGTATCTTTCAATCTACAGCGACTGGTAGATGGCCATTAGGAGTGTAGTTTATCAGTGCTGCATTGATGCCATTCTCTTTGACATTAGCAGATCTGAGCTTGCACAGTGGGGTTCTTTTCCCCCCCACAGAAATCTCATTCCATTGTCTCTGCAATCACTGTCTATTCTCCTTTTCACAGAATTGCTGCTTTACCAAGCAAAGGATTTAGAAAGTTTCTCCCCAAACCTTTACACTGAGTGCTTTTCAAAAATTAAATGCTAACAGAACAATTTCTCTTCCTTCCATCACTAGAGGAATGTTAATTAGCAGGGCTGGTTTTCTCATTTTTCTCAATCTTCTCTCCTCAAATCTGTATGTGAAAGTTAGACATCATACTAATGTGGGCGGCATAAGAACCAGAATAGGATAGAGGAATATTAAACCGGCACATTGCCTGTCTCAGTGAAGGTGCACATGAGAAGGAGCTGTGATGGGAAAGGCATATGAAAGAGGCAGCAGAGAGATGGAATAGAGTCTTTGTGGTTTAGTTTGGACTCAATCTTGCAGATATCCTCTGCTGAGGTTCTGCTCTGCAGATCTGACTGCATAATTTCACATGGCACAGAATCACATGAGAAGGCAACAACAGCAGAACTGAACCAATACTGAGGCTGTGTCAAGTAAACCATAAGAGAAGGTTAACATATTCAAAATTATTGTTTCATTTCCTGCAGGCAACTGAATATTGCAGCACTGGCATCCACAGACTTGTACTGACGTTGTGGCTGGCTGCTCAGCTTTATTTATAGCCAGATATGGCAGGAACATGCATGAAAATGAAATCTTGGTTGCAGGGGTGCTTAGAGAGCAGCTATTCCAGCAGCAACCACTAGCAAGTAGCAGGCACCACTAGAAAGATGACACTTTTCCAAAGAAGGTGGGCCAAGAAGCCAGGAGGATAACTTACAGTGGGAACATGGGCACAGATGAGCTTTTCCTTCACAGTACATACTCCTGGTGGTCAGTCAAGTATCACTCTTGAAGGAAGGTGTTTGAGAGGGAAATGAAATAGCTAAACTTTGAAGGTCCACTGAGCCAAACCACTAACCTCACATTACCACTTGGTGCATGTGCAGCTATTTACTGGCTTGCACAACAGCTTACTCATTTCGCATACTAAATTAGAATTAGAATAGAATTAACCAGGTTGGAAAAGACCTTTGAGATCATCAAGTCCAACATATCACTCAACACCATCTAATCAACTAAATCATGGCTGTAAGTGGCTCATCCAGTCTTAAACACTTCCAGTGATGGTGACTCCACCACCTCCCTGGGAGTACATTGCAATGACCAATCACTCTTTCTGCGAAGAACTTCTTCCTAATATCCAGCCTAAACCTCCCCTGGTGCAGCTTGAGACTGTGTCCTCTTATTCTGGTGCTGGTTGCCTGGGAGAAGAGACCAACCCCCACCTGGCTATAACCTCCCTTCAGGTAGTTGTAGAGAGCAATAAGGTCTCCCCTCAGTCTCCTCTTCTCCAGGCTAAGCAACCCCAGCTCCCTCAGCCTCTCCTCATAGGGCTTGTGTTCCAAACCCCTCACCACCTTTGTTGCCCTTCTCTGGACTTCTTTCCTAAACTGAGGGGCCCAGAACTGGACACAGTACTCAAGGTGCGGCCTAACCAGTGCTGAGTACAGGGGCACAATGACCTCCCTGCTCCTGCTGGCCACACTGTTCCTGATACAGGCCAGGATGCCATTGGCCTTCTTGGCCACCTGGGCACACTGCAGGCTCATGTTAAGCCTACCATCAACCAGCACCCCCAGGTCCCTTTCTGCCTGGCTCCTCTCCAGCCACTCTGACCCCAGCCTGTAGCACTGCATGGGGTTGCTGTGGCCAAAGTGTAGAACCCGGCACTTGGATGTGTTCAATCTCATGCCCTTGGACTCTATCCATCTGTCCAGCCTGTCCAGATCCCTCTGCAGAGATCTCCTACCCTCTCCAGATCAACACCTGCCCCCATACATGGTTTTGATTATCTCCTATGGTACACTATCAATCACTGTTTGCCACAGATGTTTACAAATTGAATCCTGGCAAACACGGACACAACTCTTCCGAAAAACTAGAAATCTACCCATTGAGAAAAATTCCTGATCACTTCTATGGCACCCTGCAGGATCTGCCAGGGGGTGGAGGGAAGGAGATCACAGTGTTACAGAGCTTATCACACCAGTATGAGTTCAGATAATGCCTAAAGGAACATTATTAAGAGAATGTTTTATGAATATGTATTGTAGAGGTGTGTTGCAACTGTGTACTCACAGTAAACAACGTGGTGGGATGTCTTTGACAGATGTGCAACACTGTCATCAAAAAAACAACTCCTTTCAACACGGTGTGGAGGTTGCAAATATAGGTCACATCTGACACACTGCCCATCTTGAACAGGCATTATCATCACCATAATCTCACCTTGCCAAGGTTCACAACTTGTAGAATCACAGAACCATTGAGTCTGGAGAGGACCCTGGGAGGCCTCCAAACAGCCTGGCTTTGCCCAGTCAGGTCTTGAAAGCTTTCAGTGACAAAGATTCAACAGCTTTCCATTCTAGGCAACAGAAAACATTTTTTTCTCCTGATTTGCTGAAATACTTTCAATAGATCTGACAAGCATCAACCAGTCAGGAGGAAATTCCAGTAGCAGTTACACAAATGCCTGAAAACAGGCGTGTTTAGAGAGGGAATGCTGATGCTGAGCCATGGCTGTGCCTCTACAGGTATGCAAGACTTAAGAGACAGCACTACACAAGTAGCCCTTATATGAACCACCCCAGGTCAGTTCTGTTTGGATGAGATGTGCATTTAAACATCTTTACAACAAAGAAAAAGGAGAAATAATTACACTGCATCTGCTACTTTCAGTTTTTAACCTATTCATCCATTGTGGTTGTCTCTAACCAAAATGCTACCTCCAAAAAACTTTGCACCAAATATACACCTTTTTTTTTTTTTTAATATGTATATATAGCAGGCAGAGTAATCTCTTCCTTCTGTTGTGAAGGACAGATCATTCAAGACAGGAGTCTGGGCTGTGCTGAAAGCAGCCAAAATTACAGCCAGTTCCCAAAATAGATATCAAAAGCCCAGCAGGGTCCTCTTCCCTCCATGGCTGCCCATGGGAACCATTCCACCATCACTATGCTAGTTAGCTCTTTTCCCACCTCCCCAGACCAAAGAATGAGACCCTGCCTTCTGACCCCATACTTAGTCATGGCCACATGTTCCCTGGTCCCTCAAACTGTCTGGGTTTAGCTTGAGAATTTAACCCTGGAGAGTGTTTGCAAATTTGTATAGAAAACAATAACATTGATAACTGCCTACATTTCTATTTCCAAACCATGCCTGTTGAGGAAAAAGTCAGCCCTGCATGGGGAGTGGAGAGTGTTCTCCTCAGTTATAATGCCGTACCCACAGTCACCTGGATGGTAAAAAAACAAATCTAGATGTGGTTGGCCAGAGAGAGCAGAACTCACAAGGGAGCTTTCTGCTTTGCATGTCCTCCAGCCTTTCACTGGCAATGCACAGCTTGGTCTGAGGGCAGAGCTGGGATCAAGTTCTAGCCTCCTGGGTCTCAAGGACACAGACCCTTCAGGTGATGCAAACTCACCTTCCACATCAGTTTGTTGCCAGGTGAACTACCCAATTGCTATTGAGCTGCAAGAAAATCCCTCTCTCCCCACTACCTCTGTCAGCTTGTTTAGAAAGTGTCAGTACTGAGGCTACCAGGACTCAGGCTTCCCCTACCAGATCTCTCCAGAACACCGGTAAGGATGCGATCAGGACAGTTCATCAATCAGCATCTTGATATGATCCTTCCTCTTTGTCAGTCAGTAGGAAATAAGTCACTTGCTGGAGCCTGCTACATCCAGGCACAGTTAACATCCCTAAAAGGATGTGAAACAAAAAAGCTACTTAAGGACTCTGCAGCTACCAGAAGGTATTTTCTACAGCACAGAAAATACCTCATTTTCCTGAGTATTTCCCATGGGATTTTACCTTCATAGAAACTGTAAATGTAGAGCCCAGAACCCAAGAGATCTCTCGAGGTTCTGTGAATTTTCAACACCATTCAGCGTAGGATTAAATAGAATTGAAAGCAAAATACAAGCTTTCTGGTTCCCAGTGTATCTATTCTACCACGAAGGTAGGTGAGGTGAAGGAGAGATAGAAGTGGCCAGCACAAAGGCCATCCAGCATTTCATCTTTTGACATAAAAGAGTGAAACAGCATCCTCAAAGCACTTATTGGTGGCAACAGAAACAGATTTGGGATGGGATGGGATGGGATAGGATAGGATAGGATCAACCAGGTTGGAAAAGACCTTTGAGATCATCAAGACCAACATATCACTCAATACCATCTAATCAACTAAATCATGGCACCAAGAGCCCCATCCAGACTCCTCCTAAACACTTCCAGTGATGGTGACTCCACCACCTCCCCAGGCAGCCCCTTCCAATGGCCAATCACTCTTTCTGTGAAGAACTTCCTCCTAACATCCAGCCTAAACGTCCCCTGGCACAGCTTGAGACTGTGTCCTCTTGTTCTGGTGCTGGTTGCCTGAGAGAAGAGGCCAACCCCCACCTGGCTACAACCTCCCTTAAGGTAGTTGTGGAGAGCAATAAGGTCTCCCCTGAGCCTCCTCTTCTCCAGGCTAAGCAACCCCAGCTCCCTCAGCCTCTCCTCATAGGGCTTGTGTTCCAAACCCCTCACCACCTTTGTTGCCCTTCTCTGGACACGTTCCAGCAACTCAACATCTTTCCTGAACTGAAGAGCCCAGAACTGGACACAGGACTCAAGGTGTGGCCTAACCAGGGCTGAGTACAGGGGCACAATGACCTCCCTGCTCCTGCTGGCCACACTGTTCCTGATACAGGCCAGGATGCCATTGGCCTTCTTGGCCACCTGGGCACACTGCAGGCTCATGTTCAGCCTACTATCAACCACTAACCCCTGGTCCCTCTCTGCCTGGCTCCTCTCCAGCCACTCTGACCCCAGCCTGTAGCACTGCATGGGGTTGTTGTGGCCAATGTGCAGAACCCTGGACTTGGATGTGTTGAAGCTCATGCCCTTGGACTCTGCCCATCTGTCCAGCCTGTTGAGGTCCCTCTGCAGAGATCTCCTACCCTCAACACCTGCCCCCACCTTGGTGTCATCTGCAAACTTATTGATGATGGACTCAATACCCTCATCCAGATCATCAATAAAGATATTGAACAGGATGGGGCCCAGCACTGATCCCTGGGGGACAGCACTAGTGACTGGCTGCCAGCTGGATGTGGCACCATTCACTACCACTCTCTGGGCACGGCCCTCCAGCCACTTCCTAAACCAGCACAGAGTGCTGCTGTCCAAGCCATGGGCTGACAGCTTGGCCAGGAGTTTGCTGTGGGGGCCGGTGTCAAAGGCCTTGCTGACGTCCAGGTAGACCACATCCACAGCCTTCCCCACATCCACCAGGCGAGTCACCTGAACACAGGAGGAGATTTTTATGCTCCAATATTTTTGTAGGTAGTTTGCTGATGAATAAGTGCATCACAATACTTGGTTTAACTTCCTCCACCAGATCTTAGGAAAGGATGAATCCTCCCCTAGTGCTGGACCAAACCATAAGGGCCCAGATCAGTATCTGTGAAATACAGCTTAGTTTTCCTTGTGATATTTGAGGATGAACTTGAACAACTCCTTTCTAGCTAGCAGAGGCACCTATTGGAACATGTTCACATCTAAATTCCAGTTCAGTAAATTTACAAATCTATCAGCAGATTGCTCTGTTGAAAGCACACTGCCTATTGCTGAACATGCATTGATTTCTGAAAGGTATTTCACTCCAACTTTCAACTGCTTCACTTCACAATTTATCTCATCACTCCCCTGAAAAAGATGAGGAGACTGACAGCTCATTATTTTTTATCATCCTCTTAGTGATGATAGCATTAGTATTCGTCACCTTGAGAAGACACAGGGATATTTGAGTTGCAGGAACTTTGTTTGAGGTTATAATTTTGCTTTGAAGCACCGTGTCGTGAAACTTCAAAAAAGAATTTTCCTCTGCAGTAAGGAAGGGCTAGAGGAAGGGCGGGGGGGAATAAAAATAAACAAAATTAGCTGTAATGTTGCAAGTTACAGTAGCTGATCTCACAGCATAAAAATACCTTGGAAGCTGCACGTGAATTTATCTTACTGAAGCCAAACCCTCTACTATCAAAGATTTAGTAAGTGCACTTTGCAAATGACTGCTGAGCCGAGCCTTGCATCATTGCCCATGCTACTTCATCATACTTTTGCTGTTGTACCTTTTTGCACAGTGTGTGTTAAAGACAAGCCAACTGAGATGGTATAAAAGAATTGGTAAGACCTTCTCTTCCCTAGGCTCTCTGCTCTTAATTCCACCACATGACTAATACAGAAGCGGGAGAAACCAAAACCAGCTGAGAAATAAGGTAAGACTAAAACCTCCTCACAGTTGTAGGAGGGGGAGGAAAAAAGAAATAAAAACAGTAATTTCATTTCCCACTCCTAGTTCGCCCAGGTAAAGCTGGTTTCGCCTCCTAATATTTACACACCTGATAATCTGCCAACATTCCTGCACACTGGGAGATTAACAGAACCAAGGAAAAAGAGAAATCCATGGGCATAAAAAGGCAGCAAATATTCAAAGGGATTAACTCCTTCACAACTAAAACATGTGTCTGCAGTTTACCTATTAGTTGATTCTAATTCCTTTGGATGTAGAATGCATTATTCTGCCAGTATTTCTGCCAAAGCCAAGCCTTTGCTTTTTTTTTGGTTGGTTGGTTGCTTTGGTTTGGGTTTTTTTTTTCCTACATCAAATGAAATTGGAAGTTCTTTTTTTTTAAAATAAAATGTTACAAGCCTTGTTTACATTTAATTCATTACTTAGTAGACAACTGAAAAATAATAATAAAATAGAGAACATCTGGATTCTTATCTCCGGTGACCTATGTATTATACAGACTGCTATACAACCCTTTCCCAAAGGTAGCTTCAACCTTCCAATGAAAAGCAGGTGGATGGACTCATGACTATCCCAAGATGCAGTCATATGCACTTGGGCAGAACACAAGCAGATGCAGCAAAAGCTGACAGGCGAGGGAAGGCAGCAAAAGTGGCCAGTGACAACACAAGAAAGAGGAGCAGCAGGGAGGAAGCCTGGGAGGTACATTGCATGGCTCTGGGTGTCCTGCTGCCAAGGGAAGATTGTGCCAGGAGAGTAGGGCCTTGGTCAGACTGACTGAGTAGACAATGGACAGGAGGCATCAGAGAGATGAGTGGTTGGTTGGAGACATCGATGATCCCTTCAGAGAAGGGAAGTTCCCAGAGCAGCTGAGCTTGTCCCCATCGGTTTCATCCCCTTTGTGCTCTCTGCTGCATCTGAGTGAGGTCATTCCCCCTTCCTCTTCCTCTCTACTTTTGTGGTGAAGTGACGTCTGTGGCTCCAAACCGGACAAGGGCAGACCAGATTATGTGATTGTTTCCTTCCCAGGGTTGGTCAGGTCTCTGTCAGAGTGTGACTGGGCCTGTCTTAAGATTTTTCAAGGCCACCTGCACAGAGATAACAAAGAACATGCAGCCCTCGGTGGTTGAGGAGCTGCTGCATTTCTGCCAAGTGTTTTAAGCAGACTTTGCACCCAACACAGCATCCTCCAAAATAGGAATGGGAAAAATTGTATTCACAAGGGAAATGTGCCCTGCAGTCAGGGGCTGTCCCCATGATTCTGAGAAGTAGGAGGCACAGCTCTCTAGAACTGGCAAGAAACCAGCTGTTTCCTCTAGTTTCCCTGGATTCTCTTCAAATATTCATTTGGAAATCCCATATTTCTAATATATGTGCTTCACACACAATAAAGAAGCCTTTCCAAGAAGGGAACTGGCAGCCTGGCTAGCTGGGAGGTGTGGAGGTCAGTCCAGAAGAAATGGGTTGGTGATTTCAGGCCAGCTTTATGCTGAGCCTGACAAAATCTGCTGCTTGTATTTCGCATAAACCAAATGTTGTGTAGGCTCCCTTGGCTGTATTGGCACATCTGTGTCTCAGGCTGCGGTTGTAGCTCAGAGCAGCCATGCAGCCTCATGGTCACCACATCTCAGTGGTGTTTTGGGGGGTCATTGGTGGGCATGGACTAGACTGCTTTCAGAAGAAATTTAACCAGCTAGTGTGAACCAAAGAGGAAAATGCACTTTAGGCCTTCCTGGGAATATTCAAGTCCAAATGAATGACTAGGGCATTCATCTGAAGAGCCAGACTAACCTTGCTTTGGAGTAAAGGTGCAAAAAGCATACAGCAGATGTACCTGGGGCATCAGCACTGATATCTTCAACCCATGGGTCCACTCCTGTCTCACACACATCCCCAAACTGGACAATTCAGAGAAGAGGAAAATGGATGGAACCCCCTTTCTCTCCTTGTTTCTGCTTGGAGCTACAGCCTTAAAAATTATAAAGGGCAGTCTGAAGAACCTATCAGTTCAGGGGCAGTAAGTATGACACAGGTAAGCAGAAATTTCTGGTATGTGTGACTGTTAATGAGCCACCTTAATCAGTACAAACTGAGCATAAAGCAAGCAAAAGGAATAGGGATCAGGGAGAGAAAGCACAGGACCTGTTGTATCTCAAACAGTGGTGCTAAGGCCTTTGGGACAAACAATAGAACCATCATATGAAAATATATCTGTCCAAGCCAAAACAAGATCTGACAATACATTTGCTATGCCACCAAGAAATCTGCTAGAGAATTAATGATACAAGAGACCAGGAGAAATAAGGATAAACTACAATTAGCTAATATACAATCAGAGTATGTGATGATGCTTGCATCCAGAAACATTTTTAATCAATCTTCCCCACATTACACATTTATAAAGCTTTTTAAAAGCTTAGCAGTTCAGTGATCTATCTTAACTGTAAATCATGAGATGTGTCAGTGGCACCACAACCCCATAAACCAAACCTCGGCTGCTAAATGAGCAGAATCCCAACTGATCTGACGCACGATTTAACTTGTCTGGTGAAAGCCTCCAATCTGTCTCTTTCCCAAGTCGTTCGGAGACGGCGGCCGATAACCGCAGCGCTGTGCGCGCAGATAAGGAGCGCCCCTGAGCCGCCCGCAGGAGCGGATGCCTGCCCCGCCGCCTTTCCTACTGCGGGCGGCGCCTCCGCCCTTCGCCCGCCCGTGAGACCAGCGCCCGCAGCAGGATGTGAAGCCCGTCCTGAGGTCAGGGAGATGCCGGTATGCACCCCGCCGCAGGTCATCGCTGTTTCCCTCCGAGACTGCTGCACTGCCCTCGCTTGCACCAGCACTGTGGGGATTGCTGTGAAGATTTAAACATTTTTTAAGAATACAGCTATTTGATATTTTGGCCTGATGAGGGGATAGAGCCCATAACAGCCTATGCTGTGGATGTTTTCATTACAGTGGGGCAGGACAAACATGAGCAGAAGAAAGTTGGATTCAAGTATGGTGCTCACAGCTACTGGGGAGAAAGATTTCTGGTATTTTCTCTTACATTGTGCCTCAAAATACAGCCATGCTTTAACAACAGTGGTGTCATTAGAAGATTTCACATAGAGGATTTCACCTCAACATGAGGAGAAACTTCTTTACAGTGGGTGTTGGAGCACTGGAACAGGCTGCCCAGGGAGGTTTTGGAGTCTCTTTCTCTGGAGACTTTCAAAACCCACCTTGATTCATTCCTGTGTGGACTACCCTAAGTGATCCTGCTTTGGCAGGGAAGTTGGACCCGATGATTTCTTGAGGTCCCTTCCAACCTCTACTATACTGTGATACTGCGATTGTTCAGACCCTGGCAATGGGCAGGGCAATAAGGCTGCTGAGCCCCAAAGCGCTGCAGGCAGCATCAAGGGGGTTATTGGTGCCAGGTGAAGGCGGTGTGCTGAGGAGAGGAGCAAACCTTGCAGGCCCAGGCAGCACCCAGGAAAGACAAAAGTTTCAGTCTGGAGTCAAAGCTTGGCTAAATCTAGCTGTATTTCAAACACCCAAGCCACCACACTAAAATACCCAACACATTGATGCACTCTGAGCCATTTTGAGCCAAGAGACATGGATACCTTTTCTTAGGTCTGATGGTTTTCTTAGTTCTTTCTTTTTTTCCCCACTTCTGTGGGAATTCATGGAGTTTTAAACATCATTTAAACAGAAATGTCAAGTACTAACAAACTGCGTCATGGCACCTAACACAGGGCAAAGCAAAGCAAAGCAGATCTGGCTCTCCAGCATGTTGCTACAGGAAAAACCCTAAGGCACTGTAAGAGAAGAGCAGTAATCAATAAAATACTAGTGTGAGTGGTGATGAAAACAAAAGGCAGTACTCTTCAGAGAGAAGTGCTCAGAGAATAGACTCCTGTGTGCATGCCAGTACTCAGACCTCATTAAATAAAAGCACTATTGGATTAATTATGGTCAGAAATATAGAATTGCGTAGATCAGTGCCAGCTGCTATGTGTTTCAGGGGTGGCATGCCCATGCAATCCCCTTTGGCTTCAACCATGAGATCTGAATAAAAGTAGGGTGTAAGACTGGGACAACGTTTGGCCTTTAAACTTTAAAAGTCCTGCTTTTACCATCTGCTGTCTCCTTCTTCCTATCCCAAACCAGAGAAAGTAAACTTTTCTTGCACAAACAAGAGGCATATAACACCCACAGAAAACAATTCTCCCTTACCTACTATTTCCACACAAGCCATAAAACAATGTAAGATACTCTGAGAGAGAAGCAAGCTCAGGCAACTTTGAGACACACACACAAAAATCAAAGTGGCAGAAATACTACAGAAGAGTGCTAAGGACAACAGGGAGTTAGTATACTGTGAAAGACACATGCCTAGACTATGCTGGTTCCTAATGGTCCTGCACAGAAACCACATCTGTGCCAATGTCAAAAGACAGATAAACACCCTAAAATGCAGCCCATCCACTCCTGTAAGTGTACTTGAGAGCATTGTGTTGAGGCAGCAAAATACTGCCAGAAAGGTCTCAATAAATATAAATCATTCTAGGAAATTAATGTTAGATATCACTGCTAGACCTCCTCCATATTTATGTAGTCCTTTAAATTGGCCTTCACATGTTTCTTGGACACACACGCACAAAAAAAAAGCATAAATCTCTCCAGCATGCCTATAAAGCAGGACAACAAAAATCCAGAGCAAGTGAGGCATCCCTAAAAGGATGTCAGGCTTTGGGTTTGGTTTTGTCCTCAGAGGTGCTGTAAGAGTGAGAACAGACAAGACACCTCCTGCCAGCAACGTTGTGTAGCTGTCCTTGGCCACCCAATTATGCCTCTGTGCTGTAGGGACCAGCAATGCATCTGAGAAGGACACTAAACCATCCATTTAACATCTGCACACAGGTATTGTTTGAAAAGCTCAGCCCCACTGACATTTCTGTTCAGACAACACAGGCAGGCATCTTTC
The DNA here is from genome assembly GCA_033816785.1 of Picus viridis. NCBI lineage: Eukaryota > Metazoa > Chordata > Aves > Piciformes > Picidae > Picus > Picus viridis. The sequence goes on along the minus strand of CM066574.1, from coordinate 10,106,341 downwards.
TGTGAATGAAATCAGTGCAGATTCCAGTTCTTTGGAGAGAGACACAAATAAGTACATGTATACATTATTGCATATCATCTCATCACAATTGTAGAGATATCTTTACACAGTGCAGGTTATGTCAACTGTTTTGTGCTTAGAGCTTGCCTGCATTTGCAAGACAAGTGCAGAGATTAAGAAAATTACATAATTAGCATGTGTTACTAACTTTAAATTCTATTCTTGAATAACCCCAAGAAAGGACAGTTTGATGTCAGAGGAACTGGAACTTATTTCAAGAATCAGTATTGCTGATTCCAGAATAAAAGACTGGCCCTGTACAAAGTCTATCCCAGGAATAACAATCCTGAAGGATCTGCATGTATGTAAATATACCTCTCTATCCATCCAACTGTGCAATCGCTCTGCAAAACCTCAAAGAGGGCAACATAGGGTTTTTTTACAGGTTTTCTGTTGATTTTTTTTTTAACAAACAGTGAAACCAATCAGATAACTCAAAACAGGCCAAACTATGAAAAATAGGCTTCATTACTGAACCAAAAGATGAGACCATTTGGGAAATTGGAAGCATGGATTATTACCTCAGGAGACTCAAAAAGTCTCTTTTACTGTGTTAACTCTCCCCATCCATTATTCATCACACATGCCAGATGAGACAATTTTCCCATCAGATGGCTCCAAGGCAAGCTGCAGCAGCTCACTGTGCCCATGAGAGGCCACGGGACAGCAGGGCTGGGCTGGTACCGGTGTGTGCTGGGGATGAGGGGCTGCAGCAGCACACCTCCACCTTTTTCCAACAGGACTGGTTATCCCAGCTGTGTGGACTCATGGGCACAGCGCATTAGGTCTCCTGCCTGCAGAAGCAGGGATGAGTTTTGCCTCTCCCTGAACAAAAAGCTATGCTATTTTGGTCCCGAACCACTACAAACAGCAACTCCTTGTAGGATTTTATCCTAGGCTTCTTCATATTCTTGTACCACTAAGAGGTTTGAAAGAAACTGAGAGGGGGATAGGACAAATAAAAGAGGAAAGCAGATTAAAACGGCTCAAAGAATACTTTACTATTCTGTCAGATAAAGGCATATTCTGACACTGTACTTTCTACATGCCCCATCATCTTTACTCTGCCCCTATGGCCTTGGGTGTTCCTCATCCTTTGTTTCTGCTTCCTCTCCCAGCAGACAGCATTTTCTTTCTCCCCTGCAGAGGACCTGCAGTTTCCCTACCACCCCATCTTCACCCCTTCATTATCAGTTTCTTTCTTCTTTTTCTTATCTTCCAAAATACAATTTTTTTAAGGCTGTCCTGTGAGAATGGAAAGAGCTAAGATTTGTGTGTGTGTGTGTGGTCCTATACTTGTGTGTGTGTGTGTGTGTAGCATTCCCCAATCTCGGGAGAAGCAGAAATGCTTCATCCTACACTGCAGTCTGAAAGGATGAGTAGAAGAGTGCACAGCCTTGGGGACTTGCAAGGTCCCACGACCAAAGCAAGGGAGCAGCAGAACTTGGGGACTGAAACCCCTGGTGAATGCACCTCAGCATCTCAACAAGTTCCTTGTCCTGCAGTGTCAGTTTGCAGCCCAGCAGCCCAGATGGCACCAACCTAGGGAATAAGCCAAGCAGGATACATCAAGGCCAGATCATTTCTTTGCTGCTGATATTTCAAAACCAGCATTTCCTGGATAATTTTAGCTTGCTTTACAAGTTGATCCTGAGAGCAGGGGGAATTCTGTTTTTTCTCTTAACATTATTATACAATATTGTGTTGAACTGCCTACATACAGCCAGAGGGAAAACTAGGCTTAGCAAGTACTACTTCTTGGCAATCAGTTTTTAAACAGATGTTCAGCTGTCGTAAGATGCATTGTGGCTGAGGGCTGGGCCCCAGTACAATGCTCAGCCAAGGATGTAGTGACAATTGCGCAGGATTAATTAAACTTCCTGAATGACCTCACTTAAAGGCTCTGCAGAGACCAGATAAGAATCACACAGCTTGGCCAAGAGCCTTAAAAGGGAAAGGAAAAGGACAGAAAAGGACATTCTGTAAATGTGCACTTCTTTCCCTGGTCAGGGTTGTGGAGCAGCACCTGCAGGGCCTGGCAGGGATAGGGGCACTACTGCTGTTCTTGCTCAGTTTAAACAAAGAGAGGTGAACGGGTGAGAGCTGAACAGGTCAGATGTACAAACAGCCACAGATGGCCTTGGGACCAAACAGCAGTGTGCAGAGCAAGCTACCTCTCCCCACTTCCCCAGCAGTCCCACTGCACTCTTCCCTTATTGTGTTAGACAACACTTCCCTCCCATTCCAGGATGCCAGTTTATGGAAAGATGCACCAACACAGAGCTGGGGGCACCTATGCAACAAATAATGTAATTTCTAAGCTCACTCCCTTGATCTCCTGATCGTCCACAGCTCATAAATGCATCAAAGAGTAGTGATAAAAAAGGGTTAAAAGTTATTAGCAGTATTTTGTGTATTCTGTTCTGTTGTTCTGCTTATGGAGCAGTCTATCTGCTTTATGGAATTATGCCCTCCATGATCCAATGGTTTTTAAATGTTATGTTAGTATATAACTCTTGTAATTACAGAATACAGAATTAACCAGGTTGGAAAAGACCTTGAGATCATCAAGTCCAACCTATCACCTACACCATCTAATCAACTAAACCACAGCACTATGTGCCTCATCCAGTCTCTTCTTAAACACCTCCAGTGATGGTGACTGCACCACCTACCTCCCTGGGCAGCCCATTGTAATGGCCAATCTCTCTTTCTGTGAAGAACTTCTTCCTAACATCCAACCCAAACCTCCCCTGGCAAAGCTTAAGACTGTGTCTTGTTCTCAGGCAAGCTGACAATAATACTTTCATAGTCTGAAAGCACTACAAATTTGTCTCCTCCCTCCTGTATTAATCTTCCAACACTACCTGGGGGGGGGGGGGGGAACTTCAACCCACCACAATTAGCTGGCTTTATAATCTGAATATGCCCACTTGCCACGTACAAAGCCATACAGAGCCATACAAGCTGTACAGCCTGGTGTCCTCCTAGCAAACCAGCATCTTGTAGGCTGTGATGTAGCACTCAAGCACTCTGAACTTCAAGGGTACCACAAAATAATGATGATATCTGGGTCATGAAGAAAATGCATATACCAGGGAGCTGAACACAATGAGGACACAAACCTGAGCACTGCCCCAGCTGCTGAATTTACAACAGGCTCTCTGGGCCTATTGTGTCCCCTAGACAATACTTTACACTTTAGGGGACACCACAGCATGGTGACTGTTCTTATGATTGACAATGATCATGACCGGCTTGTTCTGGAGAAAGATCAGTTGTGCAGCACTGCCTTGGGATGGCCAAGACATGGCCCATTTTACTCACATGACATGTGGAGATGTCTCCTGGTGCCATTCTCTGGACATGAGCTACTTTACACACCTTCACTGGGAACAAGGGACTGTTCCTGGAGGCTGATGCCTTTAGCAGATAGGTATAGCCAAAGGTATTCAAGTGCTCAGCTGCTTTTGATTTCAGGCACACAAATACCCCCGCAAAAAAAATGAGGCTGCATTTTACCATAATGCTGAGACCGTGATTTCATGGGACAGTTAATGTGGTGCCCCACTAAGATGATCCTGTTCCCTACCACCTTCCCATCAGTTTTAGTTACTCCATTTCCCATCACACCGATCAACTTACCAAGTTACAAGGTGCCTGTCCAGGGAGCATTGCAGCACACAGGCAGAGCTGAGGCAAAGGAGAGAGGGGATGGTACTTCCTGCATCAAGCAGGTTGTCTTACATGTAAGCAAAACTGGGGAAATAACTGGGAATTGCAGTTCCCAGGGAATAACATGGCTGCTGTCCTTCTCTGCACCAGTGTTGCTTCCTGTGTCCTGCAGCTCTGGAGAAAATGTGATGCTGTAGAGCTTGATCTGCACACCTTTCCCATCAGCACCTGTGACTGTGCCCCAAGTGCCAAATGAAGTCTTTAGACTCTACTTACAAAGCCCTGAAGCTGACCTCAAGAGGGGTGGTTGCCCAGAGAATCTATGGTAAGAAGAACTCAGAAAGCTACCCACGAAACAGAAAATATTTGTCTATGCAAATTATACTTCTCAGTGCAGGAATTTCTCAGGCTTTTCCTACTCACAATCGCAAACAGGAAATCAGTGTGTCAGGAAACCCATGCCAGAGGAGTGTCTGGTCACCTCAATGTTTTAAACATTTCACAGATACCTAATGCAGTTACATGTTGTTCTTATTGTGTTCTATATGAAAAAAAATAAAGGGTTGTGAAATGCTGCTGGAGAAGGTAAAAGGCTAGAAGAGCTAAACAACTTGCTGGAGTCCCACAGCGAGTCACAGATAAGAATCAAGTACAGAATCCATGTGAAACAGCAAAACAGAGCAGAAGCCAAAGTGATTGGCAAGAAGCCTATCAATTTCAAAGGGACCACGATTTAATCCCTGGAGTCTTGACTTCTAACCTTCCCTTCTTGTGGCACAGCAGATTATCAGCTGAGAAACTGCTCCATTTCAGACTGATCAGCACGACAACGCGCGTGACGTGCATCTTGATAAGCAAGTTATGATAAATGTATTTTTAGATACAGTTTAACAAAATAGATCTATTAGATATTATGGCCATCAAAAATGTGGTGTAAAAAAATGTTTTCCTAGACTTGTGTGCTTTATGTGATCCAGGGTCCAAGTCCCTGCTATTCTTACACAGTCCAGAAAATGTAACATTTGCTTCAGCAAAACACAGTAAGTTTCCTTCCCAAATAAGGAGTTATCTGCCTAAAATTTAGGGCAGCACATTCAAACAGGGTTAAACATTTTCATTTAATCTTTAGCACAGGTTTAATTACTGCATGGCTTGATCTCTAGGAGCTTTCTCTGCACAATTAGGCAGCACAAGAGATAATCAAGGGTCAGAAGAAAGGAAGAGCTGTGGATGTCACCATGCTCACTATGGGGCCTCTCTTGTCGTTAAAACAATAACAGCCAAAAAGTTGCACTGCTTCTGTGCAAAAAGGAGAGCCATACATCTGGTAGGAAGGAAGTAGCCAGGCTGACTTAGCACCTGTAAAGTACAGACAGAAAAATCCAGCCTTTCTCTCCCAGATCAGCCTTTCCTGCAGCAAGAGGCAAGTGCAGAACTGTCTTTGGCAGCCCTGAAGAGCTGCTTGCTCTCTCCCTGGCCTGGGCCAGCTCTGGCCCTGCACTGAGAATGTGCAGGCTGAGCTTCCAGCAGAAGACAAGGTCAAACAGGGGCTGCCCGGGGAGATCAGCAAACACCGAGCCCATCCCGGAGGCTTGATGTGCAGTACCCATTGTTTTCTTTGCATGATGAGAACACAGCAGCATCACATCCTATGTGTGCTCACTAAGTAAGCACATCTGTGCCCTTTGTTGTTTGCTGCTAAAGAGATACTGTTCTTGGAAAAGAACACTGCAGAATGCACATTTTCAACTTTGTTATTGACAGAGGGGGCTCCATTTAGCTTTAACTCCTTTAAAACTACACAAGATCACATTCAGTGACCTTATGCAGATTCCCAGCTGAATACTTTCTGCACAATGCCCAGGCGTTACCTGGAATAACATCTCTCTTAGCTGCAAAAGTAACAATAGGAAGCTAAAATTACTAATAATTATACTATGAATCAGTTGTTAAAATGAGTACACTAATCACAGAACATTAGGGGTTGGAAGGGACTTTGAAAGATCATCCAGTCCAACCCCCCTGCCAGAGCAGCATCACCTAGAGTAGGTCACACAGGAACATGTCCAGGCAGGTTTTGAATGTCTCCAGAGAAAGAGACTCCACAACCTCTCAGGGCAGCCTGTTCCAGTGTTTTGTCACCCTGACAGTGGAAAAATGTTTCCTTCTGTTCACATGCAACTTTCTATGCTCCAGCTTGCACCCATTGCCCCTTGTCCTGTTACTGGGCATCTCTGAGAAGAACCTGGCTCCACCCTCCTGATGCTCACCCCTCACATATTTATAAACATTAATGAGGTCACCTCTCAGTCTCCTCTTCTCCAAGCTAAAGAGACCCAGCTCCCTCAGCCTTTCCTCAGAAAGGAGACGTTCCACTTGCTTAAATATCTTTGTGGCTCTGCAACGGACTCTTTCAAGCAGTACCCTGAGGTCCTTCTTGAAGTGAAGGGCCCAGAACTGGACACAATATTCCAGATGTGGCCTCATCAGGCCAGAATAAAGGGGAAGGAGAACATCTCTTGACTTACTAACCCCTCCCCTTCCAATACACCCCGGGATACCATTGGTCTTCTTGGCCGCAAGGGCACATTGCTGGCCCACTGTCATCCTTCTATCCACCAGGACCCCCAGGTCCCCCTCCTCTGTGCTGCTCTCCAGCAGGTCAGTCCCCAACTTATACTGATCCATGAGGTTGTTCTTTCCCAGATGCAAGATTCTACACTTGTCCTTGTATTTCATGAAATTTCTCCCTGCCCAACTCTCCTTTAGGACACATTTAGATAAAGTTCTCACAACCTCAACAGATGCTTTCACCAAGTGATTAGAGCAATTATTTTCCTTCAGTGTGGTTTTTTTAAAAAAATTCTTTTTATATATATATATATATATATACAATGAAACAAGCAACAATAAAATATACTGAAAACTCCTGGAGAATTAATCAGCCTCATCATCTGTGTTCAAATTATTCCGGATGAGAGAAGACCTGGAAACCCTAGAAACAGCCCAGAACTCAGAACTCTCACATCTAGGAGAATAAGGGAAAGAAAAGTTATGGACAAGCCTCTGTGCAAAATGAGTGCTTTTTGGACCTCCACCTTTAGGCTTTTACATCAGCCTTCTGTTGCACACAGCTGACTGCCACTAAACCTTTATCTGGGTCAAGCTTTCCCCAGGCTGCAGAGCTCCAGTGTGCTGCCCATGCAAACTGAATTCCAGGCACTGCCAGCAATCCTTGGCCACAGCCTGTGTAATGCAATGCTGCTCTTGGCCGATGCTCCTCCAGCAATCCCAGAGATGTTTTCAGTGTTGTGTTCACACAGGAAGGCAGCTAATTTCACCATGATCAACACTGGCACCTGCTGAGCAGTGGCCTCTCTGGATTTAGTGTCTCATTAGATAAGACAGGGCCCATTCTAGTCAAGAAGAAAATATTACATTCACAGCATCAGCACAAGACAAATGAAATATTTCCTTTTTTTTTTTTTTTTGTGGCTGAGGCAGTTAGCTATGTATTATGCCAAGATTTCAGTTTAGTAACCTAGAAAACGATTTAGTATCCAGTCCCAACATGATAGGTATAACACAGAAAGCAAATTACAGCAAACAGATAAAATGCTCTTTGCAGGCAGAAGGGTGTGTTGCTCAGAGTAGCTATATCCTTACCTCCCCCCAGCAAGCTATATTAACTCCTCTGACACCTCTTCATGACAGATAATAACCCCACCAACAAGCACCTGACTCTGCCTAAGTGCCTGTTAAAAATGTCACTGTCACTCGAGTGGGAGCTCTGCTTAACGCTCCTCCCTGGGTGAGGGGGAGAAGATCAGCGCAGCTTGCTCCTCTGCTGCAACATTTTTGCAGTGAGCCACATACTCCTGCTTTTCCATATCCTACTGTGTGCTTGTTTTTTTTCTGCCACACTCCCTAGAGATGCTGGCAGGATATGGTCCCAGTCCTGGGGAACTGGGAAGCCTTCTCAGATTTGTCAAGTTGTGGAATAGAGCAAAGATTTTAAACTGGTGTTGCATTAAAATTCCCAAGTGCTTCCAGTGTTAAAGGCAAGAGGGAGATGGCAATATACTTCAGATACACTTCCCAAGAAAAGGCAGAAAGAGCATTCAGCTGCAGCTTTTCTGGTGTCTTCCTTCCCTTTAACAGCATGTTCTGCCCTGCAGGACTTTGATTAGCAGCCGTGTCCAGCTCGGGAGACATGGGTGCAGGGCAATAAACCAGTGGAAAGCTGTGATAAACACAGTATGGGTAGGAGGAAGCAAAGAAGGTAGGAACCAACTGGATTTTCATTTTATAGGTATTAGTTCTGCCAGCGAACAGAAACTTGGAGAAACAAAACAGCAGAGGGAAACACCTGCAGCTCTTTGAGAGCCCCCTAGCTTTGAATTTGTACTTCTTTGTTTAATTGGTTTGAATTAAGCAATTAGTCAGTAATGTGCTGCCAATTTTTTTTAACATGCCTCCAAAACATGCTGATAAGACACAGCACAGAAAGGGCACACAGGAGATAGCTCCAAAATGTGTTGCCACATTTAACATTTAAGGGATAAAAAGCCTTTTCTCTGCCACAGGGGAGGGGAAAAGCACAGTATTTGAACCAGATTAGCTTGCTGGGTACCTCAGAAAGATAAGTGCATGTAGAGTGTATTGACCACACACTGTTCATGCAGGGAGTTAATAGGGAACGTATGTGAAGATTTGATGGTGGCGGAAGGATCTGAAGACTCCCCTGTCCCAGGCAGCGATCTTTCTTTTAACTGCACAGCTTGAACCTGGTTCAGTCCCACTACTCCTGTGATCTCCACCACCATGCCTGTGCAACCACTGCTAGATTTCCCTCATGAATGAAAAAAATTTTATATAATCTGTCTCCTGGAAACATTAATCTCAGCAGTCTTTCTCCTCCCGTGGGTGTCTTCTCTAAATCCTGCAGCTCTCTTTGTTCATTAATCCCCCAGATAATTCTGCATGTACTTAAGTGATGCCTGGGAATAGGAAACTTTCTCCAGTGGGGAAAGGGAGAGAAAAACAGAAGTCGTCAGAGCTCATTTTAAAGTGTTTTTTAATGCCTGGGTGATAGAGTCCTCCGACACAGCATCAAACTGTGTATTTCTTAGGCAGTAGCTAACACCAAAGCCTCAGCTCTATTCCCCTTAGACCAGGGAAGCTTTGTGGAGCTGAAGACTTTTCCCATGAGACTCCACTCACCAGGAAGGTTTATTTCTCCACAGCCTGAGATCTGAGACCACATGCCTAGAAGTGAGAAGGGAGCCTTCCCCTCCACCTTAACTCTTTGTACCAAGACAACTGCTCAGGTCCTAGCTTCCCTGACCTGCTGTGTTTGTTCCCCTCCTCTCTCTCCCCTCCAGCTGCACATCACACTTCCCAGGACACAAGAAAGGCCATGGGAACGTTTTGCAAGCATTTCAAGGACCTGTACAATTCTGTTGTGTTTATGGATTTGGGCTGTCTCTACATTTCACACCAAGCAAAAGCTAAAACAGGCCTCAGTGGCAGTATGCACTGTGTCTTATATCACAAACCCCACAGGGCCCACACAGTCTAAATCAGGGCCATTCACTGACACCTACATCACTTTGATACCTGTGCATCAACAGACATCAGTCTCCTGCCTGCATTGAATCCACTGGGCTCATTTTGAAGCTGTCTTTGAATTAAAATGACACAGCTGCAAATGCAAAATCTAAAGCTTCTCTGTGGAGGATTTAAAGAGGGCAAACACAGTGTAGCTACAACAGCAGTACACCTAAGGCAGATGTACTTTCATAGCTTCCATTTTGAAAAAGCACACAAGGAATGATGATGAAGCTGGCATCACGTGCAATCACAAACTTGAGCTAGCACAAACCCACCAAAAACCAAACCAAACCAAACCAGCACCACACACAAAACCCACAAACAGAGGCAGAGAAATGCATCTCTGCAAGTCTGGGTCATTTCTCCAAGGTGGAAGAGCCACTGCTGCCTCCACAATCTCCTTCCACCACCTCTGCCTTTTGGCAAGCGGCAGGCATGTGCCAACAGCTCTGCCAGGCCAGGTCCAGAGAAGCTCCAAGTGGCCTCTCATGGAAGTGGTAGACATTTCAGTCTGCCCCATGCCCTCCACTATTTGCTAACCACTGTATTTTGTGGTCCTGTACTTGGGTTTATGCCGGTAGACCTTCGCCCTGACGTTCCAGAAAGGTTAACATTGCACCACACCTGCAGGCCTGAGCCAGGGAAGATTGGCAGGAGAAAGTTAGAAAGTTTCCAGAGGAAAACCCCTACAAACAGCCTGTGGGAAGAAAACCAGGTTCAGGTTTACAGCTGTGGTCCTAAATAGAGAATAAACAGAAAGTCCAAGTGCTCTGAGAGCAGCATTTGCAGGGTGAGACTGTTGCACTCCCTGCGACATTGTGGGACAGCTAAGTCACCTCCATAGCGACATTCTCTGCCACCTGCAGCGCTCAGCCCACTGCTGAGGGGCTTCAGTTCTCCTGTGTTTTTTTTCTGATAGTGTGTGCCTTAGGTGAGATCTGCCCCAAAAGCATTAGGGAACCATGATTGCCCTGGGACTCACTCTCTGTACACCAATGCTGAAACATCTGTCCAGCTCCAGCAGCAAGGTGCTTCCCTTCATGGTCTACACCAAATTTCCTCCACTTCTGGCAGCTACCTGCAGGATGAACATTACCTAATTTATCTAGAGGACAAGATTTCAACACAAAGGTGCAATCATTTGTAATTGAGCACACCGATTCATACTTGTCCACATGTAAATAGTTCTGAATAGCTACACAAGTCTTCCTCAAAACTGCATGTGGCAAAGGGCTTATCTGCTTGAAAGCTTGTCTTATTTTTTCCCCAGTTAAATGCTGGATGTTGCCTACTATTAGAAAAATGGCTTCTCCTACCTCTCTGGACCATATGGCTGTGTTAGCATTATTACTGGGATTAAGCACTTTCAGCCATCTGCTGATCCATCAGCACTGCTTCCCTGCCCATCTTCTGCCACAGCTTCACCGCTGCAGGCTGCTCCAAGAGCAGAGTATGTCCTCAGGAGAGCAAGGATTTCTCTACCCAGCCCTGAGCTGTGAACATTTAGACATGAATAACTGATGCAGGATGGACCAAGATTCTTGGGAAGCTGAGAAACCTTCTCTCTGCATACAAGATAAGGCTGACACCAAAGAAGGCTAAAAGATTTAGCCTTGTTAAGATGTCATCCTCCTCTTGCTCTATTACTGCCACTATTCCTGAACTTTAGGCTAACCACAAAAACCTGAATTTTTGCAAAGCCTTTTTTCTTGTATTGGAATTAACAATGCTACCAAAACTGCCAAAGAGAAAAAATCAAGTTGTGTGAAGATTTTTATTGTTATACTTGTAAATTCTAGCTTACTGTAGTTTGTAGGTGAAGAGTATTCCAGTTTCATACATGCAAAGCAGGCTATCAATAGTAGCTGCTCTTAAATAGATTGTACCTGACATAGCCTGAATACAGTCTAGTCAGCATTAAAGAAAAATGCTAATGAGGAGCACCAGAACTACCTCAGCCTGGCAACAGAAAAAGCCACAACTAATGAAGCACCAACGCTGCATCTCGGGTGATCAATCTCTGCAACTTTCCAAACTCTTTGTCCTACATTTGAATATTTTAATATTAATTTATTCTAATGGTATCTCAAGTGAATAATGAATACTATCAAAACTGTGGTTTAAAAGACCTCCAACAACAGAAAGAAAAACAAAACCCAAACCCTTATAGATCAGCCTGCCCTGGTTATTAAAACACAAAACACCTATTTTAAGCAGAAAACCTCTCTATAATGGACTCCCAAGTGGTTATTTGTCCAACTACAACAATTTTATGTTCATCTTGAAAGCAGTCATTACTATAGGCTAATGACACCTAAAACCATCATGGTGGTTATGGGCTAAATGACTTCTTCAGTCTAGAATTAATTCAGTAGGAAATGATGTAAATAAGAACAAGAGTGTAGCAAGTAACAATCAGCAGACAGGCAAAATGCACCAAAACTGCAGACAGGCAAAATTCACCACAACTACAGACAGGGTAGAATATTTTTGAAGGTCCTTGCATCATTTTTTCTGACTGCAGCAATTCTTCCTGTCCCACCAAAATAGAATGATGACCATTTCTCAGGGTTTCTACACAACAACATTCCAAAGCAAAAACTCCAAAAAAACCCTGAACTAAGGCAGTCAGAAAAAGCCAGCCAAGTCTTATGTTTGATGCAGATGGTGTTTCCATTTAATTTATCAAAGCACAGGAATAAAAATTGTGGGTTTTCCAGCCCTTTTTGGACATGTTTATACCTGTAAAAAAACAATAGCAGATTAAAGGGGGATTTCTCTTTCTAACATAAAAGGGCAAAAAGACATTCAGAAAATAATGCTGAACATTTTTTTTTTTTTTTTTTTTTTAATGGCCTATTTAAATTGCTACCTTGCTGAAGTTATAATTGCACTGTTATAATTAGATACAGGATTGGCCATCATATACTTTTAGATATTAAAATGACTTGGCATAGTACCTGCAACACTTTAAACACAGGATTAGCTTGCTGTGACCATCCAAATCATGCCATCACAGTCTCACAAGTTCCTTAGGCTGGCATAAGCTGGCACAGCCACGAGAGTCAAACTCCCCTGCTCCTGGATGTCATGCTCATCCCTGCTGCCAACACTACCATTCACAGTAGACTAGGGTGAAAAACTGATCCAGCTGAAAATTAACTAAAGCATTCAGTCCCATAACAAGTACATTCCCCATCTAGCACAATAGCACTTGATGGCTTTTCGCTCTTGGAGCACCTCATCCCTTTTCATCCAAAGAGGGCAGTGTCTCTGTTTCCACTGGAGGCTTCAATTCTGTGTCATTTCCTGTGCAACTCTTGTTTCTCCTTCCTCTTTAAAGATATTGTTGAGAGCCATCAGCCTATACGCCTGAAACCTTCCCTCAGTTCTCTCAACTCCATTCTCCAGTTAAAGGAAAATACTAACTCTTCCTCCAAAGTCTGCATCTTTCTTCATCCGTGGACAAGATCAGAAGAAAGTGGTTTAAGACAATGCATACATGCTGTAGAGGAGATTTTAGCCCACAGTACATTTTGCAACACACGGAACATTTAATTCCATAAGGACCTGATGAAATCCCATTGCTATTGCTGAACAGCTCCAGAGATGGAGGCCTGCTTGCTTTTGGCATTGCAAAGGAGAGACTGACACATGAAAGTCTGCAGGATCTATGAATAGGCCATGAGCTACAGTTCAAAAAGAGCAGCTTGGTGAGCGAGGCTATTTCAGCTCTGGAGTATCTGAACATATTCAAAACTTCACAACCAGCACATGTAGTTTCAGTTCAGACAATGGTCCTGTTGTATATTAGTGGTGTTACATTCATCCATCTTGATTTCTTCCCAGAAATTGGGGGATCTTATTTCAAAAAGAAAATTAGAACAAACAACATCAGTGGTGTCTGCAGTCTTCACAGAAGTATTATCACAGTCTTAAGTCATCACTTTTTGGGTTATAATATTTTTTTCCTAGCTCTTTTCCTTAAATCTTTTTCTCATTACCTGCTGTTAGGAAGTGGAAGGTGTGAGAGGAGTGAAGATATTGTCCTTAGGAGTAAAGAAGATACTTAGGGAAATCAGTCTGGATTTGATTGTCCTGCCAGGTAACAAGCTCCATGGGCTGGCTCCTCATGTGAGAAGTCAGGGAACTTGTGCTTAAGAGTTTCAAGTGTAAGTTCAGTGCATGAAATTCCTCTGAAAACTTCCCCCCACAAATTCATGAGATTCCATTGTCCTTGCATCAAGATTTCCAGTTCTGTGGCCAGACTGTTGTTACTGAGTCCATGAGAGTTCCTTCCAGTGAGCATTGCATTTAGTGAACAGGAGGCAACATGGTCTGGGAAACCATATTTGTGTATGCACAGCTGCATCACTAAGGAAAGATTAATTTCTTTCTTTCCCTCCATCATGGCTGTGATGGAATCACCAAGGTTGGAAGAGACCTCAAAGACCATCAAGTCCAACCCATCACCACAGACCTCATGACTAAACCATGGCACCAAGTGCCACGTCCAATCCCCACTTGAATACCTCCAGGGATGGTGACTCCACCACCTCCCTGGGCAGCCCATTCCAATAGCTAACGACTCTCTCAGTGAAGAATTTTCTACACACCTCTTTTGTTAAAAAAATTCTTCTACTTCCAAACCAACTCCAGATCATTTTGGGTAGATTTACCTCCTTTTCTCTTCCCCCCCCCCCCATCCCTTTTTCCCCCCTCTCTTTCTCTCCTTTTCCTGTATCAGGGAAAAGGAGATGGGCGGGGGAGGAATTCTCAGTTTGCTACCATCTGAGCTCTTAAACTCCAATTAAGGCTCAAACCACAGCAACAAACCAAATCACCCATTTTGGATGAGGCCGTGGAACTCCTGGATTGCCTTGTGGCTATTGCTGCTGACTGTAAGAATGACAGGTTTCGACACAGCGACTGCTCAGGTTCTTCAACAACAAAACAATAAAGACAGGTTTCAAATATGAGTCGTTCAGCCAGACTACCATCAATACATTACTGCTCTGAAAGGTGAAGAGAGGCAATCAAGGAAATCGAACCAAAAGACAAAGGGCTGCAGTCTGGCTCTCTTTTCCTGGATGCAGCAGAAGCAGCAACACTTACTAAGACATCAGTATTCAGTAGTGCAACCAGAACTACCCAACAGAATATCATAAATATCCAATGTATAGATGTCTGTGGCCTTACTACAGCAGCTCTGCTTCTGCAAGGATCAAAGCACTCTGAAATGGATCAAATGAATAATTAATAACTATTACCTATACTCCACCAGCATGAAATTGCTCATTTAATTCGAAAGAGTCAAACTTATGTCTCAGTTTTCCAAGACCAGATTTTTATAAACTTTACTTCAAAATCCCAGTGTTCTAAAGATGCTTTTTCCAATTCTGTTTACAGTTTAGTTTTCATGACATCCTGAAGGAGTTTGTTCCCTTCACTGCTTGCCTCACACAGGTGAATCGCACAGCGATAGCAATCTGCAGGATGCACAACCATAAACAGAGCAGTCAGCCACAAACACAATAGCTGCCAAGCAATTTGACCTAGCAGTAACCATGTCTTACAACTGGAAGTATAGTATGTCAGCAGAAGCTATAGGAGGACATACACAAGAAGAGAGAAAGCAAGACATTGACATTCAGTTCAGACATGGATTACCTTCACAAATTCTGTTCATTTTCATCTCTTCAGACACAGTCTTTCCTTTTCCTTCCACAGAGGCAGAGTTAACAAGGATCGTTCACAATTTGACCCTCCTCACCTCCCTGGCGCTCCCCCAAGGTCCCTGGCTTTAGCACTCTCCACTACCAGCCAAACAAAGCTGGATGCAACTTTCCAGAACCCATGGAAGAAACATCAAAACTCAGCCAGAAGAAATCAAAAAAGTCATGAACCAGAGGGTAGTTGCAGAGGAATTCTCGGTGGAGGTGACAGGATTATTTTAATATCTTTGTTAGTTTAAACACAGTTCACAGAGTTTGGCAATTCTGAGTTCTGCTTCCCAGAGGAAGCCCATAGGGACCTTGTTTTCATATTTTTCTTGCTTTTTCACTTTGATCCAAGGACAGAGATATCTAGCCAATAGCAAATACTAGACTCACAGAGTCAGTAGAGTTTAAGTTTTCTGAACATGGTCATTGCTGTTCCTGTCGTGGGAGCAGAGCAGCTTCCTATTGTATCACATCAGTAATATAGCTGACCTAAACCTTCATATACTCTTAATAATTTCAACATCAGAACATGATATAGCACTAATTACACATCCTTGGAGCTTCTGGCCTTTAAGAATCCAACGTTTTGAAAGACCATCAAAAATTTGGAGAAAGCTGAAATATCTGAAACTATCTCCCAGCAATTTACAATAAGGGAGGCAGCTCAGAACTACATTTAAAAAAACCTTCTTTTAAAATCAAACACTTTCCTGAGGTAGCCTAATATATACTCTTAAGGGTCCATTATGGTCAATGATGAACATGGAGAGGGAACATGTTAGCAGGATCTCACCAAGGACCTCATCTCTACCACAAAGCACTGAAGAAGCATTTCTGAGGGCTGCAATTTCCCACTTGCATTTTCTCTGGAAGTTTGAGAGCCCAGTGGGGGACTGCAGGTGGGAAACTGCACTGACTGGGAGGAGAAAACTTAGGACAACAATAACAGTGATGTTTTAATGACTTGGCCAGCACTACTGAACACAAAACCACCAACCTGTATTCGTTTTGTGTTCCATAGATGACACACACCACAGTAAGTGGCACATTAGACTTAAAAGTTCCCAGTGTACACAATGAATTATGCAGCAGTGTTTGTTGAACAATTTTACTAATAAGCCATCTTAGATTTAAATAATAATAATAATAATAATTTTGCTTCTACAGTAAAAATTATTCACACATTCTAAGTGCTGGAGCAAAGTGTACTTTCCATAGCAGGAGGCTTACTGGGGGGAAAACAGCTGAGAGTTTACCAGCCATGCAGAGGAGTGGGGACAGCCGTTTCAGCCATCCCAGAGCCAGTCTTGTGGTGGGAGCTCAGGACTGTAAATATTACAAGCGAGAGTCTTTACCATTGGGAGTAACTAGAGGCCTTAGCTGACAGCTGGAGATCATTTTGTGTACACTTAGTGCTAAATGTAGCCAGAGATAAGCAGAAGCTGATGAAAAGCAAGTGCGAGCTACAAGACTGTGAAGTGCCAATACAATGATTCGGGGATTTTGGTCCCATTAGATGGATATCACCCAAATATCCTAAGAAAGGAAACTCAGAATTATGCAGCACTGCTCCAGGTACTTTGAGCACTTAATGACTTCTGTATTAGTATAATAGGTAACATTATAATTTGTTCAATTACATAATTACAGCAATATTACAAAATATTATAATGCATAAAATCAGTTTCATAATGCTGCATAATTATAATGTGCCATATAGCACAGGAATTGATTTGTGTACCACATAGCATTACATTATTAAGTTACAGCTTGGCACTTCCTATGCTTCAACTGCAAGCTACCACTTAAAGCATCCCCTTAAATCCAGCTCGTTTGTGCCTTCCACCTTACCTTAGTTTCTCTTCTATCTTCATCACACAGTTTCTGCCTAATCTGGCCTGCATTCCATCCCCAATGTTTAACCCTTGGCACATGTGGTGGTCAAATTCAAGCTATTTTGAATGACTGCAGAATTGTTCAAGAAGATGATCACAAAACTACATAAAAATAGAGCTCCTACCCTGCTTAGAGTCTGCCTTTGTCTTTTCTGCTAACTATAAGTGTAGCATAAAAATGCCCTTTAGTTTGAGTAATATACTGTAAA